>JAFBJU010000650.1:4229427-4829427 GCA_016785305.1 Colistium nudipinnis
TTTACATAGATGTTTGTCTGACATCGATCAGCTGTTGCATGGGCAATTGACTCTAATATTGTGGTGCGTCAGAGTTGTCAACAGCACTGTGCACAAGTGATGTGTGCAATATGTGTCGGTGGATGCGGCTCCAAATAGCCTAACAAGCCTTTCCTCCTACGATTTGGTGCCCTGCAGATCACTGCAAACATGGACATCATCAGTTGCCAAACATTAACATGTTGATTCTCTATAAACCCCAGGACCACCCCCACCCACACACATATTACATATGCAAGTGAAACATCAAAACAGACCATCTGCTGTAATGTTTCCCACCACTGTGACTTAAAAAAAAAGAGAGGAATCATACTGAAACTAGACTCAAGCTAGTGACTTGCTATTCCTCTCTTCACCACAGCTCATCAATAAATGAAAAAACTAAGGAGAAAGTGGCCATCAAGAAGCTCCACAGGCCCTTCCAGTCCGAAATCTTTGCCAAGAGGGCATACAGAGAGCTGCGGCTGCTCAAACACATGAAGCACGAAAACGTGAGTCCATTAAAGCATGTTGCATTTCAACATGTCTCCCGCTTCTTTCAACAACCTGCCAATTCTTTGTGTCTCACTTTTGACCTTATGATAGCACAGTAGTTCAATCCAAAGTGGTTGTGAATTTTAGATCGAATGAAACATTTGTTTTCATGTTCCTGTCCTCATGCTCGCTCCCACGTTTCTGTATGTCTCACTTCACTCTTTCATTCCAACTAGGTGATAGGACTTCTTGATGCGTTTGCACCTGCCTCAGGCCTCAATGACTTCCAGGACTTGTGAGTGTTTTTCCCCATATTAGCAAACCCCTTAGGCTGAGGCAGACAACACCTTTCTGATGATCTGCAGCAGAAGTATTCACCTAAAGTTTTACTTACAACACTGGAAAAAAGGATTGGTCCTTGTTTGTTTTATCTGAGAAAGGGGGGGGGGGGTAAACTGACTTGTTCACTTTGTAATTTTGAGAACGAGAACTGTTGCCACAAAGGTGGAAGTGCTCTATTTTCCAAAATATTAGTGTGTAGCATTGAAATATAATAGAAATTCACTGTACCATTAGACGTATACTGACCAGGGACTAATGGGCCCAGCAGCCCAAAACCTAACACTGAATTACAGCCAAGTGGTGCCCACATACTTCTGGCCTAGAAGCAGTGTATGCCCTGGTAGATGAAAGTGTCTCAGAGTGGCAAAGTGTCTATAAAATATATAGAGATGAATACCTATAAAATTGAACTTCTATGCTTCTAAGAAGTACATCATGAAATGTGATGGTTAGTAAGGAGTCTTGACAGTGAACTGAGCAGAGTATGTGGTTTCTGGTATGGATGGCTTCTCCGTCATACTATTTTCTTATTTATTTCTTAGAATAAAAGTACAGAAGGCCATGTGTGCATTTGATAATTTATTTTCTGACTGTGTAGTGCACAAATAAGATGAATACAGTGAAGTGCAAACTGTTGCAGAAAAATATTATTAAGACTCAACTATGAGCAATGTACAGTCTATCGTGGGTTACATATACATAAACTGTTTAATTAAAGTATATAAAGAAATTGATAACAGCATCAACAGGGTGTTTAAAATAACCCTGAGATTACCTATTTGTTGTGCTCAGTTGTGATATTCACTGTATAAATCTCTTGTATCGTGTTTGGACCAATGTTGTCAGAGCTCATCATTTTCCTGCCTCTCTCGGTATGTCTCTTGCTGCCCCTCTCATTTCTCAGCTACCTGGTGATGCCCTACATGTTTACCGACCTGTCAAAGGTGCGCGCTCACCTCACAGAAGACAAAGTCCAGTTTCTTGTCTACCAGATGCTCTGTGGTCTCAGGGTGAGTCTGGGAAAGCCAAATTAGTTGAAATAGAAATGAAGAATTTTAAAGAAAGAAAAGAAACAGATCAATTTGAAATTATAATAGATGTTATGTGCCTTAAGATATTTTAACTTTGACTTTGCTACTATTAGCAACAACTTTGTGTGTTATGGAAGGAACTGAAAGTAGTGATTTCACTGCATGCAGGCATACTAATAAAACATATTCATTTAAAACCCAGAAAACAATACCCCACGCCATAAAACGTGTTTATTAACTGTAAATATCTGCCCTTTGCGTGTCTCCCTTTCTGCAGTACATTCACAAGGCAGGAATCATCCACAGGGTAAGTACAAGTCAATAAACCAGATTAGCTCAGATTGCAGACGTCGGTTCTTGCTGTATGACAGAGGGACCTGCCAATGTTGATTTAAAAAATGCTGTCTTTGAGGAAGATTAAACCTTGCCCCAACAGGTAGGGTGAGTTGACTGGCCTCTGATGCTTGATTGCATGTCTATAGTTGTTTGGCCACACCTTTACAGCATCATTGCCAAGAACTGTGGGTGTGTGTGGAATTGGGAAAGTAGAAGTAGGCCAATACACATACACATGACATATGTCAGGCTTATAATCTAAGGCCCGTTCAGAAGCACCGTTAACACAGACCGTGTTCCCAAAAAATATCACAGAAAATCATGTCAGCTCTAAGACAATTAATTTAATTATGTGCTGGCTAAAATGAATGGAGGTATGTATATATTGAATTATATACAACTCCGCAAAATCAACAAAATAGTAAATTGTATTTGTCACTTTCTCATCTTTTTAACCTTGACATATTTATTAGTTATGCTAAATATTCCGTTTTTTGTAGTGTGTGGGGGATGTAATTCAGCATTCATTAGAGGTCAGCTGTGGGTATGTGCGACTGAGTAGTAATTCTTAAACCACTAACAGTGCTATACGTATCACACGTTATGTCACAGTGTTTTACGAATGACTCTGCAGTAAAACCACCTAAGACTTGAGACAAAGAGCTGGGCCATGTGGCGCAGTATGAAGTTCAAGCGCGGATTTTCCGCCCAGTCACAGTTTTGATACTGCAGGGTAAAAAGCACTTAAATGTTCTGTCAATCTCTACGTGCAACAAGTAACCATCATGCAGCTCCTTTTCTTTTACAGGATCTTAAGCCTGGAAACTTGGCAGTTAATCAAGACTGTGAACTTAAGGTTGGTTCTTCCGTGGATTATACTCTCGAAAAACATGACCACATTAAAATGAAAGGGCTGCTGCAAATAATGGGTTTCAGCCAAGAGAAATGTGAGAAGATAGTGTGAAATGAGCAATACAGCACAAAAGTGTTACTTCTTAAATGTGGCTCAGAGTACACACACAGGCCTGACTTGAGCATTTATCCACGCATGTAGGGAGGCTTATTTGAATTAACCTCTTAAACATTACCTTGCCGCACAGTATATTAAGTTAGCATATGCTTGTTGTGCAGTACTGTAAAAAAAAAGTCCTCGTGTTTGTTTCTTGTTACTTTTGCAGATCCTGGACTTTGGTCTGGCTCGCGGGGCTGATGCTGAGATGACAGGCTATGTCGTGACCCGTTGGTACCGGGCCCCTGAGGTCATTCTGAACTGGATGCACTACACCCAGACTGGCAAGACAATCACAGCTGTTAAATGTTCTCACCCGTGCCCTCCAAGCTATATTTGCAGTAGTCTGTGTTCAGTTGACATGTCGTTTTTTGTGATTGCTTTGATTTGTCATGCGGAGAGATTTTTTCAATAACTGTGGATGGCCAGCAGTTTTTATCATCCTGTCGCAGGTGCATGAAATCCATTTGATGTTGCAAGGGTGTCATTCTGACAATACATTTTTTCCATTGGGTGTGACAGTGGCCTAACGGCGCTGAAACTGAATGCTGCAATGAATTTATGTTTATTTAAGAGTTAGCTTACGGAGGTTTATCAGAAAGTTTATCTGGCAAGTTTACACCCTTTATTGGATTGTATTACTCACCAGGTATTCCCAGTATAAACATCACAATAGACTCTGTTCAGAAAAGGAAGTTTTGCTCTGTAATATAAATGCCACGTTCCTCTTGTCTTTACCCCTATATTGTGTCGATATGATGTGTTTTCTATACAAATTCTCACTAATGTTTCTTTTTGCTTTGGTGTTTATTCTAGTGGACATCTGGTCTGTGGGCTGTATCATGGCAGAAATGACCAATGGAAGGACCTTATTTAAAGGAAAAGACTGTATCCTATATGTTTCATCTGTTGATCTAACTTTAGTTAAATATTGACGAAGCTTTCAGTGTACAGCATTTAAAAATCTATTGTCTGATTGCAAGATAACCACATATCAAGTTTTAATAACACTTTGCGATATTGAAATAAGATTGAAACCCACAGTGACAGTTTTATTTTGTGATGGGCACTATAAATCTCTTCAAAAAAGAATGCAAACGGCAGTCACCATATTTTACATCCAGCAAACGCAGCACATGTCCTCAGGCATCTTCCAGTGCAGTGTTTACTGCACTATTATATACTTTTTTATGCATATTTTATGTTTGCTTTCATGTTCTTTTTTGTACCTTATGTACATTTCTGATCAATAGCACAAACCATTGAATAAAGCTGTCACTGTTTTATCAAATAGCTTTAATTTTTCTTTCATTATTCTATTTTATGGACCTGCTTGCACACCTTACTTTGCACTGCCCCTGCTTGGACACACACTTATTAGGCTACCATAACAGGTTTTAAAATCCTTGATTGTAACCCCTTTTCTACCAGACATGGACCAGCTGACTCAGATCATGAAAGTGACTGGAGTCCCTGGGCCAGAGTTTATACAGAAGCTGGACAGTCCAGAGGTAAGGACAAATTACTGTATGTGTACTGATCTTAGGGATATTATCATAATGTTTACTAGCTTTAAGTTGACTAATGTCATTAAAAACAAAATATATCCTGAGGGTGGCACTACAGGAAAGGTTAGGGCATTCATAGTAACACCCAGGAGGATTTGAAAAGTCAAAAAGAAAAACATGTAAAATAATTATATAAATGTTTGTTCTATCCACCACTAGTCACAGTTGAAATACTTTTCCACTCTGCTTGGTGTATAGATGGCTCATGAGTTGCTTTGTCTGAGGTTCTCTTTATTTCTGCAAATAAAAAGATTAAATAGATATTTTTATCTTTTTGAGAAAGGTGCTTTTGTTTCGGATCAAATGAAATACATTGAAAATTAGGTCATTCTAGCATATTTTTACAGAGACCAGACACAGAATAGTTGTATAATGTGGGCTTATTGAGCTACTTTGGGATTGACTCCATAGAAGCTGTTCTGTTCTGATTTGCATTCCAATTTGTTTTTGTCTATAAATCAGGCAAAAAATTATATAAAGGCTCTCCCATGTCATCCCAGAAAAGACTTCTCTACATTGTTCCCCAGAGCCAGTGCAACGGGTAAGTTCACAAATAGTAACTGGCACCTATTGACATGTTGACCAGTCTACAAATGTTCATCTTTACCTTTTACCATGCACTCCTTGTGTGGGCCACGGTGTTGTCCCACCAAAGCAGATCAAAATCAGAAGTTAATCATCTGCTTTTTTTATGTCCATTCAGTTACACTTTGTCAAAGTGATGTAGCAGACTTTATATGTTTGCATTATTCTCTACCACTAACCATTTACAGGTATCGACCTGCTGGAGAAAATGCTGGTTCTTGATGGAGACGAGCGGCCTACAGCAGAATTGGCTCTGGAGCACCCGTACTTCGACAGACTTAGGGACCCAGAGGATTTTCCTGAGCCTGCTCCATATGATGACAGCCATGACAACGCTTCATTGTCCCTGGAAGAGTGGAAGCGTGAGTAAAGAACAGTAATTGGCATTAATTGGAACTAAATTAACATAATAAAGTGTGTTTGTTGCAGTGTAAATATAGATCTTTTTTATTGTGGCAAAACAGAAGAAGGATATAAACAAGTAATATACTTATTGTATATACTATTAAATAGTGGAACAGCATTACTAACATACTTTTTAAATGGGCAAAGTGTACATTTTTACCATGTAGTCTATGTTGCGTTATTCACGACTACACAAACTTTTTAATGCAGGGCTCGGGTCAATGTGCTTTTGAATTATTAATGTTAAAATGTGTTGACGTATTTCTGTTGAAATGGTTGTCGACATGCTGCAGAAGCAGGAAAAACAAGGCTTTTTGTCCACAGGGTTATGTTTCAAGGAGGTGAAAAGCTTTGTGCCGTTCCCCCGGCGAGACTCCAAGAGGAAAAACACCCTCACCATTTCTCCGTGACTTTAAGAATTTCATGGCCCAAGCAACACACAATACAGCCACTTGTGCCCTTGTATATTTTAACTAATGATCCACTGTTTCTCTTAACCTAAATATGTTCAGATTTTTAAATGAGTATTCAGAACTGCGATAGTTTACTTTTAATTTTGTAATGTGCAATTATTTGCTTCATGTAAATTGTTCTGTTTGTCCCCTGTTCCCTCACTTCCACTCTGTTCATCAGTGAATTGTATTGCAAAGTTTAAGTGATCAAATGTCACACGGTTTACTGTAAAGATTACTGTACTATTGTTTCTCAATTAAATAATAAGTGAAAACCCCTGTCCCAAAAAAAAGGCCTCATTTGGTAAGCAGTTACTGTTGATGCGCAATATGTAACCAGTGGTTGTCCGAACATGTGACCATGATAGTATTTATGATGCTGAAAGCAACTACAGTCCCTTGATTCATGTCTCTGCGTTTAGCATGTATGGTTCTGTGTCTGGCATGCTGTATATTACCAACTTCACACTAACACACATTGTGGGTCTCCACACTATTGAGCAGCCACTGAATGTGTACTCAGGTGATACAATATAGGTTGCTGTGTGACGTGTAATATTGCACGGTGGTCATTCATTATGCTTAAGGTTATTCCGTGTAATTGGTTGTGTGGTCGGTTAGAAGAGGGATTAGGAGATGTCATGTTGTTAGTTTTACCATGTGGAAACATGCAGTGTCGTGCTGCGTTGTCCGTTTTCCCTCAGGTGGGGAACCTGTGTGCAAGTGGAATAGAATAAACATGAGCGTGCGAGTGTGCTCTCCTGTTCTGTGTACCTATGCTTGACAGGTGTCCGTTTCCTGAGACTCCCTCTGTGAAGTGCTAAATAGCTTGCGCGCGAAAAACTGGAGGCTCGTGACGTCAAGACGGCGGGTTGAATTTGTGTAGGGTTATCAACGTAAGCCCCAGGCAACCTTAAAAAAGGAAGTGAGGTGCTGTGAAAATAAAAGCACGCACAACGTTGGAAACCGTAGCATAACGGCACCATTTCCCTGCTATTTAATATGCCACGCTTTTAAAAGAGATGCACACTTTTAAATTCGTTTCATCCACCTATTCAAATAGGAGAGAGAGTGGTAAAGTTGAAACTAAAATATGTGTGCCACCTCAAACATCGTGTGCGTTGAAATCTTTACGAGAGAAAATGATACATCAATCATAGGTACATTCAATTCGATTACGAAACAAATTTGAGTGGAAATCAATATCCCTGTAGTTTGCACCCCCGAAAAGACCTGGACCTCAATGACACAGCGTTAACATGGATAACTAAAGATTTAGTCGAAGGCAGGAGGTCAATGAAATACAGAGAAATTGAGTATTTGGCGAGGAAAAACATTGACAACAGTATGGACCAAATCGTGTCTTTATTTTGAAACGCGTTTCCGGAAGTCCAGTGATTTTCTTTAGGCAAACGCCGATGTAGATCTCACTCCAGGCTACAGATAGCTAGCGAGCTAGCCGAAGGAGGCTAATGTTTCCCCTTCTCACAACATTGTGTGGGCAATGAGCTGTTTCCTTGATTATTGCTACAGATATGCCACTCTTATCCACAGTAAATCCTTGGGATTGACTGCTTGCCCCCCAGAGGCGATGTTGTGAAGAAACGGGCGTGTTATAAAATAGTGAAATGCACCGGCTGTAGCAGCAAACTGTAGCTGGCTAATGGTAGCCGTTAGCCTCCAGAGTACAGCAAGTTAGGCGGCTGGCTAAGCAACCATTACTGTAGAGGCGGCTACAAACCGCCGGCAGTCGAGCTACCCGTGTCAGTCAGTTGCTACAATAGGTAAGAATCGTCATGTTTGGTCCATACTTTCTCTTATGGAGACTCAACACTTGTAACCCAGTACTTACGAACAACTATTTAACTTGTTTAACGCCTCGTCAACGTTAAAAATAAGTCCGCTTACGTTAGTGGTCGATCTGTTACAGTTAGCATTCTAGCTAACCGATACCTTGTAACTGTGTTTTAATGTCTGTGTACTGTAACACTCTTTTGTGCTTTTCTTGTTCTTAACGAACGCGATAGAGCACTGCTTCCATATTGCACATCAATTATCGGGATTAAAACCGTGAAACACTTTTAACAGACTTTAAAACTGTAAACATGGCTGACATTTTACTCTCGAAATAATGACGCTGATCTGTTGAGTCCATGGTATTCAAGCCGATTGGCTCCAGGCTCCATCAGTCAAAGTTTGCTGGGTGCTGATTGGATATGTCCGTTGTGTTATGGCAAGCCTGGATAGCTGTTAACAACAATTTATGATATACAATATCAATAATTATCAGAGTCCTTATAATCTCTCTGGAATAATCCCTAGACAGTGTCTCTATACTAACCGTGTGTGTTTTGTCAGTGAAGAGCTAATATCATTCTCACTCCGCTTACCAAGTAATACAATGTTTTTTGCATTTAGATTATGGTAAAAGTTTTGGAAGTTGATGTGTGGGAAGGAATCATTCCGCTGCCGATAAATGCCCTGCATAATTGAACTGTGTATTATTGTGACATAATGAACAAACATCTAAACATGTATATCAATGTTGGCGTTCAAATGATATCAGTTTGTTTCCTTCGTTTCATATTAATATAATGTTCACAGCGGAAGTTCTATGCTGTCAAAGCAGCACACCTAAGTTTTTTTTTTCTCTTTTTCACCAACAGAAGGGAAACTGTGATCCGTGGCCAATGAGGAAGCCACGTCGAAAAGGCCAGGTGGTCGGAGGAGGTGAAAGGGATGTCAAAAAGTCCAATAGGACAGTTGGTGGGCGTAGGGGTGCCCGCCAGCGATCTCCATCCCCATACAGCCTCAAAGCATCTCCAAGCGGAGAAACCCTGACCTATTCCCAGGGCCAGAAAGTGGTGGAGGTGGAACTTGAAGGTAGGCTTCACCGCATTTCTATTCTGGAACCCCTGGAAGTCATTACTGAAGATGAGATGATGGCTCAGGACATTAGTGAGTGTAACAGCAATAAAGAGAACAGTGAGCAGTCATCGCCACCTACGAGCAGTGCGCAAACAGCGCGCAAACCAGTCACGCCCCGAGGCCGTAGAAAAGACTCTAAATGTTCCTCTATCAAATCGCCACCGCCCAAGAAGCACTGCCCTAATTCTCAACCTCAAACAACTGAAAAATTACATACAACACACCATCACCACATGACACTCCCTGAGCCCAAGTTTCGTGTGCTCGAAACCTTCACACCAGTTGAGGCAACTCCTCTGCCCACAGCATATTATCGTTACATTGAACGCTCAGCTGAGGAGCAGGAGGCTGAGGCAGAGTATGATATGGATGAAGAGGACACAGCATGGCTGGAGATGGTAAACGCTGGCCGGAAATCGGGAGGTTACTCGACTGTCTCATCAGACACCTTTGAGCTGCTGGTGGACCGAATGGAGGAGGAATCGTATCGGGAAGCCCGCAGCAGGGCTCCCTGTCAGAACACTATAGACGACGATGCCTTCTGCTGCGTGTGCCTGGATGATGAGTGCCTCAACAGCAACGTCATCCTCTTCTGTGACTCCTGCAACCTGGCTGTGCACCAGGAGTGTTACGGAGTTCCCTATATCCCTGAGGGCCAATGGCTGTGTCGCTGCTGCCTCCAGTCCCCTCAGAAACCTGTCGACTGTGTTCTGTGTCCAAACCATGGTGGTGCCTTCAAGCAGACGAGTGATGGCCGCTGGGCACATGTGGTTTGTGCCATTTGGATCCCTGAGGTCTGTTTTGCCAACACTGTGTTTCTGGAGCCAGTGGAAGGGGTCAGTAACATTCCCCCAGCACGCTGGAAACTGACCTGCTACCTGTGCAAGCAGAAGGGCCGCGGGGCATCTATTCAGTGCCACAAGGCAAACTGTTACACTGCATTTCATGTCACATGTGCTCAGCGCGCTGGCTTGTTTATGAAGATTGATCCTGTTCGAGAGACAAACGTCAACGGGACCATGTTTTCTGTTAAGAAGACGGCATTCTGCGAAGCCCATTCGCCACCAGGACAAGAAATTGTTTCGGACGAGGAAGGTGACGGAAGAGTGGTGGGCAGCAGAGGAAGGGCTATTAGAGGACAGAGTGCCTACATAGAGGGTCCAACATCACCGAAAAAAGGCCGAAAATCTGATGATGATAGCAAAACGGACAAAAAGAAAGGGAAGAAGAGCTCAGATACCACAGTTCAACAAACTGCTTCACCACAAGTGACAGTGCCTCAGATACCCGCAAGCAGGTTAGATTTTATTTTATTTTGAATAAGCTAAAAGGCAGTGCTTCCATTGTTGTTAGTTGATGTTAGCCACTTTTTGATTTGTTGCCACAAAAAATAACAATATTGTTTGAAACAAATGACACTCACGTTGACTGTATAATAAACCTCCATTTATATCTGTTGTGTAGGCTGAGTATCATCTGCAAAGGAATCATCTTCCAGAGGAAAAACCCGTTCATGCAAAGGCTGCATAACTACTGGTTACTAAAGCGTCAGTCGAGAAACGGGGTGCCCCTGGTTCGGCGTTTGCACTCAAGCATCCAAACCCAAAGACCCACTGAACAGGTCAGGGCAGGAAACTCAATTGCAGCCTTTACACCCTGACTGTTGATGCAATTCTTTGTATTTACAAAAATTAATGTATAGCCTTCACATGCTTATCTTGGTGGGTGTTTTGCTGCGGAAACCTTCTCGTCCACCTCGGGCTAGAAATGTAAAAAAAAAAACGGGGTGCCCCTGGTTCGGCGTTTGCACTCAAGCATCCAAACCCAAAGACCCACTGAACAGGTCAGGGCAGGAAACTCAATTGCAGCCTTTACACCCTGACTGTTGATGCAATTCTTTGTATTTACAAAAATTTATGTATAGCCTTCACATGCTTATCTGGTGCCGTATTGTATACATTGGAACACTGAAAAACATATATTTTTTTTACATTTCTAGCCCGAGGTGGACGAGAAGGTTTCCGCAGCAAAACACGCACTAAGATATTGGCAGAAGCTTCGGCATGATCTCGAAAAAGCCAGACTTCTGGTGGAGCTCATCCGCAAGAGGGAGAAACTCAAACGAGAACAGGTAACGGACAAGGATGATGCTTAATTGCTCACGGGCATTGTTTTTCAATGTTCTACTATAAGAATTCACCATTTACCTCTTTGAAAGCAGCAAGGTCAATTTATAGTATTACAATAAGGAAATCGTCAAGTTTTAAAGTAGATGGAGACCATAGACACTTAAGCTGGTGTTTAAGAGAAAAACTCATAGGATTTAAACTTGAAGTTCTGAGTTTTGAATCTATAGTTGGTTGGATGGTTTAATGTGCTGGACAGGCTGTGCTATATTGATGTTATATTCGGTGCAGATGTGGGTTAAATATGATATTCTGGTTGTCTGTGGACATCTTTGTAGTATGAGTTAGATTTATTGTGTCCTCATTTGTTCTCTCTGCTTATTATACTTATAAAACCAGTGGTTTAAAATAACACATTTCCTTAATACTTCATATTTCTTCTATTCACTTGAACCTTTTGGCAGTCTTTAAAACAGGTTTGAAATCCTAATTGATGCTGTTTCCATGTATGTTGACATCACACACGCATAATTTTTCCATTGCAGGTCAAAGTTCACCAAGCAGCCCTGGAGATGCAGCTGACCCCAATGTTGGTGCTGCTCCGCTCCACTCTGGAACAACTACAGGAGAAAGACACAGCTCAGATCTTTTCACAGCCAGTCAACATCAAGGAGGTCAGACATTTCACTGTTACAATAGTGACAGCACACTTAATGCACACAGTTTAGATAAACACTGATGAGTTTTCCCATTCTGTATTCATGTTTTAAAGGGGATTTGATAGGTGTATGTTATTATCAATACTTTAATGTATGCCAAATGTGAAAATTGTTTCTGGGAAGGTTGCTAAATTACAAACCTCTTGTGCTTGCAGCTGTAAAAAAAAACAAAACACGCACAGTTCCAACTATGAGTCACATAATTGACTATATAGTTGACTATAAGAGTAAATGAAAGGAACATTTACATTATAAATAAAATGTTAAATCTATTCAGGGGTTAATTTGTAGGTCATTGTTAAGTATCAAATCTTCTCTAGAACACAGCTACAACGTAACATTAAATCTCCATTAGCCCCTTGGCAGCTTAGAGCTTGGAGTTTAGCTTGAAATAGGAGTTGTGTATAATACTGTTAGCAAGACGTGCACAGCGTATTTCTATAATTCCTCAAATTTGATTCTTATTCTGTAATATGTACACTTTCTTGTCGTTAACATCTGGAGTTACATCTTGTGCGCAGGTCCCAGATTACCTGGAGTTCATCAGCCAGCCTATGGACTTCTCCACCATGCACTGTAAGCTGGAGAGGCATGCTTACCGTGCAGTGGCTGACCTGGAGTCCGACTTCAACCTCATGGTTTCCAACTGTCTCCTCTATAATACCAAGGATACCGTCTTCCATCGGGCTGCACTCCGTCTCCGCGACTTGGGGGGGGCTGTGCTGCGCCATGCACAACGACAAGCCACCAACACCGGCCTGGACCTGGACAGTGGCATGCTCCTCCCAGAGTCGCCACAGAAAAGAGACTTTTACAGCTGCAGCTGGGAAGATGGTAATTCACAGTGGTCATGTTGATTTTTTTTTGATGTGTTGGATTTTTTATTCAAGGAGAAATACGGTTGAAAGAGGTATTCGATTTAAGTTGTCGGGAGAAGCATATTTATATATTTTAGTTATATTATGCATTACATTATATGTTTTGACTGTTAGATGTAGTCTGATGGTGGTATTCACTTGTTGATTGGTTGTGTCTAAATCAAATGAATTCGGGGTATGTTGCTATTCAAGGTAGCTACAGCGTGCTATGTGTAGGCGGTGTGTATTCGCTGTGTCCTCTGTCATCAGTGAACTGATGACGGATGACTCGAACGGCAAATGCCGTATGCTCTTGTAAGAGAAGAGGCTCACATTTTCAAGTGCATTTTTATGTCTGCATATAAGATAACATTGGCCAATGCGCCCCTATTCATCAGCTTTGTGGAACGTATCTTCTAGCTTTATTGTCAGCCTGACTCCCCTCTGTTGTATACAGTTGACAGTGTTCTGGATCCAAACAACCGACTGCACATGACGGTGGAGGAACAGCTGAAAGAGCTGTTGGAGAAGATGGACTTTGTAAGCTCCATGAGATGTAGTGGCGCCCGAACACGACGAATCCGCCTGCTTCGCCGCGAGATCAACATCATCCGCTACAGGCAGGGCCAGCATCCCCGGAATATCCTTCTCAACGGACATCTGAAAGAAGAAAAAGATGATGATGAGGAGGAGGAGGAGGAAGAAGAAGAAGAAGAAGAAGACGACAAAGACTCCAAGGCAGATATTGGACTGTCATCTTCCGACAAAGGTGGGTGATGAAAAGTATGAAAATGCCTAAGCATGTGCCTTTTTAAAGACCCCTTTTTTTTTTTCTCTCTCCTTTTTTTTTTTTTTTTAATAAGACCAGTTGTGAACATGAGCTAACGAAACATTGTCTTCAGGTAATTGAGCCAGGGTCCCCCCCACGCACCAACCCCAACCACCCCACTGTCTCCAGTCTAGTAAGTAGGGGCCCACAGAGTCTCGTGAGCCATGGCTGCCTCACAACTCCTCTCCCAGTGCAATCTATGTATGCACCTCTTCAGTACATCACTCTCATGGACTCACCGCCCTCCATTGGCCACGTACAGTCATGCCATATCATCCCACCTACGTGCTGCTCTGGCCAAACGGTTTCGTGCCCCTGTAGAGGAGGGCAGCCGACACCTGTGATTTTTGTCAGTTGAGTCATGAACTGCTGCCATGTTATCATGTTGCAAGTGTACAGTTGTGAGCGCAGAGTTATTTATTCCCTCGTCTCTACAAGATCCTCCCTGTCTACAGAATTTCCAACTCCCTGTGGACTGGGGTTAGACGGTTAGAATGAGATGTAAATCATAATGAAATTATGCCATTTTCCAGTGTGAATACTACACCACCACGTCACACTACATACTAAATGGACAATCATTTCAAAGGAGTGCTGAATGAAATTAATATAGTTTTACTCCTCATCTTCTAGAAGACCTCAAATCCACTTCGCCGCCAACACTGGAACCTACAGGGCCGGCTCCTCCTCCACGAAAGGGAGACTCACCTTTGGAGCCTCCCACCCTCCGACCAATCACAGGGGAGCCCCAGTCCCCCAGCTGGCCATGCAAGCGCTTAAGGATGGACAGTGACCTTTCTGCTAGCGCCACAGAGAACAATATTTGCACTAAAACACAGGAGTGGGCAGCGGCCCTTCCTCCCATTTTGCACAGTGAAGAGCAGATGGTGTCCAATGGTCTGCCAGAGCTCGGTGCCCCCCCACGGCCCACCACTGGGGGAGTCGGACGACGGACCTCTGTGTTGTTCAAGAAGGCAAAAAATGGAGCGAAGCTGTTTAGAGACCGAGACAATACTTTACTGAGTGGAAGGGGGCCGGACGACATTACAGGCAACACCCCCACAGCACCCAACTCCACAGCCAGCACCCCGTGCTCCACACCTTTGTCCACTCCTTCAAAGACCCCGCAGAAAAGCCCAGGACCCCCCACCCTCAACCAACAGTTGACCCCCGGTCGAGACATGTGCTCCGATGGTGAGCTGGAGACGACACCAAATCATACACTGGAAAGTGGTGAGCAGCTTGACATTGTTATTGACCATGGACACCACTTCTTCCCTACGTTTAAGGCCCCTCCTCTGCCCGTGTGGTGTTAAACAGCTGTCTGCTCTTGGCACAGATTGCTAACTTTGCATATGGTGTTAGCAACCAGTTAAACAACAGCGTCAGACAGTGAAAACACGTGGAGGAATGAATATGTTGCCGTGCAGTCACATACGTTAATTTCCGCTGATGTAGACCGCACCTCTGTTTAGTAATATCGCTTCTTCCTAAGACAAAAAGCGTTCCTCAAGTTGCCTAATCGAGTTTTGTTAACAATGTTGCAGTATCATTTATCTCTTCAGGTTAACTGGCTGATACTGTTTACAGCTTTCACCTATTCTTTGACTTAAACCCATTTCTTACGTGCTGTTTTCTTGTGCACCGATTGTTGTACCAATGCGCCGGCCTACGACTCCTTCTACTTTCATTGGGACTGAGACGGGACTAAATCTATCCTGTGCTTACATGTTCTTGTCTGCCTAATCCTGCTCAGCGGCAGCTATTCTGAGATTTCTCTCTTTTGCTCTCAGGACTCACCAATGGCTTCAACAAGCACAATGATGGCGGGTCTGACTCCGAGTACAGCCCTTGCCCAGTCCTCCACAAAGAAATGTAAGACGCTTTGTGTCAGTAATCATAGTTTGGTTTTTAGTAATGATTTATATTATGCTGACAGTACGAAAAAATGTCTTACAGAAGTTCGCCGCCCAAACGAAGCCTCGGAAAGCCGGCTCTTTCCAAAGTTCCCTTCATGGACATAGTCAACGGAGACGCAGATTACACTGGTATGTCTCTTGTCGGTGGCAGAGGAAATAACATTTAATGCATGTTTTCCCATTCAGCAAAAGCAATCGGCTCTGTGCTTTGCATTTCTGCATGTCAATGCTATATTTGTTTGTATATTCTTCTGAACTCTTCTTTTTAACTGTAGCAGGTACTTTTACTGGAGAAAGGGTGAATTGAGACACAAAAGGTGGTGATTCTCAGTTGAGACAGTTTAATAAAGCGCTGGGTCAATATTCTTCTCAGCATGCATACAGGAAAAAAACTTGACACTACAATATAGATGTAAGTATTCTATAGATGGATATAAAAAGCAGCATATAGTCAGTTCATGAGAAAAGTTATTCTAACTGGGGGTGGGCAATTTATTTGGCTCAAGGACACACAAAATATCCAAACAGGCCACCTTTTGTTTTATTTGATCTAGTTCTCACGCCATTGTCTCAGGATTTCAACTGGAGGGAAGTTGCGCTGTTTGAAATGATGGACTTTACCAAATCTCAGTACTGTTTGCAGTGCGCCCTCTAGTGGAATCAACTTAAACGCAGGGCATGCATTGCAGTAAAAAAAAGACTAAATGAATGCAGACTACAGACATTCAATTGAACAGCCATAGATCCCCCACCGCTATTCTAATACGTATGTGTCGGTGTGCGCTGATAGCCTGGCAACAGTGATGTATGACGGAGCGATTGATACAGTCAGAGAAAGCATGCATATATATTTGATGCCAAATGTTAATAACACAACGTTGCTGCTGCTGTCTTGCAGGGAACGGCAGGCAAACCTCAGAGGATGACAAGGAGCTGGAGACCCTAGATCTAGTTTGGGCCAAGTGTCGCGGATATCCCTCATATCCTGCTCTGGTAATTCCCTTTTTCGGCTCCTGATCCAATGGGTTTACAACAGGTTGTGTGTTTTTTTTATTGCCAGATTTCACCAAACCATGTTTTGTGAACTTAGACAATCATTAACCGAGATTATATTTCAACTGTGCGAGAGTGTAGATCTATTTACAAAACTTAAGTCCCTCTCTTACACATTATGCTTGTACCAGATCATCGACCCAGAGATGCCTGAGGACGGCCTGCTTTACAACGGGGTACCCATCCCTGTCCCACCGAAAGACGTCCTTCAGCTAGGGGAGCAGAGACAGGAGGAGACCAACGGGAGGCTCTACCTGGTGCTTTTCTTTGACAACAAGCGAACATGGTGAGTTTTATTTGCTTAGCTATAATGCAGTGCTCCTCACATCGCAGAGTTAGATACCCTATCGCTGAGCTCACTGAATTATCCAGCACTGGAGGATTTATACACCGGCGCCAACCTACTGCACATAAAAGAAAAAATGACGTATTTTTCATTAGTAAAAACCTCTACAGCAGTATGCACTGTGGTGATTTATGTTGACATCACACCCACAAATACATAGAGACTTAAAATTAAAGTAAAAGTACGCATCATCACTTGTGCTCAAAGGCTCCGACTGTCTGCATCTGTTTTTTTTTTGTTGCTATTGTAGGCAGTGGCTTCCCCGAGAAAAGGTGACACCTCTGGGTGTGGACGACACAGCGGACAAGCTGCGCATAATGGAGGCCCGCAAGTCCAGCATCCGCAAGTCTGTCCAGGTGGCGTACGACCGTGCCATGATACACCAGAGCCGAGTCAGCCACAGCCAAGGCTTTGTAGCCTCCAACTACCTGTAGAGGGCGACATTGAGCCACTATGCATGTCTCATGGGTTTAAAAGCAGCATGTGGGGTGAGTCCTAATACAAGTTGTTTCTATTCACACTGTGGTAACGGCTGCCATGACAGCAGGCGCCTGGAGTGTATTTCATTACCAAAACCACTAATGACTGACACACAGAACAGTGGTGGTTGCCTTTGTGTTGTTGTGGATGTGGAGCTCTAGATGTGAGTGAAGTTGACCTCAGGTCCCATGCTGGTTAGACGGTGTATCAAGGTCTCCTAATGTTTTGAGCCTGTGCGTCTAAATTGGAGGGGGGAAAAAAATTGCCCTCTATTTTGTATAATGCTACTGCCAAGGAATCAAATAGTCAGAAAAGAGATTTGAAATATTTATATGAACCACATAAGACAAATGAATGGATCACTGCCATCTTTTATACAATAACTTTTCACTTTTGAATCTTTTACAAAAATACTTGTATATTATAAAGGCACACTCTGTGTACATATGTATATTATCAAACCCGAATTTAATTTAAAGTTGCTGTTTTTTTAATGCGTATTTCAATCAAGCCACAAGGGGGAAAGTGAGGCTGTGTATATTTTTTAGAGATAAAATAATTCCTGACTTTGCTGCAGTGTACTTTGATGTAATTTTCACTGTTGTGTGCATGTGTGCGTGTGTGTGTGTATGTGTAGATTCAGAGCGTTCTACACAATGAACCGTTGTACTTTATATTTGAATTCTCTTTTTGATACAGAGAGGAATTATTTATTTATGCAAGACATAACTATAGAAATAAAGATATATTGGTTATAATTGAGAATAACATTTTATTTAAAGCAAAAGGAGTGAGGTTTTAAAAACAAAAACGTGCAGCCAACATTTGAACAGATGAACTCACAAGTGGTTTGATATTCAAGATAGGACTCACTTTTACCTGCTCACCAAATATTTTGTCGAAACTTGTATTTCCTCATTTTGGGAAATAAATTCTGTATTAAAAACATGTTTGTGATACTTTCTGCGTTTTTGTGTCTTTCTAGTAAAACTTAAATCATTAAATCAGTCATTCAATTGTCTTCCCTAAAGATTTGTGTCATGTTGAGTTAAAACACAGGCTGCTTATTCTCAGCTTAATAAAAAGTATGTTGGCTTAAAACTATTCAATATTCAAATAACATCTATTTGAGAAACAATCTAGAGCAGTCAACAAACGCATTCTGTCCCACAAGGGATTTAAAATGTAACGGTAACTGCAGTACTAATGTTAGAGTGAGATTATGGTGGAAGATCTGTGTGTTGGATTTTCTAAATATGACCTTCTCTAAGACAGACTTGGCCCAAAAGCGGAGCCTTGGGTCTGCAAGTGAAGCAAACGCATGTAACCTACAACAGACGAGGTGTTCCTCTCCATCAGGGTCCAGACGGCTGTCTTGTCAGGAGAAAGTAATTGTGGCGGAGGGTGCGGAGCTCCGTCAGTCTACCGAGCCGGCAGCCAAACTGCTGCGCTCCCCTTCGCGCAGCTCCACCCTGGGCCCCACTGGGCAGCAGTTCCAGGATCAGCTCCTGCATTTTCTCAACACAGCTGGAAAGGACACGACGCACTTACCCCTGTTCACATGAGAATTAGAATTTGAATTGCGCATCGTCCCACACAAACGCACAAGTTGGGGGAAATTTGACCTCTGCATTTGACCCATCTGTGGCGCATGAGCAGTGAACAGCTAAATTACATCCAATAGCTCATCCTATGTGCAACAAAATAAACACAAATTGTGGTACTGAAAGTAAATCTATGAAAGTAAATCTAAATAAATTGAGTCTTTCACACAATGAACATAAGAATGGCTTTCATTTCGAGTAACATACTGTACCATGACTTATTTTTGTCAAATCCTGGACGACATACTACACTGTGACATTTTGCCTTTATCTTTTGTGACCCCCCCCTCCCCGATGTTTTAAAGCATTTCTGATGCAGCAATGTTTTTAAAATGTCTTCTCTTTTTTAACATATTTAAACGACATACTGTACTTTACTCTGACAAATTTGTCAAATTTTGGACGGGATACTATATTATGTCGATTTAGCTTTTTTTTTTTACTCGAACAAATTTGTATTCATTTCTGACATTGCTTTGCATCTTTGAAGTGTTTCTTAAAATGTTGACTTTTCGCCATTTTTGGACAGCAAATCATAGACGTTTTTGACTTTTTTGACTTTTTTGTTCTCCCCAACCATATATTAGCACATTTCTGATGTGACTATGCATGCTTTAAGTGTTTTAAAAATGTTGACGTTTTTTATCATTTTTGGACTACATACTATATTACGACGATTTTCATGCATTTCTGCACTTCTGACATTGCTTGTGCATGAAGTCTTTCTTACATTTTTTACTGTTTTGAAATTTTCTACGACATTCTATACTATGACATTTTTTTTGTCAAATTTCAATGACATACTGTACAATGACGTTTATCACTTTTTTCTTTTTTTTCTATCCTCAAATATATATTTTTTAGTTTGAAGTGTATTTTAAGTTTTTGAAATTTTTGAACAACATTTTTGTCAAATAACATACAAAGACGTTTTTCACTATTTTCATTTTCTTTTTTTAACCTCAAACATTCTTTTTACGCATTTCTGACAGTGCTATGCATGTTTGAAGCGTTTCTCAAATGTTGTACTTTTTTGGACGATATGCTATACTATGAGGTTTTTTGTCAGATTTTGACTATACAATTGCATACTATACAATGATGTTTTTCCACATGCATTTCTGACATTGCAATGCATGTTTGAAGGGTTTCTTAAATGTTGACTTTTTTGACATTTTTGACATACTATACCATGACCTTTTTAGTAAAATGTTGGATGACTTAATATACAATAAGGTTTTTGACTTTTTTTTTACAGTCACCATCTTTTAGCGTTTTTCTGACATGACTATGCATGTTTTAAATGTTTTTAAAATGTTAACTTTTTTAAAAAAAATTTTGGATGACATACTATGCTATGACGATTTTTGACAAATTTTGGACGACATACTATACTACAGTATGTACAAAATTTTGAACGAACATTATGTAAATGCACAAGAAAAAAATAGAGAATCGAAATAGAGTAGTAATAGTATTTATATTTTGCAGGAATCTAAAGAATACATAAAAAAAAACGTCAGAAATCCATAAATATATGAAAGAGGTGAACACTTCAAAAATGCATAACAATGTTGAATGCTTGAATTTAAGGTGGAGGTGGAAAAAAAACGTCATTGTTTAGTATGTTGTCCAAAGATTTGACAAAAAAGTCTTAGAAAATATTTAAATAACACTGTAAAAATGCGTCTCAATGTGAGAAATGCGTAAACATATGTTTGAAGTGAAGAATTACATTTTTTTCAATAAGTACAATTTTTTTTGACCTCTTTCAAATGTTTGCACTTTCTGACGTTTTTAAATACATGTTTCACCTTTTTTCATCTTTTTGACATACTATGCGATGATGTTTTAGGTACATTTTGGACGACATTATACCATGATGTTTTTTTCACTTTTTTCACATCTTTCATATACAGTATTTACGGATTTCTTTTTATGCATTTTTTAGATTCTTTCAAATTATTGACATTTTTGGAGGACAATCTATTCTATTCAATTACTAGTCTATTTCGATTCTCTTCTATTTTATTTCTGTGACATTTTGAACGTTTTAGGCCAACATACTACATTGTTACAACAACATAATAATATAAACAGGGGTCACCAACCTTTTTGAAGCTGAGAGCTAGTTCAAGGGTACAGAGAAATACAAAAGGCTATTTGTTTGAGCATGATATTTAACACTGACAAGGTCAGAGTTAATGTATACATAAAACATTTGTGTTAAAAAATGTACATGAAATGTGATCATTTTCAAATCTGCACAAGTGTTATTGATAAAAAAAACAGCAAGAAAAAGGTGTCACCAAACCATTAGTGCCTGACACACACAGAACAGTGTTTTTTTCCTTTGTGTTATGGAGCTCTGAATGTAGCAACGTTACCCTGTTTCCCATGCCGGTTTGACGGGGGTCTTGGATGTGTTGAGCCTGTGTGTCTGGATCAAATGGAAAATAATTTCCTCCTATTTTCTATACTTCTACACTTTTTACGATAAAAGCACACTTTGTGTAGATATCTGTTTGTATTATCCAATTAAATTTAAGTTGCTGTTTTTTGATGCGTATTTCAATCAACCCACAATTGAAGGCTGTGTATATTTTTGGAAATCAAATACACAAGAAACCTTTGTTCCTTAAATTTGAATTCCTTTTTGATACAAAGTGAAATAATGTATTTATGGAAAACAGAACTAGATAGATAGAAGTACAGCTATGGTGGTTAAAATTAAGAGTGACATTTTATTTAAAACAAGGATTGAGGTTTAGAAGAAAACATGCAGCCAACATTTGAACAGATTAACTTACAAGTGGTTTGAAATTGATTAAAATCAGTCATTGAATTGTCTTCCCCACAGATGTGTCAGGTGGAGTTAAAACACAGGCTGCATTTTTAATTCTAGCAACACTCAGCAAAGTAAAAAGTATGTAAGCTAAAAATAATGTTCATACAAAAAAAAAAAAAAAAAAAATTTATTTGCTCAAACAATGGAGAGCAGTCCACAAACACATTCCGTCCCACTAGGGATTAAAAATTGCAGGGCTAATGCCAAGTGAGATAATGCTGGGAGATATGTGTGTTGGAAAGTCAGGACAGTTGATCATCTTTTTTTCAGATCAATATTAGAGGAAAACTTGAAAGGATTTTCTAAATATGACCGTCTCTAAGACAGACTTGGCCCAAAAGCGGAGCCTTGGGTCTGCAAGTGAAGCAAACGCATGTAACCTACAACAGACGAGGTGTTCCTCTCCATCAGGGTCCAGACGGCTGTCTTGTCAGGAGAAAGTAATTGTGGCGGAGGGTGCGGAGCTCCGTCAGTCTACCGAGCAGGCAGCCAAACCGCTGCGCTCCCCCTCGCGCAGCTCCACCCTGGGCCCCACACACCCTGGACAGCAGTTCCAGGATCAGCTCCTGCATTTTCTCAACACAGCTGGCAACCTGCATGGACGCCCTGTCTGCAGGACCGAGACAGATACATGTGTTTCCCTGCGTTAGTGTACAAACTCGCATGCCGAGCAGCTCGCGTGTGTGAAAAAAGGTTTTATGGGTGGAGTTGAGCAGCAGAGTCTGTAAAATATTACAGTCGGACCCGTTGACACACACTGAGTCAATCGGTCAGAGATAAGCTGGAGATAGATTTATAGAGTTACTGTATGGAGCTAAAAATGGACATCAGATTGGAATATTTCACGCGCAAAGTCGAGAGGACATGTTCACGGTCGTACCTGAGCAGAGCAAGGCTGTAGCTGTGAGTAGACTATACTCTGTCTCTGTCACCCGTAGGGTTTTCATTCTCTGGAAGAAGTTGAGCACCGGCCCGAAGAGATCCTCACTGCTCCCTGTTCACATGAGCAAAAGACAAATGCCTCATTTTATATCAGTGATATTCAATTCAATTTGATAAACAATCGGTCCAGCTATTTAACTCACTGGAAATTCACTGGAAAGGCCTAATCCATCCAATAGCTCACCTCATGCCCATCAAATTAGAATTGCACATCGTCCCAAATACACGCAAGCACACACAAGTCAGGGGAAATTTGACCTCTGCATTTGACCCATCTGCGGCGCATGCAAGGCCGCAGAGTAGTGGATAGCCGAGAGCGTCCGGATGCAGATGGGGTAAGTGCCTTGCTCAAGGGCATTAGAGGTGGCATCCCTTTTTGTGNNNGGGGGGGGGGGGGGGGGGGGGGGGGGGGGGGGGGGGGGGGGTTCGGCCATCTCCAGTTACAGGGAGGAGGAGGAGGTTAATAAAATTAGATATTAAAATGAGATCAGTGTATATTTCTTTATCATTGTAATGGTCTAAGTATGATTCTTTGAACCTACAACATATTGGGGTAGATATATGAAACCAACTATAAAAAAAATTTGTTAGCACAGCAAACTTGAGGCTTAAATTACAAATAAGGATCAAACTGAATTTTGAGCAAGGGCTTTTCTTTTCACAGTTTTTCTACTAACCGTGCGGTCCGTCATTTGGTGCTGGTGATTTTATATGAAACATGGTGAACAAGGAGGTTATGTTCTCATACGTCTCATACGTAGGCTGACAATATTGCACAGAAAGCACTGATCTGCTTTGCACCCAACTTAGCAAAAAGACTGAGCAGAGAGGGAGAAGAGCAGGTCCAGATTTTTTAGTGCAACTCTTACTTACCTGAGCTGACTGACATCCTACTTTGGATGTTTTCTTTTGATTCTATATTTCTCAGCCAGTTGTGTCTTGTTGGACTGAGAACCTGCAAGGCTAATAATAAGAAGAAACAAACGATTTCATGTTGGGCCATGAATCTCAGACATTACACGAGAGATTTGTTTGCGATGTCTGTGTCTCCCCCTCCTGCTTTTTCGCCTTTTGGTGGTTATTTTACCTGGGTTGGTGCTGGTTGGGGTACAGGAGAACTGCTGAGCTGAGAGCAGAAACGTGACCTCCAGTGAGGATACAGACAATAGAGAACTCTGGTCTGCAAAATCCAGGAGGTCAAAACCTGTAACAAAAACACACCACAGCTTACTGCTTGATGGACACAATGTGCTGACTGTCGCGTGACTCATCTTATTGTTCTGTTTTTTCAGATTTAATTTGCCATCATTTTTTCGCGGTATAGTTCCCATTTTGCATCCCAAGATACATTTTCATTGATATGTTTATAATTGAATGAGTCATATAATTCCAGAGATGCAGAAATGGTATAAAAAGTATGGTTTTCTTGGTGACCAGTGACCAAATACCGTACAAGCCAATGATGCCAGGAATACTCACAAACAAAGGTGTCACAATGGGGCAGGCAAACCAGGCAATTGCCTAAGGCCCTGAGCTAGATTGGGGCCCCCAAAGATGGCTGTTTACATTGGTCCACATTAATGACAACGTGAGGCCCCTTTAATGCTTTGCCATGAGGGGGCACTGCAATGACACGTTCAGGAACCCCTGGGGGCCCAATGGTACTTGCATACCATGAAAAGCTTAGTTTTTTATCTATTTTGTTTATTTATTTATTTTTACGCCCCTGCTCATAAACACACATACTATTAATAAATACTAGTCATGCTCATATATAAATATGAAAGTTCATAGTCATAATTAAGGTCAGACAAAATACTACAGAACCAAATGTACTCTATAGTAGGAAAGGGTCCATAGCTTAATGAATAATGAATATCATACTACTGGGCTTTACAAATGTTTGGACTATATTTTGAATAAATGACTGGCATGTGAAAAAATGGGCCGGACAGTTGTATGACACGGCCTAATACTATAATTTGTCCTTTTCCTGGGATTAATTAATAATTAATCATAACACAAAGTCATGTGTTGCTTCATTTTCTTAAACATTGAAGTACCAGTGTTTGTTACAGTATTTCTAAAGTTGGCTGTTGGCAGAGCTATTTCGCCATAGCTTTTTAATTTAACAAATGCTAATTGCGCCTTTCTTGTCTTCCTTAAATTTCGAAATATTTACACCTGAACTGTTTTATTTCCCTCAAGAGACTTCAAGGGTCAGACTGTCCTATTCATATTACCTGGCACTGTCCTGGCAAACTGCAGCAGTCTTTCCAGGTGGGGTGATACAACGTCACACAGGCCCTCCACGTCCTCTGCATATGGCCACTGGAAAAACTGACCAGCACGCACAAGAAATCATCACAACGACATGGAACATTTTCATGTGTTTTTTGGGTTTACCATTTGGAACACTGCGACTCACCCCACTGAGGCTGCTGTTCTGTGCTCTGTACAGTCGATGGGCCTCCAACATCCTGTCCACGGTGTACTTCTGATCTTGAGTTAAACTGGCAGACAAGGCCTGATGAGGATGGACATTAACACAACGCAAGATTACAGCAGTGATCTAATCTCACTTCCCTATTGTAGAACCACAAGGAGGACAGATTGTTCACGGCAGATCAATGCTGTCATCTCAAATTGACCGTTCACATTAAATCATACAACTAGCTACCAACAACTCACTTGTCAGAGCAGACAATTCACCAGTCAAAACAAAACAACAATCAACACTCAGACACAAGCCTTAACTAATCCATATTAGACACATATACGACAAAAAATGTGCGATTTTTAGTGGACTAAAGTTATCCATTTTTGGGACAACTCAAGTCAGCATCACCAACGCAAACCTCAACCTTCGCTTACTGGATTCTGTGTATTGCATATCAATCCCTAAGTGTATTAGGTCAGACAGGACAAATGAGCAGCAGTGTCTTATGGCAATATTAGATAGTTTATGTGTTGAATGTAGGGACATTTACACAACCATCCTTGAAGCTCAAATTCAAATAAATAACCTACATAAATGCGGCTAGCATATTGAGCTTTTGCAGACAAAGTTCAATCAATCAATCAATCAATCAATCAATCAAGTTAACTGTTATCACCATCTCAGTGATGATTAGCAGTTAATGTTAAACGTCGCTGATTATCACTCACTACAATGGAAATCTGAGGCTGATGGGAATGTCAAACTGACAATCAATCACATCCCACCAAGCATCCACGCACACACCTGTCCAGGTAGCCTGCTTGTAGAGCTGACCCTCCTGCTCTCCGGGCTCTCCTCTTCGTCCTGTCCTTTGCCTTTACCTCCTTTCCTCAGTCGCTTGGATTGGCATTGCACCTCTGTCAGGAGACCTGGGGAGAAAAACATTTTCAGACCCACACTTGTCAGATCCTTCTGTGGCATTGATTACCGTCAACAACACCCGGATTTCATTACTTTAAGTAAATCATTTCATTCCATGTATATCAAACTTAATATCCCTTACACTCAGCCAGCATTCCCACTGCTCGGCATTTCCTCAGGCGGCAGTATTGGCACTTCCTCCTCATGTACATGTCCATCTCACAGGCACCACCACTCTTACAGTGATACACGGCCTTTTTAGTGACGCTTCGCCTGAAGAAACCTGCAGCATGAGGGGGAGAACGGCAGTATATTCATAGGCACGAAATAACACAAAACTGACTCCAAAAGCAACGGCAGGAAGGTGAGGAATACCTTTGCATCCCTCACAGGTAAGAGCATTGTAGTGATAGCCCGAGGCCTTATCTCCGCACACCACACACAGCTCATCCTGACCTCGGCTCTTCCCTCCTGACCCCACCCGTGACCTCCGCACCAGAGGCAGCCCTACTGCTCCGGGTTCGTGAGCTGAGCCTCCACAGTAGGGCTCAGGGTTGGGCTCATAGTGGGCCTCCAGGCAATTAGAGCTGTAGTGGTACTGTGGTAGGCAGAGCTGCGAGGAGGAAGATGAGGAGGACGGTGAGGAGGTGGTGGAAGGCGGAGAGCCGTAGAGGGAGAAGGGCAAATTGGCAGAGCTGTACTGCTGTTGGCTGTACGGGAGCAGCTGGAGGTCAGGATCCTGCAAGGGGTAGCCCAGAGGGTCTGCCAGCATGTCTGAAATGTAAAAAGATGCCCGTTCAGAGTTTAACTGCTTAAATAAAGCAATACCCACCCGAATCCCCTTATCCCTTCCGGTGGTGGCACAGGGATTTGGATTTCTCAGATTGTGCATCAGTAGGCTGGAGCTACAGGACAGGCACAACAAACCGATGTAATATTAGCAATATTTGCGCATTCAATGTTGACAAAGTGTGATTCAGCTCATTCCTCTGTGCCACACGCCGGCAGGAGCAAATCTGTCTTAATCAGCTGAGAAAAATCCTCCGTGTGTTGTTTTCTGAAACATACAGTATGGCAAAAGGTAGTGGCCGGTCTGCGCCCCAAACTTTCATGTCACTCTTTTAAACTATCCATGTGCAACTTTCTAAAGATTTAGATAATCAATAGCTACAAATGGACTAGGGGTTGAGAGCCACAAACTGGCTAGGGATATCAGAAATTACAGAATAATATGAAGATGGTAATAAGCAATACAGTTATCCTTAAAGATTGATACCACACTGTGTCATGTTACACCCTGTCAACCTGGAATATACAGAATAACATTTAGGAATCATTTGAGTGCCTTTATTATTAAATCAGTCTGTAAAAACCTAAATTATTCTCCAATATAAATTGTGAACAAATGCATAAATAACGTCCGATACTTGAGGCATAGCAATTATTGTTGTCAAAATCTCCCCACCATATGAACTACAGAAACAAACTGAAATGGAGAGCATTGTCCTGCATGAGTCTGAGAGAGAGACACATTGTGGGTGATAGAAGTTCACTGTGATAAGTCAAGTAGCGTCATAGGAATGTGATCTGATTTGACTCATGTGACTTCAATGCTTTTATGGCTCTTGTGGGATACAATAAAAAGCCGAGACATAAGTGAGAGCTTGTGAACCTGTCAAACTGCCTAAACAGGATGCAGCTGAGAGCTCCCAGTTTTGATATTTGTTTCACTCTTTGCACGTCATTCAATTTGTAATGATCCTTCAGTGTTGTGACGGCATTAAAACATCTTCGAGTCACGTCTCTGCTGAGAAAACATGTGTTTCCACTGGCAGCTTTTTAATGAACAGCTGGACCAATACAGCTGGGACTGCTGTGGGATCTGTCATGTCCTGTGTTAGAGGAGAGTCCACCCCACATGTCATGAGTTTTAGTAACACTTTCAAAATGGCACGATAAGGGCTATCCCCATACATTTTACCAAGACACTGGTAGCCTTGCCCACCAGCTCACAGGTGTCAAAAATAATGGACTTTGGAGCAAAATGAAGGGTCAATTTAATCCTGTGAAAGTCATTGCATGCCACTCTCACGATTTATCAAACAGCTGATGCGATAAAGCATTCACTCATCTGAATGAACCAATGTGGTCCCAGTGTAGGGGGCCTTTTGATATTATTATTATCGTTAGATCAACAATCTGCAGCGTCTTAGATGACACTGGACTGAGACCCCTGTTCTGATTAAGGAAGTGCATGGGTCAACAGCACACATCAATTTAAAGGACACTGATTAACCTTCCTTCTGTCTTCTCTTGTTGATCCTCCTACTCCAGATGTTTCCTGTCTTTACCAGTGTTAGGGCGAGGGTGGGGGGGTCCTTGTTTTCTCAACTTGGGACAGAGCTGTGGTTAGCACTGTTTGTAAACCATTTGAACGCTGTCTAAACACTCCTCAACTCCACTCCACCCAACGGACGCAAGGGACTCAAACAACACCAGTAAACTACCCCCCATGGAGCCCCCAACCCCCCCACGTAAGCTGCCAAGATGGGAGACAACCGGGGGAATTTGTTGATGATGTACGTCAGTACAAATATCTCCTCCAATGCGCGCTTGGCCTGTGCTGTGAATGTTCCTCATTCTCCGGCTGAATTTCCTCAAGAACTGTTTTCTCCACGTCGCCGTTCATTCATCAACCGTTGCATCAAGCGAATGAGATTATACTGCTGCTACTACACTAAGAAAACTGCAAGTGAATTGACCTGGAATGGGCACAAGGGTTGGGGTTACTTTATAAAAAACAATCAGTACAGTTAATAGTTACCTGATAAAAAAATGTAAGCAGCGACGTATTCCAAGTATCACAACTATTGTTGTAGCAGTTTTGGATCAGTCAGATAGGGGGGTCAAAGTCAGGTCTGACGGATAATAATTGCACCGTCAGCAATGGGTCCACCACAGAAACATCACTGAAACAACACACGTTCCATACAAACCAAAACACAAATGCACAGATGCCATTTTCTCCCTTGTATTTACATAACAGTCATCGAGTAAGCGCGTGTGCGTGCGTTTATATGAAGTGTTCCCACAGTCCGAGAAAATGCAGATCGCAGAAAAAAAAATACAGCCCAAAGTCCACACGCACCCGGAAATACAACACCTACAGCGTCTCTGATGACAGTTCCCCCACAATACTATTCACATTATTTACAGTTGCTCACAGTACCGCCGATCGAGACTGGGAATCTTGGGCTGGTAATAATAGTTCTATCTTGGGCCAGAATAATCTGCCGACGGGCCGACATTAGTGAAGAAGCTTTTGAATTGTTTTGTGACCTCTGTAATTCCTGACCACCGTTTCACACACACTGAAAAGGCTTTCGGTGCAAGCTCTGCCCTCTCCCAATGCATTTTCCTGAGACCTGGCTTGAACTGCGCGGGCCTTTTCTGTTGGACTGTGATTGGATCGTGAGGTGGGCATGAACTGTGAAAAATAGTAATGAGCCACTGGGAGGAGGGGGGCGTGGCTGTAGTTCCAACAGCTGGTCACCGCAATGTGACCTGATCACCTTACCTGTCGACGTTTCTAAAACAGTTATTATTGTGATTACGTATCACAATGATGACGAATAATCCATCAGGGAGCAACTATGCAGGTGTGTTATTCGCTCAGCTAAAGAAAAAGTCTTGAGTGGACTAGTCAGAATAACATGGACATGTGATACAGGGTTACTTTTAAGATTGAAGGAATTATGAGCACAGTTGAAAGCTGCATTGTAAAAATGTATTTAATTCATTTCATTACGGTAGAGTCGGAAACCTTGCATGTGTGGGATATGTGGAAAATGTGCACAAATGAACTGAGGCTCAACGAATCAACATGGAAATCGTGTGTGATTTGTGTGATCCAACCCTTGACCACCATAGAAAACAAAAGTATACCAGCTGTTTTGCTCATTGTTATCTACCAATTCATTCCGTTCAAAGTCATTAACCATCGAACAGCTCCATTTAAAGTGACGTGTTCAGACTGGACTGTTTTTCGTGCACTTACTTAAAACTACCTGTTAGCTTACATGTGTTAGTATCACATACCAACAATTGAATTAGGACAGCGCACCACCGTCATCAATCATTTCTACTGATGTCATTTTTAGATTTTACGATTTTAGAGCAGCAAAGGAACAAACTAAAGTAAACAGAGAAGTTATAATACAGGGATAAGCAATAGACTAAAGGAGCATATGAGAAAGAAGAGTCACTGTGGACTCACCGTAATACTGGAGCTGATCGGTGGAGCCGTAACCATCCGAGGCGGAGAGAAACCCCCCTGCCGAAAAACTCATCTCCGAATCCGTCCACTCTCTCATCTGGGCAGAAGATGCTCTCTTCAGCAACTAACCCTGGATCTATCTTCATATAAACACACGTACACACACACACACTTACAATTACTCAGTGGGTTCACACAGATATGAAGGATCTGGGAAGTGTGGAGACATTCCTAAATCCCCAGGATACGGCCAGGTCTCTTAGCTGTCCAGGCTGATATCCCAGCCTATTTTTTTTTTTCAAAAACAGAGAAGAAAAGTGCAGCTGAGGCTCTCGGCCTGTGGAGGATGAAGTGCTGGAGGAGGTCTTAACCGTCCCGAGGGGATAGACAAATGGGAATGCTGGGACACCCAGGAAGGACAGATATGGGACTCTGGTCCAAACAGCTGGACCTGGCTGGGACTTCAAAGCTCAGAAGATGCTGTGAATCGATGGATTGATGAATGGAAACGGCATCCCTAATGACGAGTCATGTACTCTCGTGTGTGTGTTTCTATAGCTGTGTGTGGTTGTGTTAGTAGTTACACTGGTATTTTTACTTATGCATTCCAGTATTCCAGGGAGGAATAAGCAATTCAAAGCAACACAACAGCATCTTATGAAGTTTTGGCATGTTCAAAAAATGTACCAGTGTGTGTGCGTGCGTGCGTGCGTGCGGTGTATGCCTATGTCTGTCCATGTTTGCCCACTAAGCCTTGGGAGTGTGTTTACTCTGTATTTTGTTTATCACGGTTCTGTTTGTGCTGCAGTTAATATTGGACAGTGGTTAGATTTAAGGGGCCCGAGGACCTCAGCCTCCCCCACAGACAGTTAACCAGGCCGAACAAAGAGCAAAAGGAGACGAGGCCCCGAAGGAGTGAGAGGGGTGACCCCACAACTGGCTCTGAGCAGGGTTGTTTGACATGCAGCATGCTTACTAAGGATTAACGGCGTCCTCCCACCAGCATATCATCCCTTTCACTAACTCATTATGGGAACCAGGGCTGAGGGGTGAATGAAAAGAATGGGGAGGGATGAAGTGGTCATGGTGAGAGATCACCATCGATCACGATGACAAATAAAACAGGAATTTGGTTGCCAACTACACAGAAGACTATGTCCAAAGGGTAACATTGTACATCGGAAAAAAACAGCAAATAGAAAAAAAAAAATGTACTGGGCAATAACTCCTGTATCTTTTCTCACAGAGAAAAATTCAAAAGACAATCTAATTTAAACATAATAAAAACATGGCATACGTAAACTTGAATAGGAGAATATAAAAAAAAGATTCATTCATAAAGGGACCTTACGAACCTACCTAAAAAATCTTGTGACCCCTGTGTGGCGAAACGAGCCACTAGCCATTCCTCAATTTCTGACCTGAGGAATGGACGAAGAACAGAGAGCAGGCAGCAGCCCTGAGAGGGACACTAAATGAAGGGGACAATATCTGAGAGCGTGCAGATGCCGCCACGGCTCTTCCGGAGGTGTCGGACACATCGTTGGAGAGGGTCCGGACTGTGAGGGCTCGCTCTAGGGGAGATGTCAAGATGCCGGACGATGTTCACTTGCAGTATGTGGAGATCATAATCTGCCGTGCCCACTAAACACAAGCCCAACAGAAATATACGGGTAAGGCAGTGTCTCTGTGGTTCCAACCAAGAGAAGACACAACCGATGGCGTGTTCAAACTGTGACACTCATTCGTCGGAAATCCCTCACACAGCAAGCCTGGAGATAAATTCAACACATCATAAATCCCTTCAGGACCTCCTCTCCATGTGGCCAGCTCATCTCTTTATCAGAGAGCTGCTGGCTGGAAGCTGCTGCAGCTCGATAATGGCCTTCACTGTTTACTGATTTTAGCAGCGAAACTGATACTCAGGTTAAAGTGGCCTCAGGATTTCGTGGGTAAAGTCCATAGCTCATGTCTGAGCATATGTGTGGTGGGTGAGTGCAGTCACGGTGTATCTGGCTATCGTGGGAAGGAATGTAGGTTGTTCACTTAAAAATAAGTGTGAAACCATTTCCCTTGTTCTGCAGAGGTTAACATCTTTCTGTTTCTCGACTATGCACAGAGGCTCAAATACTTTGATTGTCTAATTGTCTAATTGACTAAAAATAATAATGAATTCCATTAATAACTGAAATAATACCTAACTGGAACGTAGTGTTGCATGTATGAGTTGAATTGCATTAAAAAAACAGCCCTATATCTAGTAGGGGGCTGATAGTATTGGATAACACTCATTTTCAATGTTTTCATGCATAACGCCGTAACTGTTAGAGAGAGGACATTTTAGAATTGTTTTATGCCATTTGCTTGAAACCACTTACGTGTTTTCACCCCCAAACTGTCATGTGTTGTTTCTTAGAGAATCAACATTAACATACTCCATAACCCTCCAGTTCCGACAAATCCATGTCCATTCTTTCAGGAATCAGAATGCATCTACATCATGAGCTTCATGTCAACACCTTTGATGTTTCAGCTGCAAGAGTAAGGAACAGATGCTGTGGACTCACCGTTGATAATGTGTCAAGCGTCCCGTTGTCTTCTCGCATTGTCCAGCTCTCACTTTTTGTAATGTCGACTGCAGTCCAGTCCCTGTTCTCTCTCTCTCTTCCTCACATGCACACGCACGCACACGCATGCACGCATACACACACAGAGCAGATAAGACAAGTTGCTCTTCATGTGTGCTTTAGAGGGCAGACCAAAGATCTTTTCCATTTCAGTAAAGGTTCTATTGCAGGACAACAATTCGAAGTGGAAAAGAATTGGGGAAACGGGGAAAAACAAAACACTTAAATTCAGTGATGAGAACAATTTTAATATTACAGATCCCGTAGAATTTACAAGTAAGAGGCCCTTTGGTTGCACTGGGGATTTGAACCAGCAACCTTTTAAGTCACAAAAGACCCCCCGTCTCCCACACAATTAGAAACTGGAATCGTCTCATTAAGAAATTCCCAGTATAGAATGTTTATAAACAAGCTCTTGCTCATCCCTGTTGATGGATGTGTGCTTCCTATCACAGGCTCTCCCTACTAACTCCCCAGCTTGCTTGCCACTGTTTCACAACAACACACTGTAACAACCTCCACCTCCCAACATACACAGCCACACTAAATGACCCCTGGATATTTTCAGTAATGACCTGTCTTCCTCTGTGTGTGGGCCCTTACTAATTTAAGTGAATGTTATTGCATTATATTTAATAGTGAGAGGAAATGTGTATGACTTTGTTTTGAGGGAGGAGGGGTGCGTCGGAGAGGCCAATGCGAGTCTGCTAATGAAGTAAAACAACATGACTGTTGGGGCCTCCCAAGAGCAGGTCAAGCACAGTGGCTGTGGGTTAAGTTCAGCGAGGGGCAAAGTGCAAAAGGTCAAGGTCAAGCACAGGCCTTGACCTCTGCTGGGCTGCAAAATATTGAGAGGTGAAGGGAGTAAAATGTTAGGGAGTTTTTCTTCTTGTGAGCAGAAGATACATAAAATTCATAAATCACAGGAAATAAATGAAGGGATCTTGTCCAATCCTGAAATGCCAAAATCAGAACTTAATAGAGAATGAAAGGGATAGATTTAAAAAAAAAAGTGTTTGAACATACTTAACAGTAAAAAACTAAATGTTGCTTCAAAGTGTGCAAAAACGGTGAAAATGTAAATGTGTAAAGTTGAGTCAAGGCGTGACTTCTATCAGCAGTGCAAACAAATTTTATTTAATGTTTTTATTAAAAAAAAAAGTAAAATTAAACAATAAAAGGCACGAAAAACATAACTGCTCTAAAATATTTTTTGATTGTGGTACTTGGTATATGTATTTACACCTTTGTTTTACACATTTACAAAAACTCTTTCTTTCTTTCCAATGTCACCGCATTCACAAGAGCCCGAAAAACAAAGGATGAATCCCTGTAAAGGAGATCAGACGTTTCATGTAAAGGCTAATTTCAACTAATTCACAAAAGACAAAAGTAATAAAAAAATTAAAATAACCATGTAATAATTTTGTTCTGGTTTCTGACATCAGGTCTCCCACTCAACTGATGTTGTTTTCATAAAATCAGGACTACGACAGGTTGACAGGACTTTCCATGACAGCTGAGACCCTCAATCGTCCTGTTCTAATATTTAATACTAATGAAGGAATTTCATTGGAGTATCGATTGCTGAGTAAGGTGACTGAGCCTATGGGCAACACATTGCAATATTCATTCATTATGATGCACTGTCTCTGTGGCAACCCTTTTGGAAAATTGCTGTTTTAAGTTCCCGTTAAGGCAAACACCTTGTAATGCAAAGCATCGCAATTAAAGCAAGTACTCGCAGAAAATGCATTGTGCTCGTCAATGAAAGTAACTCGTACCGTTATTCATCAATAATGCGTCATTATTACAAATTGAGGGTCCTGAGATCATCAGGTAGGCATGAACTGTTCCTATCAGAAGGATGGGAAAAGGTCAATTATTTCCTGATGTCAGAATCAAATGCATAATAGTTTGTTTTGCTGCCGCTAAAATCTTGTGACCTGTAGTGTTTCACGTCATTTTGAACACCAGTAACTAAGAGCCCCCAAATTAAACCGGGACTTTAATTTTAGGGATTGCTACTAAGAGCAGCTAAGTGTCAAGTCACTGCTCAAATGAAATATCGCTTCACTTTACAGATTAAAACACTTTGTAAACATTTTAATACAATTTAATAATAAATAAACTTTAAAATGAACCTAAAATCTACAGTTCTGCTTCTTCATGATTTCTGTTGGAAATGAGATTTCAAGGGTTTACTGAAAGTCCCACCAGTACACGCTTGGTGCGTTGGTCTAGCTCCCTATCAGGGGCGATGTCTCGTCGTTCTCGTCGCTCCTCAGCGCTGGAGCCTTGCGGTAAATTACGAACTGGAGGGAGATCTGACCGAGTTGTCAAGGAAATCCACAAAAATCCTGGAAAAGAAAGGGTAACCCAGGAATGCAGGAAACTGCTCTTCAGCCCCACAGTCCCTACATGGTTCATCGTGGGACAATAATTAATACATTATAAGTGAGCACTGTACTTAAAGGAATAGGTCAATATGTTGGACAATAAGGTTAAAATTTGATTTAAAGACCGTTAATGCTCTGTTCTGTACTCCGAGTTGATACGCAGCTAAAGTCAGGAGCTGATTAAACAACCTCACACATTTAACTAATTAAGATAAACTCTGTTTGAAGGTATAGCGCCACTAAATCTCCCATTTATGTTGCATAATGTCTTACACATAATCCAAACGAAAGTTAAGGAACTGCTTTTACATACATTATGTGCTAGATTTCTTTGCTAAGAAGGGGGACTTCATGGCAACTCGGTTAAAACCTCAAGAGTTGTAGCTTTGCATTTATTGTATAGATAGGGGAGTTCTTATCAATAGTAAGAGCATTTTCCAAAACATTGAACTGTTACTTCAACGACTGCTTGGAGTCAACTAGGTTAAGGGATCCCAACGGGGTGTGTTTCACCCCAGGATCCTTTGGTAGGTTATTATAACTAGTCATCATCATGTCATATATTCAGTAAAATGGTATTTTTTCGAGAACTGCCCCACGAGAAACGACAACCCATTATCGTCAAGTGGCATGCTTCTACATTTTCTACAGGATCACTGAAAACAAAGAGGGAGACAACTTGGCCTCCACACAGCACATGTGTAGGGTTTGCAGCCGTGTGTCTTTGCTGACAAAAGCCAAATGCCCTGCGAGTGTTTGGACCTTTGATACCACCTTACCTCACACACAGTCACGAGACCGCAACCGGTCTGATGAACTGCCCTCACTTACAGCCCAGCACTGTATGTAACACATACACGAGATTGAGGGGGAGCCTAAGCAGCAGCAGGGACCATGCCATTTCTGTTCAAATGTGTTCAAAGGATACGATGAGGTCTAAAGAGAGGGTGCCGAGGCTGCCGATGAGCCAAGGCAGGTGATGGATCATGTAGCTTTTCTCGCCCTGGCCCCGGTCAGGGTTCTTCAGCAGGACACTCAGGCCGTATGTGGTGTTTCCCAGGATGACCAGCGCAAACAGGAAGAAAGATACCCCCTCCGTAGACTTCCTCTTGAACTGTGAGGATAAATGAAAGGATGGAGGGGAGGTGAAATGAACACAAAGAGCAAAAAAGCAGCAATAGTGACAGAAGGGATGTTTTACGCAGCTGACGCTTATTTTCCACCGGACTGACAGTGATATGACTGCAGGAGCAAGGACATGCTTCAGGTCCCCAGGGGTTTCTTTTCATTTACATTTTTAGGTATAATAAAAGTGGCCTCTTTCACTTTATTACACTGTTTTTCATTTTGTGCATTTTTAAATACACACCAACACAGACCAGAAAATGCTTTCACAGTCTTTTGTATTTAAATGTTATTATTATGAATCAATCCTTCATCCCTACATTTTTTTACTTCTTTCTATTTGAATACAAATAACTGTTATTAATTATGTGCAATATTATTTTACAATATTTATCTGATGGTGCGAGAGCACGTTATATAGTTGTAGCAGAGCAAACTTTCATACTCACATTAGTGTACATCTGCGGGAGTCTGGAACACAGGTAGAGCACTGACGACACTGAGCCGATGGAGAACCCAATAATCTCTTTAGGGGTAAAAGCCTAAAGTGAAAGAGGAACAACTTTACTAGGAACAAAAAAGACAGACATAACTAGTTCACTTGCCTCAGGGCACTTATTAAACATATATACTTGACTCACCTTGATTGGGTTGATGTCAGAGGTGGAGAGCAAGGCACGACCTTTGAACCCAGAAGGAATCATTTCTTGACTCATGCCTGACCCAGGGAGGTAGATGAGGTTTGTGGTAAAGCCCAGAATACAGGCTACACCCACCACATGCAAAACCCTCCTGTCTGGAGAAAATGAAAAAAATAAATAAGCATGCTTTGTTTTAGCTGGCTCGTTGAAGAAATAAAAAAAAAAAAAAACATGTTTTTGAGGTACTCATGTCATAGGTTAACAGAAGAGAGTGCATAAAGGGCACTGCAACTCAAACAGTTCATGGCTATTACTTGGTTCTTATACGCAGAAGTAAAAGCACTTACTTTCATTCATTTTGTTCCTCATCTTGTAGTAAAAGTACAAGGCCAGCATCATTAAGTCAGCCACAACGTAATAAACAGCAGTGTATGTCTGGGCGTCAGGGAGAAAGATACATATAACATGTCAAAGATGAAGGAATCATTTGACTTTCTTCACAAAATCTTTTTCATGTAAAAGATATTTGCATCATGATACCTTCGGTTATGCTGACACACTTCAATTTAGGAATTGTTACATCTTAGTCAGGGACCACAACACAGAAATGATTAGCTGGCAATGCCTCTAAAAACATGACAATCCATTTGTGTCATTTGTCACAGCATAACATTCCCACCTTGCTTGTTTTAATTAATAATGCTTTAACATAACATAATAAAAAGGTTATATTCTAAACAACTGAAGGTTTATAGGAGATTTTAAAACTTGGAAAAGGCAAACATGATACAACTCTATGTTACCTGAAGTGGAAGCTGGTCTGCCAAGAAGGAGCCCACCAGATTACAGGTGTCACCTCCCAGCCACAGTAACAGGAACCAAATGGAAAGGGCACTATCCATATTCCCATTTTTGCATGAGCTGTGGTACTGTCTGCAATCCCAACAACAAGTGCACACCAAATATAGGTTAAAGAAGGAGATTATTCCCAGACAATCACACAAACCAACACAAAGACTTACGGAAGTGAAGACACCATGAAGCAGAGGATGGAAAAGAGGCCTAGGAAGATGCTGGCCATATCCCTTGCATCCTGGGCACATTCCCCGAGCCCTTCCCAAACCCATTTGGACCCATTTGGGCACAAGGAGGTAAAGTTCCCTTGTTCAGTCAATCCAAAGGCCCCTTGTGTGACGGCTCCATCTGTCAACATATTCTGCAGGAGAGGAAAGCTCACTATTATTTTGAATATAATAACATTCTTATTCTAAATTGTCAGTCTACAAACAGTGTTTACACACAAACAAGGAAATAATTACTTGGCAGAAGTTGAGTTTTGCAACTTCATCAAACATGGAAATATAATTTTAAAATAAAGAAAATAACATATGGCCCACAGCTTTCGACATAATGCAGATGTACAGTTCACGTGACGGGATCAAAGGTTGTTAGAAACAACATCAAAACAGCCCGTTTGGATCCGCATCCCGCAGCTGGGCCGATGATTAGATCAAGACTCGTCGTTCAAGGCAGCTGCATTTCTACATGCGATAATGTATGAGATCTTGCTCCGATTCCCCACAAAGTACATTCAACACATAACAATGAACACAAACAATTATTTTAAACACGTAAGCTAGCAAGCAACTACCAAATTAAAGAAAAAACAACCCGCAGCTTCTCTGTAGCTTTATATATCACAAGCTGTGTAAGGAGCAGAAGGAAGAATGAATACATCATCTTATTTATCTTACCTGTGTGGCTGCTGACCGGCCGATAAAATTCAGCAGAACAAAAACCAAAACCAGCCGCAGACTGTGGAGAAACAACACGGAAGCTGGCAATAAACAAGCCTGGTCGGTGCCTGCGAGCCGATTGGTCAGTTTACTGAAATGTCACCGCTGCGTCAGACCCATGTGGCACGTGACTGGCGAGCCAATGATTGTAAACTAAACAAGCCTTCAAAGAAAAAACTTTAACATCCTTGGTACCTGGAGAATACGTTTTAATACAATACGTAATCAAATTGAGTAGAAAAACAATTGTGACGAGAATAACAACGTTGAATGGGTTGTCAATAAAATGTTTGGACATAGGGAAAATACCATTATTAATTTAATTCTAAGGAACATGATAATTAAACTAGTTGGTTTTCTGTTCCCGATTAAGTAATGAAAAGGTCACGAGACATTTCATTCCCTCTGGATCTTTGATATGTCAAACGAAATCATTATTCTCCATCAGGCCGTTGATGATAGTTCATACGACACTGCCCGGAGGAAATTGTTTAAATGTTAAACATTTATGAAGGCAGCGGAACGAGTTGACGATGTGCTTTCATGTTCCTGTGACTTTTCTCAAGCACGGTGCCAATCCGGAGCGCGCTCACATTTCACGTTCCCTCATCACATACCAACAAACCCTGTTAAACCCTGTTTTATTTCGCCCCGCATGCTAAATCACTCATTAGTCCTGAGGCCTCTTGCATTCTTCAACGAGATCTGCATTTTAGTATGCAGCTGTGAAAAACAACGTCCAGACCCAAACGGGTTAATGTCATTTAAACAGGCTTATGCGCGAACGCTCTCAGTCTGTACATGACAGTACTTCGGTTTAGTTCTAAGCACACATGAGATGAAATGAGATGTTGTCATCCCAGCAATTTTCAACATCAGTCTCGCGTTTCGTTTGTCCTGAGATTGACGCCCTACCTGGGATCAGAAGATCAAATGCAGAATCAGACAGTGAATGAGTGCAGATCAGACGAGGAACCAGTCCGCTCGCTACTGAGGTGATGAGATATCAGCTGACATTGGGTCAAAGTGACGACTCAGCAATTCACTGTGCTGACGTCGGCTCGGGCAGTTTTTTTTTCAGATTTCAAGTTTCCACCATGTGTCTACTGACCTCACGTTAGCCGACCGTGACAGGAAGTGAAACAGCTGACGTTTTACTTCTGCTCAGGTGCCTGAAGTAACAACGCAAGAATTGTGTTGAGTGGAAAAAGGTAACCGAGTGTTACCGGTAACCCGTTTTACTTCTTCAATACCTTTGCTGAGATGTTCAATAAAATCCGTGCTGGCAACCATACATTTTAATTAATAATACTGAATCATACTGGGTAAATTCAAAGGGGGAATCACATACTGAATAAAAATGGAACCAATTTATATATTATATTCAAACAATCAGAAAAAAAAACATAGTATGTTGTCACTTGACTAGACAGTTCTGAAGTAAATTAAAAAAAGTCACTCGACAAATAAAAGTGCAACTCAAGATCTGAGATCATCTGAGAATCCCAAACCCACTCCACAGCACACATCTTTGATATATTTGAAGAGCAGGTTTTATTGATGATGCGGACAAACATCTATACTGTTGGAAGTTTCAGTGGTCTAGATTCTCTTATTTACATCAACGCTTACCCAAATTGTACAAATAGTCGGTTTCATGTGAAAGCATATATATATATATAATACATTCAACAGAACACAGGATTTAAATGTTTTATAAAGCAACTGTCACATCAAATCTACAAATGAACGGACAATGAAGAAACAACTGTCATCTACTGCAAAACATCTTCATTCACATCAATCATAATCTGTACAAGCCAGTTGAGAGTCCATGAAGAAAAAGATGGGAAAGCTGCTCTTCTATGTCTTTGTCCTTAAAGAATTCTGATCAAGGAAGACGTCCTATTTAGTTGACAATGCATTCCAAGGGAATCATCAGGGAAACCAAGCAGTTTGTACAGCGAATCAACCTTTTATGTCCTCCTTCAAACAACAGAAAAGTGGGGGGCACGAGGAAGAGTTTTTTCGCCTCACATTTCTTTAGTAGTGGGTTGTCACTTGATGTGGAACACTTTCTCATCCGTTTTTAATCGTTTGCGTCTGGGCTGTATGAAGTCCCCTTCTGAGTCGTCTGTGTCATTGTCCTCCTTCTTTTCATCTGTGGACTCGGTCTCAGGTGCTTCTGGGAAGCTCTGCCCCGGAAACATCTCCTGCAGTTTCTCTTCAAAGTTCAGACTCACAGCTTTCCCAGATATCTCCATCTCTGATCCCACCTGTGGGATGAAGAGGAGACGGGAGTTGGGGAGGAGTAGGGGAAGAGCCATATGAAGGGAGTAGGTATGAGAGTACCATACAGCATGACGAGTGAATGGGTTGAAGCGGGGAGGAGGAAAAGGACAAGGAGGAGACAAATTAGATGTGGTTAAGACTCCTGGTGGCAGGGTGGCCCCTGGCAGAACCTTGTTGTACAGAGCAGAAATATCCTGCCTCCCTGTCCCACTGCGGCTCCATGAGAGTGCTCAAGAGTTCAGTCAACATATCAGACTGGTTTCAAATACTTACACAAACCATGAAGAAAGATACAAGTATCTGTATTTATAGCTGTTTTACCAATGACACAAAACATACTTCTGTAGATGCAACATGAAAGGTAAAGCCTAAAAACCCAGCACCCACTAGTTTCTAAACCAACAGTAGTAACATAAACACTCAATTATTATTTGTCATAGTTTATTGGGCTCAATTTCCATGCCAACAATGAGGGAAAGACTGTGGCACCGAGGATGTTGGAGCCTGAGATTTCTGACTCTGCACTCCAATTTCAGAAAGCAAGATTTTAACCAGAAACCGTAGACAAGCCCTTAACCAAGCAGTTCATTCGTATAAAAACAATTTAAGTCACAAGGTCCCGATTCAATTTCAATTTTGCTCGTGACATTTTGGTTTCAAAACCAATTTCGCAGGTATATGAAAGATATTTAAAGAAATAATGACCCACAGCTCTTGTCCCAAATCTCTATATACTGCTCAGTTCCCAAATGGTTTACTATCTCATGTCTTCTTGACTCAATTATGAGAAGACACAAGTAGTGACAATGACAATAGAATAGATATCATATGTAATATTAACAAATATATATATACAGCGTGCTATAACATTGAATTAAAAAGAAATTGTCATTTATGAGTGTTATATTTTTTTGTGTGAGAAGAAAAGTAGTCCTAGTATTTAGGTGTGAAACATATAGTTTGCACCTGCAGAAGTGGTTGCAGGCTATGTATTATTATAGTTCCATCAATCTCTTTCATATTTTAGACATTTTACACCCTTTACAGCTTGAATCAATACATCTGCCCAAACCTCATGCTTCTTGGAGCCACAGTGGGAGGGGACAAGACGTTTGTGCTCTATTTGAAACGGCTTACCTGTGAATTAATCTGTTTCTCCTCATCATAAACCTGGATTATTCGAGACATCTAAAAAGGGGCAATGACATTACAACAAAGACAGTGAAGCAGCAGGGGGAAGAAAATAGGTCACAGCACAGGCAGGTTATATAATATGATCAGAAATCTGCATTTGGAGTAGTTGTTACTGCAGAAATTAACAGCAAGTAAAGGAAACCTTAGGTGCCTGAAAATAGTTGATTCAATTATCCACTGCTTTTAGTGCCGTGACACTCCACTGTCACTCTCCATCCCTACTTCTGATAGCTTTTGAAAACATTCTTTAACATTCAGTGTGTAGGATTAAGTGTAATGTAATGAGAGGCCGCAGAAAGTAAACAACTGAACCTAATACTACCCTCTGTATATGCATATTGTATGCATTATTACCAATAAATGGCCCTAAATGTTATACACTAATCCTTTAAGCGCATGTAGCTTTGGTTTATTCTCACGTTTTTTTCCCCCTCACACCAATAGTTTTCAACCAGCTGCTCCTTAGTTAGTCCTAGATTGTGATTTATACTGAATAATATGTGTATCTCATTTGAAATAAGTAACTATACCCGATACTTAAATATTTGGGGGTCTGGAGGCCATAACAATGAAAAGAGTTTCAATCAATGTTAAACAGCTTTTACATGTGTTGCCAAGGGTGGTGTCCTGAGTAATCATAGAAGGAAACGATCACCAATTCACGAGCTCATTACTTACTTTGAGGTTTGAGTAATCTAATTGCATAACAGTGACGATGCACTGCTAAAGTGTAACGGTATTGTTTACTCACGCAAACCAAATTGACTCAAAATGGGAACATTATCAACTCTCCAGGAAACCCTGCTTGCTGTTAATTTTGCTCACAGAACAACAGCCTATGCATAGTGAGGTCACCCTGTGTAACCCGGATCCTATCTCATCACTATGGCCACAATAAGTGGTGTGTCCTGGCAGAAGTGACATACGGACATTGTTCACTTCTTAATAAAAGAGCTCCCTCGCGTGGCTCTAAGTTGTCAGTTGTGTTCCATTATAAATAGAGGGTACATGACATGATAAGCAATGTAACCCACAACAGCATCCCGTGTACAGAAGCAAAAAAACAAAAACAAGCATTATACTTTAAAATACAGTATTCCACCATATTTGTAGATGAAACATTAAGTAACCACAGCCATCCTCAAAAAAAAACACAATTGATCACAATGATGCTGAGTGTTAACTGGGTTGAGACATTGTTCCTGCAGCCAGTGTGAAGACAACAACCTCCAACAGCCAGTGTTAATGAGTGAGTGTAATAAATTACACAATGCCGGATGAAAGCACAGCGTTTTTTTTCATTATTTTCAAATTTAAAACTGGTTTCACATTAAGATTAGACTAATGTATTGGTCTGTCATCTATGGCCTTATTGAAGGGACACATAAAACCTTTCCAATATAAAAGTTGTGTTATGTACATTGTCTGTTTGTAGGTGAATTATTAGTGTATTCATCTTTATCATTTGATCATAAAAATGGTCAAATTATTCAGTGTGTGCTTTTAAATATGCTTTAATCCTGCAGGATTTAACTATTTCCCTTGCGGGATAAAGTACATATATTAATATATGCTGGTATTTTTTTCTTCTTCAACCGATACCAGTGTAACACTTGTTTATATGCATACACACACCACAAGCAGATGCCATTCCCAAAAGCAGGCAAAAGACTCATGCTGCTCACCTCATTGTACTTTGCACAGTTCTTGAAGACCAGGCGCATATCTGACACAAAGTCCTGGGTGGACTGGTAATACTGGGAGCTCCGTAACTGCAGTTTCTTCTTAACCTTCTCAAGGTCCATGGGTTTCTTGATAATTTTGTAGTAATTGGGCACCTGGGTTTAACGAAAGTAGGATTTAAGAGGATGGTGAAATATTTATTAAATTCAAGCAGAAAGGACACACACGAGGGGCTACCAGTTTCACACCAGTATATTTCGTTTCTTTGGGTGAAAAAACGAACAAACTAGACGGAGATTCTGTGTTGCAAGTATGTCAACAAATTACCCAAGAGGCATTAAGGGCACATTTAAGATTACTCTGAATATTTAGGGGTGGTATGGAAATTGTTTGACGGTCTATTCAACATTGGTCTGTCAAACAATTAATTCCCTTTTTTAAATGAGTGAAATCTGTTTTTTTTTGTAAGGCTGAATGCAGCACATTGACTCAAACACATTTGGAGTGAAACCCATTCTAATACCATGTGTGAACTGGTCACTTGGGATCAGATCAGCTGAAACACATGGTATTAGTACGTTTCAACCTGTCCTATGTCTCCAAACTATTAGGCAGAGCAACAAGAATGAGAGAGAATAAATGCCAAGGAGAAATAACACATCTTTGTGATAACTTGAGACACAGGATAAAGGGAAACCGTTTCTTCTCATAAGATCAGGAAAGAGGAAGTCACTGATGGTCAGTGAACAAGTGGTGAGACAGGCTGAACTGTGCTCACAAGTGTATCGTGAAGAGCCACTTACAGTGCTAGAAACAGGTTCCCTAAAGCCCACACTGAGCTCATGGCAGTAGATAAACAGCAGCAGGCGTTCGCATTTCTGCAGAGAGGAAGAGAGAGAGAGAGAGAATTAGCGGCCTGGTACTCAACAACAAGAGCTCCTCTGAGGCTGTGGTGGATGCACTGACCCTTTGGTCCTCAGGTTTCAGGGCCTGCTCCCCTTTAACTTTTTTGCTGTCATCACAGTAGTCTATCTCAGGGCTGGTAAGACTCCGGCAAAAGGTGCAGAGGAAGTCCCCCCTGAGACACAGAAATCACATCAAGGACAATGCGTTATAATGCGTCAAATCCAAATATTTTAGGGCATTCACAATAATATAGAGTGGTGTATTTTTACAACCATTTATTTGTGTGGGCTTTGCTGCAAGCCTGATGATGTAACGTTTACATTGTCAGTGACGCACAACCCCATTTGGCCCCTTTAGAAATATAGGTCTCCCAACACAGCCCAGCTAACACCAAATGACATCATCTGGAAAAAGTCTTGCATGTTTAATTGTGAATAAGGGGAAGTGTCCTTTAGACTTATTTACAAATATAACCATGCTGGTCATAATGGTGAAATTAGGAGTTAAACAAAGAGGGCCATCCAGAAATGGTGTTGCACCTCTTTTGGCATTGTCCCCACACCAAAAAACATACATCTTCAGTAGATTTGTCATTGACACTGAGTTACGAGACGGAAAATGTGTGCCCCCTAAAGAAAAAAATACATTTTTATCATAGCCTCAAAAATATGTATACTCTCAAATAGAGTAGATCATTAAATCATCAGAGTAATGATCAGTGGAAATCATTGTGACAACAGTCAGAGTGATTTGGGATGGCTTTTTTTTCATTCTGCATTGCTTGTGTGTATCATTATATGTCAATGACTGCTACAAAAACAGGCTACCTCACTGGAAGAAAAAAAGCACCCTCGTCATATTCTAATAAGTTTGGATATGTGTGCAATACGGACCACTTACTTGGGGAAGATTTTTATGGTGGGTACATGGCATTTCATGTGGAACACTTTGGGACACCGGTCGCAGCACAGCAAGTCACCACCATTGATACAGACGGCGCACCAGTCTTCATTGGGGTCATCTTCTTTCCCAGCAGGATTGCCTGTTCCAGCAGATACTTTGCTCTCATGCACCTCTGTTACCTTATTTAAGTTTCCGTTAGTGAGCAGGGGGCCAGTTGTTGTGCTGCTGCTCCCTGTGGAAGGTGGGGTAGTGGAGGTCGCAGTGCTAGCAGAAGATGACGTGCTTGTACTGGTGCCGTTTTGTTCGGGACCAGTTATTTCAGACTGGGGTTCTGTCTTGATGCAGTCCCCACGAGATTTGGGGGCATCTTGGCCTACAACTCCTAATGCAGGCAGAGGGCTGTTCTCCGGACTGCTCATCTGGGGAATACACACACATATACAATTATTAGCACATTTTCATATTGTATAATAATATATATATAATAATAATCTTGTTTTATAGATTTAAAATATAGGCTGAACACAATGTATTCCAGATAAACAGCTGCAAACAAATATGACAGATGAGTGTTGATGTTGTCTAAAAGTACTAAATGATGTATCGTGTACACACCATGCAGGCACTCCTTCCGGCATTTTGATCATGCTCTGTCTTCAGAGAAGAAACCGGACAACTGTAGCTATCTTCTGTGCCTGGCTCCTGCTTCACCTTCACCTGCTCCACTGCACTTCCACTCCCGGGCCCAACCCTCCCCGCAGAGCTACAGCTTAAAAGATGGAAATCAGAGAAAATCATGTTAATACATATTAATAACGTCCAACTAAGTTCAGTAACACATCCCTGTCAAGCACAAAAAGTGTCCACATTTTCCTTTGACCTCTGCATTGGCTGAGTTTTCATTTGCTGCCACTCAAATTCATGGATATGGCATTAGGACAAAAACTCATCACTCATTTTGTTTGGTGGAGTAATAAAAATAACAGACTTAACATGACAGCCCAAATTTATAAGACTTAAAGTGCAAGCACATAAATGTGTAAAACTGCAAATTGCAACATGCTTGGCCAAGTATGTAACTGCTATTCAAGATCATGTACAGTTCCAGTAGGAAGGTCTAAAGTATGTTCAGCAAATGTAACTTAATGAAAAAGAAGATTAATCTCCTCTACATTTTGGATGAATATCTTAACAACGGACGTCAGAGCTGTGCTTATTCACAGTCTTTGCATTCACTTTGATTGTTTTTTTTAAAAACATGCCAAATAATAATTTACAGAATATATTGACAGTGCAAAATCCATTAACATGGTGTTTTGCTATCAACATAACTCTTGATCCTCTTACCTCCCCCTGCTGCCTGTGCTGGAAGTACTCGAAGGTCGTGCTGGTGTGTGGGCATTAGATAGACCTGCAAACAGAGAGATACAGCAGCAGTGATTACTCTCTACTTTTCCAAGAATAGGAAAATAGCATTTCAGCTGGCTACCTAAAAAACTAGACAATTAAGAGCAAACGTACAGCATATGATCTAGACATAGGCATCACCGGCAATATATTTTTACGATATACTGTATATAATCCTCTAGTAGGATATTAAAAGTGCCATAATACGGGGCTTTTCTGAATTTTGGAAAGGCCTTAACATTAAAAAAAAAGGTGTGGCTAATGCCCTATATTACCAATGTATTGAAGGCAGTTTGATTATAGTATAGTACAAATTCCCAATTCTTGTCAGGATAAACTTCTGCTACTCTGGGATGTGACCCTGCTCTTCTGCTGCAAGGCGCAGACCCATTTTGCTTACATGTTCAGTGTTAGACTAAGTATTGTACAAATTAACCAAAAAGATTAAATATGCTTACAAAAAAAAATTCCATATATGGTTGAGCCAGTGGGCAAGTTATGTACCGTAATTTCCGGACTATAGGCCGCTACTTTCCCCCCCCCCCACGCACTGAACCATGCGGCTTAAACAATGACGCAGCTAATATATGGATTTCTTTTGGAAAATTGAGTTCCGTCACATTAGACCAGTGAAATTGCCAAACGGGTTAAGGTGGAACAGTGAAACTGTTTACATTAAATCTAGCACGCTCCCACTGAATCATTCTGATCAGTCATTTTGTCATGCACACACCCTCATCATGGCAAAGACACGGAGAAATGCATGCGATGCAGCTTTCAAGTTGAAGGCGACCAGCTGTGATTCCTGGGGGTACAACAAAGTTTTATGCAGCCACTCGACATCAGTGTAAATCGCGCATTTAAGGTGGCGCTCCGTGTTGAGTGGGATGAAAGTGACGAGAGCGACAATGAAAACGAGTTGAAAAGACTCAGAGGCTGTTCAACTACGACAGAGAATGAGATGAATTCAGTGCGCAGGAGGGGGAAGGTACCAATGACTTTCTTGGTATACTACTGTTTATTTATTTATTTTTGTTACAAGCCGTGTTACAGACATTGTCTTTTGTTAAAGCCCGAGTAATTTTCATTTGTTTCAATGTAGACACCTGCGGCTTATAGACATGTGCGTCGTATACATGTTCAAAATACTTTTTTTTTTTTTTTTCAGTGGGTGCGGCTTATATTTATGTGCGCTTAATAGTCCGGAAATTACGATAATCAGTTTGCTTTAACATCATGTCCAGCTAACCTTAATCAGATAACCTTGACAACCACAGCAACCCAACTTGTTTAGCTGTATAAAACATGCCTGTCAGTGTGTGGCATTGTTACAAAAAAGTTGCAGATGGAGATAATGGGTTACAATTAAAATCATGAATCTAATTAGTATAATTTCAGCAAGCACAACATAAAGAGTAAGAAGCAACACCAGCAAATATTCCTTAGATGGGAACAGGAGTTTACCTGAAGATCCGGGGGAATGTGTGGACTGTCCTGGTGAGGGATTCATATCTACTGACCCCAGCTGATGCTGTGTGCTGGCTGTGATGTAGCGAGAAAGGAGGTGTCCAAGGTTACTAGAACCTGCATCCTCCAGCTAGTTGTTCCAAAAAAAGAACAGTGATGAGAAACATATCAGTTTCAGTTCTAAAGGGAACAATTGGATCTTTATTTTATATTTTGAAACTAAAACAAGAAACAAACTTCGCGATTCACTGTGTTAAAACGTGACGACTGAGACTTTACAGTAATAGATGCTTTGCTCCTCATGTCATTTGAATGTTAATATCACAAATTGTTATGCAGATCTGTTGTTTATTTTTAATCATAGTTATTCATTTTATAACTAAGCAAATGTGTTTGAATATGCGCACCTGAATGGGCGGGATCTCAGGTAGGCAGGGTAGGTTCTCTGGATTGGTAACGGAGGGGATGAGCTCGATGGGACCTATGACGGGGCTGGCAGGCCCGCGATGAGCGTGGGCACTAGCCATACTGGCACTGGTGGGACTTGTGGGGTTGGAATTGTGGAGGGATGCCACAGGGAAAGGGCCTGCATGTCCTGGGTTGGAATGCTGCATGGGAAAGAGATAGGGGGATGTAAAATAGGAACCCCATAGAAAGGAAGGTCGAAGACAGGAAAAAAAAAGAAAGAAAAGCACCAATGAAGCAGGACACTCAGTGAGTTTAAAAAGGCGTTTTACAGTAAAAACATGGGGGTGTGGTCATGCATTTGGTTGACAATACATGCTGCACAAGACACACAAATGACAAAGTAGGAAAAAGGTGCCAAACCCCTGATTGTAGTAAGAAACGAAACCTTTGGTGGCTCATCTCAGATTCTATAGACATCTGGACACAAAGAAAAAGGGGCTGGATATAGTGGAGGCTTTTCTACCTAGTCTTACATGCAGGCAACGGATGTACATTGTTGCACATTACTTGACTTGATTAAAATTCACAGCTTTATGTATGGATACGTTGGGCAGGCAGTTCCAAGTCGAACTTAGTGATGAAACAAAACATCTGCACCCCTTCCTCCGAAAGCCCAGTAATCAAATTTCAATTGGCCATTGTGCGAATAGAATTGAAACAAATCAAGTCACTGTTTACTGCATAAATCTAAATTTGTACTCCATTGTCAAATAACTTTATACTCTAAATCAGGGATGTCAAACATACGGCCCCCGGGCCAAAATCGGCCCGCCAGAGGGGTCCAATTCGGCCCACTGATTGAAAATTAGGGCTGTTTGCTCTAGTACACATGCACGAACCCATTACCTCTCTCATAGCTTTCCCGTTAGCTCCCTCCCCCAGAACATCCACTAAATCAGAACACACTCTCCCCACTCAATCATTCGGCATATGCCACTAGGACTGGCTATCAAAATAGTGACGCATTCGCCTACATGCTGTAAACAAAATTTAACAGTGATAGTTAAAGACTACTATTCTTTGCAATCCCTATGTTCCCTGCATCCCTCGTGTCATCGGAGTACTATTTCGCCACAAAGATGTTTAGACAATTTTGTCAAATAAGAGAATTGCCACTTCTTAAGAAAAATAAATACATTTCAAAAGTTTCACATTTTTCTTGAAAACGAAAAAGGTTGTTCATAATCATTTGTAAAAAGACAGTTAATGTGAACATTTTCAGAATGTACTTGTACTTTTTTGGACTAAACCAAAGGGAACATTTTACTTGTTCGGCCCCTTAACTGAGTTGGAGTAAATTCAAGTCAAATTCCGTTATCTTGTCCCCACCAGTTGCTAAATCCTCCTCTATTTTAACCAGCTAGATTTCAAATATCCATTTCTCTCAATAAAAGTACATGAATAATGTAAAACTGAACAAAGGAAAAAATCCAAAGCATTGTTTAGCTGTTCAGTCTGCAGCATTGCTGAATTGACACTCGCTATAAAGCAGAGAGTCAATGCAGATTTATGCACCGAGTGACAAAAATAGCTATTACAGTCACTTGAATTCCCTGTCGTGAAAAAAACACTATCCCTGGCAGCTGCCACTGGAAGAAATCAGCCAACACTATACTTCAGATATTATTTAATACTGTCCGAAGTAGACTCTCACCCGGTGTATCTACACAGCAACTGCAAATGAAGGTTATCCAACAGTAACAGCAACACACACACAGACACACGCACCTAAATAAACAGTCACAATATGCTATAAAATACCAAAATGTTATTATTTCCATATATTGGAATCAGAATATTTGTACTGACCTGTCTCTGTAGCTGAGGCTGCATCATTGGGGGATACTGCTGTCCGTTGAGTCTTGGCTGGGCCGTGGGCCGTGGTGGACCCGCTAGTCGCATGTGATGGGAGGAAGGGAACATTGGGCCACCGTTTACACCCCCAGGTCCTCTTGGTAGTTGCTGCATACTGATGAGCCTTGGAGGCTGGTCAGGATCAGACATGCATACCATGTGTGGAAAATGTGATTATCGGATAAACACAACAAGAACAATACCATATATAATTAGGTGTGTTTGATTATCTGCCAATTAAACTGAGCTTTAATTGTAAATTATTTAATTATTTTAATGTATTTGCTAATTCTGAAGAAAAATGTGGAGTTTAAGAACAGTGTTAACTGGATATTTTGGCCTGGACTGGGCACATAAATTAATCACATTGGGTTCCCACATATAACAAAATAATTTACAATCACAGAAAGATGGATAAAAATAGCCTGGAGGGAGACCAAATCTGTATCCTTTGGAAAATAATTTACAGCAATATTAAGCAAGTCTTCCATAGTCAACAGCCTAAAAATGCTAAATTGCTAGTATAATCCTTTAATTCTAATAAAGAAAACAGAAAATAAAATACAGGCACAATTTCTCTCATTACTCCAATATTAAACATTAATAATTGTAATCTTATATAGCCAAAGTAAAGCTCTCAGATATCTAGAGAAAAATCTAAATAATAAACTAAATAAACAAATTACTACAAGTTTATATTGATAATAATATTAGCATATGATGATATTTATCATAATAAAATAAAAGCCTGTAGAACTAATAATGATAATGTAGTATGTTTCTAATAAACATTTTTCATTTTGACACATTTCAGTAGAGAAGAGTTAAATAATGAAATGAAAAAAAATAAAATAAATGAAATAAATTACTGATACTGGGGATGGAACAGAAAACAGACACCATAAACGTCATCAGCAGCACCTGTGTACTCCACATCATACTCTTCTACTGTGGCACCTTGATCGTGTTCCATACCTGCTGCTGAGCCATGGGTGGGCCAGCCTGTCTGGCGTGCTGTTGGGACAGTTGGGAGGCAATACGCATCTGTTGCTGGATTTGCTGTTGGTGATGCTGCTGCTGCTGATGCTGCTGCTGATGCTGCTGATGCTGCTGATGCTGCTGCTTCTGCTGTGCATAGGCTGCCTGTTGCATGTGCTGCAGCCGCAGCTGGGCCAGGTTGATCTGTCCCGTTTGTTTGCTGGGATGACCCTGGCCTGGTGAATTAGGTGATCCTCCTAACACACTGGACTGTTGTGCAGCTGGAGGTTGCTTCTCGATTACCAAGTTGCCTACAATTCAAATATGATGATTGAAAATAGGCATCATTTTAAATGTGTACATGCTCTAGGTGCTCCAGGGCTGGGCTAATTAATGGTTGTAAACTCACCTAAATTCACTACATTTTTGGCCCAGAAGGTTGGGTCACAGAAGAAGCGTACAACTCCATTGGCCTGAGGCGCTGGCTCCAGTCTAGCTTTGAAGAGCTGGCGAAGCTGGAAGAGAATCTACATACAGAAAGATATAAATGTTCTTCAGTTTGTACACCTGGCTGTGTTAAAGCAACAAAATGCCCATTTGTCAACATGCCCTTTGGAGACCATTACTCCACATGAAAGTTATCCTTTTATCTTATTTGCCGACTGTCTTGTGGGAATTAGTCAAATCCACGTAGCAGAAGTATCCTCCGTTTGTGCCAACATCCACATGACGTGGAAATAAAGCTTGCTCTGCAATCCCAAAAATACTTTCAGAGAAGGTTGGACTAGTAGGATACTCTAACCAAAATGCTGTGTCCTTAAACTGCTGCTAAATGCAGATTTAAAAAGGCAGAAAATACGAGCTACCACGCTCTATCTCACAGGTTAGACATTTATATTCAAATTAGAATCAAGCATCAAACAAAGAATCTAATATAAAAACGTTTAAATCTGAGAGGCACATGCAGACAGCAGAACGAAAACAATTTTCAATGATTTAATAAAGATAATTATAAAAAAAATGTAATGCCTTGATTACCCCACTAAAATTCACAACCTTTCAAAGACCTGTGGAACTGTATTACCACAACACCTTTTAGGTTAAAAATAAATCTTGTGTGTGTGATACTAATTAAATGTTGTTCTGAATACAAAGTTTTAGCTGCTGGACATATGAAACTTATGTGAAACATACCAGCCTCTTGCTGTATAGCAGTGCTGTGCTGCTGCCATTTGAGATCGCCCAATGGCAAAAGTTGAGCACATGGTGGATCTGCTGGGCGAGTTGAGCGGTATCCTTATGCTGAGCCACAAGCCTCATACTGCGCTCTTTGGTTACGCTCTGGATAGAAAGGGAGATCATTTTTGGTTAAGGCACTGATATTGAAAAAACCCAAACCCTTTTTTTAAATCTTCATACATGAATGGAGATGGGTGAAATTATAATATTGTGATCGCAGTGGAGAGTTTGGGTTATTACGGCAGGCGATATAGATCGAGTGGAGAAAAACACGTAAATAAATAACAGCACAACAAATGGAGAGGTAGGTCGTGCTCTTTTGGGTTCTCGTTTTAGGTACCCTTTAAACATCATCATCTTTGTTTGGCAAAAAACCCTTTTAACAATGCTGTAATGGCATGATAGCTTATTCTGTGAGGTGATTTATGATATAAATGTTTTATGACATTTTGTTTCTGAAATCCAATCCTAATCCCATAACCCAGACTTTACCCAATCTCAATCTTAATTTTAAACAATGTGCACTAAGGGTTTGACAATATTGGATTATGTGATCTTATCCAAATCTAGAATATTTTTTTTTGTTTTGAACAACCTATTTTCAAATTTAAACCCAAGCCATTATTGAACATTCTATGAGCATACTTCTGAACAACTGGGTCCAGGAGTCATGATAGAATGTCTGATTAAAGTTGCAGTGAGTCAACAGGCACAGAAGAGCAATCACAAAAAACATGCTACAAACTATTATTTTAGATGTATGAGAAAAAAGGTACCAATTTTGGAGGAACTAACAGGATTTATGAAGTTCTTGGCTGATGATGGAGGTTGCGTTCAATGTCTTTGCTCTCAATTTCCCTGCCTGTAAATTTGCATGTTGTGTTGCAGGTGAATGATAGGAAATGTGTTCCGTTTGTTTGTTTGTTAGGTTTTGGCATGACTTTAGCTCCATACCTATATGAATTGAACCTTACCTCTAACTGCTGCAGTAAGGACTTGCCCTTCTTGTTGATCTCATTTATAAGAGTAAATACTGCGATTTTGATTTCATGCTCCACCTTCCTGTGGGTCTCATTAAGCTCTTTTAATCTGTTTGGAGAAAAAAAGTGAAACTGTTCATTAAGAGTGACTAGCTAACAATCGACTATCAACACTGCTATAGTAAGCCGGTGACATAGGTGCCATAACACAGAAAATGTGTCTTGAGAAAATCTTGAGATAAAAAATAAATAAATAAAAATCGCACCTGCTTTGCACCTGAGAAACAGAGTAATGGACATAGTTTTTCTTTTCCTGTAGCTTTGCTATGCTGCTTTCAATGATGCCTTTTTGGTTTTGGAAAGCCTCCTCCAAGAACTGGTACCTGAGAGCATAGGGGTAACACGCTTATAGTCATTAACAATGTTCAACAAACTATCCATGATTTAACAAATGATGTAAAAATGGAATGCAAAAGCTATCTCTCGAGAGCAAATGTAGGCTTCACTTTCAATCCCACCAGGTAGATTCCACTCACTTTGCAAAATTATATCAAGTCCCTGATCTGATAAAACCAGCAGGGCACCACTATGTTCTATTTGCACATGGCTTCCTACGAAACCAGTCTTATGCTTGAGTGTTTCCTGCTGAATCAGTTTGAAGAAAAAACAGCCAATAAGTTTAGTTGGCTCTCTGCTTTCCGGATTTGATATGAAATCAAAAGAGACTTGAAAAGAAAATATTTTATAAAAAAAAGGGACTTGTGAAAAAGCCTAAGCACAGCATAAGGACATTAAAAAGGCACATTTATTGTGACTTTATTAGACAATATTGTTTTTTCAGTGGTGGATGCTTTGTGAAACGATTTCTATGTTTTGTATATTTTTTGTGTTCCATAGTTGATGTAACTGATCCAATTTGTGTTAGCTTTTCGTAAACACCAAATACCACAGGGGCTTGGCAGTTTATGGGAAATTCAAGCTATATGAATTTCTTCCCCTGTATCTTTTTTTTTAATCACTCCGATTCTCACCAAACTCTGCAAATATTAGAGCTACAGATACATTCTGAAGGTTATACTATTACAATATTATTCCTAATCATAGAATTGAAATTAATTTACAAGGTCAGATCAGAAAGATTGTGCATTGTCCAAAACATGCCCTTCTCAAGGTGTCTCTGCATGTTGTATCAGAGATACTCAGCCTGGCATCAATAAAAGTTGATTAAATAAGAGTTCTGCTCTCAGCTGTCCACTGCTACGTGGCCTTGCATGCGCCAAATTTCCCTCGACTTTTGTGTTTGTGTTGTACGGTGCGCAATTCTAATTCTAAAAAAAAATCTAATTCTAACAAGGAGTGATCATAAAAAAAATCACAAGAAACGTATTTAAATAAACTAACATTGTCCGTTACAAACCCTCTCACCAATTACCTTAAACCCGTTTCCACTTAAACTAGCTGAAACTAGTATTAAGTTGCGGGGGGGTAGTCAGCAGCAATATAGTTGTAGTTAATGGCTTGATTACCTGTGCTCCTTGTGCTCTTGCAGCTGGCAGTCCCTACATGTTAAAGTGTCACAGGTCTCACAGAAAAGCTTCAGTGGCTCCTGCTTGTGGATGGGACAGAAAACGAGCCTCTGTCCTGATGTACAAACAGACTCTGTAGACACACAGCAACAAAACGGCTACGTTAGAAATTTGAAAACAGACAGAGAACGACACCTAAAATCTAAGAGCTTTAAGTCAAATCTATCATAAATATGTTATATGTTACCATAGCAGCCATAGCGTAGACGCCCTGTTAAGGCTTTTGCAACTTTTAGTTCAGTAAATATTGGTGTATCCTTCACTTTGAGGGTCACTCAACTTACCGGAGGAAGCATCAGCATCATCCTTTGTGTGAATCTTGTGGTCCTTGGTAATTTTGACCCTCTGGTGGGCCTCCACGCAGGTCTTGCATAGCCATTCTGCACACTCCACACAGAAGCCAATGGTTCCTGCATTGTCCTCGCAACTTGTGCACACCTTGAGAACATAACACCAATAAGCATCTGAGAGAATTCTGGATAGAATCAGAAGCGTCTGTAATGGTACCGAGATATAGTTCCAGAGAGTTGATGCTCTGAGGAAGCTTTACCATGTTTAGACTTTATCAGAAAAATAAATATCAGAGTGCCCAGATCCCTCTAACATATAGTTGAGAGTCAACCAACGTTGATGTGTGTGCATTTATATACGTTGGTAATAGGCCAACCACATTGACATACCTGTGACGACTTTTCATTTGACATGCTGGTGGCCTCAGTAGTATCTTTGACAAAGTAGTTGTCAATAATATCACTCTGTTTGTAGTCCTGGTGGCACACTGTACACCTCATAACATTCACTAAAGGCAGAAGAAAGAGAACATGAGGGAAGACATGGGTAATATTATAGTTATATATTGATATAGTGTAATTGTGAAACAACCAACTTAAAATTCAGTGCTTAGTGATTTTACATTGATAACCGATGACACTAAACATCACAACCACGAACAAGCCCATACAAAGACTGCAAAATCGAAGACCCATAACTCTAGGTTAGAAATGGTCCTGCATCAAATAAGAAATTATTAATAAAAAGCCTTCAAGATTAATTTGGCTTTTCCATTTTGGGATCAAAAAAGCATATCCATCCGTCCATGTTAATTTCTTCTATTAAAAAATTCCAGGCAACATGTAATCCCCGGTGTCTATTTGTTGGAGTTAATTGATTTAGCATTTTTCTTTTGAAGATTAAATCTCTTCTTCTCTAGCAATTTTATTAGAATATTAAAACCCACAGCCAAACAATGAGGACTGTTTCACTTAATCACTCAAGCTGTACTTTTTAATTGATTTAGTTGTATTACGGATGGAATCATATACCCCAACATAATTGGATCAACACATTAACCCTGGCATTTATTCTAATATGAGGTATAAGATTAAACTTCATATAAAGGTTTTAGTCGGCATAATATGTAGCCATTTTTGTAACTTATTAAAACCAATAAACCCTCCCACTCTGTCAACCAGCTGTAAAAACTGGTGTAAGCCGGTCTACACTGGCTGGAGCAGCCCACAAGAGGTTTGTGCGAGCCCCAGTTGCAATTGATCCCTGAGTGATTGGTTGTGAAAGCAGCTGGAATGGGATGTATTACGGGACCAACACAAACCCTGTAAACATGTACACATAAACAAACTAAAAAAAAAAGCACACTACACAGTTTACCCCCCCCCCCCCCCCCCCCCCCCCCCCCCCCCCCCCCCCCCCCCCCCGCGCTCCCCCTCCATTAGCACCAAAGAACAAATCTAAAATACATACGGGTACAATTAAAACTGTATTTAACCATGACTGGGGTTGTGTTTTCTAAATATTAACCAAACTGTTATGCAAGTGCCAGCTGTTTCTGGTACAAGCGTAGATCAAACTTTAAGATTAAATCTGGAATAAAAAAATAAACACAAATCACTTCGAAAAACAGGGTCTAAAGGAGGTGGTTCAGATCTCAGATGATATTCCTTATCTACCAGAACTGGCAGTTTCCCCCCCCCCCCCCCCCCCCCCCCCGCGCGCTCCCCCTCCATTAGCACCAAAGAACAAATCTAAAATACATACAGGTACAATTAAAACTGTATTTAACCATGACTGGGGTTGTGTTTTCTAAATATTAACCAAACTGTTATGCAAGTGCCAGCTGTTTCTGGTACAAGCGTAGATCAAACTTTAAGATTAAATCTGGAATAAAAAAATAAACACAAATCACTTCGAAAAACAGGGTCTAAAGGAGGTGGTTCAGATCTCAGATGATATTCCTTATCTACCAGAACTGGCAGATATCACTGCATCTCTTACTTCTCTGCTTGGTGTTAGTTGGAGTTCACTTTCACTTGAATACAATTTAGAATAAAGTTATGGCTCCTTATTATGGTGCACTTTCTGTTCAAGCTGGTGTCTACAGTCATATTAAGTTATTTCTTTGGACAAACTTCAACCAGAAAGCATTGCAGGATTTTATCTGAGACCATTTTATTACTTTTTATATTGAATGGATTCTTGTCTTGCTTCCATTTTGAAAAGTTGTCCATAGAAGAAGTTGTTTTATTATTATTAATACAAAAACTTCAAGCTATGTTTGGAGATTAGGCTTCAATTAAGTCAGCCTGAAAAAAATCTAATCATAACCAAATATTTTTGCCATACTTCTCGCAGAGCATTTTAGGTATCAAGGTTATATATCAAATAATGCTGTGAAAGAAGGTCTTAAACAATAATTATTGGTTACACAATCTCACTAGCATGCAGAAGTTACAGGACCATTGACACACAAGACAGCAACTTTGGGGAAAAAACTAAAACTTACTCATGAAGTTGTGGCATTATACGCTGCTATCAGCAGCAGACGCAACTAAAGAGTATAGTGCAGTGTTTCTCAAACTGCCTTCCTTTTAACAGCTAGGGCATAGTGTTTAACTCTATTAAGTAATGTCCTCCCTTGCTGCTTCGTGAACGGGTCAAGAAATAATTGGTTTGTAATTTGTTCTTTGTGAATCAACAATATTAATCTAGCTATAAACTAACTTTTTATAAAATGTAAGTCTAGAAGTGGTACAGTTTCTGAGATGTGAAAACCAAAAAATTAGGTAGTGAGCAAAGACTAAGTCCAATGTTGTGCAATTCATTATTATGCTAGAGAAAGTGATTGATGATGCCACCTTGTGCACTAAGACAGAATATATTATATTATAAGTAAACCTTTGTGGAACTGGGCCATTCTTAAATAAAATGCCTTCTGCCTTCTCTCTCTCTCGCATACTTATGTGTTATAATTACATTGTTATTGTGTTTATTTCTTATGTACTTGCAGCATTTATTGCACTTCTGTACATCCTAGGAGAGGGAAGCCTCACATGTGGCTCTTCATGGGGTTTCTGCATTTTTTTCCCTGTAAAAGGAATTTTTTTGGCAACTTTTTCCTTACCCTTTTGATGGTTAAGGGCAGAGGATGTCGCACACTATACAGAATGTGAAGATCAATGAGGCAAATTGTTATTTGTGAATATGGGCTATATATATGATTTAATTTGACTTGAGATATAATAAGTCTGATGATAGGTTAGCCAGAGAGATGTAAGTGTAAGTAACCACAGACAGATCACCATCTCCAGTGAAATGCTACATAAATTAATCTCCCTTATCATTAAGTGTAGAAGCCTTTGGAGTATACAATTAAAGCAAAGATGCAAACTTAAAAATGAGAATGCAATATCAAAAAGGCACTTTAATTTTCACCAGTTTGTGTTTAGGAATCAACATTTTAAATAGATAATCCAATATCCATTGCCATATTCACATACTTGTATGGGGGTTGTATGACCATATTTAAATGAATGCGTGTTAACATGGAAATGCAAATGCGTTCGAATAGAATATTGTCTTTCTTGACCATTCTGAATGAAAACGCAAACTGCATAGAAACTCCGTTTGCATTCACGTTTTCATACGGTCACACAACATACAAGCATGAGAACATTACTGAACATTTTGACAAAAAATATATATATTTTGATCAATTAAAATGCCAATATTGAATCGCTTGTTCATAGTGAAGTTCACATTTGCATTTGAATGTATCAAGCCGCCCCAGACGTCATATCAAATCCAATATAATTCTAACCTATGCTAAAGTCTCACATGACATACAAAATATCCCAACACTATCAGATGTTCCTGTTCGCAGACAGATCAAGTTTGAAACTCGGGGGGCACTCACCTATGTGTGTGTCATTTTGCCCGTGAGGACCAGGTACCTGCACGCTGATCTGCCTGTCTGGCTGCGGGATGCATTTTAAGCAGAAGGAGTGCAGACAGGGTAGAAGTTTGGGTTGACAGTCTCCGCTCTGGAGACTTTGTTTACACACTGCGCACGTATCCAGCAGATTAATGGGAGTGGATACCGGCGTCGCTGCCGGAGCGGTGCTAGGGGGCGACATCTCAGCGCCGAGTCCGCCAACGGGAGCATCCCCGGCGGTGGGGGCTTCACCCGCCGCCGGCTCCGCGGTGGTCACCGGCGGGCTGGCAGCGTTGCTAGCGCTACCGTTGGCTTCCCCTGCCACACTAGCAGTCGCGCCGCTGCTAGCGTATCCTCCGTCGCTGGTGGGTGTTGGTGCATCGTCAGTGGCGGAAAGGCGCTCCGTTTCGTCGCCGCCTTTTGCGCTCGCGGCTGCGTGTGCTGGCGCGCTGTCCTCTTTCGCATCAGAGCGCTCGCCATCTTCAGCTGAGGGCGCCGAGTCCGAATCAGCAGCCGCTTTCATATCCCCCTCGTCTTTGTTGTCCGCCATCTTCCTTCCTCTTTGATCCGCTGCACGTCCTGCGTTACTTCTGGAACCACGGCTACGTAAACATACGCCGTGACGTCAACGATGACCAGGCCTTGTTTGTATGTTGACGGTTTTTGAAACGTCTTCCCAAAATGAATGCCAGCCAATACGGCTATAACATGTACCTTATTGCAGAACTGAGCGGAATGTTGCATATATTCATTTTAAAATGTAATTTGACTGAGACATTAGAATATTCATTTTAATATAATTATTGTGAATAATATTCCCAAAGCATCAACACATTATATCATTATAAACTAAAATGAGAAAACACAATTCCTCAATTACAATAAATCAATATATGTATTTTAACAGTAACAGTAGACATGTGACATTGTTTTATTTCTTTCTGTAAACATGATTTTACATATGGTCCATGATGGCATCAATACTACTGTTGTGCATGGCTTATGGCAAATTGAATTACAACAACAACAACAAGTCACAACTTGTATCAGGGAACCTTCACACTAGGCACCATCTTGTCATGGTCAAGTATACTACATACTCCATATGGCTCAGTTTGTAAACTAACCTCTCCTCTCTATTCAGACCTTCTTCATGCCATTGTGTGTTTTCCCACCCATTGTGATTGTTGCACCGCCCTGATTGTCTCTACCTGTGTCTCATTGCTCCTCATGTATTTAGTTTGTGTTTGCCTCTGTCTTGTGCCAGTTCATCCTTGTACCTAGTGTCAAGCGTTCTAATTGTGTTATAATTGGCTTTGTTCTGAGACATCATGTATACCTATTCTGTATTTTCACCTGTACATCAGCTCATATGACGCACCATTCCTTGAATGGTCTAAAAACTGTAAGATATAATAACCATTCAGAACTGGCTTGTACAACAAGGACAGATGAAACTTCTCTATCTTGTCAAGATATGTCTATAGCCAAAACAACACATACATTCCAAGATTCCAGTCCACATCACTGGTAACTGGCCAATTACATTTGGTCGCGTGTAAGCCCAAACTCAGGCCCAGCCCAAGAAGATAAATGTGAACCATTCCCAGACATTGGGGCACACTCTTTGCACAGCGCTGGGCAGCGCTGCTTTACTTTCCATGTGACCATAATAAGCCATGCAGTTGTGAGCTGAAGATTTCTCCTGACTTCTCCAGTTTGTTCTTGGGCTTCCAACAAAAGAATCTGGCGTATTGTAACACTCGCGTCCTGCATTTTTCTTGTGAGTTTTGTTATTGTGTTTCTTGAATTTCTGCCTGTTCCATAGGGTTTGTTTCTCTTTATCCTGCTTTGTTGGGGAGTCGTTGGTTGTGAGTCCACATCAGTGTAACCATTTAAACGTAAAACTAAAAATGGACTCAGTCGACTATGACCCATTACTCACGGTCATCCGGTCTCAAGTAAAACAAATTCACCAGCATCAAGGACAGCTAAATATCATGTGTTGGTGTAAGGTGACTAACTGAGCACCAAGATGGCCTTCAATCAGCACCTGGAAAATCAAATGGACTCTCTGGTTCTATCGCCTGGCTCACCTCTTACTACTCCTGTCATGAGGGCTGCCCCGGCCAAGTCTTCTCCCTCACCAGGGTCCTCATTCATCTGCACGGCCTCTCTCGCCCAACCTGAATGCTTTTCCAGGGATTCCGGCAGGCAGCAGCTTTCCCTACAGAGTGTTCCAAGGTGGCCTTCATGGTCACATATATCTCTGGCAGAGCTGTGGCATGGGCCACCTCTGAGTGGGCAAGTAATTCACCAGTCTGCTCTGCCCATGAGAGATTGTCAGAGGCCCTTTCCACAATTTTTGACCACACTGCACCTGACTGTAAGGGGGATCCATCTCTACTTACTTTATGCCAAGGTAATCGGTGTGTCGCTGATTATGCTATTGACTTCCACATCCTGGCAGCAACTAGTGGTTGGAATGAGGTTGCCCTAGTTCACACTTTTCTGCATGGACTATCAGACCCTATTCGGGACCTGTTATCTTCTAGGGACCTTCCTCCCGAGAGAGAGAGAGAAGTCACAGGCTGTGGCTGGATTATCTTGCCTTAGCGGGGAGTCATCTTCCTCCCGCCCTCAACGTTCATCATCCTTCTATGGGCCCCTCACTCTCATGAAAGAGCCAATGCAATTAGGGAGGGCCAAACTCAACCCTGAGAAACGTCTGCTCCACCTGCGGGAAGGAAGGTGCTCTCAGTCGGGTCATTTCATAGCTTCCTGTCCAGCAAAAGACCTGGCTCGTCAGTGAAAAGGGCACCGGTTCGCCAGACTTCCTCCTTAAATTTCTCCTCTCTTTAGTCACTACTGCTCAGCTTCTTTCTTCTTATCTGACTCTGTGCCAAAAAGTGCTAATGAACTGCGGGGTGGAGAACTTTAATGGCAAACAACTGGCAAGAGTCTCCAGCTGCCCACTCCACTGAAAGCCAAAGTTCTGGATGGAAGATTATTATGCACGGTGAATCACTGCACCCAACCCGTCCACCTCATAATCACTCTGAGACTCTGAGTTTCCTGTTTTCTCTGACTCTTTTCTTTAACTCCTGGGGCATTCTCTGGCTGATTTCTCACAACCTTCATTTGAACTGCAGTACCGGAAAAGTGGTCAGCTGGGTTTTGGTCTACCTGGATGATGTCTTCTACCTTTCATCGGATGAAAAGACCCCCACCCACTTCTATACTGTTGCCAAAGGCCCAACGGTAGAGTGGACAAATGGTTTGATGGTAAATCTCCCCAGGCTATGTCATCATTCCAGAAGCTCAGGGTGGGTTTCACCTCAACCCCCATTCTCACCCTTCCTGATCCTCCATCTGACAGTAAAGATAGCCTCTGATCCGGCATCGGGGCTCCCACAACGACAACAAACTTTTGTATGCATTCCATTCTCTGGAACTTTCTCCTCCTGAGATAAATTACTATGTGGGGAACTGTGGCTTCAGATAAGTGTTGACGCTGCTTGGAGGTGACCGAACGACCCTCCCTAACCTTGATCAATCACAAGATCCTTGAATACATCAGATCTGATAAAAGACTCAACCCTGTCCTGCCTGTTTGAACTTGTCCTGCCTATTGTCTGTTAACCTTTGAATTGTTTGCTACATTGACTAATATGTTGTACACTGCACCATATTTACCAGTGGAAACCTTCAAACTGGTATCCTGTTTTTGTTGTTTGAGTCCATATTGGTTGTGGTTTGAGTCCATATTGGTTAACAAGCAAGTTGAGAGCTAACAAGCTGTAGCTGAGTAATTGTTTAATCCATGGTATTGGCATTTTTCTGATTGAAGAGCAGTCTTTTATATTTGCTTGATGCCGAGGAAAAAACTTTCAATATTTGTATTGTTTTTTTGTCCATTTGTTACTACAAATAATCACTGACGAGTTTGTTTGCTGGCTTCTTGGAATAACTTGACCATTGATCATTGTGTAGTTTTAGTGAAAGGGGGGGTACAAAGAAAATGTCAGGGGATGTATTTTACTTAAAAAAGGGGGTTGTGTGTATAGTCATATCTGATTTAAGAAATAATGTAATTCACACAACTGGAATAAGAACCACTTTATTAGAAAGGCATAACAAAAATACAAATGCAAGTCAAGGCAGGATTCACTGATAATTGTCTTTGACAGACTTTTAAAACGTATGAATACTGTGAACCTTACATGTTGTTATAAATTACATTTTTTAGCAAAACTGACATCTGCTGAAAATGATTAAATCGCTTTTTTGAAAAACAAATGATAATGGAGGAACAGTAGCATACAAAAGGATAAAGAGACTGAACCAAGAAACTGACTGCCTGTCATATTGATCTAAACCTAGCTAGCAATAGCCACCATAAGCTAATGATTAAGTTATGCTGCACTATAGCAACCAAGCTATGCGTTTGTAATGAAATGAGGAAAAGGTTTGAGCACAACTTTTCAATTTTAAAAGGATACCGGTGTTATAATTTTATATTGCAGACTGAACATAGTCCAACTTTAAACATTTGTTTTTTTTTTATAAACAAAAAAAGTATACTCAAGAAACCACATTAGACCGTAATCCACCACTGTTACTTTTGTAGGAGTCGTGAGGTCTGGTAGAATGTATGTGGGCAGCAGTGTCTGAATGTCAAAGTTATTGGATGGTGGGCTTTCGCCCTAAATGTACCCAACACAGGAAACACTCCCTCCTCCGGCTTCTCAGTCCATTTAGCCTCATGAGGCGGAATTAAATCTATGTGACTGAGGGATCATCAGGTTGGAAATCAGTGCATCGTGGCTGAAAGCTTCTGCTCTAGAAGTCCTGTCGGATATTCTCCTTGTTCTCGTCTCCCTTCTGTTGTCCGAGCTGATTGATTTCATTCTCCAGCTGAATGATGGCCCGCTCGATCTCATAGTTCTTGCTGACTAGAGACACCCAGCTGTTGAGGGGCCGATACAGACATTTAGTCAGAGAGAAATCTAACATGGTATTCCCCATACACATTCATATTTCAAAATGTAAATTCTTCAAACAACATACTTGGACTCGAGCTCTCGCAGTTTGCCTCCTCCTGCTAACTGATCGTTCTTACGCTGCCAGTTCATATCTTGAATTTGCTTCCTTTGTCCCATAAAACACACATTAGTTGATAAAAGTGAAAGAAAAGGATTCAATAATAATAAGCAAGCAAACATTCTTCAAGTCATTTTTTACCTGAATTTTTGAAGTTCCTTTTGTGCCATCTCAATCATGAAGGCTAAGTTACTACAGAAGGAAGACAAAACCAGACCTTTAGAGATTAACCCTACACCTAGTGACTCTTTGTTACAAAAGGCTGCTGCCACTTACTCATTGTAGAATTTCCATGCATTGGTTCCATACTGTGACATAAGCTCAAGGTTTTCAATGCGAACTGCCTGGTGCTCCAGCTGAGCCATTGAGTTGTTGACACACTCCTGCCACGCAGTAATGTCATTCTTCTGTCCTGCTGAAGGTGCAGGGAGCTCATACCTTCACAGGGAATAAAATTGTCCAAGTAAGGTATGCAGCTACTTAAAGTAAAGTCATCATATAATCATCATTGAAAATATTGTTGTGCCTCATTAAGCTTTGTACTTTAATTTAAGGCACATTTAACAAATATGCTTATATGCAAATAAGTAAAAAAACAACTTCTGTCTAAACCATCATGATGCTCCTACACAGTCTCCGCCAGAGCGAAAGGTTTACCTCTTCATGCTCAGGAGATCCATGGGCTGCCGAGCCGCAAGACGTTCAAATTCATTCCTCATGATTTCTGTCTGAAATGTGAAAAAAATTAAATAATATTTTCATCACACTGATTGAAGCCATGAAGAATGTTTTGGAGGTTTGAGGTATTTGTCACCTCGAAGGTAGCGAAGTCAGGTGTAGGCAGGTAACTGAGGTAGTTCTTGGTGGGTCGGTATCTTCTGGTCTCCTCCTCAACCAATGCTGCAGCCTGAAGGCAAAATGAGAATCATCTCAATGCAAAGTAAACACACTAGAACAACCAGAAACCCTGACGTGTTGTCACTTCAAACTCAAATCAACACTGACTTTTACTGTATACATTCCATATGGACTTGCAGGGTGGATGGTTGAGACACATTTCGGGAGTAAGATTAAATAAGGAAGTGGAGGTCTGTTTAGCTTGTAATGTTATCCTATTTGGAGAAGTTTTCTCTCATAGACTACAAATACGGTATCGTCCACACGTAAGGACGAAAGGCTACTTACAAATATAATTCTTACACATACTACTCAAGCCAATACTGCCACCCTTGAACACACTGCCTGCATTGATTATCTGTTGAATGTCACTGGGAGTTGTCTCCATCCCGAGTGCAGCATGGCTCAGCTAAGCTAACATTAGCAGACTCCCGACCTGATGCGGGCTCAGTGCCGGTTAACTCACCGCTTCTCGGACACCTGCTGCATCGTAACCTTGGTCAAAGTATGGTAAAGCATCGACAAACACTTCTCCAGCTACCGAAGCCGTTCCGGCCATTTTAATTAGACTATAGTGATGAATTTATGAAACTTGTTTGCGTCTCTAACAACAATCACTTCTCCAAGCGGATGACAACTGTAATGACTTCCGGTCACGATTGTGGATTCTTCCAAACGAAAACCTTACCTGACAAGTTAAGCACATTTTTAGTTATGACATCTAGCGGGGTGGAGTAAAACTGCAGTTCAATGAAGAAATGAGATGAAATACCCAGTTAGAAAGGTAGATTTCTTTACAGTGTTTTGCAAAAATAGTTGTACAACTCTGAATCTTTCTTTGACTTCCTTTTGTTATTTTTTATGCCTTTCTAATAAAAAAGCGATTCTGTAAGTGTGTGAATTAAAATACTTCTAAAATAAGATATCAATATACACATTACCCCCTGTATGGTCCATGGTTTATGGTCTTATGCTGCTTATCGAAAATGTTTTTGAAATGTTTACAAGGACTGGTATGATTTGATGCCTTGTGTCTGGTTAGGTAAGTTAATTGCATTGAGGTACTTTATATTCAATGTAACATCCAACTCTGTTTAGGATCAGTGTCATTTTGTTTGTGTATATTTATTAAAACATAACAAACACCAGCAGACAGCAACTGTGATCATGAACACAAACACAACATGGTTACATTAAAACAGAAATACAAACTCAGATCTACACCAAAATAAATAGACTTTCAGAGGATAACATTATATAGAAAACACATAGAAATGTAATTTTCAGATAATGTTATTTTGGTGATATACATCCTACAACTACAAAATGATCAGCAAAGTAATTCTTAAAAGTCAGTAAACAAACCGGTCAGTAAATATTACTGGTAAAAAACAGACAAAAACAAAAACAAATGCATGGATCAGATCATAAGAAGCACACACTTCTATCTGAACATGCACGCATGCAGAAGCTTACAGGCGCCTACAGCATATAATCTAAGAAGTTGGCTTGTCAGAAATCTTGAGGCTTCATTCCTGTGTTATAAATTCCTTTTGAAAATCGTCAACACACAATGCTGAGTGGCATGACAAATGATCCGCGTGAGCCACAGTCAGAGCACATTGACACATCGACAGTGTGAATCTAGTGTTATTCTCTGCACAATGAGGCCTTTGTTTTTAATTAAATACACAGCACATCAGCAAATGTAATTATTTTTTAATATATAATTTTACTGCACTTTGCATCACTTAAATCGCTCATCCCTACCTATTTTCAAGTGTGTGGAATACCAAACATTCAAAGGTGAAAGGCATAGACTTCACTAAATATGACAGGACATGATCATGAGACCTGTGAAGTGAACAAAACTCATTACCATCTACTGTGACCATTTAATATCTTAATGGGATCCATTTTAGGACTGCATCGTTTGACAGGGAGCTCCTGGCCTGTTCACAATCTTTTGTGTCTGTGTAAAACGCTAAGTAACTAACTAATAATGGATTATTGTGAGGGGTCCATGCTTTCTGTTAGCCTTTGCTTAGGTTAGCTGCTGGAACTTCTCCCTCGTGACTCAGGGAGTATAAAAACTCCAAAAATGTTTGCATATGAGGTAACATTGTTATTTACATAGTAAAACCTACATTTTTCTGTGAAGTGTCGTATTTCATTCATCTGGGTTTATAGTAGTTGGCATCCTTCAAGTTGACTAACAGCCACCCTTTGGTTTCATAGTTCATAGTCCTTGTTTTGTTCATCATTTCTGCATCTGCTTCTCCTAGTCAAAACACCGGATATCTTTCCTTAGGTTTTAGGTTTAGTTTTTCTCCAAACAAGAGAAAGTAAAAAAGGAAATGTCACTCCGGAAGAAATACATTATCTGAAAAACATAAGCAGTAAATGACAATGTATTAGTTTTTATTGCCACATTCTTTAAATAGTGTGCATAACAATCATTTGACTGCTTTTCCTCCTGAAATTAATTATTTGGTCAGCTCAAACAAACGTAAGATCCAAACATCTGAATGAACATGAACTCAATCTGTGGCAAACCAAAAAACCCAGCTCCACGAAATTATCTGCATGGTTGTCATGGTAATCCAGATGTTCAGCAGACAGATAGCATGTTACATATGAGTAGCTCAGAGGAGTTTCTATAAAGACCGACAATGACCAGGAATATAACTAAATGAAAACCAAACAAAAAAAAACACCGAAAGGCTTGCTCTTTCACTTTCACTTTCACACATATCTCTTTCTCTCTCTCTGTCTCACACACTCACATATACACACACATGCCCACGTGCCCACACGACCACGCCCACACAAGTTTGCAGGCACCTTTATACTGTTTGCAAAGAAACCATTGGGCTCTCTTTAGGAAAAGTTATCCACTGTGTCTGAATAGAATCTGACTATGTGCAAAACTTAGTGGACAGCGTCAGCCACCAGCAGCTAGAGAAGCAGTAGAACATTTTGGCCATGCTCCAGTCTATATACTGAGAGTGTTGAGAGCTGGTACTAAAGTGACAGCTTCCCGCAGGTTCTGGTTCTGGTCCTCTCCTCCTTTGCTCTGGAGAAACTTTTGACGGTGTCTCTCCTCCTGTCGCTTCTTTTTCTCTTGTCTCAATTGCTCCTTCCTCTGCTTCTTAGATGCCTGGTGATGATGGAAACATATGTCATAAGTAATATCCTCTTAATTGGAGTGTTATACGAGTAAAATACATATTAAAATAAAGCTAGCAATTGAGGATTATAAAGAAATAAAATGGCAATTAACAGGAATCCCTCCGACTGATAATTACTCCATTCCTACCTTAGGTTTTTGTATGTTGCTGCCCTCCACTGGCTGCTTGTGTTCACTGGAGTCTGTGGCTGCAGCTCTGCAGGCTGAGCAGGATTCTGAGGAACACTGGCCCTGGCAAGTCTGACCAAGTCCCGAGCCAACAAGCCATTCATAATTGATGGTTGCCGCACTCAGCTGGAGGAGGTTCTCCTCATCACCTAAGGCCGAATATAAACACACAAACACAGGAATAGGACAAGTCAGTAAGATGCTAACATCGTTGGTAAGATCAAGAGAACAGCAGGTCTTAAGATCACGCTGTACAAAAATGCAGGTTTATTTGTGCTCCGTAAAGTCTCTAGGTCTAGAATGGGAGGGCTCCTCCCTCGTAGAATCAGCTCGCAATTTGGGTTCGGGAAGCACACACTTTCACTTATCTTAATCTAGGGGTAGGCTTAAAGCGTTCCTCTTTGACAACGCTTATAGTCAGCGCTGGCTCAGGTGATCCTGAACCAGTTATGCTGCAATAGGCTTAGACTGCTATGGGATCTCCAGGGTGTTATTCTCTGCCTCTCCCTGTTTTTGCCACTGTCTCAGTCTCTCTCTCTCAATGTATGTCTCCATGCCTCTCTCCATGTGCGTCTCCATGCCTCTCTCCATCCATGTATACCACATCACTGCGTGTCAATAACTTTGTCCTTTCTCTCTCCTGTAGTCTGTTCTTTTCCCTTTTGTCCTCTCCCCATCCTGCAGGTTTCGCCGACATCGCAGGCGTAGAATCCAGATCTACCATGACTACCCAACTCAACACCTATTGAAATTGAACAAATGTTATTATCACTATGAATATTATTATTATTGATCCAAATTGGTTCTGTTGTTAGGTCATCTGTTATTACTATTAAGGCTGTACTAAAGATACAACACTCCACAAAACAGACAATGTCTAGACACAACAGTATACAGTATATACTACTCCTGGTTTGTCTGTTTTTCTATATCTGGAATCCATCTTCTCACACAAATTCACTGTTTTTCTCCTCCTCTTCTTTCCCACTTTGCCCTCATTCCCTCTCCCCTCTTTCCCGCTTCTCTCCTTTTAACCCAAAAAGGGTAGCTTGTTAAAAGGGGCTTTGTCATTATGAGATCTGTAGATTTTTTTCTCTCCTGTAAATTACGTAACGTTTCAGCCTTACTGTAAAGTACATAAAGATCGTGTATACTATGATTTGGTACGACATAAATAAAAATGTCATTGAAAACTGAATATGTGAGGGGTTATGATGTCTGTAAATGCTGACAACCTCATGCAGCAACAGTCAAATCCTTCCTAAAGCAAATGAGGGAAGTACAACTTCTGACCGTGGATTCCTCGATTCTTGATTGAGCTCAGGATCAGATTGTCCTCCTCCGAAGCTGTGGGAGAAGGGTTACTCTGTCTGTCCCTCTGACCATCTCCAAACTCACGCTGCTGGCCTTGTGAATTCTGCATATTCTGATGACAGCAAAGGCGGGATTTCATTAGACACACATCAGTAAAGGGGGGGGCCCAATAAGTGTACCTTTACAGTACTTCAGGCTCTCAATGTTAACATTTACATTTACATTCATGGCAACTATAGAGGCACCCCTAGCAAATAGTGCATGACTTCAGCTGTTGTATGGTGAGACGCCAATCTTTCTAAATGATGTTACATTTGTATATTATAGTATAAACTGTACCTCTAAGCGGAGCAGAGAAGGACTCTCAGAGTTGTCTCCGACGCGCCTCACACTGTCATAATGATCTCCGTAGCGGTAGGCAATGTGTAGCTCTCTGCACACCTGCTTCTCTGCACCATTTATCTAGACAGAAAGCACAGCAAATGAACTGTAAGTTATACCACAGGGTTTTTAATGACACAATGGTAATACCATATTACATCATATGGTGTAGTCTAAAAACCTTTGCCTGTTCTTACCTCCCACAGTGGTGTGTTCAGTTGATGAATGACCACCTTCACCTGTTGACTGCGAGCAAAAGCTACAATTGCGTCATTGCCGGCAAATGTACCAGGCTGCGAGAGGCTTGACACTGGGCAGAAAGACACAATAAAATTAATTCACAAGTGATCACAACGCACTTTCTATCGTGGCATGACAGCAGATATACCGTTTATCTTCTAAAACCCTATGGTCACTAACCAAACAGCAGCCACACATCAGCAGTCTCTTATGTCTACCAGCTGTGATCAATTTTAGAGTTTTTTCACATTTTTCTTTCAAGGCCTGAAGAAGGAAATAATTGGAGTTGGAAAAATATGTCTTGATTTCAAACTTTTTGGAAGCCTGAAGTACGGCTGCTCCATCGCAAGCAGAAGTAACAACCACCAGGGGTCAGTGCATAGTAGCAGTGGTCCTCGGCTGAAACTACCATGTAGACTCTACATGGTAGTTCTCTGCTGTTACATTTACATTGTGATGCTACTCTACAATGTAGAGTTACATCACAACGTCGTTGACTGAGAATGAGGCAATTGTAAATGTCTCATATCTGATCACAGTCTCTTGTATTAGCTGATTCAGTCAGAGTCACATTCTGGGTCATTTTCTTACAGTGCTGTGTGAAGGGAACGTCATCCTCGACAAAGGGTTCAAAGTCTTGTCGATGCGACATCATATACTGGACAGTCTCCTGGCGAAGACGCAGGTGACCCCGGGAGTGACCCTCTAACTGGTCGCCCAAAGCTCTGAACAGGCAGTTTCTGCGGGGATGAACATGAACATGAATGATTCACTGGGTTTAAATCAAAGGCTTGTATTTCACAGGTGCAATTCTTTGAGTCAGCATTAGTTAGCAAAGGTTAAGGTTTTGGATAATGATGAAACTCAATTCTTCCACTCCTGACTCATTATGTTCCTTTTGGTAAGACATCTGTCGCCCGCGTATTATTTTTGATGAAAAGATGGATTAAGAAACAAACGTTCAGTGTCAGTGCTTGTAAGGGACAAAGCAGAGGGAGACCTCTGGCCCCTTACCCATCTCCTGGAACTTCTCTGAGCTTGAGTCCCAGTGCCTGGAGCTGATTGGAGAAGCTGACAAACTCCGCGCCTTCATCCCCCTCCTGAGGCCGGTTCCTGTGGTCCTTCGCAATGGCCCGGCGAGCTGCCCGCTCGTCCCTCTTGCGTTCCACTTCACACTTTTTATTGCTCCTCACAGGTTTAGATGTCTGTTTCCTGGACATGCTGGCTGCAGTGGTCTCTGCAGGCCTGTAACACCAGAGTATGTCTCCTTACTGTGATCAGCTGGCTCCCGCATCAAGCTCTGTGACACATCTGATAGTGGTGTAATAGTTATAGTTATAGTAGTGTGGTAGTGATAGAAGTGTAATGTGCCAAAAAGTGTGATGGCTTAAGCACAATAAAGTAAAGTGCAGCATTGCTGAACGGCTTTAACCCGAGTACTATGTGAATGCCTGTGACTTGTTTTGCCATTCATTTCAATGGCAACATTTTGTCACAAATGTTGTACGTTTTAAAACGTATACAGTGTTGAAAGAAGTAGAATGTAAGACTCTATCTTCTAAAGGACGTCGTAATTGGCTTAAGGGTTGAATTTGGTTGTAATCTGTTGAATTTATTGGGTTCCATCAATAATTTGACAACAAAAACAAGCTTAGGAGTTCGAATTGTTTCGATACAAAAATGAATGGTATCAGTACTCTACCAGCACATTAGTCTTAGTTTTTTTGTTTTTCTTTAGCTGACTTAAACAGCTTACTATCGGCGTTAGGTTTGAAGTTCGAGATGTTAGGGCTAGCTAGCGAAGGCTTAGTATTACATAACAAGTCATGTCTCTTCGCTTGTAGCTCACTTTATCGAGAATGCATTTGTCGTAAACAACTAGATTGATACTTGCCTTCAACGGGCTGCACTCGATGAGATATGAATTTGTTTCGACGCTTATTCATTTAGCATGATAAGGAAATGTTGCGATAGTCGTTTTGTTTACAAATGAGGTTCCGCATACGTATGTCCGTGTACGTCTGGTCGTACGGAAGAGTGAATGGTCCAAACTACATGGGCGACATAAAAAACGCGATGGGCTGAAGGATTGTGCTCCACTGTATTTATCATCATATCTGTGTGTCTGTCTGTCTGTCTGTCTCTCTCTCTCTAGATCTATAGATCTATATATATATATATATATATATATAGACACATATATATATATATCTATAGATCTATATCTATCTATAGATCTATAGATAGATATATATGGGCCTATCTTTCTCTTGGATAATTACTCGGGGTCAGGAAGCTCTGAGTCATGTTATATACCAGACTGTGACTCAGGACAAAGTAGGATGTTAAAGTTAGAATTCTGAAAGAAAATCCGAAAATCCCTCCATCTTCTCCTCTTCCCATCTACCCACCACCAACTCCTTCTGATGACTCCATAGTTGGTGCATGTGGGGTAGGCGTGGGCTGAAAAGCAATAAACAGGATGGTTGCTATGTAAAAAAGACCAGCTGAAGCACTGTGACAATAAAAAAAAAAGTAGGATGTTAAAGTTAGAATTCTGAAAGAAAATCTGAAAATCCCTCCATCTTCTCCTCTTCCCATCTACCCACCACCAACTCCTTCTGATGACTCCATAGTTGGTGCATGTGGGGTAGGCGTGGGCTGAAAAGCAATAAACAGGATGGTTGCTATGTAAAAAAGACCAGCTGAAGCACTGTGACAATAAAAAAAAAACTGAAGACATAAAACTGCATCAGAAAAAAGAAGGCAACAGAGAGATGCTTTTATTTTCAAAAACTAGAAAAATACAAATTTGTACCATGCCATCTGATGAAAGAAGAAATAGGAAACACATCTGCAGATGTGAGTTGAAGTGTGCTTTTTTATAGGCCTCAGTGAGTGATGGCATTGTGTGTGTGAGCAGATGTAATGGCCTGAGGTTTATTCATGCATGTGCAGCAATCAGCGTCAGTCACCTGAGTGGAAAAGAGGAATCAGTGAAGTATGCGCAATTTATCATTTATACTGTACATGTACAATATGTTTGTGTGTATGTGAGATTCCAATGTATGATATGTAATAGGAAGTGCCATTCTGCCATGATATAAGGCTGAAATATAGCATTAAGTAGAAGAAAGTCAATTTCAACTGAGCTTACAATTTTAAATTTATCACTGATGCTTTTTTTTCTTTTCGAAATATACAACCTTTGCCCAACTAATTAGGATACCACCTGCAAGCCAATGGTTATTATGGAACATATCCAACCCCCATGCTTCGATACGTGGAAAGATCTTGGGATATTTAGATATGTACTGCAATATTAAATGGTAAAAAAATGATTTCTGAGATTCATTTGACTTTTGTACTCAAATGTATGTATGTGTTTCTTCTCAGCAGCAACATTTCTACACAAAACACATAACCCCCCTCCCATGTTTTCTGTAGGACTATTTATTCCTCCATGAATTACTGAAAGCGAAAATTAGAGTATGTTGTGTAGCTTGTCCTTGTCTTCCGAAAGATAGATAGATGCAACTGATTTAGCTTTTTTAATATAATGTTCACCCTTACACAACATTTCAGTCAATCATAAAGTTCTGACAGAAGAATTCTAAGAAAATAAATGTATTTTAAGAATTTTAAGAAAATATTTTTATATATAAACCAGCATGTTTAGAGTATCATTTTATGTCTAATGTCATGTATTATGCTTCAAATTCAAGTGATTGGCTGATCACTTTTACAGCTTATTAATGCTGTAAACTAAGCACATCTAGCTACTGTAGCTGCGCTCACAATTGGGAGAGCTCTGGTTTCAAGTCTTTTTACAATTAAACGATTACATTGGCATCAAATATTTTTGAATTGTATACCCTTCACTCAGTTCATGTTCATGTCTTCATGTTTTAGTAGTTAGCTTAACATGTATGTTAAATGTTCATGGTGTCATACTGTCCATGGTGCTGGGACACATATACATCCCTGCTCACTGTGGTTTTTCCATCAAAAAACCTGAAGCATTTTTCCATCAAACTATTGTTTGTTAGTTAACTTGCTCACTGATGCTGTTTAATTCGGCGACCAAAGGAAGTACTCATGGGTAATAATTGATACATTTGGGGATTGTTGAAATAGATTTTAACTTAACATTTCCACGTCATATTTTATATGATAAGTTGTAGTTTGATCTGACAAAATGTCCATAAAATCACATGCTTTGTATTTTATGACGAAAGTAATGCCAGACAACAGGAGTGTATGCTGTCCGAGGTTTCCTCTCCGTCCGTGGCTTATTTAAAGAGACAACGTATGGGGTTATACTATTTGTGTCTGAGACTCTCTTTGAACATTAAACATGCAGGATAGTTGGAGCAGAAACAGCATGAATTGCACAGCATCAGAAGAGCTGAAGTGTCTGAAAGAGAAGCGAAATATCAGGCAGCATTTTTGATTGCATGCTGTCCCCATAATGTAAATCATTTTAAGGGTTTAGATGGACAGGAAGGGCAATTAATGTAAGGTCCTCTAAAGTCATGGAGACAGAACAGTGTGTGGCGCCTGTTCTTCGGGACAAAATAGGTTAAGCCTGTGGACAAAAAGGAAGTTGAATCATCATGAAGAGTGCCATTCTTTAAGCCTGCTACAGTGTACATGCAGGTATCCACTATAAAGAGCCTTTAAGGCAGTTCTACCATCTCATACCGCCCACCACACACACACACACACACACACACACACTCTCTCTCTCTCTCTCTCTCTCTCTCTCTCGCACGCGCAGACACACGCACGTGCACTGAGGGGTGGGAGTGGATGCTAGTGTAGAAGAAGAAGCCAGCAGGATGGGATAATCATGCGTGTCTGGCTTCGGGCGTTGGTGCAGCTGCCGTTGCTGGATCTGGACTGGACGCGGTCCTTCGGGTGGGCCTGACTGACTGCCGGAGCGATCGGGGCCCCATGTCGACGTCTTCAGGTGTTCCGACGAGAGACAGCAGGCCGGTGGCCGCGAGAGGAGTTGGTGGTGCATCTTTTTGAACCGTCCACCCGATTTGACCGCCTTGGCCGACGGAGGACAGAATCCGTCGGCACCACTAACGCGCAGCCCCCGCTTTGGAATAACTTGGGAGCAGCGCAAGGAGGATACCGAGGCACCCTTCGTTTGCAGGATTTCACATTGTGTTTCCTGTTTGATTTGTTTCAAATCGGGATAGACCTCTTAACGCAACTGCCAGAGCTGATCACTTTTGCATCGGTAATCAGGAGAGGACTGCCTCCTCGGTGGTAGAACAGCGGCAGCCGCATCCGACACACCGCGGGGTGGGCGGGAGGGGGGACTCGGATGGAGAGGGCGCATTGAGGGCTGACAGAGAGCGGCTTGCCGAGTGTAGGAGGGGGACGGTAGGGAGACCGGGGAGCCAGGAGCTGCGCGGCGGCTCCATGAGCGGCTCCTGCCGGGACAGAGCGCCCAGAGCCCAGCCGGAGCGTCTCCACCGCCGCTGGTAACAAAAAAAAAAAAAAAAAAAAAAACCCGGGCCACAGGACGCCGGCCAGTTTGGAAGTTTTGATGCATATGATCACAACCACCATGATTTTTATGATTCTCGGTGCTTCAGTTGTAATGGTAAGACATATTCACCTCCCTCCCTCCCGCAGCCACAATATGGTTATGTAGAATTCCCTCACCGAGGCCAAATATTTCTTCAGATTGTTACAAATGTGCCATAAATGTACAACGTTTTACCAATAACTACCTTCCAGCATACCTTATCAACGACATGTGGAAGTAGGTTAGCCCACCTCTAATTACCTGCTGGTTATAAATAAATAATATAATTGCGTTTTGAGGCAAGAGTCCCCCCTCTTAGAATCGGGAGGATCCACCAAGGATATTTTCTGTCCTTTCCCCCCCACCCCACCTTTATCAGTCTCCCTGGTGTTGTTTTTCCTGGTAATAATGAAAAGAGGATTGATTCGCTGTCTGTAGGGATAGCCTCTAGCCTATTGCCTGACATGTCCCAGCTGACTGGCATGGTTCTTTGCAGGCGATAGCCTGTTTAATGGACATGAACGCACTACTGGATCGCTTTCACAACTACATCTTACCGCATCTACGAGGGGAGGACCGCGTCTGTCACTGCAACTGTGGGAGGTAAATTCCATCATCCTCGTCCAATATTTGGGATAAACATTGTGCCGTGTGCGCGCGCGTTTATGTCTATTTGTGTCTGAGTGTGTGTGTGTGTGTGTGTTTTTTCCTTATCTCATCACGCCGTCAATTCTTAATTGCTGAAGAGGCCTACAAGATTTCTGGCCGTGAAGCCAGCGCGATGTGTGGCGCGTTTACATCGCAGCTGATGTTTAGTTGAGCTTTCATCGCGTTTGGTGGCGGGGTGTCTTGTGTTTTATAATTTTCGGCTTTACGGCACATAGCATACGAAGCTCTCTTTGTGTGTGCGTGTTTGTTGTCGGAGCCATACATAGGTAACGAACCGTGAGCGATGTGAAGTCGCTCAAACACAATCTGAGCATCAAGTTTGCGTTTCACACGCCGATACCATCCCGCTGGGCCAATAACGAACATATAGGTGCTGGAGTCAGGTGGTTAGGATGAGCTACAGTGGCTGAGGGAGCTACCTGCTGCTCGCTGTCACACTGTGAACAGGTCTGAAGTGTGTGTGTGTGTGGGGGGGCAGCAGCAAGACACTCATTAATATATTAATTGTGATTTAATCTGCATTATTATGCATTTCCCTTCCCCGCAATTAAGCGTGTTACACAGCAGACAGGCAGGGTGTGAGGACGAGCAGAGATAGAGCTGGGCCCGTTCTTTCAGCGCCTGAATTTATGGCAACACTATTGTGACAATATTTAATCTGAGAGTCCTTGCAGCCAATAGATTCACCACTAGATTGTCCTCAGGTATTGGATCCTGATTTGTCCGTGTCCTACAGGCAACCTAGCTACAGGCGTTGGAGCTGATCAGTGGTTTGGGAAGCGAAATGCCCCTGTTGGTGTTGGTGCAAGCTGAAGAGATGCACATGAAACCAAAACAGCAGTGTGTAGTGTGCATACTGCAGTGAGGGGGTTGATGTAGCCACTAGCAGTTCATTAGCAGCTTTAACTGGCCATTAGCACTATGTTTCTTTTAGCCTGGGAATCCACAAATCCTTCATCACGAGGTGCTTTTAGATGATGTTGCTCAGACAGGTGGATAATGTGAGTTTGGGAGGGCTCTTTGCGTGTGATTAAATCAAGATCAAAATGTAAGCATGTTAGAGAAGGGGTTCATTATGAGACAATGTACTACTATTTTATTTTTTTGGCTTTATGACAAGCACGCCATGCTTGCATTCCTGAAATAACCATAAGTGTGAATGCAAGCAGAATTTCAAAAATGTATTGCGAAGTGTAGCATAATATCAGACTCAAACAGCAGTGATTTCTTTATCTATAATGAAAAGTGTGATTTGTCACCTGTATGAGCATTGCTTTAATGCACAGACTTTGGTCAAATAAAACATCTCACTGGACAGTATGTATGACAATAAACCTCTGTCCCTTCTATGAGTGTTTTTTTTAGGTTACTATAACCATAGGAAATTCTCCTGGATGAGAGTTAGTGATCAGTCTTCGTTAAACAGCAGAAATGTGGGATATGTGGATGAACAGAGTGAAGCATGAGCCCTTCCATCTGTGGAGGTGTCATGACGCCCACAGAGCTCACCAAGCAACCTCAGGCTTGAGGACGCAGCCAGTGTTGTTTTATTTGGTAGGCTGTGTGTTCTTATTTGGGTGCAGTTGTAGCATCTTTGACGGGCCAAAACCAGGAAATCAAGGTCTGGACACAGTGTCATGACCCTTACCTGTCATGTTATTGGGTAAGGAGCAGGATAGTTGTCCTACGATTATTTAAATGATCCCATTGAAGCGTTTCTATCCTAGAATTCTTGCATATATTAGAAATGAGAACACTTTTAAGATAAATAGGCAGCATATAAGGCAGCAATAATCCTTAATTTTATGTACTGTTTTTGTGCAGAAGTCTACCTTCAGAACAAAACAAAATCCTGAGGAGAATTTACAGATAATACACATACATTAGGTTTATTAATTGTGAACAATGTTTTGTTGTCAGTGGACCTCAGGGGCAGCATAGTTCAGGTCAGTGAGGGGTTTTAACCCCCATGTGGCCAGGTTAATTTCTCCACATTGAGTTGTGTTGTTGTGTCTTTGCTCCGCACTTCCCAGAGATCATATACCATCTGTCAGTCAAACACAACAGGTGGCTTTTCTGTCTACAGCTGGTCGCGATTATTACTTCTTCCTCAGTTTATGCCAAACAAGTCAAAAACATGGATCACATTAATCCACACCAGTCAACTAACAATGTCAGATTGCACCTGGTTTATTCGCAAATTAAGCACCCTGTTGATTTTTGGAAAACTTGAAATTTGCTTCATGCTAAGACCTTTCATGTTTCTCCTGTTTGGAACAAATAAGACAAACTAACTAGTCTTTATTTTGGATTGTATTTCCTAAATGACACAATAATTGCATTTTGTTAAAATTACTCAAGAAACATGCTTAAGTAGTTAGTAAATGCATTCATTTGTCTTGTATGTAGTATTAGTATTTAGTACAATAGTGTCCATGGTCCTCAGGGCTAATTTGGTGAGTCCTTTTTCAAAGTAAGCCTAAACAGATGAGTGGAGAATTAAAGGAAACAAAAGATTCAATGTCTAGTGCGTAAAAAAAAAAGGCGTGTCAACCATTTTATAGCCTTTGCAGTCAACAGATCTCAATGAAACCAAACACTTTCATGAGATTCTTGAGTACCGACACGAAAACACGGAAACTCTAAATCTGGGAATATAATTAGTAACAATGCTCATCTCGCCTGTACAGCGGAGACACTGCAGGCTTTGAAGCTGGTTGTGTTTCCTTTGATTTGTCACCCACCACTATGTCTTAGAGATGCTTATGATTTTTTAGTGTGTATCTTTATTCAAACAATTGCTTTCAGAATGTTTTTAGATCTTTGCATTTATGCATACAGTATATCTTACCGTACCATCACTCTCCCTTGTGTGTCTCCAGACATCATGTCCACTATGTAATCCCATATGATGGGGACCATTCCTTAGTAGACTCATCGGAGAACTACTTTGTGAGTGACAGTGTGACCAAGCAGGAGATGGACTTGATGCTGGGGCTGCTGCTGGGCTTCTGCATCAGCTGGCTACTGCTGTGGCTGGACGGAGTGCTACACTGTGCTGTCAGGGCCTGGAGGGCAAGCCGTTACTATGGTAAGCTGGACACTGCTGCAGATACACAATTTCTAAAACATCACACATCTTTCTCTGCTCATGTGAGAAGTGTGTGCTGTGAATGTGTGACAAGATGAAAACATGGCACAGTTTGTTCACAGGACCAAAGTTGATCATCATTTGTTGAGTGAAATAGTTTTCATTCAGAGTTGTGGCGTCACATCTTATTTTCAAAATGCTTGTATATGGTAACCTACAGTATGTATCCATCATGTATAATGCCTTGCCAGGTTTTACACAAAAGTTGGAGGAGCTCAAAATTTCCCCCACTTCTTGGCCCACTATTGGCTCTTCTCACATATTTGTTTCTCCGCAACTTCCAGCTGTGAGATGAATCAGGCAGATCGGTGGAGATGAAACAAAATTTAAATGGCTATCCTCTCTTTGGAATGCATAATTACCTGTTTTTTTTCCTAAGGTTATAGATAAGATCTTAGGTTTAGTAATCAGAATATATTAAAATCACAATAATCTCATATCGTAAGATAAAATCACACCTTACAGAGAACAAGAAATACTCAGACCCTCAAAGGACAAGTAGTGGAAAACAGAGGAGAATGTAATGATACTTTTATATGAAGGGAGAAACTACAGAATTAATGACTTAAACAATATGCTTCTAATTGGGAAAACAAAATAAAGCTCTTCAGAGGTTACCTACAAATGAAAAAATATTCCTTCACTTTATACATGTGATCAAGGAACCCCGAAAGCCTTGAGCGATGATGTAAGTGATTTGGCCGCTCTCTCAGAGAGTGCACTTGGCCTTGCAGGATTGTCCTGAATTAACTGTAGTATGTTGATATTTCTCCTGGCACAAGTATGTCACAGCAATCAGGCCTGGAGTAGATAAAAGCATGGATGACCTTCTCCAGAGCCGCAAGTAAAACAAAATCTAATCTTAGTAATATGCTCTAGTTAAATAAAACATGCTTACGCTGCTAAAGATTGAGGTCCATCAAGAAAGTTTTATCCGAAATAAACCAGTCTGGAACCAATTCTCTAAAACCATGTTTTTCTTCTTTTAAATACCATGGTCCACTCTGTAAAAGGCCAAGCTAAGGTCAAGAGAGATTAAACTCTTGCGCTGTTATATGCATTGACCCTGCAGACTGTCCGCTGGTTGCATAGCAAACCGACAGTAATGAAAATATGGCAAGGATTCATTATTGAGTTTTAGTTGTAGTGCAGGCAATTTTTTTAGTTTTGGCAAACCATGCTTTAAAAAAAAACAAACATGAGCATCATTTACAAAAAAATGTCTTCACCTTTTTGATTTTAGTGCACCAAAGTTGAGCAGTGTAAAACCTACACTGGCAACTGGGAGCCAGCAAGACCTTTGTTATATTGACAGTGAGTTAGCAAGCACAACATCAGGACCTCTACAGCCTTGTGTAGATAACTGCTATAGAAACATGTTTTTTCTTTTCATTATCCATGCCTGTGGTTTGCCCAGTGTGACATGCCAAAATGTTTTGGTCAGGGAAAAAAACAGCATTCACACCATGACTGGTGTTTCCATAATTATTTCGGATTTAACCTCTTCTCAGGTTGAAGGTGGCCAGGTAATTGAAGGAGCCATGTTATCCATTTACACATGGAGGTGCATGAGGTCATCGGACTCCATTAATCAACTAGAAGGTTTTTTTTAGAGACAGACACACATCTATGACAGCTGTAAAAACAATGGCCGTGCTACATTTGGCCATGCTGGCTGTGACTTAAGAGCAAAGGTGGGCAAAAGAAGGAACAGAAACAGTAAGAACCTTTTATACTTAAATTAAGCCAAAACAAGACAAGCAAATTGCATGCTTATTTGCCTATAGTGCTGCTGGTATACATGGTATTGTTTTTCACACAGAGCTGTCAATTGCAGTCGTGCCGCTTGTGTGCCAAATTGAAATGGAGTGGAAACCACATCCAACTGGCACAAATCTGCAGTGCAGGGTTTTGCACCACCCCCTGGGATAAAGGTGTAACCCGTCCTGCCCTAACAGGGCATCTGCTCAGAATTTGACATTACAAAAACACAAGTAAAAAAAGTAACTTACTGTGTTTTAGGGAAACCACTGACACATATCTTAGTGTGTCGATGTACCTAAATGTATTATGTACATTTATTAAGAGCAGATCCTATAACTGAAAATGAATTGGCTAATGAGAAACTGGCCGAGGTGTCATTCATTTTAAACAAACATTGTCTGTGTGATAATAGCTTATCACAAGGAAGAAATATTGGTTTAAAGGCATGCTCGAGAGATAAGAGGTCGAGAAATGACTTCACTCCCACCATCTGCTCTGCTGTGGGGAAATATAGCATGTGTTTAAATCCAACTGAGTGTGATAGTTGCTCGTTAATTTCCTGCCAGCGCCCTCTCTATCTGAGAAATCTTTTTTACCATCTCCCTCTGATTCAAGGAATGCAGAAAAAGGAAAATGGAAAAAAAAAAGGAATGCAGCGAATTTAATGAGCTGTACATCTCACAGGTATCAGTTGGCTCAAATAATTGGTGCATCCACAAGAAAAATAAACTAAAATCTCATTGTGACATTAAAGTACAGCAGTTATTAGACACGCATACTGGAGTGATATCTATCACCGACAGATCAGAGGATTTCTCTCCGGGCAACATGCTCACTGATGTGCTGAATCTGAACCTATGAACAAAGTAGATGATATTTTCTCACGATCATGCAGGTTTCACCAGGATTAAAATACAGTCAAAGTTTGTTTGCTTTCTTTTGACAAGATAAGATACTAAGCATTAGCAAATCCTTTAAAAAGAGGATTTGGAGAAACTCAGGTTGAATATTGTGTGCTCCTAGCCTGTATTAGGAACCTGTCCTCCATCCTCAGATTTAAAGATAATGCTAAAGAAGGTGATATGTGACCTGGATACTAGGACCGCCATGGAAAAGTTCCTCAGGCAAGGATGAGAAAGTATCAAGCGGCAATCGGAGAATGATGGCTGATGTCAATTTATTTGACAGTGAACTTTTATGTAGTTTTAATTGTTGTAGTATTTATTTGTTTTTTAGACGGAGAGTGCTTGAATTATACACGCTTTATTAGTTGTAGGCTTCATCTTTGCACAGATGTGTTGATGTGTGATTTTACAGTGGGTGAGACAATGTTGTTTTCTTCAGCACTTTAGTACAACAGTGTGAAATGCATCATCATAAAAAACAGAGAAGAGAAAAAGAAATATCCATATTCGTTAGCAGCAGGTATAGAGTGGATAGAGGATAAAGGACTTATTTTATTGCAGTGCAAGGGAATATCCCCTCACTCACTGTGTGTGCGTGTGTGTGTGCGTGGGCTCTGACGTGGATGCTTGGTTAAGACTCATTGGCCTCCCTGAGATGAGGAGTGAAGGTGAGGCAGAGAGAGCAGGGAAGAGTGTGTGTCTGCGTGTGTGTTTGCGTGCGCGTGCATGCTGGGGGTGCAGGATCGAGGTGCTGTCATATCCCCACCCCCACTTACACACACACAATTTTTCTGCCAGAGCTAAAAATAGAATGAGAAAGAGCAGCTGGAATCGCAAGTGAGAAACACACACACACGCACACACTGCAAGGAGATGTACGTTATTCCCACTGCTTTTTTTCCCCCTACCTAATTTCATCTCCAGCCCACCCTCTCGCTTATTGAATCTTCTCCACACCATTTCCTTTATAATGCTTCCTGCTGCAACTCTGTATGGCCAGGTCTGTGTTTTTGCGAGGACCCAGGGAAAGAGAAACACAATAACAATCTTAAAAATGGAGAAAATGATAGCTTTCAACATGAATCCCTCCTCTCCTTTGCCTCGCTTCCACGAGCGCAACAATTGTGTGTTGGCCTCCCATTTTCTGCCCTGCATTATCATTTCTCCCAACTCCATCTCCGTCCTTTTATTCAAATGAGAAAACCTGTCTTCCTTGCCCCTTTTCCTTTGGATACCCTTCAGAGCAGTCCTTGTGGACAGCATCCTCACTCACAGCTAAAAATAACTCTCTCTCCCTCCCTCCCAACACCTCAACCCTACCTCCCCAGCTCCACCACCACCAACATCATCCCCACCACACCTCCACTCAGTCATCCACTAGCGAGGCTGTTTGCTACAGGGCTCGCTGTCTGGGGCTGTCCCCTCCTTCTCTCTCTGCTGTCTCTGTGGACCTCGATCTGCCTCGCCAGCTCCAGTTTATAACCCGACAAGCACAAATGTCTGCTCTGCCATTCCCTTCTCCATGTTATAAACCAAACATTCATGAAATGCTACTTTGTTTCCAGACTGATTTCACAGCGGGTCGCCCATCCCATAAGTAAGGCCTGTGTCTTCTGTATGCTCTGTACAGGAGACAGTATTAAAAATAAGGTCATTATCTTGACTGTGATGTCCTTTTGACTGCCAAGAAAGACTTCCCAGTCACATGTGCAACAGCCTATTTCAATACAAATATCAAAGAATGCACTTGAATAGATTGGTGCCATTTACCAATGTCATCAAATATTTAAATGTCCCACATTTGTTTGTTTGTCACTGTCCCTCTGTCCTGACTGGAAAAAGTTCAACCCCACTCCTCAAAATCAAAACTTTTTAAGGTTATGCCAAGGATGGAGGCTTAAAGACGTATTAAACACCAGCTCCTCTAGTCTATGGTCCATCGGGACGTCAAAACTCACTTTAATATGATGCATCATGGAGTAAAAAAAACATAGGACAACTGACTCTGGGTGTTTTTATTGGTTTAAATGTGCACTCTTTAAAATTCTTGAATATAGAATTGTGAACGTGACCATTAAATCGTATATTCAGCTTTTTTCTTTAGAAATGTACAATTTTCAGCATAGAAAAGCAATATTTAGGCGGGACTCCTCAGCTCTCCACTGAAACAGGGCAATATTCCAGAAAATGCTTGGACTTCAGTGCACAGTGATTAGTCCTGTGTGTCCTGTCAGGCTTTAACTGGCTCTAGAGGCAGAAAACCTGACTAAGAGAGATTTTACACGATTCTGAGTCTTGATCTCAGGAGTGGGTTTTATAGCCATTAGGCTGTCGTGTCTGGGAACTACTACATATAGATAGACAATAGATAATTGCATTTGCTGTGACAGCACATTGTAAGGTACTGTATAGTGAGTAGGATAAAAATAGAAAACATAAAAAGGAAATGATCAAAATGTTGATATGCTGTGATCCAAAAAATCTATACCTACAATTGTCATTACTAATACAGAGGCTTTACCCCTCCTTTGCTGCAGGAAAGGTTCTGCTTCCTGCCAGTTTAGCCTTGTGCCGATTAGTAGCTGCTCGTTGCTGTAATACTGGCATGTGTCGAAAAACTCCATCAGTGTGAATCCAGCTTTGGACAGTTGCATGTAATCTACATAAGAACGTTACCAGAGATGTCACGTTTTGTGTAGAAAAAGCATACATAATAAATACTTGAATATGTAACAACTTGGCTTAAATGTACCTACTTTCTAGGTTTATTTTTTTGCATTTTTTCCAACATGAGTAACATTACAAAATGAGCCACTTGTTAGTGAATATGTCCGGAAAATATTAAATTGTATTACCTGAATTTATGTTTTTCCATGTTACTCTTTAGATAGGCTTACATGAACGAAAACCGATTTCTTTTGCCCTGACAATGTAACATGTGACTTAAACTCTTATAATGAGGTAAATAGACATACTGCAGGTTTAACATTTTTGTGGTTCCGCTGTGTGATGAAAAGGTTACCGCGCTACTGAGAGCAACACAGCTGGTCCTGGAGTTACCCTGTGATTCTATAAAATATGTTTAAGAATAACTTCTAAATGCTATATGAGAACAAATGGTAGTAATTTCAAATAGACAATTGATTACTCATGTATCACCTGCCTCCTCTTGACTGCCCTGTTTCCTCCCTCCATCTCTTTCCTCCAGATACCCCATCATGGTCATGGCTGCCCCAGTTCTGCAACCTCCGAGACCTCCGTCGCCGAGCCCAGCTCCGACAACTGGAGGACTCGAGCGGCAACATGGTCCACATCAAGCAGAAGCTCTACCACAACGGCCACCCCAGTCCCCGTCACCTCTGACTCTAAAAAAAAACAAAACAACAAAATAAACAACAATAAAATTAAGCTAGGACCCCTTACCTAGCACCCATTCCCCTTTCCTCTTTAAAAAAAATCCTCACCTTCTTCCTCATCACAATGGCCAATGATTGCCTCAGAGACCCTGGAAACTGCCCTCCCGCTGTCCATAACGTGGCCCCCTTAAACTTCCATGACAGGACTTTCTTAGGACTAAAACCAGGCCAGCACTAAAAAAAATCCCAATATGGAGCAAGATGAAGTATATTTGTTGCCACTGAAATCTTGTTGTATATCCATGTTGAGCATTGTGGGAGGAAAGACAAAAGAAACATTTTTAAGGGTTTAAGGGTTGTTTTTTCTGTATAGAGACATTTTCTGTGTTTATTGTTAAAGTTGGCATGCTCTTTTAGAACAGGGTAAGCTGTGGGTAGTGTATGGAATGGGATGGCAAGACCGGTGTCATGATTTTTCTTTTCTCTGATGGGTGGGAAGGGGACTTTGTTGGTGTGGGGAGGGGCAAATGAGACAGGTGGGTGGGTGGGTTTTTGTGATAGTTAGATTGTTGCTTCTGTAAATAGTTATAAATATGGGCAATGGGATTTGACAGTATTTAAGAGGGGTTGTGTCGGGGGATTTTGTCGTGAGTGGGTTACCAATGGATGGAATGTGGCTAAAGATTACAGGAATGGGACAGAGAGACAAGTCTGTTTTGAAACTGGATGTGAAACCATGTGATTTCTGCTAAAAACACAGATTAATTAGCTTTGTTACTTAGTGAATTAACTGAATGTATTACTTTTTTCTGTAAATATGTGAGGGGGAGGGGAGTGTGTACAGTTGTGGTCAGGGTTCTCTTTGCTGTGTTATCATTCTATAGAAGACACGAGAGAGAAATGAATGCCAGCCTGAATGAGTCCATTGAAAACACACACACACACACACACACACACACACACACATCCCTCTCCACATCTTCCCCACATTGAGCTCAGCAGCACAGCTCAATTTTCTTTTCCCAATTCCCTCTCACTTATCAAGAGCAACCAGCCTATCAGCAGAGGGAACCCTCACCCGGCCCCCCCTCACCCCCTTTGTCCAGACATTGCTGTTGTGAGGATGAAATGTCTGTTTTATTAAAAGTGCCATTGAAGCACAACAGTGACCTCTGATGTTTGATTGTATCATTTCAATCACATGTGCAAAGCTGAGAGCTCATTCTCATAGTGAGAGGCTATTCCAGAGCACCAACAACAGACCGATTATATAGAGAGGTCCTCCTGACAATGTCAGCTGTTTATCATTCATCCAAATAGAAATTTTAAAACTCTCAGTAACAGCACTTCTGAAAGGACTAACCATGCCATTGGCCTCCTGATGCCACTTAGCAAACCCCTCGACCATTGTCATCAAGTGGTAGTCTGTGACATGTTCCAGGGCATTTAAAGAAGATTTAAACCTTGCTTAGACAGTGTTATTTATTCTTTGAATAGAATAACTGCAGCTGAAAATGTTTTTCCCCATTACTGATCAATCACTCAACTGAAGAGGGATCTGTAAAGCCATGTTTAATCTATAAAATGTGCACAACAGTATTCTAGAGAATACATTGACATCTTAAATGTGTCTCTCTTGACCAACTACAATACCAACCAGCCAAACATGTTAGATAGTCATAAAAAGCTGAGAAAAATAAGAAGAAAACTCAGATCTAAGAAACTGTATCCAGTGAAGGTGTTGTTAGTGCATGACAACTTGATTACCATTTTGGAACTAATCTTACCTGATTTTGTGCATTGAATTGTGTGTGTTGGTATATTTAAAAGTGCAGAAAATGTCACACAGCCATCTGGATCTTAAACACAGTGAATGGCTAGCAGCAGCAGCAGACAGAACGAAAGTCCCATTCTTTTAACATAAAACTCAAACCATCGGGTTTTGCAATTAGCTCTGACACAACAGACTCTGAACACCTTCAAGCTATGGATGGTTATTAGTTTGTGTAAGTGACCCACGTTTCCATCAGTAAGAGTTGTGAAACAGATTCTCGGTGCTGGTGCCTTCAAGTGCTGTCGGATTCTTAGTTTATGGAGAAAGTCTTCCTCTTACGTACCATCCCCCATGGGAACGTGACTCGTGAGAGTTTCCTACTTGACACTCATTTTGTTATCACTCCTCTCAATTAGCGGTGCAGACTATGCGTGAACACCAGTTGTGTTTTGATTACAGAATAAACACGTGGTGACGGTCAGATGAAAGAGCTGGGAGGGAGCCCGTGAAGGCAGCTGCTGTGGCGCAGCCAGAGGGCGAGGCTTGGGTGTACGAACATTTAAAGTCAGACAGCGGTGGAGCGTCGCGTTTGTGGTTTGCTTGTAGTGTTACGCTCACACAACCAGCCTGAAACATGTCGGCAGTCTGTGTTTCCCTGAGTCGAGCTTTTCTTGGTTTGAGGAATTCTGGCGTGACGATGGTATGTACATTATTATTGTAAAATAGAACTCATGACAACTCTGAGGAAAGGAAATATCACAACACTGTTTAGCTAATTTATTGACTGTTCAGGTTATGCTAGTCTGCAGTGTCTCCTCTGAGTAAGGGTAGTAGTTGTTTTTCCACGAAACGACCTACACTCAGACAGATGTCTGTGACAGCAAACAAAAGAAACACAGTGTTTCGTTTCACGTTGGAGGTTGATTTAATACAGGAGACATTATATTTTTCCTTTGTCAGTTGATTGCAATGCATGTTAAACATTCATAGCCAATGTAAAGGCGCTGAGCTGCAACTCCTTCTTACAAAACATTTAAACAGCAAGTCTGAACGTTTTTCACCAGTTAGTCTTCTTTTATATGTGGTTTACGTGTTTATGTGTCAAGAGAAATGTTCTGTTTATTGTCCTTAAAGTCAGTTAGGTAATCAGAGGCGGCAAAGTGATGTAACACTGAGACGAGTGTTCAACAAAGTTACCACTAGGGGGAGACTCTGTACCATCTAAATGTAAATGAAGTACACAGCCCCAACTGGCCAAGACATGATATAGTGCAGTGATTTTCAACCACTGTGCCTACACACACTTGTGTGCCCTGTGAGATCATCAGGTGGACATTAAGAAATTACCCAATATGAATTAGTTACAGCAAATCATTTATAAACAGGCCGAGATTTCACACTGAGTCAGTATAAACGAGTCGAGAGACTAAATTGTCATTATATATACTGTATTAAGCCAAAATGTGTCATTTTGTAACATGTATGATTGGTGGTAGGCCCCACATTTAAAAGGTTTTTGTAAGACCGATTTATTTATCTGGGTATTTTGATCTCATGCTATTTGTATAGTGATATATTGTCACCTCATTCTTGATCCATTTCGATCTGTGCAATACAAAAGTAGAGTCATCGTTGTCGTTTCTAATAGGAGAGGTGACACTGCCAGTATACTGTGGTGTGGTTACCAGCATCAAGGTCACATCATGATGTATCTTACTCTTTATTGTAAATTTGGCTGAAAAACTACAGCTGCTTTAGTGGAAAGGTTAGGAGAGGATTATACGTGGGCATTAAGAATACATTAATTGTATAAAATACAAAAAGGTCTGAATTATTCATTTGTACTGCTTCTGCTCATTGTCTGTGCTCCAGATGGGGCGGTGTGTTCAGACTGCAGCTGCTCCAGTTACTGAAGCCAGAATCAAGAAGTTCCAAATTTACCGCTGGGACCCTGACACCCCCGGAGACAAACCACGAATGCAAACATATGAAATTGATCTTAACAAGTAAGTCATGACCAGGTCCATCATTAGAAAATTGCCAGGATGCATTACATTTGTTTAGTTTTTATGTCATGTCATAACTGATATTTTCTCCTAAAACAGTTGTGGTCCAATGGTTTTGGATGCCCTCATTAAGATAAAAAATGAAATGGACCCTACACTCACTTTCAGACGCTCCTGTCGTGAAGGTAAGAAACAAAAATTATCTTGTTGCATCTTGCAAATGATAATTTTAACACTTTCCATTAGTTTAAAAATAACTGAAATAATCATGACCTTTTTTTCAGGTATCTGTGGCTCATGTGCCATGAACATAAATGGAGGCAACACGCTGGCATGTCTTAACAAAATTGATACAAACACAAGCAAGCAAACCAAAATTTACCCACTGCCACACATGTATGTGGTCAAGGATCTGGTGCCTGTAAGTACTCCAAGTGTCTACACTTCCCAAAAAAAAAGTCTGATTACTCGTTACTTTGTCTTATATATATTTATATATATATATATATATATTATTTCTGCCAGGACATGAGCAACTTCTATGCACAATACAAATCCATCGAGCCCTACCTGAAAAAGAAGGACGAAACTCAAGAGGGGAAGGAGCAGTATTTTCAGTCTGTGGAGGACAGACAAAAACTGGTAAATAAATGTGAAGGTTACACAAAAGTTATAACACATCCCTTGGCAGCCTACTCATAAGGATATGTAGCAGCATCACATGTGTAAAGATAGAATCAGGGCATGTGAAACACCACAGAGAATGTCAGAATAAGCTAATGTCCTGAACCCTACAGGACGGCCTGTACGAGTGTATCCTCTGCGCGTGCTGCAGCACCAGCTGCCCAAGCTACTGGTGGAATGGAGACAAATACCTGGGACCTGCCGTCCTAATGCAGGTGGGTAAAGACAATATGTTTGCCAGATTGACCAAAGCCAAATATTCCTGCATTCTTAAAATGGAAAGATTTACAAAGTTTTCTTTCTTTATAAGTCTAGTAGCATTGCTGGCCTGGGAACCAATGTGCCAGTGTGCTTAAAAATACTCCTGATGGCGTTAACAACCCATTTATTGTCCCACAGGCATACCGGTGGATGATTGACTCCCGTGACGAATTCACTGAGGAACGTCTGTCTAAACTTCAGGACCCTTTCTCTCTTTACCGCTGCCACACTATCATGAACTGCACTAAGACTTGCCCCAAGGTACATACACACCCAAACACACACACAGGCTCACAGGGTTAATGGAATTTTAGTTTCTCACACTCTGTTCGACACTCTACTCCACAGGGACTTAACCCAGGGAAGGCAATTGCAGAGATCAAGAAAATGATGGCGACTTACAAAGACAAGAAAGCAGCTACTTTATGAATGTCAGAAAATCCTGCTCACTCAAGATCCGCTGAAAGAACTTCAAACTAAGAAAAAAGCCAGCGAAGAGCGGCACTTGTTATGAGTGTCACTCTATAGGAGTGAAAGGGAACGTGAAAGTCTTGGAACAAAATCTCATTTAATATATTTTGAGTGATGATACATGCTCAACCACATATCTGGTATTTGTGTGCATTATGGGGAAAAAAGTAGGCTGTTTTGTAATTACTCATGCAGACTGTAAATATGTATTTAATTGTTAATTAAAGTCAACTTCAAATGTGGGTATTCGAAAGAACAATCCTTTATTTGTAACATATACAGTATTACAATAAAAAATACTGAAGGATCCAATGAGATATATTTATTTGAGCTTTTTTTTTTTACTTTTTACTTATTATTTGCTTTGCTATGTCCCAGCCTTCCCCTGTGGCTATGAGCTTAAGGCAGTGACCCAGAAAAGGATATTATGAATACAATTTCCTGGTAAACCTTTACAAACAAAATGGAAACACAAATGCATGGTTCTGAGACCAAACATCACATTTCACAGTCCCGATAGAAATGTGTAACATTTTACTGATTGATTAAACAGACTCGATCGATCAGGCTTTTATGGGGTTTATAATTACTTATTGGTCATACAAAGAGCAGCTGAGCAGTAAACAGAGCGACCTTCGCCGAGCAGCCTCGACCCACGTGGGTATGGTGTTTTGGACTGCGCGACTTTCCGTAGGACGCTGTGGTTTCTAGCTTAGCTAGCGCAAGGTCTGGCTGAGGCTCAGTCTGATGAAGACAGGTGAACATTTGGGTGACAGTGCTGTGAAGTGAGACCATGCGGAAGCTGCCGTGGTGGTGACCGGACAATGGACAGACGCGGTAAGAGTGCCTGAATGCTGACGGACCGGTGGAAGTTGCTCAGATGTGTTTGGTAACCTTTAGCTAAGGCTGCTCTGTGCAGTAAAACAACTGAAAAAAACGAAATCTACTCCTTTCCCTTACTTTTATCCGCTAAAGCAAACTCAACAACCCCCCGTGTTGATAAGTATGACCTGTTAAAGACGCGCTGAATAAATCACAGCATTCGTTTGGCACATCATTAAACTGTAATTACTGTTTACTTGCTTCTCTCTCTCTGTTTCTCACTCCAACTCACAGATCGTTTTTTTTGCATGCTCAGATCAGATGACTGTCATGGTTCTGTCTGCTTATCTGTGAATACTCATTTCCTTTTTTGACCATACAGAAAATGTGCTCTGTGTGGATTAACATGAAAACGAGAGCAATCGTTGGGTTTTTATGAACATATCTCTTGGCTGATGCCTTGGACAGGATTGACCAAGAAACAGCGAAAGGAAGAGAAAACAGTGATTGTTCCACAGTAAACCGTAGCGAATGATTCCACACTTTAAAATAGCAATGGGCCGTGACTTTTACAGAGCTTTACTATAACAATCATGTGCGTGAAACAAACGATGACACGGTTATTTTGTATGTTGTGCGGAGTGTGTATTGTGTGTTGCTTCGTGACTACATTTGCTGCAACTGACTATTGTGTCAATGTTTACGTTTGGTCACTGCCGTTCACCTGAGTTTTTGAGGTTGCACAAGACTACTTAAGTCTGCGCACTCATTGGTTGGCTCGTACTGCGGATCCACGTTGCGCTGTTGTGTTGCGTCGCACAGGTGTCGGGCGCTCAGGTGAACGAACCGGAAACGGCAGTATTCACGGCGTAGACGTAACCAAGTAAACCGTTTCGGCGGTAGCTCTATCTGTGGTAGGCTCTCGGTGTGGGAAGCTCAGTTACTTCCTCAGAGGAGTTTGGATATGACCGAAGTTGGTTTACTCTCGGGTCTACGAAAGCGGAAGTGAGTATCATGTTCTTTACATGTCATCTTTACCGATCTCCACGTATTCCTTTTTTTTTTTTTTTTTTTTACTTTTCTATCATGATTGATAGAATGCTTTTACCCGGGCTTTTACTGGAAACATGCAATTCTTTATGCAATGTTTTCTTTGTCTAGTTTTTGAATGATAATGTTCAAAGCATATCCCTCGTACAACGGGTGTGTTTAGTGACAGTATTACAGTTGATGGTATCTCTTGTATCTTATATTGTCTCATATACTTTCCTATCTGTCCTCGTTAAACCAACCAAAATTCCTCTTTTGTCTCAAGCTCCTCCAACTCTGCTCTTCTTTTCTGTAATTTAGTTGTTTACGTTTTCTCTTCATGATACATATTTTTTATTTGTGCACTGAAGAATCGAGCCCCATCATACAACATAAATATAAACTTTTGCACATCAGGTTGCTGGTAGAAAACACCCTTTCCACAGGAGGTAGTGCTCAGGTGTGGAGGGGAACTGGATGTTCTACAGAACGGAAGCACCTCATGATCCGGTCGGACACAGGCCTTTTTATCCCCCGAGGGAGTAATAACAGCGGTGGATGCTTCGCCGCAGGCCAACACAACCAGGCCATGGATGCGCTGTATGCGGTGATCGATCAGAGACCTCATGCCAACCTGAGTAAATGCCTGCTGACATATTACCAGCACGTCAGCTGTTTTACGGGTTGTGAGAACACTATCGAATACTATTTACACTCCTCAAGGACGCGTATGAGGCCCTCCTGAAACGTGTGGTGTCTGCGTCTCTCCCCCACGATCTGACCACGTTCTAAGCCCGCTTTGGTATTAACTTCCTGTGGAAGTTCAAAAAGCCCGGTGCCGCTGGCTACCCGTAATATCCAGGGCAGACGTGTGCAGGGTTACTGGACTCGCACACACAAAATACCTGGACCTGATGGCCTCGCCGGCAGATCTCTCAAGGTGTGTGCAGATCAGCTGGTTGATGTACACACAGACATTTTTCTTAACCTCTCACTGCTCCAGTCTGAAGTCCCCACACCTGCAGTCCCCAAAACACTCTGCATGAACGACTAGCGCCCAGTCGCACTCACCTCGACCATCAGTGATCACTGAAGTGCTTTGAGAGGCAAATCAAATAATTCCTCACCTTCTTCCTCCCTGACTGGAGGCCAAATAGGTCAACTTATGACAGCATGGACCTGGACACACCACACTGGCTGCATCTCAAAGACAGCCAGATAATGGCTCCTATCTCTCCGTAGGCTGAGGAGGTTCAACACAGACTCAACGATACTCTAATCACATGTTGACCCAGTCTATAAAGGTAGATGGTCGTCTGACAACACCGAGAACAGTAGAGAAGGTTATAGGTCACCTAAGCCCAGTTTGAAGGAATGTTTTACATACTTGTTTTACTCCACGGATTTGATCTGTGCCACCTGAAATGTTACAGCAGTCAGTAACATTGATGTGTGCGTTTTGTCAATATTGACCGCGAATGGGGGTGTGATTTGCCGTCAAAATGTGACAATGTGAAACTGTTGAGTTGATTCCACTTAAACCTGTTATTGTAGGTAGCGGGGTGGTGCCACAGAGTGGACTTCCATCACCCAGCCCTCGAGACCCCCTCCTCAATCCTGACTCGCACATGGTAAGAAAATGATGTTCATTGACACAAAATAATTTAACGAAGACCAAGAGAAATGGATGATCAGCAGTTTAACTCTGAAAAAACGTACCCTTGTCTTACTCTTAATGGACTGTCTGCCTCCTCTGTCTCACCAGGATGTCCAGGGTTATAAGTGGGTGCGTTGGCGGGTGTGGTTGTGTCATCTGGCTACCGTGCTGTCCTTGGGTCTCCTCCTGGTTGTGTTTCACTGGTGCCCACGACTTGGTGTCCTTGCCCGCTGCAGCTCCTGTTCTCTGGCTGTGGCACATATTCTACTAATAAGAGTGAGAAAAATACAATACTTCCTACTCCGATATAAAACTTTCTGAGCACCTGTCATCAAAAATAATACTAGATTTGTCTTGCACCTGAAATGCGAGTCACTTTGTTGCACTTTGGTCTTCAGGAGAAGTGCACAATGAATTCAGGGTTAGGGTATTAGACTGAGCAGTCATATCTGTTATAAAACTGGCACTGAAATGTTCTCACACCAGTCTATGTATTAATATAATGTTAGTTTTTAGTCAGTTTGATTGATATGTGCCAGCTGGATGGTAATGTGGATTAAAACATTACTGTTTACATTTTAGCCATATTTTTAAACTGCAACCTCCATAGTTGCTGAACATGTACATCTGTGTCAAGGTTTTCTTTTTACTTTGCGTTAAATCTGTTTGCTGTCTCGCATCTCATCAACCGTCATGAATGTTAATATTAAGAAAAAGGGATAATTCACTTCATTAGATCACCCATGTCTTGGTTGGTCTGTGCCTTGTTTCCATCTGTCACCGATAGATTTTTATAGTAATCTTCTTTTTCAGGACATTTTTGGCCAGCAGCATGTCGTGTATGTCTTCTCAGAGGAGTTGGAGCATGGCAGGTCAGCTCTGTGGCTCTGTCATCTGACAGGGTCATCCTAAGCATTTCATTATAATGCATTTAGTCTCTGAGAAATATTCAACTGTTGCTTACTTTGTTTTGTTTTTTTAAGTTTGGAGTTATTTGGAGAACTGGAGGTCACTGAATGGAGAGATACAGTTCAGCTGTACAAGGAGGAGGTAAGGATCAATAGGTGGTGAGTCTTTTTCATTTGCGGAATAAGGTGCTATGTCATCTTTCCCAGAATAATATTGGCTTCTCAATGTTACAGAAGACGCTGCTGCGCTACTATCTGTTTGAAGGGCTGCGCTACATCTGGCTGGACAAGAATGGAGCTTTCTGTCGTGTTAGGTAATGAAACTGGAAAACCAGAAACGGGTTTTCCTATTAGTGCTGAGCAGCTAAGTTCAAGCTGTGTATTTATAGATAGCCCTATTAATTTGACCTGATACTTACTCAGTGACTTCATGTTGTCTATTTTTGAATTAAAAATAAATGAATTTAAATACATTGATTTCGCTATACACTTGTTATTTAAGCCAAAAGAAAAAAAAAGCCTAACCTTTACACTCTCATATTTGTCTGTAGTGTCCTCAATGAGGACTGGACCTGCAAGGAACTGTATGGCTTCCAAAAGGGCCTGAGTCATCAGGAGCAGAGCCTGAGGTAGGAAGTTATGCACTAATAAAGAAATTAGCTGATTCTTCTCTGTCACAGTGAAGTGAAGTAATTGCATAACCCTGAATTCTTTCAGGAGATGTATTTATGGGCCCAACCTTATCGATGTACCTGTGAAGCCTTATATAAAGCTGCTATTTGAGGAGGTGAGAAGGAACACATGGTGTTTTATGATGCCTCACGGATCGGGATGGTTTAGTTTGAAGTAATATTCACCTCTCTGTTGTCTCTCTATCTGCTTCTTTAGGTCCTCAACCCATTCTATGTGTTCCAATTCTTCAGTATCACCCTGTGGATGATTGATGCTTATTATTACTATGCCATTTGTATTTTAATTTTATCCATTCTTTCGGTCAGCATCTCTCTTTATGAGACCCGCAAGGTGAGCCTGTAGTGGTATATTTAATCGGATTATAATTTATGATAAAGTTTCACTCTGCATTTTGACGTTAATAATATATGAACCTTATTTGACTTTACCCCACAGCAAAGCATTACTCTCCACAACATGGTCCAGTTAGTCACAAATGTTACAATACGTAGAGACTCTGGAGGTGAGTGTTTGCAATTTTTTTTGACTGATATTTAGGAGCACTTTGTTCACTTGTTATCAACATGAGCCCTGCAGTTATGGGTTTCATGTAGTCATAAATCACTATAATTTGAAGGTGTCAGAAGGGTAAAAGTTGGCTTAGATTTGGTAACTGACACTAGTCAGTCACAAGTGTTATGTGTTTAACTTTGTAAGAAAGTGCATCAGTTGATCCGCTAGTATTTCAGTTCCCCTTTCCATACACCTGCCAAGCTACGCAATTACAGATAAATCATTATATAATACTATGTTGTGCAATTAACAGCACCACAACTGGTATCATTTAAAATAACCATACAGGTAAATTAATATCTCCCTAAACTTGCTTCAACAAAAGCTGCACATTATTCTATACAGATCTAAGATTTGTGTACAGATACATGAGACTGTTGGGCTTTACCTACGTTTACCCATAAATGCAAATGATTGCAAATAACACACGCACTGCTCGTCTAGCTCTCTTGTTAATGTAGTCCAATCTAGATGGATATGTCAGGTTTTTTGACTCGTCGTTCTACATTTAACCCAGAAGCCTGTACAAGGAGGTTCATAGCTGGTTATGTGTTTCTCAGTGGAAGAGTGTGTAAGCTCGGTGGAGCTGGTCCCTGGCGACTGTTTAGTCATCCCACAGGAAGGCCTGCTGCTTCCATGTGATGCTGCCCTGCTGGCCGGGGAGTGTCTGGTCAACGAGAGCATGCTCACAGGTGATCACCAGACCAAGGGACAGAATGTAACGGCACTGATTTGTCCTGCTCTGTAACTTCACCGACGGGATAAGTTGCACCTCTTTGTGTTTGTGTTCAACGTGGGCCATGAAACTCCTTCTGAAATCAGGCTCCAGAAAATACGGATTTCTTTTCCTGTTGTTGATTATATTACGGATTCAATCTTTATGTACAGTAATTTCACTTCCCTGTCTTGTACTTTATTTGAGTATTGCTGTAGTTGTGTATTGGGTTATAATTCAATGGAGACATTTCTTGTTCTGTTGATCCACTGAAGCAAAAAGTAGTATACCGTACGTGTATTACCTGTCCTCGTGTGTTTCTTTGTACAGGTGAAAGTGTGCCAGTCCTGAAAACCCCCCTGCCGACTGGTGAGGTAACGTACTGCTCAGAGACTGAGCGACGACACACTCTCTTCAGTGGCACCCAGCTGATTCAAGCCAAAGGCGGGCGGCCAGGAGGTGGTGGCGCCATCGCTGTGGTGGTGAGCACCGGTGAGTAGAGGAGCTGATAAATACTAAAGGAAGCGTGTGTCAGCGCAACACGTCAAACCACTTGTCTTGTTCCTTTGTCGCACTCAGGGTTTTTCACAGCCAAGGGCAACCTGGTCAGCTCCATTCTGTATCCTCAGCCAATCAACTTTCGCTTCTACCAAGACGCAATCAAATTTCTGCTTATTTTGGGTTTTGTTGGTAAGAGATTTAGCAGCAACATTCTTTCAAAAGGGGAGGAATGTGCAACTCTACAGCTGGCTTTCTGTGATTTTGTGTTTCAGCTGTTATTGGCTCCATTTACAACTTTGTAGTCCTCTTCAGAGCCAATGTAAGTGGAAGATTTGAACTGAAAAAGACAAAATATTTTCTTTGACAGTCAATTCTCATTTATTTTTCTGACTGGACAAAACCAGATAAGGCAATCTCACCAGCTTGTCATTGGATGTGTGCCTAGTTGACCTGGGCGGAGTTGGTGATCAGGAGCCTGGATATTGTGACCATCGCAGTGCCTCCCGCCCTGCCTGCAGCCATCACCACCGGCACTATCTACGCTCAGCAAAGACTGAAGAGACAGGGCGTCTTCTGCATCAGTCCACCACGCATCAACGTCTGTGGCAAGCTCTCAATCTTCTGTTTTGACAAGGTCAGGATACATTCATTCACTGAAGGTTACTGCGTTTGTGACGAGCGGCAGGGACCACTACACGTGCTGAAGTCGCTGTTGATTTGAATGCGTTTGTTTCTACCAGACAGGAACTCTAACGGAGGAGGGTCTGGATGTGTGGGGAGTGATGGAGGGGGGACCCGCTGGTTTCTCAGAGCTGGTACAGGACCCCAGGTTCTTGGCCCCAGGGCCCATGCTCTCAGGCTTGGCCTCCTGTCACACTGTGACGCTGCTGCGGGGTCTGCCCATCGGAGACCCACTGGAGCTGAAGATGGTTGAGTCCACCGGTTGGGTATGATAGTATAATTTTTTTTTTTTTTGTAGTTTTTGTTTGTGTAGTTTTATCTGGCTGTGAACGTTCCATTAAGAATGTAAATCAGTGTATGTATTCCATACATATATTTCCAGACCCACAAGGAGCCAGAGGGAGATGGGAAGGTGTTGAATGCTGAGTTTGGAGGCTACAAAGTTTTGGCTGTGATGACACCTTCTACCAGACAGCTCCAAGCTCAAGGAACTGTGAGTGTCCTTGGCATCAGTCCCATTTCGACTGTACATTAGGGTTGGTGTGCTGTTTGTCAACAAAACCCCTCAACTACTGAAACACTGCTGAACGGTTCCTAATTTTTCCATACAGTCAATTCCTCACCCTGCAGTAATATTTTGACAGCTGGCACAAATTAAGTCAAGATATTGTCCCGGGGGGGGGGGGCCACCTGTGATTTAAAGAAGCAGTTTTTTTCTTTGTTGAGTGTGTGGAAGGGAAATGGACAAATCTGTTCCACATACTCTTACTCTTTCATCTCTGTCAGTCCACAAGCAAGGCGGTGGCCATTGTTCAGAGGTTTCCCTTCTCCTCGGCCCTGCAAAGGATGAGTGTGGTCACAGTGGCCCGCGGGGGCCATTCAGCTCTCGCTTTCATCAAGGGATCCCCCGAAATGGTGGCTAGCCTCTGCCAAGCTGAAACAGGTTAGAAACATCCTAACAATGCTAACTTCAAACTTCTAATTGGATTTTTACTCCAATTGTTTACTGGGCCATGTTACCCTGAACGTAGCGACAATAGAGAGGGAGAGACGTTTGATGCATTCAGCTTATTGAAAATGATGGCTGAACGACTGAAAGCCAGCTACTTGGCACCACACAGGAGCGAGTGCCTGACCCTTTAATTGATGATGTGCTCCGTTCACAGTACCGCCACAGTTCTCCAGCCAACTGCACACCTTCTCCAGTGAAGGCCTCAGGGTTCTGGCACTTGCCTATAAACCCTTAAATAAAAACACTGACTTGGGGACCATCAAACGGTGAGAAGCCACTCCCATTTTCGCTTCTGTATGGCACTGGAGCCCCTTCGTAGACTCGTTTGCTCTCGATTAAAATGAAATAAAACATGTCTGTGTATTAATGCAGTTGTGCGTCTGCCCACAGAGAGGAGGTAGAGAGGGATATGCAGTTCCTGGGCTTGCTGATGATGAAGAACTTGGTGAAGCCAGAGAGTGCCAGTGTTATTACCATCTTGAGAGTGGCACACCTCCGCAACGTCATGGTCACTGGTGAGAGAAATATTGCATTTCACGGCAGAAGATTATTACAATAGAGTTACTCTTTTTTTTTCATTTCATCTTTGCCTACAAGTTGAAGACGATGATATGCTCAGTCACTTCAAATCTCGTTTGCTCCTTTCTTCACATAGGTGACAACATTCTAACAGCAGTGAATGTAGCAAAAAGCTGTGGGATGGTGGGGTCCGAAGAGAAGGTGATATTCGTCAATGCCACACCCCATACGGCCCGGTCCTTGCCTACCCTAAGGTTCACCCTGGAAAATGAAGTGGAAGCTGCAGCCCAAAGCTCTGTCGAGATCTGCACTTGGGTCGGTCCTGCTCACTGACATTACACAGCTGTACGCTGCTCCTTAGGCTGTTTAAGATCAGTCCCCAGCAAATCTGGGAAGAAAACTGTTGCGGTTCAATTGTAAGAGGATTCTCTTGCTAATACATCCTAGAAAATTATGTACCTGGCAGGTTTGACCGGAGCTCTGTCTGTGCTAGTGTAGTAGAGAATTAGACGGAAACATTCTCGTTGTATATCAGACTGAGTAGGAGCCAAGTGCCCATGCTGTGGGACTGGCGATAATAAGTATAAAAATGTAGGCTATGATTTTGCCTCCGTTTTTTGTATTGTCAGGATGAATTGTGGTTATTGTCCTTGATGTTTTGTCCCTCTTCTCTCAGGGCCGGTACCAGGGTGGTTTTGAGTATCACTTGGCTATTAATGGCAAGTCCTTTGCGGCCCTTTGTGACCACTTCCCTGAGTATTTGCCAAAGGTAATGTAAGCACTGTGCATGTTTGTGTGACTTTGTAAAGAAGTAATAAATGCGTTCCATTTACAACAGATCATGTGATGTTGTGATGGAGCAATGATTAAACTTCATTATAGTTTAGTTAATACAAAGCAATTTGACTACATTTTTGTCACCGGCTGTCATTTCAGGTTTTGATGCGAACCACAGTATTTGCACGTATGACCCCTGACCAGAAAACCCAGTTGGTGAAGGAGCTGCAGAAACTTAAGTGAGTTCAGACAAATGCACAAGAATGTCAACACGCAGGAAAAACAGGAAAAAATAAGTGTGTTTTTAAATGAAATATCTGGTGGATAAAAGTATAGATGCTCATAATTGTTGCATACTCGATGAAATCTCTAAGTTTTGCTCCCTAAGATTTAGGCAGTGTATTAGATTCTCCTTGGCATGGATCCTACAAACTCCATCAGATACATACGGAATGTCTGAATTGTTATCTTGGTCTCTCAGGGATCTACTGTTGATGTGTTGATTTGGCTAGTTTCAATAATGGAAAGTAAGAGACTAATCCTTATGCAACTGCGGATTGTTGAGCTGAACCATCACTCTAGTTTCAATTCACATGCGTTTTGGTAGCACTCAGTATTGGGATGCAGTCATCCCTCCATAGCATGATGCTGCCAAAACCATATTTAACCATAGAGATGTCAATAGACACGTGTTTTTTTCCGCCACATGATGTTTAGTGTTCAGCTTGTCTCATAAAACCAACAAGTCCTTTTTGGTAATTTTTACTTAAAATTGCTGTTTGGGCAACTCCAAGTGGAGTGTAACAAAGTGTCCTCCATCTAGTCTCAGTACCATGAAGGCCTGATCGGAGACTTTTTTATCGCAGAGGTCTACAAAGAGATGGACATTCAGGGGGCAGGTGTGCATCTTTCTAAATAATGATAAATTCAGTTCACCAAAGGTAATAAAAAAAAAAATGGCAATATAATTCATCGATAAATATATTAAAAAAAAAGTACTACAACTGCAGGCTCTGATTATTTTCAGAAGCCACAACATAGACAAAACCATACGGAATGATGTCAGTCACATGTCACAGTAAAACGTCCCATGTATGTGAAATTATAATCCTGCTCCTCCATTACCGCAGCTACCGTGTGGGCATGTGTGGGGACGGGGCCAACGACTGTGGGGCCCTGAGAGCCGCTGATGTGGGTGTTTCCTTGTCGGAAGCCGAGGCCTCGGTCGCTTCTCCTTTCACGTCCAAAACCGAAAACATCAGCTGCGTGCCACTGCTCATCAGGTGAAATGGAAATGGCACCAGTTAAAGGCGTCGGTGGCTGTGTTGCCGTATCTGGGGCAGAATGAATAATGGAACATGTTTCCTCCATGTCTCTGCAGAGAGGGCAGATGTTCCCTGGTCACGTCGTTTTGCCTGTTCAGATACATGGCCCTGTACAGCCTGATTCAGTTCTGCTCCGTCCTCATCCTTAATACAGTGAGTAGCGCTGGACAACATCATACCCTCACATTTAATTAAATTCTAAATGACAATGGGGCTTTCACAACCCTCTCGCCTTCAAAATAATCACATGCAATGCTCGGAGGATATTATATACGGTATATACAGATTGAGTTGGCACTTTATAGTACAAACTTTCCTTGCCCCCTGTTCCAAAATAAATGTTCCATTATTGCGTGATTATGTAACAAAGGTATTTCGCTTAAAGAGTCAATACCCCAGTTTGTGTCTGGCCTTCCCTTTATTGCTTAAAGATCTCCCCGTGTAATGGGACTTGCTGTTGTTTTTCCCAGGTGAAGACGAGCGTGGCTGACTTGCAGTTTCTGTTCTGTGACATTGCTCTGGTGACTCTACTGGCCATCGTGATGGGCAAAGGAGGCCCCAGTAACCAGCTGTATCCCGGCAGACCCCCCGCCAGCCTGCTGGCCCTACCCGTCCTGGGCAGCCTCTTCATCCACACCTGCATGATCATCCTGGGCCAACTGGCTGCATTCTTTATCACCACCTCACAGGACTGGTCAGCAGAAAAAAAATAGACAAAGCTGCAAAGAATTTCCATTCCGAGAAAGATTCTGTTTCATTTTTATATTCACTAAATGACGAACGGTGTCTCAGATTTAAGAATTTATCAGCATCCCATCTACGTCTTTTGAACATGAATACACTGTGAAGCTTGTTTTCCTGTATCATTTTAGGTATGTTCCACTCAATTCAACTGTCTTCGGAGTCGCCAATCTACCCAACATGGAGGACACCAGTGTGTTTGCCTTGTCTGGTTTCCAGTACATCATCATGGCTGTGGTTGTCACAAAGGGCCACCCTCACAAGAAACCTCTCTACTACAATGGTTAGTCATCTGTCATGGCCACACTGGATGTTTAAGGGTTGGACGCATGAAGCACTCAGACATACTGATAAACGTGTCTAATATTTATTGTCAGCTTTATGAAATACAAAATTATCAAGGATTCAGGATGCTGAACTTTGAAGTGATTGTATTTTTTGTCGTCTTGTATTTTTCAGTGATTTTCCTCTGTCTGCTGATCATCCTATTTTCCCTGATGACATGGCTGGTGTTGGATCCCGGACCTGTCGCTTGCCGAGTACTTCAGTTGTACGAAATCTTTGATATGAACTACAAAATGCTGATCGTTGCACTGGCTGCCCTCAACTTCATCATTTGTTTTGTTGTGGAGGTAAATTTGGGTAGAAATATCATGAAATCTTCCCTTTAAATACATGGCACAGATCTCCGAACATTTTAAACGCTGCTTTTTTTTTTTTAATGAGACGACAGTAAAAATAAATACTTCTTATATGAAAAGGCAGCTTTCAACACATACATATGAACACTGACTGGATAATTTCCAAGTGTGGTATAAAAGCAATTGTTAATTGCAAAGTTGACGTTTTTTTTGTTGTTTTTTTTTTAAATTCAGGTGCTGATAGATTTAGGAATCCTCAACTGTCTTCAGCTGCTGCGTGAAAATCGTCCGTCCAAGAAACTGTATAAACGTCTGCACATCCTCCTGTGTGACTCTCCATCTTGGCCGCCTCTCAATCAGACACTGCTCCCCACAGATGACACAATTATTCAGTCGCCCTAGCACCCGCTTCCCAGTTACTTAGTGCTGATGTCTGAGCCATATCCACCACTTGACCAATAAAATTTATTTTTATGTAAGTCCCTAAGCATTTCTCAAATTGTGTCCATATTTTCTATCAAGTTATGGTGTGATTTTTAGCACACTCCACTTGGAGGGTTGGCGTGTTTTAGTGAAAACTAAAATAAAGTTCACGGCAGATTAATTCCGACCCTATCCTTTCCTCAGTAAAATGGAGTGTTTGTGTTGCTTAGTGAAAATATCATCTTGACATTTAAAAATTCAGCAGCAAAATCAGAAGTAGACATGACATGTGATTTTTTTTTTTTTTTTGGCAAATCATTTTAATAAATCAGTATTTACAGGCAGTATGTGTTATCTCTCAGAGCTCAGTTTTACCGATCTGTCTCCTGCTCTGGTGCTGGACTTCCTGAACAAAAAATCTCGTTTACAGTTAAGTGAATTCTCCCTCAGATAGATTCACTTTCTTGAGCTACTCTAGTAAAATCAACAGCACAAGCTGAATTCAACCATTATTAGAATGTTTCCTCTGATGATGTGCACCACTGAATATGGCTTTAAGATCTCTTCTCCATTTGAACAAATACATGTGAATAACTAATGTCTTTTGGGCACAAAGGACAGCCATCTAGTTACTTCTCGAGTTCACATCCAGCCATGTCTACACTCTCCTTTTCAGTAGTGGACCACCGGTCACTGAACAAGGGAGTGCTGGCACAATTCCATGCGGTGCCCAAGATGCCAACACATTAGACAAAAACAAAACACAACTCATTCTTTCATCATGGGACGAGGACATTGTTTCAGTTTTCACGGCACACTCTGCATTAGCACTGCTTCTAGCAAAAAATGTGGCCCAAACTTAAACATGGACTTATGATTTTTGAGCAATCAAACCTCCAGGAAAAATACAATCTTTGTGCATTTCATTCATTCATTCTCGTTCTCTTGAACCTGAGATCCTACGTACTGTACGTCAGTGAGGGACACGATCAGACGAGCATACCGCTGGTGAGGTGGAAATACAACAGAGTGGCAATACAGCGGTAGATTAATTTTCCCATCTTAACATACCTTGACTCGCTGCCAACTCCCCCATATAATGACATCTGATTTAGCCGATACATTTACAGGCTGATTTAAAAATGGGCTTTTGGTTCTTATTGATTAAAATACTGCTATGACATTGCTGCGATCTCATACAAAAAGACAGAAAAGCAACTTAAAAATGGACCTGAATCCACAATTTCCTTTTTTTAATACCTTTTTTGCTTTAACTTTTAAATAGAAATAATGAAGTGACATTCAAAGAAAGACAGCTGTAAAGCTTGATTTAAAAAAAGAAAACAAATGTAAACAGAACTTGTCAGATTTACAACTAGACCCTTACCCACTGTTTAAAAGGAAAAGACAATTTAAATATAAGGGGTGCACTTGTCATGCTCAGTTACTGAACAGGTAACAGTTTGATACTCTTGTGGGGATATCTCAACACCATAACCCGGGGTATCCATGTTTTAACTGTATAGAAAAAAAACAAAAGGTGCCATTCTGAGATTATTTAAGCACAAAGCTAATGGAAATTTAGATGTTTTTTTCCATTTTATAAAAACGACAGATATCGTGTGTATAAAAAAAAACAAGTAAAACAATTTTTTTTCATAAACATGTTCTGGTGGTGGTGTAATGGACTACTTTTATGTTTACTCTGTTGAAAGCATCCATAACAAATAAAACTTAAGTGATCAAACATCTGAAAAATTAAAAACGTAAAAGACGTGAAATATGATGTGTGGTATTATTGCTGGGAAGATGCTGCTGCACAAGTACCAGCTCATCTCATTTTGCTATGGCCCCGTCACGTCTCCTCCTGTCGCTGTGTTTCTTTGATAAAGTCTTGGCTTCTGCCTTGCAGTGATCCTAACACAGGGCCGCTGGGCAGTGAAGGAGGAGAGGTGGAGGCGCGGCGTGTCATTTAAAGGGATCATCACAGTGAGTTCATAATTTGTCCATAATCACAGTGTCAAACAGACCGGATTGGGGAGAGGAAAGAGCATATCTGACTTCCTCCTGGAGTTCAACGCTCCATCTCAGTTCCACACAACACCTGGGGGGAGGAGTTGAGCAGAAGTGCAGGCGTATTCGCTGCCCGTCGGATATAATGGAACTGAAGGAAGTTTAAGAATAGAGTGCTGTCTTTTGCTCTCAGGAGGCCCTAGATCTCTCTCCTCCCGATGGCTGCGTGGCCCTGAGGCCCACTTATCTGTGCTGTCGGAAACCGTGACTGCCGTCTGGCCCAGCTGGCTGCCGAACAGTGTGATTGGTTGATCGGGCGTCCTCTGAAGGCAATGTAGAGTTATTGCGCCCTGGCCTTTCGGAAAGAGAGGAAACAGACATAAATTAGAGACAGCAGCCTCTTCCACGTGCCGGCCGCCACAGAAGCTGAGGTTTGGTTATTGCAGAGTCATTGTGTTCGAACAATGTATTTTCCTGAACTGTCCCATCGAAGGTTCCATTTAGTCTCACATTGTTGTGTTCCCTCTCTGTGTTGTCTACAGTTAAACACAACTTACATGTACCCTTCAGCAAGAGCGTTATAGAACTGTGAGTAAAAACGTTCAGTCTGACAGTATTTGAGGAATATTACCTGTCTGTGTTGGGCTTGTCCTGAGGTGTCTCCTCTGGACAGGCGCTGCCCAGTATTCTCTTTCTGGCCTCAGCATACTCAGCCTCACGTTGAGCCAGAGACTTGACCTGTGGCGTAGGCCTGTTCTGATTCAAGGGGGATCCCAGTGAGCCGTTACTAACAGGCCGCTTCAAAATGCGAATCTGGGGTGGGGGCGCAGCCGGAAGAGAGTCGTCCTGTATTACCATGGTCGTCCTCAACGGAGATCGTGAAGAGTTGTTACTGGAATCCCTAGGGGGAACAAATTCAACAAAATAATTTGCAGATACAGCAGATGGAAAGACAACATTACAATTAGGAATGAGATTGTTCATATCTTGGGTAAAACATCCATGTCCAAAACATCTGTGATTGATTGAGATTTCCTTACTCATCATCAAAGTTACATAAGGTGTACATTGTGTCTCAAGACATTGTTGCATCGATAGTATGAGATCTTCAAGGAAGCAACTCCTTTATTGGACTATTGGCTAAATTAATTTGATAGATAACCTGCTTGTTGAACGGAAAAGATGCTCATGACAATTAGTAAAGGAACCCATGATCAGTACACTCTTACAGCTAAGCAATAAACATAGACAAATCCATGTAGTCTGAACTGCAACTGAAGTGAAGTCGTTTCTTTAGGATAGCAAGAAAAATGTTAATGGTTTCTTTTTCTGCATTTAAACGCCTTACTTTTCTTTTTGGGTGATCCTTAGCTTCTCTTCTAACCGTTTTTCCATTTCCTGTGGGGGGAAATGGACCAAACATGTGTTCATGTCAACAAACAACTTTGGTCACAATGGTTGTGGACGGGAAGACGAGTAGACAAGTGGGACAGGTATTAAGCAAGTGGGAGAGCGAGAGCGGGATTTAGTTACAAGCTATTAATACACGTGTAGGACAGCAGCCAAGTCACAACCGAGACGGTGCTCAGCTAGCCAACATTAGGCGGCAAATGTTGACAACGAAAATTATTAATCTGGGGTAATCGGAAATGTCCTTTATTAGAGCTTTATACTCGCTGACCCAAAAAGTATGTGGTGTAAAATATTTCTGTAACCCCGGCCTGGCTGATCGATGATACGGCCAACTTTCTCTGAGCCACGTTTTTTTTTTACGTCATGAGCTAGAATGGTCTGCCGGACCACCGCGACGAAGGCATACGTGAGATTTATGTTACTTAAATGTTAGCTACAAAGATCACACACGAACCGACCGGTATTTGACAACCTGGCCGAGAATAGAGGCAAAATGCTGTCCACCAATAACGTGCCCTCATAACCGAACAGGAAACCACTAAGTTGGTCGAGCACACCAACATTGAGCTAGCTAACTCTTTAATGTGAACATATTAATCCAGGCAACGTGGGAAACGCTGCTAAATTAATAAAAATGATCCCATCCAGCCATGTGTTCTTTTATCGACAAACTCTGGATATGTTTAAACAGATGATTGGATCTGCTGGTCGTTGTCCACAGAAAGCTATGGTGGGTCATTCTTGTGGGGAAATGTTCAAGTTTGCCCTTTCTAAAAATAGGAGCTATTGGCGTTAGACTTAATGGTGCCGAGCAGAGCAGAGTTACGGCGAAGTGTAAGAGAAGGATCGTCTTGTCTGAGTCAGTATTTAATGTACGAGGTTTACCACGTTAGCCATGTAATCGACAGCTAGCCTAGCATCAGCTATCGTCAGCCATAGCATTTTATCCCAAAATTCAGTGGGTTTACTTCATGTCCAGTATGTCATTTAGCGATCAAACGGGTATATTGACGGAATCTCATGTGAAGTGTGTTGGAAACAGCCAACACCAACCACCTCGTGCGCTAAATCGACGTTATACCCACCTCCCTCGCTAGCTACTCGGCGTTAGCTCACCAAGTTTATTGGTGCTAGCATTAGCGTTAGCCACATTGTTGGCCCCGTGGAGTCGGTAACACGGAAAAACGTCGCGAGAACTTTTAAAACCAACACAATCAACACAGCGAGGAGAGCGACGCGGAACTAAGCTTTTGTGTGGGGGTATTTGAAGTGCTGAGTTATTTACCCTACTGTCAGCAGTTTCTCCCCAACTTTCGGCAACCTCCTCATCCATGTTTCATTTTGCTCACACACGCGTTGTGGAGGTGTCCGTCCTCCGCCTCGTCCCCGGCCGTGACGTCACACTGACGGATTCCCCCACAGCCTGACGCCCCTCCCACCGCCAGCTGATCACAAGTGGGCCTCCGGGAGCAGAAGCCCAATTCGTCACATCGAACAGCCTCAGATTACTGATTAATTTAATTAATTTCATAAAACTCAATCCAATATATATATATATATATATATATATATATATATATATATATATATATTCTGGGTCCTTTTCTAAAAATGTTATCGCTTTTTAGAATAATGAATTGGTAAGCCTGGCAAATTAATATTGTATTTGTAAGATTGTTTGCACAGAGAAAACACAGTTTTATCTAGCATTCTCTCAATCAGCTCTTTTCGGATACGTGTTTTTCTGCTTGGACACATGAGGGCAGCATGGTTTCATTAGACCACAGTTCAGGTGTTATAGTCATTTTGAATGCAAAGTTGGCAGGGTGTAGTTTGAACGGTCTCCTTTTTAATTGCTTGATTCCTTCACACATATAAACCCATGTGTAACATGGTATTGGAAAAAAAATGTTGACATACCTGTGCAAAGGGTCAATAATGCTGTGTGCTGTTTTGCTATAGGACGTTGTCCTTTGACTGACTACCTTAGTAGGAATGGTTACACACAGAAAATGCCCTCTGAGTTATTTGGTCCGGATACAGAGGAGAGGATGCCTGAAATCAAAATGCACATAAAGTGATATGCAGCTCTCCTTTTGTGCCTAATTGTCTTTATCTGGAGATGTGTCTGTGTTATAGCATATCGATACAGTATGGGGAATTGTATAATATAAATGTTTGCACAATCAACTGTTTGCACTGCTAGGTAGAGTATTTGTATAACTAATAAGAGTTTTGTTTTAGTATGGTTTAGAACGGAAGTGTGTGAATGGTAAAGCAGAAGGACTCTGCTTTGAGGTTGTTTTGTCCGCATCTGAGAGTTGCTTAGAGGTCAGTATCCAATGAATGACCAAGTGTTGCAGACACTTAAACAACTCAGACCTTTATTACCTTGAAAGGGGCTTCAAAATCAGCCAACCCTGCACATTTCCTGGTACCGTCCAAGTCAAAGCATCTAAAACTGCTGTCACTACACTGCCTCTGTAAACCACATCATATCTCCTGAGTGGAAATCACAAATAATATATAAATATGTTGCACTTGGCAGGACACAATTTGAAATTCAATAGAGACTATATATTATATACATATATAATATATATAATCTGTTCAAGCATGATTTCCATACTGCACTTTATAAATACATCTCTCTCAGAATAGATATATTTACAAAAATACACATTTACTTAACTTTATGAACAATGACATGAGGATGATGAAAGGAAAGGAAGCAAATTTACTTTCAAAGTAGTATTTGAATCTTTTGAATTGTGCAATTTTTAATAAGCATATTTTCAATAAAAATGGAAACCGGCATTTATTTGATTGGCTGTCATTCAGGGTTTAAATGGTTAATTGTCAAATGTGGTCTGTTTAAATATTCTGGTTTACACAAAGTGGCCACACATTTCTTGTCCATGGCCTTATGCATCAGCACTTATGGATGTAGTATCCTGTCACATATCCAATGATGTAGATTGACACCAGTGCAGCCAGAGCGCCTGCTGTCTTCACTGCTATTCCAGTGCTGCCATGACACATTCTGTTGTGGATTCTGTGAATGAAAGAGAGGAGGAAGCAGAGTTAAAAGCTGTTGCTGGATTGTAGTCGAACCATTAGGGATTTCCCTCTTTTACTTGTACTATAATATTTAACTGATAATGGGTTTGGAAGTTTTTATATCCTGTGATATTACATTAATCTTCCACCCACTACTTAAATGTTGTCCTGCCATGCCCCAGTATGGGTCAATCTAATTCAAACCTTCCTCTTACTCTATGTATATATCCTTCTCAGTGGAACCTGAATTGCTCAATAAAATACAGATTTCATATTTTTTGTGTTTCACCTCATCATAGTTGACTGTGAGGCCTCTACGTTCATGTTGATGTTGTCCTCATTCCAGCGATCATACTGCACACTGCCGGCACTACTGGGGTCCATGTCTTTCCTCTCATCAAACTTTATCTGCTGCCTGAAATCGCTGGTCACTGCTTCACTGTTCAGCCTGGACACACAACAAATAACCAATGGCACAGTGATGACAATAAGTTGTTGAGGTGTTGGGCCCTCATTAAAAAGGTCATCATAGAAAGTTATATTATGAAAGGAAGGTAAGGGCTGTTTGAATATTTGTTTTACTTGGACAAATGCGTTAATACGCTATTTGTTATACATTATGAAGCATTTTAAGTGCTAGTAAATGTTTTCCACATGTTACTTCTAAAATTAGTTTTAATCGGACCATATGATCTAAGAGGCAATGATTTGATGATTTTCATGCAAAGAAGAATTTAGTTCATATCCCTGCACTAAAATAAAGTAAATTTGTACTCACCTGAGTGTGAAACAACTTGCTCATAAAGCTCTGGTATGCAGCATGCCACGGCTGAGTCTGAGAGAGCCATTCCTTCTGCTTGGTAAGAGACCTTGGCCATTGTTCATGTGTCAAAGTCCGTCAAAAATTCACAAATTGTGTTCCAACTTCCGTCACATTATATGACTCTTATCGGGTGATAAAAGGCAATTGAAACTACGTGCTGTGGTTAGTCTCCAGTTTCTTCACATATATATGTGTGTGTATAGTATATATACAGTATATATATATATATATATACACAGTATATATGTATGTACGTGCAGTTTCATTATTTCTTATTATTTTAAAAGCTTTCATTTGTGTCTAGCTTGTGTCACACTGTTGATGCCGTTTTTGTCAGCATTAAGTTTGAGAGACATTAATTTGTTTGATTGTCTGAGGGTGATGGTTCACCCCGCTCAAATACTGATTCGTTTAAGAATATGGATGGCATAATCACTTGATAGTGAAGAAATGCATGTACAATTGTCTTTCGTCACATTATATGACTCCTATTGGGCAATTGAAACTACAAGTGCTGTGGTTAGTCTCCAGTTTATTCACATCTTGTCCATAAAGTGGATTGCAAACTGGTGGACTAGTTCCCCATGTGAAAAGTGTATCAGGTCAATATAATATTACTTTGAAGTTTTAAATATTTCCCTGTCCATACTGAAGAGAAACTTTAAACAGATCGAATTCTAAATAAAGGAATCCAACAATCACAGCTACTTGTTTAATTACTCACTGTATTACCGATACTTCATACAGTGGGGAAGACTTGTTGATTATTAAAAGGGTCTTTTCAGCAGGTTAACTGATTCCTGGTTTATGTATGTTTAAAATTAAACATTGAGAATCTGAAGTTTGTTGTCTGTTTTTGCTACACAGTGCTGATTATGGAGAGCTGAGTGCAGTCTTACATCATGGTTGGACACTGCTACCATCTCATGGACAGTTAGGCACTGGCAATACATATATATATACATATATATATATATATATATACACATATACTATAAATATATATATATATACTATATATATATTGTATGTATGTATGTATGTATGTATTAGTTTAGGGCCATGATAGTTACAAAGCAACGCTGACCATCTCACACAAACGTACGTTTTAATTTAGCTGTCGCAATTTTTTTACCGATAGAACTGCATCAATCAACATGAACAATAATCTATTAATCCTGTTTTGTGCTGCAACAGACTACATTGACGTTTGGTTTCCTATAAAGTTCAGGGCTTAAAAAACGTATGCAGTGGCTTAAACCACATAGAGAAGGTGATGTGCCTTGATTGATCTTGTCACATCATCTTAATTGACTGTTTTACCATCTGGATATACTACCAAGATGGGACAACATCTACGACAGATATGACTTGAATATATCAAATAAAAAATTGTATTTGATTTTTGCAGTGAGGATTTTAATGATTTGTAGTCCCAGACAGCAAGGATGTCTTGCATCTTATCCGGGTGCACGCTCTTACACTCCACTGTAGAAATGTGCGAGGAACACAGACAGTTTTCTGTTTCTTCTTATTACTACTGAGTTTGTATAGTCTCTGGAGGAGTACTCCACAGTTGTTGACATGTGGTCAGCGAGCTGCATATTTGCAGAGCTCCCGAGCCAAAACCTCATTTCCCTGGAAAATCTGAAATTGACCACATTAACAGAATTTGCAACGTGCGTGCATTGATTTTCCCTTAAGTAAATACTCAACAAAATGGGTAAATCCCTTCAGTTTATTGAATGTGAATCTTTAGTGTGCCCTGTTTCAGTCTGCAGTTCTGCCGTGCACCACGGGGAGGTGCTCTTGGTAGACATCAGACTAGCTGAGGACGTTGTGGGACTGCGAGGCAGTTCAGTTAGCTGAGTAATCTTCACTCGATGATCTGCCTAAAGCAAGACAGCTGTGGTGTTTGGACCGATGTCCATCCGTTCTTCGATGTCGTCCTGCTGTCTTCAGTTGTGGCGAATTAGAGTATGGAAATGTACTTATGTCTGTGACTGATGAACAAATCTGCCAGAACATGAACATCGCAAATCTAGCTGTCCTTGCGCGCACAGTTTGTGTGTTAACTTTAGTTTGTTGCCTGTAGGATCTGGGGTCACCCAGTGAGAAGATCTGACCATCCTGCTGGGAAGTAGATGACTTTTACAGAGTATGCATTCAACAACCTGCAAAATCGCTTTCTGAGATCTGCTCTCAGACCAGGTCTTTCACCTCGTAAACAAGTAGGATTCCACACACAGCTTTACACCTCACACTTACACAATGCGTCTTTACTACACTACTATGAGTCTGATCATGGCAAAGATCTCTTTCAATATTAGGTACATCAGCAGATGAATACTGCTCATTTAAGACTCCAGCAACAATAATAAGTATAATAAATGCATCATGTTAAAATATCAAGACTAATTCAAAGTAGGCAACTGGACTGGTTGAAGATGTTCTTGAAGACGTTTTCCCTCTCAACCCGAGAAGCTTCTTCAGTTCTAACTAGCAGCTGGAAAAGTTCAGGCATTTGTCCTCTGTGAGATGAATAGCTTCCTTTGAATTGTTGTTCTTCTTCACCTTTCTGGGAATCGCTAGTGATATTACCATAACCTGGATGACTGAGAACATTCACAGACATCATGTTAAAATATTTACTTTTTATTGACTACAATAGATGTTATCAAACGTCAGTCAAAGGCAAACACCCAACAGCTGATATCGTAATATCGGTAACAATCAGCATCACGCCTACAGTGGACATCGCCTTACTTGAATGAATGCAGAGCTTCTCTGTCAAATTCTGTTACTCTTGTCAGAGCTTCTTATTCACCCTGTGCATTTCTGGCAAGCGGATGTAGGTCATGACAACAGTACATGGACTGTTAATTCATCAGCATACCTCAGCAGTAGTCCGTTTCTTCCTCCTGTTCTTTTCATAATCTTAGCTTTATAGTTCTTGCATGCACATTCCAGAGATCAGCATTGTTAAACCGCTGCAAAGCGTAGGGACACATTTCTCCTCTCTCAGATCCTCACCCACCTACAGAGTCTCTTGCCTGCACCTGCAAACGGCAAAACCATCCCACTCGCCCCATTCTCCCTGCCGCAGAGGTTGGACACGACATGTCCCCTGTGTTGCCAGAAGGACCATGGTTCAGTGGAAGATTGGCACCAGGCCAACACTGCTGAAACCGCCCAGCTGTCAGAAGACTCCTGAGTTGTTGACTCAGGGACAGATTCAAAATGCAGCAGGTCAACACTTTAGAGTACTGTTTGAAACACAGGCAGAGCGGTGTAGTATAGGGTTGAACATTTTGGTTGGCATGTAGACATAACAGACCTGTTAGGAATATCACACCTCTACGTAGGGCAGAGTTTGACGGATGAGGCGTCTAGAATCTGGCCTGAGCTTGTACTTCTATACTTTCTTTATTTGCAATGCCAAACTGTAGAAAAGGCCAACAATTGAGTGTATTCGTTTCCGTCACCTTGTGAAACCCTTGTTTCTGTTTTGTAAGTCTGTATGCTTCTGATAAAGATCCGCACGTTTTTCAGCAAGAGCATAAGCGCAGGAAGGAGCACACAGTCTTGGAATTTCCCAACAAACGAGCATTTAGACACAAGTGAATGATTGGCTCATTCAAATGCCAGTGTTGGCTCCAGGTGCCAACTCTGACACAGGAAGACAGCATGTTGCATGGTTAAGCTGCCTGACGAAGTGTGTTTCAGTATTGCAGTGCTTTGGAGGTGTATTAGCATCTCCGTATGCACTCGATCACAGACCGGTAAGAGGATTGTTTCGCATGAGGCACTCAAGCATGAGGGCTATAGATGGATGCGTCTGCCCACCGACCCGTCCACCTTCTCCACCTGGCCGGCCGACAGCGTGCAGCAGAGGGTGAAGAGAGGCACCAGTCCTCGTCCAACCGAGGGAGGCCTGGGCTACAGTCACCTGGTAAGGACATTAGACTGCACTTTCTCCATTACATACAGCTACCAGGCTTTCGGAGCGCTGTGTTAAATAGATTACAGACCTACAGGCTTCTGCTTTTTTGTCCGCGTATTTCCTCCTTGTGTTTTCCATGATGAGCCCCCTTTAGATCTTAATGTTTTCAGCAGTGGTCCTACCCACCCAGAAGTTGTTTTTCAAAGGCTGAGGATGCAATTTGTTTCTCAGTCGTAGAGGTATTGCTTTTTGTCCTGCCGATAAATTTGACCATTTCATGCCCGATCTTAGTCTCAGTTTTATTTTTGTATGGGTTGTAAAACTTTTGGTACATATAATGGGTCATCAAGACCCTCAATTAAAAAGGAGGAGTATAGAAATAATGTCTACAATTTGTGTGCACGCATAATTGTGTAATACAGGCAAATGTCTCATTTGGGTCCATTGGGGTTAAGGGGTTTCCAAAGGTAGCATTGCTTGTGCATACCAGTGTAGCATTTTTCAGTAGTACAAAAATATAGGAGAAATTAAACCTTGTGGCAGAGCTGTGATAAAACTTAGTGTCATTTTCCACAAGCTAACTTTTTTCTACTATCTAGTTTTACTTTATGAGAGAGGACCAGGTTTTATAAATAGTTAGTATTTCCTGGCTGCCCGAGCTACTGTATAATGATGCAGCATTGGCAGTGCTTTTCAACCAGCATTATGTTTGAAATGAACTAGGGACTGTCAGTTCTCCCTCGATAATAGGGGGATGATGTTTTTGTTAGAAATAAAGTTTGAATGTTTGTTTTGTCTGTTTTCCCTGTATTTATAAACTCTCTACAAGCTATGTAAACACAACCGCACACTGCAATGGGAGAAAAAAAAAGAAACCAAGGGAATGCGAGTCAAAAAAAAAAAAAAAATGCAGCCTTGAACCCAATTTGGTCGTCGCTGTCCAAAAGTGATGTCAGTCTTTGCACTGAACACTTTGTCTCAGTACTTTGTTCTTTCAGGGAAAAAGAGGACCAGACTTTGCTCTGCCTTTGTTTTTAAAAGGGTCTGCAAACTCGGTATTAAACCAATAAATGATTTGACTCGTAGCCGAAGAAAAAATAAACAGTGAAGTTTCGATAACTGCAAGACTCCTTGCTTCTTTCACTGGAACACTTGCATGAAAATCCCCATGTCTTGGAACATCTAGAGCCAGCACTGAATGGAAATGTTCATTAATCAGTTTTATCTATCCCCAGACCCCAACGGAGCCCTTCTGCAGATTATTACACCTGATGTGTTGAATAAGCTTGGAAGGAGAGCTGCTTGTGAAACCGACTGCTCGGTCTCTGGAGACAGACTGTTGGCTTCACTGTGAGGCTAGTAAAGTAAGCTAGACGTCTGAGGTGTTCCATATGCAGTTTAAGGTTCAAATTGTTCCAAAGGCTGTAGACAACATTGCTTATTCTGGCGTTATTAGCTTCGTTTGGTCAGTGTGTTAAATTATTCAAATGGCATGCATCTAAGCAAGGGCTTCTGTCATTTTTTTAAGCCTCGAAAAAAGAAATACAATTGGGACATGGATACATTTTGGAGGGCATTTTCTTTTCCATGGAACCTAGTTGTTGGTCTCATTGGAAATGCTCCTACTGTGCTAATGTGTTTTTTAATGTAAATATAGCACTGCCCAGCTGATGAGTCCCCATTTCGACAGGGACATCCCAGGAAGCTCAGGGTGGACCCCCCTTAATGGAACCCCCATTGCGGTCTAAGCAGCAAGTGCTTTGAAGTGGTCCTGAATGGAAGAATGCAGAGTGGACGCGGTCCCAAACAGCTGGTGATAGCTGCAGAGATTTTTCATCACAAAATAAAATACACTGCCACTTCAATCTTTTCACATTCAGGTAGTATTTTCACAAAAATACTACTTGTCACAGAACATTTATTCTTTGCACAAATTAAAAACACGATTTTTACACTGACAATCCATTCTGGACAGTTATGTGTCGAAGATATAGGAAAGACATACAAACAAATATGTGCCCAAGTGAATGAGGTCTCCTGGTGACCGTGTGTGTAAAAGCGCCCTGTTCAGTGTGCAGAGGAGTTGGCATGGCCTTCAGAAGCGTACACGTACCCTCCAAGAGTAGTTAGTGAGCACTTTGTCTTTTTTCTTCACGATGCAGGTGTACGTGCCTTCATTGATGGCATTAGCCACTATGGTAATGTGGTCGTCTTTCAGTAAGATGTAGTTCGGGTGCGAGAACTCCAGCAGCTCCCCGTCTTTGTACCAGCTGGAATGGGAGTCAGACGTTAGACAGTGCGGAGTGAAATCTTGCTTTGGTCTCACCGTGGTTCGGTGGACAAATGGCAGCATCACAGGAGCATACTCACTATACTTTGCCTTTCTTTGATGCTATTTTCTTCCCACAGCGAAAAGTAAGTTTCTTGCCCTCAACGACCAGCTTGTGTTTGGTCCGCAGGGGAGTGGGTGTGGGAGCAACAGTGGGGAAAGGGAATTCTGAAGAAGATTAACAGGAAATCATCCAAATTAAAAGCAACATCACATGATCTTAAAATGTTTCTTGTCAATAAAATGCTCATCTAAGGCCACTGTGTTGAAATAAAGGAGGTGAGATATATACACATTTCTTCTTATCAGGAGATGTCACATTCCTGTCCTCATGTACACCTTGCTGGAATTGATTATGGCGAAAAGCCTGATTTGTTTTGATGCAAACCTCAACACATCAGACATGTTTCGTAACCTTTGACCTGCTGGCGCTGTTACTGCCTTATCAGTATAATCTCTTCCATCTGGTGTCTAACAAACGCAACAGTCCGCCTTGTGATCGACTGAAATTCTGCTTAAAAACAGTCACTCTCGTTACTGCCACAAAAATCCAAATTGACCTCGTGTGTCTCTAACCCTCAAGCCACAGTCTGAAATTCCAGCGGGTTTGGACTCACTCAGGAATTTTCCACAGCCGTACAACATCTCCCAATCAACAATGAGGAACAGATTACTGTGAGCCAGGAATCGTATCCTCCTGCCTCTCACACACACCGTCCCTTGTTGCTGACAAAAATCTCAGACGGCCACAACTATCAGTGTGACTTGTGATGGTTAAGAGGAGCCACTTCTTGTTGTGCAACACGAGGCTTAGCACCAGTACACCCCAGAATAAGCCTTAAGAACCTTTAACTGTTACATTGCTGTTGCGTTATCAATACTGTAGACGACATTCAAAAGGCACCTTCCCTGCACTGTTAATCTGCCGGGGAAGCTGTTATTCTCGAGACCTAAACCCAATTCCACCGCAGTAGCAAGTGCAATTTCCCTTCAAATGGAATTCCTGAAAACCCCCATCACGGCTCTGCATGGCTGGACCTGTTGGCTCCCGTTGCTCTGTTGGCAAACGGTTCACAGCAGCTCCTTGTGCTGCTCAATTGAGAGAAAACTCATTTTCTTCCCCCGGACTGCTGCTGTTTTCTGCTGCTGCTGCTGTGTCTTACCGTAACAGAAATCGCAGCTGGAGGGGCAGTGCTTCTGCATCAGCTTGCGTTTGCTGTCGCAATAGCCCTTCCGAGCCCAAGCCGGACAGATAAATAACCGGTCCAAACATCCTGGAAGAGAGGAGGAGGAGGAGGAGGATCAGGGAGCAGCTCTCAGTGAGCAGCACACGAATTTGGATCCCTGTTCTGCTTTTTATTCCAATGCAAATGACTCACTCTTAAACACACCGATGATGACTCACAAGTCTTAACAGCATGAGTGCCACATTGGCTTTCGGTGTCACCTGTCAAAGACTGATCCACAGTCTGGTTGGTTCTGACCAAAAATTCATCTCAGGTATGGATACCAAGTGTGCCTCAATTTCTTTCTTCCAATTTTGGGATCAAATGACCTGACATTTTTGACTTGCGGGATGGTCTCTCTTCGTCTTCAATTCTTACGCTGACCTTGCTGAAACATGGCAGACTAAACAATGGACATAACATAGTCTTCCATCTTTGCAAACATAAACAACTTTTGTGATATATACAGATGAAGATGAGGGCCGTCATCATTGTTCCGCACGACAGCATTGTTCTTTAGCCAAGTTGAACACCAGTGTAAGTGTTGTTAAATTAACTTTGAGTTTATGATACATTTATCATTAATTTAAAGGCAAGAAAGTCATTTCCTGCAATAAATGAGTTGTTAAAAAATGTTCCATTTGATTTAAGGTCCAAAATTGATGTGGTAAAATGTATGTGTAACTGGTATCTGCATGTTATTTGTGTTTACGTTCATTTTCACGTTGTGTGCCTTTATTATTGAGATGTTTTATTCCGTGTTTACTGGTAATAGTTTCAAGTCGAGGATGCAGCAGAAAGTAGACGTGTCCAAGCAATAAACGCCCCAATATGTCAAAGCCAAGAAGATCTTCGCCATTTGTCCTGTGAGGGAAACTTAAGCAACAAGATTTGTGGACATACCGTAGAGACGGTGTACGCCCCACACCTCATCCTGTGTGATAAGCTTGCGTCCAGTCAGAGTTGCATTCAGGTGCATTATGGCTTTTGGGTCCATGGAGTGCATGAGTCCCAGGACGTGCCCAATTTCATGGGTCGCCACGTGGACGAGATCTGTGAGCCAAACCCCTGTAACAAAGACACTGTTGATTATTTTTCTCTTCATGCTGCTCCCACCGCTCTCGGGGGTAAATATTAGCGGTTCCGACGAACACGATAAAGACACATGCCTTTCTTCCAACTGAAGCGCATGTTTCCAAGAATCCAGTATTCATGGTCGTCAAAGTGGATTTCGCCCGTTGACGGGAAGAATGCGTGCGCCAATTCTCCCGTGATGCCGTCGAAACAATGGTGCAAGTGGGACTGCAGACAGTCTGTGTGGTTGACGGGGTAGAAGCCTGCCAAAACAGAGCGAGAGACACGCATACCTCAGGGCCGGGGAGGGAAACCCTCACTCCATTATTTGTGCTCTGTGTAGACAACAGCTGGGGGATGAGGAATTACAAAAGACAGTTTTCTTCGTCTTCAACCTTCACCCTGCAGGATGACAGACATTCCTCGCGCTGTCACAGAGAATTTATGCAGGACCATAGCGTTTGCTCCCACAGAATTTAGAAAAGCCTCACCACGGGCTGACATGTATGGAGGTCGTTAAGCATGTATTTTCCTTCATTTGGAATAATGAATCATGCTGAATATAGGCCTGGCAATATAGTTGCGGCGGTGTGATTTAATGAATTTGGAGGCAAAGATATTTCGGCAAAAATGGCATGAAGAGAAAAGCAGTAACGACAGAGCAGAAGTCTGGAACTCTGAACCAAGGAACATCTGTTGAGGACTGATACAGCCACATGCAGCGCACCCACCGATCTTAATGTCTGCTTCTTGGTCAGCTGGCACCTCTCTGAAGCTGAACGGCGAGACGTCGCTCCACATGCCAAAGGCCTTGGCAATGCCTCGGCGCGTGTCGCTGGCATTTATCAGGTTGGTCGGGTAGGAGAGCAACCTGCTCAGAGACAACAGTATTGTGCAGTTAATACTGGTCTCTACATACACTGTATCACTGTGCAGCAGGGGAATCTGCCAAAACCCAATGGCTACTGTTCAGACTCCGCCACAATTCCCACAAGCCCTGCAAGTCCAGCTCCATCGTTATGACTTGACGCTCTCCTCATACCTCAGGCTTAGACTAATATGGCTTGGCTTTTAATAAAGATCAGAGGTTATGCATTAGATATTTGTCGGTTTCATCAACAATCAACGCGGAAATGATACATTTGATGAATTTGCTGAGTCAGGAGCAATTGAAACTTGACTAATTGTATATATTTTTTTCTGCTGTCGTTATTTAAGTATCTTTTAAAGAGCTTATGCCATCATCGTTTCCAGCTCCAGACAACATAAAATATCACTGGAACGTCTCCAAACCACTCGTGCTGTGGCATCCAAACGCTTTGGAACCAAGCCATTGCTGCGCAGTCTTTAATTTTCCTCTCTGACAAATGTTCTGTTAGGTGAACACTGTCTCATGAAAAAACTTTTTTCTTCTTTTTTTAAGTTATTTTTGGGGTTGGACAACTCAGTATTTGTTTGTATTTCTCCCAAAGGTATTTGATTGCCGACGTTATCTACAACTGTACTTTTTGGCTGTGTCTTGACTAAAGGAGGAGGAATTTTAAATCAATACTTGTATGTTAGCTTAAACTTGTCCCATTTGAGCTGCTCCGGGGTGAGGGTGTAGCGCTTGTTCCTGGAGAGGTGTAGCACTTGTGTCCGAGCCTCTTTGCGGATCACAATGAGCAACACAGTGGTGTAAGCTTCTTCCTTGGGCAAAGAAAAACCTTTGATTAATCAACTCACAGTGTGAACTGAAGTTAGAAACAGAATTTTGACACATCTGTAAATGGTAGTGTGCTCTAATTAAAAGAAGATGCGGTTCAACTCTTTTTAACTCTAGGCTTTTAAAGGAACTCGACTAAATACATTGGATTCTTTGCTTGTTACAGGTCTTGGAAAGAGTTTGACTCTCGTAGCTGCCACCATTTGACAAAAAAATGTGCTCAACTGCTATAATTTTAACATTTTGCATGTATAAGTTATGTGTTAGATTTTCATGCAACAGCATTCCATCTCTTGGAAAAGGGAAGTGATCAGCAGTAAAAGTGTTTTCCAAACATTAAATATGATCCTTTTCAAGGATAGGTAGTGTCGACTCTTTGGAGATGGGCAACATCGACTCCAAATAGTGGATTATATGCCCTTTTTATAGCTTTCAAAGGTTGTCTTTGGGTGCATTGCACTTTAATGCTTTCATAAATAATCTGCGACTGAAGTTAAGTAGTGGTTTATCTTGGCTGCAATGCTTCATAATAGAACTTGCACCAGTTGATGAAATCTATAACTTTTTATGGAGATGGGTTTAGGTAATAAATCCACTTTCCAACAGTTGGAGTCAGGCCATGGTTCTGACCCAAGAAGCCTGCTCTGCGCTTGAGAGCATGAAGATCTCCTGTTTTGATGAATTTAGTGCAGATTTAAAGATGAATGTATTTAAAATGAAATACTGCTGCCTGTATATCCAGCTTCACCCAGACTAAAACATTGGGGATTTGCCCTTTTTAAAGACTTTTTAAGTTTACAACCTGGGGTGTCACAAAAATAAATCTGATGAACAGGAGAGGAAGAAGAAGCTTTAAGACCTCTGCTGCTGCATTTTTCTATGGCATGGTGGAAAATTGTGTAGGTGTAGAGCAAATATCATGGCCACTCCCTCCACTTTGTATTCTACACCATATCCTCTGGTTCCTGGTCCTGATTTGCCCAGTCGAGAGAAGCAGATGCAGAACTTCCTTCATTTCCGTACCAAAATAGTGAAAGAGGGGCAGGCAGTCTGGCAGAATGGCCAACTCTGCTGCTGAACTGGATGACTTCTCTTGCCAAGATAATGTTTCCATATTGCATTGTATGCAAAGGTCATTATTTGATGCGGCAGATGCTTTTCTGACCTTAGCAGACACACTGGAGTCTTGTGTTCAGGGATCCGTGAGACATCTCTTGCAGTAAGGCCAGCTCAGTTATTTTCTGCATCTTGTTAGTCTCGTTATTGCAAATCTTATCTAAAACTTTGGCACAAATAAACATGAACCATGAGCTTAAAGGCCACAATTAGTGCATTAGAACAGGCCCTGGCCCTTAATTCATGCAGACAGAGCATCGTTGTCAGTACACATAGAAGGAAACTCATTAAAAATGCTCCTTAACTAGTATGACCTGACGTTATTCTACATCCTGCAGCAGGCTTATCGAAGGCACTAATGTAATCATCACTAGCAGCCTGCATGATTGACATTTAGTATGAATGTGTGGTGGGTGGCTATGACAGTGATTTAAGTCCTGTGGCGTGAAAACACACTTCATCCAATTCCCTGAAAATATGATAGTGTTGATTAAACTTCTAAATAAGACCCAGCATCAATAAGATGTAATGTACATTGAGTGATTTTATCTGATGATACTTTTAAGAAAAACTAAAATGAAATTGCATGTGCAGTGGATCCATATCCAACGTCTTGAAAGAATGGAAGGTACACTGTGTAAATGAATTAATTGTGCTACTGTTTGGTTTATCTGCTAATTCAAAATTCAAGTAGATAAGATTGTTAAGTGGTGTCTTTGTGCTTGTGGCGAGTTTATGGAATAAAGGATCCACTCGTTTAAGGTCAATCCAATGGATATTTTAACATTTTGGTTCACGGATATTACTGTATTAGTAGAGGATAATGATTTGGACATTTACACTTAGTTAAATCATTTTTAAACCTGTAGTCTCGTGTAACAACAACCTTCTGCATATGGCGAATTTAAAAAGTGGACCGTACAAATACGTTTAACCGGAACCCTATGTCTTGTAGCTTCGTGGAAGCATGCAATCAATCTTAAGAAGCAGACTTTTAAACGTGTGAATGTGGTGTTATTCTTTCTAAATTATAACAACCAATGGCGAGTAACGACTCCTTAACAAAGCGCGACATTTACAAAGCAGACAATTGAACGGATTGATGGAGCGGCCGCCTCGATTGAACTGGTGTGAGAAGTGGTCACAGCCTACCTCTAACCTCCGGGAGGGGAACGCTGTGGTTTGTTGCATCCCTGCAAACAGAAGACTGAGCAGCGCGCAGGCAGCCAGTAGAGGAGCGAAGCCCCGGTCTCCTCTCCGCAAACTTCTGGGAGTCTGACAGCTCACCATGGCTACTCCAGGAACCCCCAGCCCTCAAAATACGAATTAAAACAAAAAATAATGATAAAAGAAGAAAAAAATAATCCCCCTCGGCGAAGTCTACACTGCTTCACCACATGTGCTCATGGATACTACTTTATAGTGTGTGCGCAGTGTGCTGCCGGTGGTGGAGAGTGCAGGCTAGTGAGCGCAGCGCAGACTGCGCGTCAGCTCCGCTCCTCTGCGCGCCTGCCTGCCAGAGGACTGGTTTCACGTTACTGTCTGTGGGGCAGGGGGTCAGCGTCGAGACGATCTAATGAAAACCAAACGCACTCGCGGCAAACCGCTGGGGTGGAAGCTAAAGCAGGATCAGATGGCTCATTTTTAACGTTGATTTATGTAATGATGCCGTTGGGGGGTTGGAGGGAGTATTTTAGTCTCATCCTGCCATCTCCCACCAATCTGAAACGAGTCGGGACTCCATCCACATCCAGCTTTAGATGTTTTCTTTCTTCTTCCTCTTGGATGTTCAAACAAAAACATTCCAAGTTTTGGACGACACGAAAGCGAAGCCTCGAGTTTTCTCCAAACTGCTGCACTTTCCGTTGTTTGAGTAGAACGTCAAAACGTTTCAGTTGTGGGTCTGTGAGTTGCAAGTCTTCGTTTGGTCCAGTTAGGACAGCATGGCATTAACGTTGCAGATGAGAATACAGAATGCTCCCACTGGTATGGAAACATTTATCCAGTTTGTAAAACTGCCATTTCCAAGAATGACACTGGGGCCCCTGTGAGGGGGATGACCTGCACATAGTGTCACTTTTAAATAGCTTGTCTGTTTGGCTAACCCGTATATTTGTTTTTACAAAATTATGTGTGCGGACACAACTAGGGTACTATTGCTCATGCTTCACTATAATGTCATAGGTCATTATTCATGTTATTGTATTTACCTGCTAGGACTATAACGTCTGTCAAAGGGGACAATTATTAATGAATGAATTAAAAAATGTAAAAAATAATAATAATTTGAACAGGTTGCGGTTTCAAGTGAATTGACCACAACCCATAAATACCCAACATACATCCTTTGCCTACTGACCCTGCCCTACCTTGGAAAAGGAAACAAGCAGGAAGGCTTGATTCAATCATGCAGTTTTAATACATGGCTTTTTACATTGGATTGGATGGAACATTACATGTATTATCATTGATGTATTTTATTTTGATCATATTGTCACTTCAGTTATTGGGGCAGAGATGGATTGTCTACGATGGATTGTCTACGTTTAATTTCCTGATTAATTGTGTAATTATTCACGTGTCTTCTTCTTCTTCTGATGATGATGATGATTATCATAATTATTATTATGATTATGATTATGATTATGATTATGATTATTATTATTATTATTATTATTATTATTGTTGTTGTTGTTATTATTATTATTATTATTATTATTATTATTATTATTATTATTATTATTATTATGTTTGCATTGCACAGATGTTTTTATCAGAGAACAAATTTGACCTGGAACCATGTGCAAGGAGTGTGTGTTTCTTCGAGCACCTTGCGGCGTTGCACCACTCCTAGAGGAAACGGCGCTCGTGAGATTCCAACCAGTCAAGTATCCTCGAAGTTGACACGACCTCGCACTCTATCTATCGGGCTCGGTTGGTGAACGAGCGAACGAAGAAATATGTATTTCAGCGGAGAGGAACCCGGCTTGTTGCGGAGACTGAGGACATAGCTGGTAAGAGCTGTTGTTTCCTGTACAGAGAACATTATCTCGTGGCTACCATTTAGCTTTAATCCCATAATCCTTTTAGTTAGCTTTTATGTACGCTCCCCCCGTCATCGGTATCGTTTTTTGGTTCACCGAGATAGTGGATCATTCACCGTTTGAGAGGGGTTAGTTTTTAATCTCGAGGATTGCCATGCATAATTGAGAAGCGATACAACGGGTCACTGATCAGTTGTAACCACACCTTCCACGTTGAAACTAAATTGACTTACGGTACCGTCCTTTCAACCTAAAGAGGTGGAACTCAAGGCCCGTGGGCCGAATTTGGCCCGCCACGTAATTTTATCTGGCCTGTGAGCTTAAAAGACATATGCTTGTCTTAAAATAAAAACTCTGTCGAGCTTTACGGCGTGTTATGCCCGTTAACTACAGCTCCCACAATGCACGTCGATTTTGTGAAACGATTGCCTTCTGCCGCTATATTGCAGTGTTTAAATATCGGTTATATTCACGGTTCGTTAACACATGACGTTGGAAAAGATCTTCGCAGCAGAATATGTTTTCAAAGTTAGTGTTTGATGAAATGTGTCTTTGATTCACTTGGAAAGTGTCAATAGATATGTTATTGGTGGGTTAATGTTGGTTTTATAACCTGATAAATTAAAACTATTTAGGTTATAATAACACAGAGCATATAGACAGGTTTTTTTAACCGATATGTTAAGGAGAAGTCGGATGTATACAGTCTTGTAGTTACAACCAATCATTTGCAGACAACCATAATGCTAATGCTGGGGTGATTAAGTGCGATTCAAGTAGGCAATTGGACTGGTTGAAAATTTCTTGAAGACGTTTCACCTCTCATCCGAGAGGCTTCTTCAGTTCTCAGACAATGCAAACATTACAGTACTCTGGCTCTCAACTATAAGCTCTCTACTTCTTTAAGTCCAGGACCTCCTTTGAAACTCTTCAGATGTATCAGATCAACTATATATACACAATACATCTAGTATCACACTTAATAGGAAGTTTGCAGTCTATTTTGAGGAAGTGCTGTTTTAAACGTTTTTTCTATTTTTTGTTTTTGCTTACTTGGTTTGGGAACTATACATATGGTTTTAGCTTTGTTTTAAACAAATCATGCTAAACCTCTGAATGCATTGGTGATTGGTGATAAAGATCAGCAATATTTGATGTACGGTTAAGGGTACATTTATATCAATACTGGTGATGTTTCCAATGTTGCAATTTCTCTGACCTGTTTTTATTTTTACAGGGACACCAAACCCTGACATTTGGGGGCATTGCTGGTACTGTTGACGCGTTTGCTGTGGAATGGCCAAAGAGCAGAAATTAAACGACGAGACATTTGCTCTGACTGGATCAAATGGTCACAATGGCCAACAAAGGCAGACTGGGATGAATAACTTGATCAGGCATCTTCCAGACACCAACCACACATCAGGGATGGCCCGTGTTGCCTCAGATGTCAGGCATAAGTGTGCGGCATATGTGCTGGCACTGAGGCCGTGGAGTTTCAGTGCCTCGCTCACGCCGGTGGCCCTTGGCAGCGCCTTGGCATATAAACTAGAGGGCTCTGTTGACTTAGTCATCCTGATGGTGTGTGCAGTGGCTGTCCTCGTAGTCCACGGGGCAGGCAACCTTGTGAACACCTATTATGACTTCTCTAAAGGGATTGACCACAAGAAAAGTGACGATAGAACTCTTGTGGATGAAATATTGGCACCGCAGGATGTAGTTTTGTTCGGAGCATTGTTATATTCTTTGGGGTGCCTGTGTGCCACTCTATTGTACTTTCTTTCAACACTTAGACTGGAACATTTGGCCCTTATTTACTTTGGAGGACTCTCCAGTTCTTTTTTATACACTGGAGGTAAGTATATAACACAATTCTCACACACACACACACACACACACACACACACACACACACACACACACACACACACACACACACACACACACACACACACATACACAAATGATGTTTCATCTACTTAGTTAGTGTGGTTCGATGTGCAAGCAAAAGGTTTACATACACGCACACACGCACGCACACACACCATCAACTATCTACCTTAGAATGACTAATTAAGTAAAGTAAATGCTTTACCTTTGTTTAAAAATCTAGTGTACCCTGGCTCCTTAGGTCTGAAATTAACATAGAGATGATAAGAAACTACATTTCTAAAATGTAAAATTACAGCAAACATTTATATAAGTATGTATGTGTGGTAAGTCTTTGAAAGGTGCTATCTTAAGTAAACATTATATATATTTTTTACTGCTAAACACATACTACACATCAAAAACGTCATGGCTTCTGTTTACTTTTCCCCAGGCATCGGCCTTAAGTACGTGGCACTGGGCGACGTGGTAATCCTCATCACTTTTGGCCCTCTGGCAGTCATGTTTGCCTATGCTGTACAAGTTGGCTACCTGTCCGTGCTGCCATTAGTGTACGCTGTCCCGCTTGCCCTCAACACAGAAGCCATCCTCCACAGCAACAACACTAGAGACATGGACTCTGACAAGCAAGCAGGTATCGTCACCTTGGCCATCCTCATAGGCCCCACACTCTCCTATATCCTCTACAACCTCCTGCTCTTCGTCCCCTATGTGCTTTTCTGCATCCTCGCCACTCGTTACACCATCAGCATGGCGCTGCCTCTGCTCACGCTGCCCATGGCCTTCCCCTTGGAAAGGCTGTTCCGCAGCAGATGCTACGCCAAGATCCCCCAGAAGACCGCCAAGCTCAACCTCCTCATGGGACTTTTCTATGTGTTTGGCATCATTCTAGCACCTCCTGGCAGCTTGCCGTTACTGTAATTCATTAGATTTGAAAAGACACATTTTGTTGTTTTAACCCAGACTAAATGATGTATCTTGTGGAGTTTGTATAAAATGATGTGATGACCTTCACTGGTTTTAATTTATTGTTTAATTGACCCTAAAAGCATTATCATTTTGTTTTGTTTTGCTAAAAGAAAGCTCGGTGATCCTTTGTAGAGATGGGAACCATTTTCATAATGCTAAACCTACAGTTGCCATATATATTTTTTTTTCAAGAAACTTTGCTTTGACACTGACACCTAAAAACATCAATAAACCTTTATTTTCAACATTGTACATATGGTATTAACTGTACATTTGGGTACTGTGTTTTTCTGTATTTGTTTGGAGCCCAATAGTACTTCAAATTATAATTTTAATAAAACTTACTGCTGCTCATATTCCATGTCTTTTTGTCTTTCAAATAAGTTTTGGTTTAAAAAATATGTAAAAATATAAACTACACTAATAAGAAGATAATAATTATCATATTTACAAGGACACCACTTGTTTACCTCTTTCCAACTGCTCCTTGCAGGTGTGGACACATTTGTTATTCAAATGTTTACCTTCTGTTAGTGGAGAGAAATGCATTGTTGGACTTGGCAGGATTTATACATTTGACATGTTGCTACATAAAAATCTTCACGGTGTCATGCCTGTTCATGGTGTCTGATATCAGTGTCCATGGTGACACTAGAAACAATCGCCACAGAAACGTTGTTCTTTGTCGCATATGTGTAGTAGCGCATTTGTCAGCAGGAGGCAGCATTGGTCAATAGTTGGACAATGACCAGCTCTTGCATGCATTTGATAGTTATTTCCATAGATACATCAAATACTCTGGTGGAAGTCATGTTTGTTTATTTGTACATCCAGTGTCTTTGTGTGTTTGTAATTCGTCAATTAGGCTCGACTTACATACAGAAGCACCATCCAGCAACATCCAAAAGACCATTTGTCATTTTTGTCAGTTTATATGTGTGTCTCTTGGAAACTCCTTTAATGTGTGCAGAAAGAGGCCTCATCATTTACATTTATTGTTAAAATCATGGAGTCTTTGCATCATGTCCAATTCTTTATGCTTTTCAGAATCAGCTTTTGGTCTTGTCATGTAAGTTGCAGTTTTTTAGTGCATTTAGCCTTTAAATTTAAACTTGCTCATTCCCCAAGCCATATAAGTAATTACCTTGCTTCCCTCTACATCTCTGTAGGTTGTCTGTGGGTTGTCTTTGCTGTCTACCCATAGCCCCCCTGAGACATGTTGTGCACATGCCTTGGAAATTGTCACTCCCACCTCGTATATGTTAATATTAAATGTTAGTTAATTAACATTCTAATAAACAAATTCATTATAATTCCTCTGTATCTCAGAATAGATATACTGGTGATTACTGTACTACCATTACAGCCATTAAGTACAGTTGTTTAATTTCCCAACCCTGTGACTCCCAGCAGACATAAAGGAACATTTGAGTTTAATTTCCATTATGAGGAATAAGAAAAAGATGGGTGTGTGACAGGCCTGTGAAATGACAGGAATTTGTGCTGTTTTGATGTTTTCACTGCTCATGAAAGCAAAACCAGGGTTAGGGTTATTGGTACCCCAAGTATTTCAAGGGGTATTTGGTTATTTTTGACTGGTTATCTTTTAGTATGTGTTGTTTAGTGTCATCAAGACATACATTTACAGTGAGGATTTATGTGTACATGAGTCAAATAGTTGCACTCAGGGACTAATAAGCATGATACGTTTCACTGAATTAATTAAAGTGCACTTGGCACAAGGGCAGAATAACAGTGATTGCTCAATGCATTGTGTAGTGTGCAAACAGTGCTTATTCTCAAATATGAATTTATATCTGTTTACACTGCAATTTGTACTTTAAATTAAAAACTGCATATGTTTTCTTTGCTTGTATCAACATTGATATTATTGTATCCTGTGAATTTCACTTTGGTATTGTTAGCTTATTCCACTGCACTGCACTCCATTACAAGGTAAAAGCTGCATACATTTTTACTTGGAACACAATGCACATTCAACTCAACCTATTTAATCACTGTATACTGTGATTTTTTTTCAATATGTGTATGGTTAACTGCACTAAGCTGCACACATTTCTGTTAACCTGTAAGATAGTGTGAATTCAATTCCATATATTTTGTACTGTAAATGTCACTCTTCCGTATGATTAGCTTTTCCATTCATACTTATTATTTAAACCGCATAACATATTTCTTGCTCTCAATACAGCACTGCATATACTACTCTCCTACACACAGCCCTTTTTTCCACTGCATTTACTCAGGTAACTGTATATATATTGCATCTTCAGTACTTTGCTTCCACTCGTGCACAGTATCAGTTTACTTTGTTCTAAACCTGCGTTTTTTATGTTTGTGTAGGTTTTACCTCTGCTGCTGCAACACTGCAAATTTCCCCACTCTGGGACAATAAAGGATTACCTTATCTTATCTTATCTTATCTTATCTTACTTACAATGCATTAAACAATATGTACTTATCCAACAATGATTGCTCGATGCACTCTGTAGTGTGTGAACAGTGTTTTTACCCACGTTTTTTTTTGTTTATTTCCACACTGCGGTTGATAATTTCTAACTAAATCGGGTTGAGTTCATGTTGTGTGTATATTGCGAGGAGCACGTGAAGGCAGCATTCGTAGTGACGTAATGCATGGGCGTGTTGTCATGGCTGTGAGCTGCAGTTGCGCTCAGTGTAGTAAACACTTATTGCTCCTAAAACATGTAACATCAGTGTTGGTGGAGGACAGCGACGAGGAATTATTCTTTACTTTTATACTACCATAAAGTAAACATCCCTGACAAAGGCCCGGTGAGTAGCTACAGCAACAAAGACGGTGTGTTTTATACAAATAAAAGATGGCCAAACATGAGTAAGCTAGCTAGCGAGCGTCATTGTGAAATTAGCTATTGGTACGCACAATGCCACTATTGTCTCTGATTGGAAGGCCGCGCATAATTCAGTTCATAATTTGACCAGATGAATGTAATACCGCCACATGCTACAGCGCATTTCAGACCGATGGTCCATTTACATGGGAGCAACGCTGAAGTGAATCATCCCCGTTAAGGACTAAACATGTCCACATCATTTTCCCGTAAGAAATATTCTAGGTTCATATAAATATGTATATATGTATCGTGTGTGTGTGTGTGTGTGTGTGTTTGTTTGTATATATTTACATCTACGGATATACACATTTGCATTGTATATGGCGGTGGGTGACAGAAAGCGGTTGATGGGAGGACTGCTCACGTCAGCTGTTCATATTTGGAGCTGTCACTTTGAATGATCTGGGTGGTCACTGTATTTGGTAATTTTCGTATGGTTGTGGTTGCTCCTCCCGGAACTCAAGAATGAAACGAGCAAACGATGAAGTGGGTCTGGTGATTTTACGTTTTAACCTCCTCATGAGAAAACACAAAGTATCCGTGCCTTTTTAGTGGAGCGGCTAGCTCACTTGGGCTAGCTGGGTCGGTGGGAGTTGTCGCGTGTTTTTTGCATGAAGCCCATGCATTGGACTTGTCGTCAAGAGTGTACGCTGTATGGCGTGGGGTGGTGGGAACGATCCTGGTCATCTCACTTAAAGCCCAGAACGGAACACTGTGGGATTGATGGAGATGAGACCGGAGCATGTTTTGTTCCGCTGTGTTGTTGCTGGTCTGACGTGAATATGGCTGTGCACTGAGTGCTAAGTGTGGAACGACACCCGACCCTTTCCACCTGTCGTCCCTCCGGTGGTGTGGCAGTGATCTGGACACAGTCAGGGTCGATCCGAGCCACACCTACCATGGGAGCACACGTTCAGTCATTTGCTGCCTCCCTTGCCTTTATGTCCCCCTTTGGCTCCACACATCTGAAGTAATCACACTCAGTAATCAGGCTTGAAATGATCTCTGGCTCACATCACAGAAATGAAACCAGTGAAACGGAGGTGATCAGCGGATTTCAACTGAGAAGAAATGGGCAAAATATTGTGTGGAAATTCTCAAGGTAAGACATTTTAACACAACGGATAACTTTTGAAAATGTTTTTAGTCTTTTGATCATCTCTCCGTTGGTCATTTTAAAGGAAGCCTGTGCATCTCTGCATGTCTTTTTTAGTAGTGATTGTTTGTGTTTGTTTGTGTACTTTCCCATAAATTCTTGATATGAACTTTGTTTTCCAACATGTTTCTCGTAGCATATGAAAGGTCCGAAGATTAGGGAATGCTTTTTAGAGATTTGAAGATTCTAATTTTTCTAATACAAGTATTGAACACTATACTTATAGATTATATCATAGCTAAATATATGTCTGTGCAATATAGCCATAATATTCAATGAGGAATACTGTCTGTTTCCACTTCACTTCACCACGGGGTAGTATCAGCCTTCACAGTAACCAGTATTGTTTGACTGAGGTTGAAGAAAGTGGCATTTGATCCACATAAATGCAATATATTTGTATGTTTCAAATTTGCATTCAAATATAATTCCTCTTAAGGTGCAGTACACATGAAAGACTCCTAGTGGGCAACTGATCATACTGATTCAGTTATGTAATATGCCCACAGTTATATATATATATATATAAGTCTTATTTATATCTTTGATTATACCATTGTGGACAATTTCTGAAACAAGTGAGCTGGTATGTTGAACTACAACGCTAGTATATATAGATGCTCAGAAAAGCTCATCATTCTACCCATGATAGACATTTTGTCTACCATCAGTTACCTAATTGAATCTCTCGTGTAGTATTTGCCTATATAATTATGCTGCTTTAAATATGATTGATGCGCCCTCATTTATACAAAAGAGGTTTCCAATGTTCGGTTACCTGCCACAATAATTAGTTGATTAGGCACGACTTGCAGCTAAAGCCCGGCATATAAGTTGTGTGTTTTTCCCAGGCTGCAAGATGCCCATATTTCAATGGTTACCCTAGTTTGGTCACTGCCATGTTTGTGTGTGCCAGTGTCTACTGGAGGAGGTGCTGTGTGTGTATGAATGCTTTCCTTTTATGATCTAGAACAACAAGTCTATTACATGGACAGCAGCAGCTTTGTTTACAAGATGGCGTCGTGAAATAAACTTCATTATAAGCTTGTGTCCCAACCACTTCCTAAGCCCCCACTCGTTCACTGGCTATTCAATCTCAGGCAGTGGCAGCTGTACATTCATGCGTGTGTGCCAGCATCAACACAACAGTGTTTTTGCAGTTTTTTTGGAACCATATTGTTGATGTCTCCACAGTACTGTACTACAGGTTGTCTAAACCTAATGTTTTAATAATGGGACAGCATTTCTTCATCCCAATACTCCACACAATGTAAATATGTGAACAGATTTAGGTCCCGACAACATGTACATCTAATATCAGAATCACAAAAAATCTCACCTCCACTTTTCTATGTGAGCCTCAAGGTTTGTATTGCCAATTCACCAGCAGCAGTGTCAAAAACCAGTTTGTCACATAAAATGTGCATTATGGCAGGTACCCATTCATCAAAATCCCCTCCAATCCCCTCTTTTCTTTTCTTTTCTTTGAGACCCCCCTCCACCTCAAAAAAAATCCAGACCTCCCCCCTGAAATGTGTGCCCTTCCCCCGTCCCCTCTGTCCTCTGTTTGTCTGCTCATTGGCAGCAGAGCGGATAGTGTCCCCGAGGGCTATGAAAGAGAGGGCTGTGCATCCTTATGTGGAGCACGATGCGCATATTTCCATACACAATGATCCGTTAACGCGGTGTATCGGCTTCAGACGTATGTCACCGAAACTCTCGTCCCCCCGGTGATGGAATATACCGTCAGAGGAGTTCTATGCAGGAAACAGTCCATTGGCCTGTTTTTATGCAAGAGCGAGTGAATGTCGACCTGAATGCAGAGCTCATCAAGCCGCCTGCCTCCCTGGCTATCCTCCTCCCTTTCCTCTCCTCTTCTCTCCTCTCTCTTCCTCTCCACCTCCTACACGGTGGTAATCCTTGCTGACACAACGCACGAAGGACTAAATGCTGGCTGCATCCTCCAGCACGGGGGCTCTATCCTCTACCCTCTCCGACTTTGATCCTCTACAGCCAGGCTGCACGCCTGTACAGCAGGACGCCACTTAAAACTGAATATGACATCTCCGGAACGGCTCCAGCCCTGAGGAGGCATTTTTTTTTTTTTTTTAATGGCAGCTGGAGGGGCCACACATTTATGTAGCAGGAGGTTGGAGCTGCTTTCACTCCACGCATATTTTTCTTGGTGTCTTAATTCACCCTGCTGCTCGTCGTTATACCAACAGGTAAACTTGCCAAACAAAATCACCTTTATTTCTCAAATGATTCGTTTCAATCTCGTCTGTTTTGGGGTTTTATGAGCGTGTCGTTATTTAAGACCTTTAAAAACCGAGTTGATGCTGTTCATATTTCAAATTAGAGCAGAATACTGTATATTCATTTGGACTCAGTGTCCCCCTCTGTTACTGAAATATGGCTCCTTATATTATCATCACATTGTCACAGTGGATGAGTTAGCGGATTTTCACTGTTCATCATCTTAGATGGGTAATTTGATCATGTGCAAAGACGACACATGCAACCGGTATGTGTCCATGACTTTATTCCCACAGTTGTACCACATGTCATTGCATCTGTAGGGAAGCCGGTAGATGTGCCAAGTTGGCAGACGCCTGGAAGCTGCTTTCTCTGTTAGTGTGAGACTGGTGATGATCAAACAAGCACATAAAGGTCTGGTATCACTTGGCCTGAGAGTAGTTTGGGGTTTCAAAGGGTGTGATCTTTGATTACAGGTAACCTAATCACAGCATGTGTAGTGAAAAGCGCAGAGGTATTGGATTTTATTAGGAGTACCAAGGGAATTAGTGTCATTTTAATCTTGTAATGTAGGTTTAGGATTGATTTCATTGAGGAACATTGTGTTGTTCAGAATACTATGCAATGTTTACCTCTCAAGCACTGAATAGAATGATTATATCCAGGGATTGCCTGGGTAAGACTGAATGCCTTTAATTTTGACCTCAGATGAAGTTGGTACATATTGAAAGCTTTATAAGCACATACCAACATGTTACTCAATGTTGACTTGATGTCACTTTGCAGTTTGCAATTGTGTGAATCAAAGTCATCTGACAAGAAAAGGCCCCACTCACCACTGATTATGTGACATAACAATAGCCCATGTTTATACAAAGTGAAGTCTTTAGCAGAAACACAGTCCTCTTGTAACACCTACATGACAAAAGACAAAGGAAAAAAACAAAAAACCCTGCGTGTTCAAAATCAAGGAGCAAAGTTCATACCAAACCAAATACTTATACGTATCTAAATGGGTTCACTCCCCTTTGAGCAGAATGGCAGCTTCATAGCACTAAGGGTTTCAGATCATCCTGTGTGTTGACCTGGGACAACAGCAGCGCGAGGCTGGTGGTGACACAGCAGGCTGGAATCACACTGTAGCCAACATGTTCAAAAATGGGCTGAAGATTATAGGGAGTGAGTATGACAATTCCCACTAAATGTGATTGATTGAGCACTGTGTCAAACATCTTTGGCAGTATTTTTGTCTACAGCTCTACGGACAAGGTCCTTGTTGTTTTTTAAATATTTAGCTGTCAAGCTTTGTAAGGACGGTGTTGGACAAAGCTGACAAGAAATATTTGAAAATGTTATACACTATGGGTTTGTTATAATAGTTGAATGTTACACAGGGTGTTGTCCACACTCAAAGGTTGCTTTTGTTGATGGCATTATCTAATACAATTACGTGATGTATTGTATATATATTATATTTGTATGTGAAAAGCTGGGTAGGCCAAGCACAAGCCTGAAATGTATTATTTTGTTGAGTGGCTCACTCTGAAGAAACCATTTTAAATGTGTTGTTTACTCTGGGTGCGTTATTGATTTTCCTGAAGCTCCTCTGGTTGCCAGATGTTTCTGACATGAACCAGTTGCAGCAGGCTGATATTATGGCTGATGAGGCTAACGTCACAGAGCCTATGTTTATATTAGACTTTGCTAAGATTTCAAGCACAGTGGCAATGGCACAAAACAACAACAAAGGCACACAGCCTTTTCTTATTAGACATTACAGTGGGAATATAAGCCATTCAGGCCACGTGTCACAGGACACACAGCCCAAATGGGACTTAGGCAGTAGCGCATGCCTATTGACACTGGTGTTGCCAATAATTATTGTCCTGACTCATTTTCCAGTGAGCAGTGACAATAATAAGAGGGCAAATGGACCACAAATAAGTTTTTCTGTTCGTACAAGTCGATGTGTGTGAGAAATGATCCGTAACTGTTGGTCTGTCATGTCCCTGGCCTCCTGACTCTTATGTAACACTGGTCTGCAGGGTCATGTGTACCAATCTGTTATTGATTCTTGAACTTTTTTCACTTCAAACCAACTGCACTATTTACCAGTGCAGTCGTTACCACCTACTCCCAGAGATCCACCTTCTCACTTCCACTCCATTCAGTGGAGATACAGATCACATGGGACATGTGGACTCCCTGGTAGAGTTTTCACTTCGTGCTGTTTGTTATGTTTGAGAGGAATTGTGTTGATCTGCTTAACAGTACAAAGGCAGATAGATGTGAAGCACATACAGAAAGATAGTACAGTTCTGAAGGTTTTACACTAGAACTATAACACTTTTTGAACACAAACACATAATAGTTTAACAAATAAAGCTTCACAAAATCTCATACAAAATGTATGAAACATATGTCTTCAACAGTGTGAATGACGGAATCCAGCCCATCTGTTAGTGTAGGCAGTGAGCTGTAATCCTGCAATCTCTCAGCTCGGTTTCATATTCGCAGCAACATTTCCGCAACACAGGTGGCCTGGCCATGGTTACCTTGAAACCGCACGCATGCACGCACGCACGCACGCACGCACGCACGCACGCACGCACGCACGCACGCACGCACGCACGCACGCACGCACGCACATATTGTGACAGTGTGACATTACAAAAATGTACGTTGGACCCCTCAATCATGCCATGTGATCAAATCACATTAATTATTTGAGTTCAATGTTTTCATTTGTCAGATTAAAACACTAATCTGCTGGTCAATTAAGCACAATTAGCTGAAAACCAGCATTTTATGTGCATTATATACCATATAAGGTATATACAATATAAGGTATATAAGCATTAAAAGATAGGCTGTATTTCTGTTATTTTAGTACTGTTTTTGAAAGTTACAGGTTTGTTATCCATAGCCTTTGCTTTCAGTGATTTGAAGTTTACTGTATAATGTACTCCTGATTGTCGACGATTTAGAAAACATCTAAAACACATTTTGTCATCAAATCTTTTGGCACTGTTCTTCAGTTTGGCCTGATTGTTGCTGCAGGTGTTACGCACAAGATATGGAAGTGACTATGTAAACATAGCAGTGTAAAGCACAGTGCTTAGATCAACACAAAGTGTTTTTTTTTTAATAAACTTTAGCATTTGTCTTCATGAAATCTTTCGATATGGAGAAATGGGCATGTTCTACCTAAAAGGTACCAGAGGTGCAGAGTGTAGAGTAAAAAGATAAACATGCCAGTAAGAAACGGTGTCCCTGCTTGTCACTACCAGTCCTGTTCTGTTTAATAATGATATCAGTGGGTTCAGCCTGAAATCTCTGAAAGTGTGGAAACGGCAGAGTAGGTGGGTATGTCTGGGTAGCACTTTTCAATGAAGGTGGTAGGTTAAGATTTTACTTTTTGTCTGTGTCTGCGAAAACAAAACCGGGCACAAGCTTGTGCGTCGGCTATATTGCCAAAGTTCAGACTGTTGTAATTATTGTTGAAAATGTTCTCCTCCCGTGGCGTCATTGTGTGGAACTTTTATGCTGACAAAGAATTTTTATCACGATAGCATCCTCCGTCCTTGGTAGATCTCGATCAACTTGGCATTTCCAGCTCTCATCCACACTCCGTGTGCTTGGATCTGCGAGACTGTGACGGCCTCTCTGTTTGCATGTGGAGATGTTCAGTGACTGGTTGGGATATTATTCCGGCGCATAAAAGAGGCTAAGCTGTCATTTTGGGTAGAAAATAGAGTATAAGCAGCCTGCTCTCCCTCTTTTGATCTTTACATCGCATATGTTTTGAAGCTTAAGCAGCTGCCTTTAATGCCTAAATGACATTGTAATCTTGATAAGCATGCAAATGTTATCTCAGCCACATTGCAGACATCTGTCCACCCTATTATTGAAGGAATTTGTAACGTAATCCCATGAATGAACTATCAGGATATATACCAGAGGGCCCCCTGAAAACCGATGTGTCGAGCAGGCTTGAGAATAATACAGCATTGAATGTTTCCTGCATACACCTGCATGTAAAAATCATCTACTACATTTTCTCTGTCCATTTAAATGGCTTAGGTCTCTTCATTGTTCTTCTAATATAGATCAGTTGTTCTTGTAAACAGGGACATGATGGATTACCGCCACCATCTGCTAGGGAATGTGGTCAAATATTTGACACGATTTCAGGTTATTGTCTGCTATGAGAGTACAGATGTTTTTTGTGTAATTACTTATAGCCTGTTACTTGGTACAGGTGCTATGACTGGTGCGTCTCTCTGATTTTGCATTGTTTTACAAAAAGCCTTTTACATTCTTAATTGTTCTAAAAAAAAGCAGGTTTTTACTTTTCTTCCTTTTCAGTACAACTCACAAGTCCTTATCTGTATCATTTCTGTGAGGGATTAAAGGAGTGCTTGAACCATTAGTTTAAGCCTGTCTTTACATTGAAAAGTGAAGCAATTAGGGTGTCTGAACTACTCTATAAGGTTTACCATAATTTTTCTGAAAGATTATTTCTCCATTCAGTTTCGTGGTCGCCTTCCCCGGGCAAACAAGGAAGGACACTTTGCCTCTCTTTATTGATGTGATGAAACAATGCCTAACCACAGACTTTGAATGCCTTATGCCGGTTGTGATTCAAGAACTTTGTTATATTGATAGGTTGTGCATATGGACAGATTTTTTTTTTTAAACAAATACCCTATAATGGCGTTAGTCGTACGTTGCTGATATATGATTTGATTGCATGGGGGCAGTGAGTGGTTAAAACTATATGATGGACATACAAAGCAGCACAAAAATGAGAATTGGCAATATAATTACCAGAATCAAAGTTTTTTTTTATTTTTTTTAATTTTTTTCTCCACAATTCTGGACTTGTTTGTTTTGTTTACTTTGGGATACTTAACTTGCATTTTCACAGTTTGCACCTCATGATTTGTTTTATGTTTGAAAATAGCTGTGTGTCCTGACCACTACACTGTCCTGCTATGAAAGTCAGTACATATGTGTGTATGCGTGCGTGCGTGTTTGTGCGTGTTTGTGCGTGTGTGTGTGTGTTTGTGTGTGTTTGTTTGTGTTTGTTTGTGTGTGTCAGGTCAGGACACCCAGCAAGGCATGTGGTGCACCAGCAAAGAGATCAATGCACAGAAACTAAGACAAAGGACATTGAGCCCCTCAGCAGCCACAGACAACACACCGGTTGTTTGATTACCTTTTTCCACACCACCCGACATGTTCTGTTTCTGTACCCAGAGTGCCTGCAAACACCTGCAGCTCCTCATTATTGGTGGCCCATCAATTGGAGTCTGGTACTGACTATGTAAAAGATGTGAAGCACTTTTTTACACCCATATAGGTACTTAATTTACCCTATTGTTTAGCTGTTTCTTTGCTGCTGATTTTCCCCTGATTTCATTGAAATTATATCTTCTTTTACCTACAGTCTCCCCTGATTTGTTCCCGGAAACACCCCTCGTGCCGTCCCTACGTGCAATATCGTCTGCACGGGCCCGTCCTGCCTCTCATAAGTCCCAGAGGCGCAGCAGCGGGAGTGGAAGCGCCGCCAGGCCCCACCCGTTCTGCTCAGCCCCCAGGCCAGGCCCCAGCAGAGGCAGCATGGAGGTGGGCATGCGCGTGGTGCGTGGCCTGGATTGGAAATGGGGAAACCAGGATGATGGGGAAGGCCACGTTGGAACTGTAGTGGAGATTGGTCGGCAAGGCAGCACCACCACACCGGACAAAACAGTGGTGGTACAGTGGGACAGTGGCACGCGGACCAACTACCGCACTGGCTACCAGGGGGCCTATGATCTGCTGCTTTATGATAATGCTCAAATTGGTAAGTACTCAAACCAATCAATTGTACAAGTTTATGGAGTCAGCGTTGAAAAATCCAATATGTGATATAGTGAAACCAGTATTATTACAGCAATGTAGTTCAGTATTGGCAGCAACAACCTCTATCAGATGTCTGACCTCAGTGCTAGCAGTCTCTGAAGGCAAGACTCCAAATATAGGGTCTCCAACATAAAGGGCATGTGAACTTGAAGAACATTTACAAAAATGTTTACATTTAGTATGATGAGTCTTTTGAACGGCAGTATACAAGAACCCAATGATATTTTCAAAACACTTCTGATTGGGTTAGGGATTTTTGTTAAAACATTTATATTGAACACTATAAAGCTTTGAGACAGTGTTATGGTTCGAGTTCAAAACATTTTCCACCATGTGTACTTGAAGAAGAAAACTTTCTTTTTCTCTGTTAATTACTTAATATAAAGTAGGTCTAGAAATTCAACTAGATTATTATTATTAAAGGCATACTGCATTGTCTTTATAGGCCCCTGAGGGAGAAAGGTGCAGTATCCTATTAAACCTGTAGAATGTTACCTCATAACATAAAAGGTCTCTTGTGTGCTTGTCCTTCAGGTGCAATGGTCGCATATTTTTAAACCAACCGAGTGGTTAATACAGCCTTCACAATGCCCTATTTTGAGTAAGCATGTTGCTGTACAGACCATTTCTCATCGTCAGCCATCCGGACCTTTTTGGACTTGAATGACACACACATTAATGCAGGATGCATTAGCATTTTGTTCCATTTCAAGTGACATTTTTCTGCCTCAGAAGCTGATCCTTTAATTAATGGAGTGCAAGAAAACGGAAGAAGAGATGAGGAACTAAAGGCATGGGGATGTTTTTGTTAGACTATGTGTGCCTCAATTCCTCCATATTAGCTATGGGGATAAATAACATCAGACAAGGCATATACTGTATATTCCCGAGTTACATATGGGAGAGACACAGTATTACAGTAGTTGTTGTGCAGCATGTGAAAACAGTGTTGGCAAAATGTAATTTTTTTTGCAAAAGAAAATTAAATAGAAAGACTTGGAAATAAGATCCCCAGCATGTTCAATTTATAATCCTGTTCACTTTTGTTCAACCATCTCTCCTGCCCTTCAAGGTGTACGTCACTCCAACATCATCTGTGACAGCTGCAAGAAGCATGGCATCATGGGAATGCGATGGAAGTGCAAAGTGTGCTTTGACTATGACCTGTGCACCCAGTGTTACATGAACAACAAACATGACCTTAGTCATGCTTTTGAGCGCTACGAGACAGCACATTCCCAGCCGTGAGTACCATCACTTCCACCAGTACAATTGATCCTCATGTTAAGTCATATTATGGTGTCAACCATTACAGTCTCTATCTTGATCTATTCATATTCATTTCCAATCACAGGAGGTTAGTATTCATTTACGAGGTTGCCTTATTCTCAAGGCGATTACTTTTATGCAGGACTTTCACTTGCATTATCAGATTTTCCATATTTCTAAGCGCTCTTCTACATATCAAGTAAACTTTCTTCTCTCTTGGTTATTTACGAGATATTTTTTCACTTAACTGGACAGATGCTGTTTCTTCTGGTTTTATTTTAAACGTGTTGCATTAAAAAAAATAGTGTAGCTGGATGACATGTACTTTTGAATAGTGTTCAGTGTGAATATCAATGGGATAGCTGTTTTAATTGCAAGGAGGTCATTAATAGTCAAGACTGTGTTGTTGTTAAATGTAAAGTGGTCAAAACCCTGAATGGCCTTCGGTGGGGAAATAGTTAGTGATTGCATTCGATGTGACCTATGTATCCGGATTTACTGTAGTGAGTTCTCCTTCTCGGAATCTACTCTTCTGCATCAGTTCACAGTAAAGCCCTAAACCTGCTCCAGGCACCATCTGAATGTCAGCTGGATGGCCTGTTCTCATTTTAACGAGGTGACATGTACATCCCAGGAAGTCTGGGTTGTACATGTTTAGCCAGTTTAGCCTGGTTTAGGGCACACATAATTCTATGTATGTCTAGTGCCTGCTGTCTTTCAGTCTTTGAGGTTCATCTTTTTCCATAAAGAGTTTGACACTATAAGTCAAAAGTGTTTATTCATTAAGGCACAGTGAACATTTAGCATTGTGACAAAAGACTGAATCTTATTTCATCTCCCTCCCTGAAATTTTAGATAGTGTATTGGATGTTGGTTAGGCGTTCATCCCTGACCACTGAAAATGTAAAACTTCTATATTTAGGTAATGACGGCAGCTTTGCATACTACATACACTATTTTTAGCCACTTACCTACAGCAATGCTTGTTCAATGTTTCTATTATACCTTTCGTCTTTTACCAAGCACATCTCCATCAACACCCACAGTGTCAACCTTTCTTGAAAATGCAGGTTTTGGAAGATATTTTTTGACATTGCCTTAATCAATTGTTAGACTTAGGGTTAGTTTTTCGCCTAGATTTTATACCTGTGTACTTGTAATTGTTGTTTGTGAGTTTTAGATCCCATAACAATATTTGCAATGGAATTTGTTTTTATGCATTGCATTAATTACCAGGCAATGTTGAGGTGCCCTGGTAGTGATGGCTAGTCATTTTGGACATTCCAGCATAACAGAAAAAAATAAGCTAAGAAAATCATTTCATAAGTATAATTCACACTACGGTGCATATTATATTAACTGGAACTCATATATTCTTAGCATCAAATCTTTGCGTTCTCTGTTCATCTTTTTATTTTTTTTTGAAAACTTTGCATAATTTCAGTGAAAATAGAGATCTGATTGTTGCCTGACACTGGGACCGAGTGTACATCTGGGACAACATCACATGAAAGTCACTTCTTTCCCCATCAGATGAATGAAAGAGAGAAGCACTGTACAGTGTGCGATACCAAACACACAGTACATCTTTATTTTCAGACCAAGCTGACCCATAATTCAATGATGGCTTTTTAAAAGCCTGATTTATTATCTGGCAGTCATGAGACACACTGATATTTGGCTGCGAAGGCAAATTTAGCTTGGTTTCATAATGGCTTCTTGTTTTGCCAGTAGTGATTTATGTGAGGATGCTGGTGTGGGCTTTGCATAGTTAAAAGGGACTCCTTTCATGTAGACCAAACATGTGGGAGGGTTTAATAGCAACTTGAACAGGATAAGTCTTTTGGTGTTTTTTATGCATTCTATAGGCAGACACTTTACTATTGTCCTGAGGGAGCAATAGGAAGTTGTCAACTAAACAAACAGCCGCCGTAAACTGATACTGGAGCAGCACCATCAGAAACATGGTGTGAAAGGAGAGCTGGATGTACCCTAATCGAGTGTACCATTGTAATTACAAAGGATTACACTGGATTAGCATGCTAACATTCTCAGATGTGCAGATTAACATGTTAGATGCATTTTTTTTTATAGCCCGTAAAATGTATCGAGTATGAAAATATTCATTTGGAGGCCTGGGAAAGCTTTTGGAAAAATAAATAAACATAGAAAGTTGTGGAACAAGTCTTGTAACTCGAATTCACAGGTATCGGTAGAATAGAGTTTGTAAACACGTTTTTGAGTGACCCCCTTCTGTAAATCATCCCTTACCTCATTGGTTAAAACTATAAACCTTCGCCTCTAGGAAGATCTCACCCTCAACAAAGGCTGACAGCCACAGACAGAATACAATGTTAAAGAGTTGAGTAAGTGAGTTGAATACAATTGCACATTTAGTACATTGCATTTACTTGTAGCACATCGAGACGTGTGTGCGTGCTGAAAGTACTTATGCAGCATTTGTGAGGACCATATGTTTACTAGAAGATGGTTCTATGCAGTTGGTTAATCCGCCCTTCAGCACACAAATAACATGCACTTGTCCAGGAACCTATCCGCTCAACTCAATGCCTAATCCTTCCCTTGCATATCAAGCTGCACTATTCCACTTGACCTCCTCAGTTCACCAACCCAAACCTATGTCCACTATGTTTCTACATATGTTTCTGCGCAATTAGACTTAGTCTGGTCCACTCTGGATTTGGCTTTTATAGTAAATGTACAATGTCTTCAAGTCTTCTCCTGTACATTTCACTTATTTGTGAAATCACAATTTTTTCGTGCAGCTGTTCCCCATAGGCAGTGTTCGGTCTGTTTATCTCACCCTGCTGTCAGGGTTAACCCCAACCCTTGGCTGACTGTTGAATTGGCCTGTTGTGTCAGTATCTGATCCTGTCTGAGAGCAGAGGTGACATTTGGTCTTGGATTAGAAATCTTGATCCTTCGAAAGAGCTGCTGTGTTTTTCAGAGAAGCTTTACTACGCGACAACATGTCAGTCACTGGAGCCATGTTTTTTTGAGTTGAAATGGGGACATCCGTCAGTTTACATCCTTTTTACTTTTAACCCTTATATTATGTTAATCAGTTTGAGGAATAACACTTGTTTTGCTTAGCTACATGTTCTGTCACAATCTCTTTGTTGAGTTTCAGTTCTTCAATTATGAACACAATTTTATTTTTGTCATCAAGAAGTGGGCCTAACTGGCCACATTCTGTCTATGGTCCAAAATAGTATGAATGGACACTTCTGTTTTGACTGATTAAGGTATTGCCGTTTAGTGTTTCTTGGATTTCCAATGTAAATAGACATAGACACAAGTACATTCACACACATGTACCATTTGCTTTGCCTTAAGGTGGCCTGCTTTCTCATTGCTCTGCTGCCCAGGGATTAGCCTCAAAGCTCCTGGAACTGACCCGTCCAAGCTCAGTCTTACGCAGAGATTTACTATTGGCTTCAAGAGCCAAAGGTATGACTGTTGACTGCTGTAGCACCCAGTGATGTGGGATCAAGTTAGCTTATGCTAACTTTATGCAATACGCCGGTGTTGGAGAGACATGGAGAACGCAAAGCCTCAATGAAGCTCTTTGGGGACCACAGCTCTCACAAGGCTGTTCTTAGGATCACACTGGATTTTATATGATTTTGACTTTGTCCAAAAGAGGTGGTTCCTTGAAATGGAAGCTGGTGTTTGATCGCGTCAAAGACTATGGGAATAGGGAGCTCCTTTGCACCAAGATCTGATCAAATCTTTACCATAAGGTATGTCAGATTTTAAGGAAATTACCCCCTCTTATAGGTGTCAAAATTCGTGATTATACTTGATGCTGGTGGACTATAGTACAGTAAGGTATTGACACTGGTGTTAGATGTTTGCAACCCTAAAGTCAGAAAAATGACATGTAACTAGTAGGGTATCCTGCTCCTCATGACCACTTCTAGATTAACTGAACCTCATTCGGCAAACTAATAAAACTTCATGTTCTACCAGAATAATCTGTGTGTGTGTGTGTGTGTGTGTGTGTGTGTATGTATATATACAGTATATATATATATATATGTTCAAAAGTAATTTTCTTTGATACATGAATCTCTTAGTGTAATAGTCTCATCACATGTATGTTGTATTGGAGACTTCTTGAGATGGATGTTCCATAGGAGACTTAAGAATTCTGCTGTTGAGTTTTGATCTGTCTTTTTTGTCCATAAGACTTTTGAGTTTTGTTTACCTGCAGTATTTTAGTGGATTTATAATAAATTACTACATTTAAGTGGTTTACAAACGTAGCCTTTGTCCACTGATCATATAGAACGATCATCATTGATTATTGTTATTTTACAAGATTTTAATTATTTATCATAATCTTTCATCTAATGTTATAAACACTTAACACTCATAAATGGTAAACACATACAACATGGCAAACACATTTTTTTAATATTGCATTTCCTCTGTTTTCTGTTGCGTGTCTCTATGCTCTTATTACAGAGTAAGCTTGGTGCCACGACAGAATCTCCCAAGAATCATCCTCAAAGGAATCTTCCAAGGGGTTAAAGTTGTTCGTGGACCTGACTGGGACTGGGGCAACCAAGACGGTGAGTGGTGTGTGGGGAGGGACTGTTCATACCACAAACCTGCCACTGTCAGCTCAGCAGGCCCCCTGTCTTCTTGAGCATTGAGCTGTGCCTATTTAAAGTGTTCCACTGTCCACAACATTCTAACCTCAAATCTCATTAACCCATGAAATGTCCAATTAGTATGTGTCTGTGTGCACTTATATAGCCAGTCACTTATTTCCATCTGTTCCACAGATGTGCCTGCCTTTCTGTGTCTTAACAGAGTCCTGTTTTTGTCTGTGTCCATCCCTGTTCAGTAGCAAAAAGATCACTTGGATTATAGTCTGTATTGCAAATGATAAGATAACCATATTTTGACTGGTGTGTTTCTCTACAGTTTTTCATTTTGAGAGTCTACGGTGTTGCTGTCTGCTGTCTTTCAGATAAAAACTGCCCACATTGGGTGATATTTGAAAGAGTTTCAAGAGCAATGGATACATTAGTGGACTTAATAAAAACCCTTGAAGGTTCCTTTAGGGAACGTGGGAATATGAATATGTCTTTATGTTTCCTGGTCTGGGGTCATCCTCTGGGAGTGACAGAATAGGGTCACTCCCTTTTTATTGGCTAGAGTGAATGAGTCAAAATGTCCTTTTTGGTGTCTTTGAAATCAAGGCCCCGAGGTTTGATTGAATCACTCATTGGGCTTAAATGGTGTATGCAGTAAGTGCATTTGGGATGGTCTGAGCATGCTCACAAAGCCCAGGCTTACCATGTAGTCTTGCGGGTCACTGGATTATTGGTGTAGTTACGCAGGCAGCTCGAGGACTTCTATGACATGGGTTTCCTCCTCATCAAACTGGATGTATGGAATTAGACCATGTTTTGATACAACATGACACTAACAACGTTACATTACATTGTTTCATGGTGATTATTCTTTTGTACCTTTCTTTTTGTTTCTGATCACGAAAAAAACATGATTACATAGCTACCTCTAGAAAATGGAAGTGAATTACTGACACTTGAGAGATTACGTCCCTACAGGGAAAATGTTTCTTTAACTCTGTTGTCTCATATGTTGCAAAAGAAGTCTTCCGTTCTCAACAGATGTTGCTCAACAGATGTTGAGATGTTATACACAACAATATTCTCTCTTTATCTAACCGTGTTTTTTCTGTAGCTGATATGTTTTTGTTTCTTGCATATTTGTATGTCTTTGTGTGCATTTATGTGTGTGTAGGCGGGGAGGGTAAGGTTGGTAAAGTAGTGGATATTCGCGGCTGGGACACAGAATCTGGTCGCAGCGTTGCTAGTGTCACTTGGACTAATGGCACCACCAATGTCTACCGAATGGGCCACAAAGGCAAGGTAGACCTCAAATACGTGTCTGATGGCCAAGGGGGCTTCTACTACAAAGACCATCTACCAAAGCTCGGTAAGACAGTCATATTTTCGAACTTTGTCTTGTATCTAGTGCTTTTAATTGTGCTGGAATGTATTTTTAGACATGACAGTGTTTTATATGTGAATGTCAGCATAAAATAGTGACATATTTAAACACAAACTATTGTTCAGATTAGAATAAAATCCACGAAAGTTGTGACTTACTTGTTGATGTCTGTGAATCCAGGAGAGCACGCAGAGCTGCAGCGCCAGGAGAGTGCAGACGGCCACTCTTTCCAGCAGGGAGACAAGGTCAAATGTCTCTTGGAGGTGGACATCCTGCGACAGATGCAGGAGGGCCATGGAGGTTGGAACCCCAAAATGGCAGAGGTACTAAACTCTTACCTTTTGCCCGAAAGGAAGATAACACAAATCCAGTAAACAGTAGAAAGCTTCACATAAATCTCCGTTGAGTTGTTCTGTAATGCAGAAGTACAACGTGTATAGTGGCCCCAGAAAACATTCAGACCCCTTCAATTTTCTACTTTTTTAATTGTATTGTCGATTTAATTTTAAATGGATTACACTTATTACGAAGATTTTAGACTCTTAATTAAGAAGCTTGTAGAAGCACTGGTTAGTCTTCTTGATGAATGTTTGCTCTCCTGTATAAGGAGGTTTATCTCCACATCCAGCATATCCTCTCAATCTTCATCAGATTTAATGGGATTCGTCTGTGAGTTGTTATTTTTGAGCCTTGCATAGTTGAAGACAGGCTCAGTTGGATGTTGGTGTGCAAGCCTCAGCTGCTTAAGGGACCATAAGGACGCACACACGCAGAAGGACACCCGGTGTGAACCACTGTATTTTTGTTTGCAGTACATTTGTCGGATTGGAACCGTTCATAGAATTACTGACAGAGGAGATGTCAGGGTCCAGTACAGCAACAACATCCGCTGGACTTTCCATCCTGGGGCCCTCACCAAGGTACCAAGTTACAGCTAGATTTCTGCTGAAGGATGGGGATGAAGTGAACTTGTCTCATGAGTATATCTTCAACTGATTTCTTATAGCTTGTTAGCTGTCAATAATGTGTTGTCCGTCTTTCCCCTAGGTGAACACGTTTGGAGTCAGTGAACTAGTACGAGTGCTGGAGGACATGGAGAGTGTGAAGAGACTGCAGGCTGGCCATGGAGAGTGGACAGACAGCATGGCTCCTGTATGCTCATTTAGCCTGATAATACTCTCTTACTATAGCACCCTGTGTGGATCAACAATGGCTTACACATCCACCTTTATTTTCCAGTCGGCAATATTAGAAATTTTACATTCGGATGTTCAGTGTGCTAAACATTTCTCTCTGAAATTACCAATAATCGCAGCAACAAGACCAACACATCACATTTCTGATATAATACTTTTCTTTTTTTAAATAATATGCACCAAAGATAATGCAAATTCAAGGTAAAAAAAATATATATATATATATACTGTATATATTTTGAAACAAAATGTTGGACTTAATGATGTGACTTTGTTTCATAATCAGAACAAACTACTGCAAAACTATGATTTGTCCTACTTCTTTACTATGGTATTCTCAGGTTACGTTTCGCTGTGCGTGATAATAACTGTGTCACCTGCTAAAGTAAGGCCTTAAGACATCCCTCTGAATTTATAGTAACACACTTCACAAACACTGGCTCCGCACGAAAGGGATAAAGTTCAAAACCCTTCCCCTTTAATGCAGCAGGGTTATTTACCTAAAACGTAGGAGCCATAACAACTGGTCCTCTAAAACCATGAGTAGTTGCTGGGTGATTTTTCAACTCTGTAATCTTTTTATTTGTTCCTGTAAACCCTCTCTCACCCACCCATGCCATATCCACCTTGCTTCCCTTCTTTTTGCACTAGGTGCTTGGCCAGGTTGGGAAGGTGTTGAAAGTGTATGCAGATGGTGACCTGCGCGTGGCGTTTGGAGGTCAGACGTGGACGTTCAATCCAGCGTGCCTCTCAGCCCAGCCTGTCGAGGTGGACGCAAACCTCATGACGGCTGAGAACCCCAACGAATCTGGAAGTAAGGCCTCTGCCGGGACGAGGAGGCTCATATCTAACACCCCAGCTTTACACTCAGCCTGCAGTCATTCTTCCTGCTCTGCCCTCATTTCAGCTCTGTCTCTAACATGCATGCTTTCCCATACAGGCCGTCTGTCTGTCTGTCTTTTTCAGAAACCTGTGGGCAGTGGTCCATTTCTTGAAATGTTCTTCTCTCTAGTATTTCATGATTCTGCTTGACAGGGAGAGGCTTTGGCAGCGCAGCTGAAATTTGTCATCATGTCAGAAGTTGCCAGCACTCTCTTTAATCATGACTAAATCTTTCCTGTGCATGTGTTCATATCAGTGGATGGGAGATGGTCAACATAATGATGGGTTTGGTCAGATTGCACTGCATGGAGGGACATTTTGACTCATTCCTCTGTTCTTTTTGCATTGAGATCAGCCTTGGCATGTGCATCAACCAGTGTGAATTTGTGGTGCAAATTTCTTGTGATGTTGTTCACATTAGACTCATTAAACGAGATTAATTCCTTTGCCTCTCTTTTCTACCCTGTTTTCTCCATCGGACTACGTCTGTACAGGTACTGTCATCTCTGTGTTGGAGAAGTTGCTGTCTCAGTCCACAGATCAGGACAACCCCAGCCGTTTGGTCATCGAGGCAGCACACGGCAGTGCCAACAAAGTGCGGGAATTGTTGCAGAAATACCCTGACAAGGTTAGTGCAGCACTCCTTGTCTGCTGCAGTCTACTGCTGGTTCCAAGAGCTCCCATCCAACAGGAAACTGTGATGGGGGGGGTGGGGTAATTAGAGGTCAGAGTAACTGATCTATTAGCTGTTTCGTGTGTCCCCCATATTAAAAGATAGATGAACACTAGAATCATCATGTTCACTCATAAATGTAGTTACTGATTTATAATACTTACACATATATTCATTGAAATAAGATGAAGACTCTAACACCGAAGATGACCAGGATACACATGTTGACAAATAATTGATGAAACTAAATCTTATAATGTTATCGGCTTGTTTATTCAAGGGATCCTGAGAATAATTATGAATGATCACAATGGTAAAATAAGAAGGGTTTTCAAGATATCAGGCAGATTTTATTAGATCCTGATAAAAGATAGGATAATATTATATAGATCGTAATTGCATTGTACAAACACAAATTAAGACTATAAAGTAAAGCATAAATAAATTAAGCTTATATGCATTAATTTTGAAACCGTATAAACTTAAATAGTAAAATAATAAATATAAAAATATATAAATCTGTAAATACATACAAGAAACCAAAGTAGAGAGGAACATTTCTTGCATGAAATCTTACGAACAAGGTCATAGAACCAGAATATTTTAGGAACACTAATGTGCTTTTGTATGTTAAGTTGCTGTAAATCTTTGAGCCTAAAAAAACTTTATTTATTATGATTTTGTGTCTTAATTTGAAGAAAATTTACTTCCATCGACATTTGATTAAATTCAATTTAACAACATACTAGGGCCTGCAGTGGATTTACATTTTTAAATAACATTCATTCAATAATAAAAATTAATTTTTTTCTGAGATATGTTTCTGTTCTAAAATGAAGTAAAACTAAACTTTGCTGTCGCAGATCTCCATGCTACAATGGTTCTTCCCAGTGCACAATTGAACATTATTTAATCAATACCAACATTAATCAAACCATTTCCAAGTTCCATGCCCACCCGCTCAGTTCTACCTCTTTATCCCTGCTGCTCACACTCCCAAGTCACTCTCCCTCTGCCAAGTGATTCTCAGACTGTACCAGGATTATAATGTATCAGGTGAATTACGTTGGTGCTGTCCATGCTCAGATTATTTCCAGCCACTCTGTGTTCAGCTGTTGTTGTCTGAGCCTCCGTCTTAGTAATGAATCTTCAACCATGTTTTCGTCCCTGGCAGGTGGATATAAAGAACCAGGGAAAAACCGCACTGCAGGTCGCCGCTCACCAAGGCCACATGGAGGTGGTGAAGGCCCTGCTGCAGGCTAACAGCTCCATCGAGGTCAAGGATGAAGACGGAGACACAGCATTGCACTACACTGCCTTTGGGTGAGGACGCACACTTGCAGAGTTTTCTTTAATACATACAACGTTTCAGGAAGGTGCAGCTTTAAAAATAAATAAATAATTAGGCTTGTCTGGCACATGTACAGCAGAGCTCTCACCTGCCTCCTTCCGTGTAATGTGTTAATCCATGTAGTGACAGAAGTGATAGCATTAAAGTGTTGCCTAATCAGCCAGCCGTATCTCCTCCCCACAGGATTAACACATGCTCGGAAAGGCGACATTTGATAAAAATCTCTTTGGGAATTTATACTTGGAAAAACAACTTTGTGATGCCAATGTTTTGCAGCAGTGGTACACTGCGTAAACAAAATATCAGGCTTTGCAGGCAACTCTAGAGCTTTGTGTAGCTCCTTGCGGGTTTTTAGGATATACGTGAGATTCTACACAATGGTTTGAGTGACCTTAGGTCAAAACACCATTTAGGCCGGTTGAATCACTCATTATAAACCAAGAACAATCAGAACTGAAATGTGGGCTTTTCTTTTTCTGTTGGTGGTTTCTTTTGGTTTAGGAATCAGGCCGAGATTGCACGGCTACTGTTGAGCAAGGGGGCAAATGTCAACCTCCTGAACAACTCAATGTGCTCGGCTCTCCACATTGCTGTCAACAAGGGCTTCACTGATGTGGTGCGGGTGCTGACCGAACATTCGTCTGATGTCAATCTCCAGGTGAGACGACTTGACATTCTGAATACTGACTACCGATTAAAATTTGACAATGTACAAACAACATCTAATGGTTGTTGGTGTCTAATGGTGTCTAACATGCCTGCAACCAGGCCCTGAATCAACCAACTCCTCTTACAGTGTTTCTCAAATAAAGTTTTAGAATACAAGCTTGTTCAAATGAAAACAAGCAGAATTTATTTTAATGTGTGAAACATTATTTTTTTTCCCATCAGGATTCATATGGGGACACACCCCTCCACGACGCCATCGCTAAAGATTTTCGCAATATCATTGAGATCCTGGTTGTGGTGCCCAGCATTGACTTCACTCAGCAGAACCACAGAGGCTTCAACCTCTTGCACCACGCTGCCCTCAAAGGAAACAAATTGTGAGTAAAAACAAAGGTTACTGCTTTTTAATCTTGTTAATTGATCCACAAGCCACACAGATGAAGAGAAAGTAGGAGAATTTCTCAAGAGATGAGATTTCTCAGGCACATGTCTATTTCTTACCGTTGGCTCGGTTGTTCTCATGTACACACATCTGATGTGAACACTGGAAGGGATGGCGATGGGCATGTGTGGGAATCTCTCCTGCGTTTTCAAATGATGACTCAAAGGTCCGCTCTCAGCACTATCAGTTACAAATAGAGCTCATCTCCCACACAGCTTCTGCTGATGTCAGCGGGCTGACAGTCAATATCGGGCAAAAATGCAGCAGCTTTTATTTTGCACCCTGGTTCCCTACACATTGACTTCCCTACTTCAGGTCGTCATTTTTCAGTAATGCAAATTTGGGATTCATGAGTCAACAAAAAACAAGGAAAGTCATACAGCTCTCCACACAGCCATCATAAACGCTTACATGACTTGGCTGTAGGCTGTAGGTCACTGCTGTGTCATAGCCCATGTTGTGCGTCAGACAGAAAGGACATTTATTTTTATCGAAACAAAGATTTTGATTTCATTAATCGCAAAATGGCTCCATCATTTCTCACTGCAACGCAGTCCTCCAGTAACATCCATAGGCAACTAAGGTAAAGATCAACTCAGCCCATTTTAACACACACTAGTGTGCTTGAGGACAACATTGGAGGCGGCCTCCCCTGTCACAAAGTTGCTGGTTTTACTCTGGTTGACACGGGATCAATCACTAGGCAGTCCTTGAAGAGGCACTGACCCGACTCGGCAGAAACACAAGTGATAACTGAATGTTCTCACGATGATATAGTTTTGATCCCCAAACACAACTGTTTTGTCTGGCTCGCTTTAGGTGTGCAGTGTGTGTGCTTGTGTGAATTTTGCATCACATCAGCTCCCATACATCCAAAAAAGCCTGTTGTCTTTAAAATGGATGCTGAGTGGTTCCTTCTTTTAGAATGTATTTCAGTTCTCAGTGGCAGTTTATTATTATTGATACATTTCAAATCGAAATGTCGTATTCTATTGACAGATGATGCATTTTAAGTATGTGTTATTCTTAGTTCCACCACTTTAAACCAGCCTCTATGATTGTGCTTTTCGTCATAGATATGATATTATCAAACCTTATACCTTTGCAGAAATGGTCATGGATGGATTCATTACTGTACACTTTAGGAGGTGATTTATTCACATTATTTATACATACATTCTTATTTTCTAAGTGAGAAGCTGAGCAGGAATGTTTTTGATGCAAGCAAGGGCTTGTTAAAGTGGGTTAGATTAATTTGCTCAATTAAATATCTGTTATATCTGTTGAAAAAAATGAATGAAATAGTGAGTCTCCTTTAAGATCTGAGATTTCTTTTGGTTGCAATGATTTACTGTGTTCCAAGTCTGCTTGTCTGTGAGGTTTCTGGTTCCTAGCTCCAGGGCTTTTATTACCTCACTTTCCATCTCACATTATAACAAAGCTGTTTAATGGAGAAGTGTCCCTGGCTCTTTTTAAAGAGATGCCATGAACGAAAGGAAGCGAGAATGAAAATTGGCACCCTGATACTTTACTCATTGTTTCAGCCACAGACTTTTCTGGTTTTATATAATTTGATAAATACTATCCTGGAAATGTATATTCCAAAGAGTGGAATCACTGTTCTTGTCATCAGTAAGGATTTTCAGGCTATGAATAGATTATGATGGTTGGTCCTCTGGTTATTTGCTTGCAGACGTTCCACCATTTAATATTTGTAAGTCCTAAAATAGTCAAATATGAGCTGAGAACTAAGTTCTGATCTCCAGTTTTCAACTTCTAAGGACCCACTCCTCCTCCTCACTCCGGAAACTAGAACCTCTCCTAGATATGTTACTATGCAACTCATAACCCCAGGGCAAGCCCTTACATCAGTGTTCTATGGAAACATCTTTGGATGGTGCATGTACAAAATACAGCAAGCAACAACTGCGAGGAAAAGGAGGAATTGAATGTGCAATCTGTTCTGGCAAGTGTCATATGTGCAGTGCTGGGAGTGTAGGCTGCGCTCCCCAGCATTCATTTAGCCTGACATCAGCTGCTGCGCCAAAAGGAGAGATGGAAGACTTGCTGTGCTCAGAACCAGTTGGTTCACCAGTTAATTCATACTGTATATCACCCAGAGGGCGGGATTATATGTATGTTTTCCTAGTTTGTTTTGGCTTAGTTACTATACGTAATCTACGATTTAATGTGTCCAGACATTAGAGGGGGTTTAAAGTATGATTTGTTCCACTGGCTAGGATTTTTTCTGTGGTGGTTAAATTGATGATTGCTTTACTAGACTCAGCTTTGATGCTATTCTTGACTCCCTGTAAGCAGCCGGACCCTCTCTTGGGTTTTTTTGGTGACAGAAAGATGAGAATGTTTTGTTTATTGGACTATTTATTTATTGCGGGGAAATGGAAAAAAGGGCCAAGTTCACAAACAGTCCTGGGAAATAATTTAAACAAGGCAAGCAGCCAGATTTATTTTTCTATAATTTTCAGTTTGACAGTTTAATCAAATGGATGTACAGGCGCGTTAGTGTCTTTTACCGTACTGAGTAGAGAGTGTACTTGAGTTCTCCTTCTTTGTCTCTCATCTCACCTCCTCCTCGCTTCTTTGTTTTTCACTTTCGGTTCCATTTTGTTGCCCAACAATTTCTTATTTTCCCTTTCTTATGTTTCTTATGTTGTTGTTTTTGTCTTTGTTTTTGTATTTGGTAGTGAGGAAGTTGGCAACCCTATCTAGAGATGAATCCGTAGCAATATTTCCCACACGCACGCACGCACGCACGCACACAAACACACACACGCACACACATACACATACACACATACTTGCATTGTAGTTGCATTGCAAGCACCGACGACCTCCAACAGGATCTTCCCAACGGCCTTTATTCTTAATAACATACCCAGAGGAGATGGCCAACGTACGTGACTATGCATGTAACAAAGCAGTCTTTGCTCTTGGTGGTGCAGCCCTCAGTAATGCATCATGTGCTGTGGTTCAGGAGCCAGGGGGGAGTCTGATAATTCCCTGGTTAGATCCCCATTGTTTTCTAACTTAAAAGTCAGTCAGTCCGTCCGTCCGTCCGTCCGTCCAAGTGCATTAAGCTGGAAAAAGTCACTTATGTGCTGTCCATCTTTCTGCTTCATTTCGATACAGCATGAACTGTTTTAGTGAACAGTTAACTCCAGTAGAGCTCACTTTAAAAACCCAACATTCAACAAAAGTTTAGGTCACCTCACGCTGAAGCCTCCATGGTGGCAAGCCAGCATGCTGGGCACACCCACTGAGGCTGTCAGCTTCAATTTCCCACATCATAAAGCAAATTCAGCTACGGAGCAGAGGACAGCTCAACAGTGCAGCTCAGGCTCGCACTGCACCATCAGCCCGTTGCATAAATCTGGAAAAAAATACATCTTATAGCCTCACTTCACTGAATGGGGCCTCATATTGCACCGCAGCTGACCTTTTTCTCCTCTGTTTAATCTCACCCTAAAGATAACTTTAAAAAAAATTGAAATACCAAAGAAGGGGATTACGCTTTCTGACCTTGACACATGTGAGCATGTATTGTGTCTGCAGATGTGTCAGGAACTAAGCTGTGATGTGTTGACGTGGTGTTTATTAGCTACAAAGATGACAGTGATTTACCATTATTTAATGTTTAAAGTAACAGTTTACATGGAACACATGGCTGTAGGAGTATGACTGAAAGGGCCAGTCCTCTTCATTGTGGTTAGTTGTTCATCAGGGGGTCAGTTGACTATATTTAGTCAGGAGCGGATGCCTGTTGTGCCTCAGTGTTTTCTTGTTGGAACAGCTTGTTAACAGTTGCACAACAGCTGCGTCTCTGTCTAAGCTCATGTCAAGCCCACTGACACAGGATGAGCTTCATATTCTGAGAGGTTTATGTTTTGTTCCTGTTTCACTGTCTGTTGTGGTGTTGTCGCAGGTTTGTGTGCGCAATAGTGACTTAAATCAAGACCTAGGTACGGAAATAGACTTTTAAATGTTGAAAAATCAATCAATCAATCAATCCCAGAATATTGTTTCATCTCCTCAGGCAACATTCAGTAGCTTGTTGTTTGAGATGGTAAAAAGATATTACAGATATAACTGTTCTTAATTTAGACATGAGCCACGAGCCCCTAATTGAGTCTTGTGTTGTTTTTCCTTGTGTCAGAGCCACAGAGAAGATCATGGCCAGAGCACGGCAGCTGGTGGATGTTAAGAAGGAGGATGGCTTCTCCGCACTGCATCTAGCTGCCCTCAACAACCACAGAGATGTTGCCGAGATCCTCATCAAGGAAGTGAGGACAGGAGCAAATCAGTGTCCTTAAAGAGTGGAAAACATTTATGCAGTTTTGGATTTGTTTTACCGACGGTACTCTTTCACAGGGACGATGCGACATCAACATCCGCAACAACCGCAACCAGACGCCACTACAGCTGGCAGTGACACAGGGTCACACAGAGCTGGTGCAGCTTCTGGTGTCCGAGGGCGCGGACGTCAACATGGAGGACGAAGACGGCGACACGGCAATGCACGTGGCCCTCCTCCGCCCGCAGCTGGCCAACATCATGCTCAGCCCAACCGTGGGAACCAGCAGCACAGAGGAAAGCAGTGAGGGATCCTCCACGTCGCTCTACTGCAGGGTGAGAATTGACAGGGCAGTCGGAGGGGAAGTAGCATGTTGTTGGCCTGGTGTTTTAACCAAAAATATTTTTTGGAGAATGTATATTTACTCTAGGTATTTCTAAATTACACTCTAAAGTCCTACAGTAAATGTTGAGGTTTGTGTGTTTTGCCTTGTTGTACAGTATGTGGTTTAAGTTGGTTCAGGGACTTCGTGGCCTACAGTGGTCCGTTGTTTTTCTGAAGTAATGACAATGTACATGTGAGGTACATTTTACTACTCACTTATATTTCATCAAGCTTGTAGACAATGTTCTTTATACAGGTATTGGCAACATCTGATATTATTAATTTTAATTACGTATTCAGGCATTATTATGAAATTACTGACATGGCTCAACTCATGAAAGTGTTATGATGCAGCTGGGTCAATGCTGAATTATGTGTATTGTTGAGACTGATTAAACTCAAGACAGACACAACAACAAGTCGGTTACCTTTTAGAAGAGTAGAGCCAACATTGAAAGAAGAGCAACAATAAAATAAGATTGAAGGTGATACAAGGGATTTATACAACTTTAAGGAGGTGAAAACAGGGGAAATTAGACCCTTTATAAGCATGTGCAAATGGACGTCATTCCTGTTTGCAAAGTTCCAATTTGTTTCAAATCGGTCTGACTGTACAGAAGTGCCTGTAGTTCACACATGTAAAAGAATGTGCTGCATGGGTCCCAAACCTCCTCAGAATGTGGTTTAAGTGATCGGATCTGAGGACACATTTGACTGTGTTTACATTTGTACTTGGAGCTGTCCACTTAAGATCAGATCACTCAGGATAGGTGTTAATACCAGGTCTGAGAAGGTTAAAGACTAAGAATGTGGTAAATAACCAAATTAGGCATATGGAGAGAATGGTAAACAAAACTTAAGGGGATGAGACTTGAGGTGTATTTGTTTTAGCTGGGGTGGGTGTATGTTGGTGTGGGTTGGGGGGTACATGATTGGATGAAAGGTAAAGAGTTGTTTAACTTGGTTCATTGTGTAAACCGATGCAAGAGGGAGGACTGAGTAGAAAGTTTAAATAGGACTGCACTTAAATGGTAATACTTTGTATGTAATTGAACAGCTACAGAGGGATTTTTATTTTCTGGCAAAAATAAGAATAACACAGCTCAACCACAGAGATTTAAGCACGTAACTGTCTGCAATTAGGATTTAGGAGAAATTAAGATCAGCTTTAATCGTACGTCACAGTTTTAATAGAAAGTACTGGCAGAAGACTAATTGATGGTATAATGAAAGGCTGAGAAGTGAAAAGTATCCATTCATTGTGGCAGTGAAGCTTTCAGAATCAGAATAGATTTGACAAAGATAGAGCACTGGATATAATTTCTGATAAATGCAGGAGTAAACACACTATCTGTGTAATTTTTCCCCCGGAGGGTGTCTTCCGCTAAAATAGGACCACACCCCATTAATTTATCCAGGGCATCATAAGGAAGTCATGTGTTATCATTTATACTAAGAAGCACAGACATTACTGACTAAATCCTAGGCCTTTTATCTAGTTTTAAAATGTAGCTTTGTTTGTAGTCTGTGTTTCTCTGCAAAGTCAATTTGGGGAGGGATCATTCCACGCACCACTGCGACAGTCACCAGAAATAACCAATGGCAAATACAGTGTTCATTATTGCAAACAAGGATAATGCTACTGCAGCAGAAGGCAGATATTTTAATGAAGTGCATGAAGGCCTTTTATGAAACCCAGGCTCCATGTGACTACTCACTGCTGTTTAGTGACATTAAACTAGCATTGCTGATTTATCTTTAGCTGCTGAACCTATTGGCAACCAGAGCAGCGATATAGTAACATTTATGTATTCGATCTCCCTTTAGCTCTGTTGTAGTACTGCTGAGGAAAATATCTTCGAGGCTGGAAGCGTACGTTCGGTTTGCCGAATAGAGCTTCTTTGCTGAAAACTGCCACCTGCTGAACTGAAATGAAATGTAACTGTGAAAATCTCCATAGAGCTGTGCGTAAAAACAGACCTGTGAAATAATTCTCTGTGGATTCACCAGTGGGAGTGCACTTCTCCCATCATTACATTTACTCATCCATTGTTGATGAATTCTAATATTGATCCGAGGAGCTTTAAACACAGTCGTTCACACTACATTCACTTTGTAACTATATTCATGTGGTAAAATGGATCAGAATTTTTATAAATTCATCTAGGTCATATAATTTTCCTCATTAAAGGCGACGACTCTGCTCAGTGAAGCACTTTGTAGGTGTGCACTTGCACCAACGAAGAATGTCCATTCCAGTCTATGTGTCTGTGAATGTTGCAGTTCCACTCCTCATCCTGGGAGCCTGCCAACGCACACGCACACAGTGACGCATTCACGCATGCACACGCGCACGCACGCACACACACACACACACGCACACACACACACACACACACACACACACACACACACACACACACACACACACACACAAAGCCTTCAGTGCTTAGAGCTGTTTTGGCCACTGTCAGCAGATGAGTGACTGTGGGAGATTTTTTCCAGTGCTGATTAGATTTGAGGTTATATATCAGCCTAAGCTGTATTGTGCCGGTTATGACTCAATTACCTATTTCTTGTTCACCATCACCAAGCTGGTGACATTTTGTGTTTAACATTTGTACAAGTTCTTTGTGTGTGGAAGAGGGCCTGCTTAATAATCAGGTTTGTTTTTAACATGAACTACTTCTCCCTTCTTTTGTGTCTCTCACCCTCTCATCCCGTCACTGTCACTGTCATGTGTATCCACAGTTGAGCTCTTCGGGTCTCCTGGGAAATACTGAGCTCAGTGTCGGGGCGGCGTTGGCCTGTTTTCTAGCACAGGAAGGGGCCGACATCAACTATGCCAACCACAAGGGCAAGAGTCCTCTGGACCTCGTGGCAGACAGCACAATGCTGCAGCTCATCAAGAGCTTCTCTGAAAAGCACAGGTAGATGTTTGCAAAAAAAATGTACTGATTTTTTTTATTTTTATTATTATTTTTTTTTTCAAATTCAGAATGTGCCATTGATAAACCAACGACAAGATTTTAAAGTACATGTTGAATTTCTGTTCAAAACAGTTTTGAAGTGACCTTTTAAAGTGATATAGGAACAAGGCTGCCTAAATGTCTGGTGTGTGGGAATAAGAGTGAGACTGCGAGTGGGAAAATATGCACCTTTCGCGTCGTTAAAGCTGAGTGTTGTCTTGTCAGGTTGCAGCGTCTTCAGGCCATCACATGTGGACAAGGCTTGAGCAGCGCAAGCCTGCGGCGGGTACACACTACACCCAACACCATGACAAACCTGGTTCTTCCCACACCGCCGGGGCCCAGCGAATGCCTCATCTGCTCCGAGCTGGCTCTGCTTGTTCTTTTCTGCCCCTGCCAGCACAGTGTGGCCTGTGAAGGTGCGTGGAGAATAGTGGGTGTGCAGGTCGATAGAAAATCAAAGATTGAAAATAATATGCGCTGTGAACATGAACAATTTAACAAAATAAACAGTAAATGTTTGCGTGAATCAAGCACACTCAATCGGTTTCTTTAACTTCCCTTATGTTGATGTGTGGACAAATTTGTCATATTTAACTCCCGTTGGATTTCATGTATGTCTCTTGCTGGCCTTGTCTTGGTCTTAACAGAATGCGCCCATCGAATGAAGAAATGCATCAAATGCCAAGTCACAATCACCAAGAAAATAAGACAAGGTAAGACCAAGCTTTTTTTATGTTGTAATTTATCCACATTCCATTCAAATGATTCACTTGATCCGCCAAACCTCTTTCAATTCTTACATTTAGTGTGGTGATTGTTATCAGTAGCAATTTACTTCAGTGAGTCTGACGTTTAAGGGTGTGAATGTGGAGACCTCCGAGGACTTTTACAAGATTCTGATTTTGAAGTTAGTAATGATCACTGGTCTTGATCAGGCCTCAGTGACACATCTGTGGATGGTTGATCAATGGTGCTTTGCGAGAACAAGCCACCAATGATATTCAGGGAAAGTTTTGAGTCGATATATAGTATACAGTACATATTTTTATATATAGTTGCCATCCTGTACTACTTAGTAAGTATTACAGTAACTAACTTAACTAAAGTTTCTGTAAAAGTCTATATATGTTGTTCTTCATTGACATTTTCATTTACAGACCAAACAGAGGTGGACTGCAGTCCCGGTAATGAGAACTCGGAGCAGCACAACCTGCTGGAGCAGCTGCAGTCGCGCTACCGCCAGATGGAGGAACGGATCACCTGCCCCATCTGCATCGACAACCACATCAAGCTGGTCTTCCAGTGCGGTCACGCCTCCTGCATGGACTGCAGCGCTGCACTCAAGACCTGCCCCATCTGCCGGCAGACCATCCGCGAGCGGATCCAGTTGTTCGTCTGAGCTCTTCTATCCTCTCAGCTCGTCATGACCCAAAGAGGATGCCTGCGTGGGTTGGAGACAAGTGAGGGTGTTAAAGGGGCAGCTGTGACCTTTGGATACCCAGTGACCTGTATCCGCCTGTCGTACCCTCCTGATAATCCCCACCACACGCAATCAAATGCTCACTCTGCCCGCGTTGCTTTACTGTAAGTTTGTTACATTTTGAGTAGTTTACCTCTCGAGCAGTGCAGGCAAGAACATGTCAATCCCGTTATCTGTAGTTGCAGTGTCTGGACTGATTCTCCTTCCAGTGCAACAGGAAGAAGACAAGACATACTATAATATAGAAAAACCCAGAAAAAAGGGTCCCCCTACATTATCTCTGCTGCTTCAAGTGGATGTCTGTTACCCATCATCACCCTTTTGTTTACAAGGCTGCACAGTATCAGTCCCTGTGTTCTCTCCCCTTGGCCTTTCCTGTGAATTAAGTTGGCTCTCATTTGTATCAATCGCCTAATAATCAGTGTTAGTCTGTGCAGAGGGAGTTGGTATTACTAAAAAGCTCTCTCTATAATCCCCAACCACTGGCCTGTATGCAAGGGGAAAAACACACTATATATGCATGAGTATATGCATATTGTAAAGCTGAAAAAGTCGTCATGGGTGTTTTGTCGTTGTTTTTTAATTTCTTTCTGGTTACATTTGTGTTTTTTAATGTATGGGTAAGTACAGATTTTTATTTATGTGTGAAAGGTCGTATAACTTAGTAATGTCGTCTTCTCAGTTGGTGTTTGCTTGGCAAAAAGTTATTCTTTCTACTGAAATTCACCCCAAGCCTATGTCCTCTACTCAGGGTATCAAATTATTGAAAGCACTTGTGATATCCATAAAAGGTTTAAAAGCCCCCCAAGCACGCACACGCACGCGCGCGCGCACACACACACACACACACACACACACACACACATCATCATATAGCTACACTTTGTCAGATAATTTTAGTGGAGAGTCACTAAAAGTTAGGGTAATTTCTGCAAACAAGCTGCAGAAAAAAAAAACTATTAACATTGGTGAAATGAATGTTTGCGGATATGTTCCTGCAGCATAACGGATATTCTACTGCATAGTAATGTAAAAATGGGGTCCTCATCACATCCCAGAAGCACCACTGTCACACTGCAGTCCTGTTTAAATTTAGGACAGAAAGCATTGTGTAAGTGTGACCCCAGTCTGTCTGTCTGTCATCAGACTGGCTTTAGAGACCCCATTGAGTGCCAGGTTCATATTTAAAAGGAGTACACACAAGTTGTGCTATTTATCCACCAGATGTATTGTAAGATGTAGAATCAGAAGGGCAGCCGTGGTTCGTTGTCCATCTTCTTAATTCAGAAGAAACCCTACCCCCCTTTTCTCCTCTGGAGTTCCGGATTGTACTTCTTCGTCATCCTCTCTAATGTCTTGGTGTGTTTCCTTGAAGGGCTTATGCATATGAGAATAAAATTGTATCTATTTTAAATCCTAATTTAATTTTTATTTTCTACAATAAACTTGCAGAGACAGGAGGTTTTTTTTTGACTACTCTTGATCCCAGTTTTTGGGAGAGGCAATGTTAAAGATGTACATTTGAATGTCGGGGAAAATGTATCCTGTCTCACTCTGCCTTTTAATGTGTACAGAAAAAGATGAAAAACACGAAGCTGGAGAGACTGAGATGTGTTTACCACGAGGTTTGCTCTAAGGAAAGAACTTTTACATCCGTGCCAAATCGCATGAGGAAGTGCATGGGCATGTACGCCCGAATTTATCTAAAACCTAATCCAGCAGTGCAAACAAAACTAAAAGCAAACTTTAAACATCAATCTTTTGTTTTGTTCAAAAGCAGAAGTGTTATCCCAGTCAACGTACTGGCATTAGCAGTTGAGCTAATGGCCTAAGCCTCCTAACGTTAGCTGTAGTGCTCCAATTCTCCTTGTGTTCTCAGTGACGGGTCACTCACTTCCAGAATATTATCAGTCCCATATTGTTTGGAGCTTTTTACAAATATATATTTATATTAAGTGAGACATTATCAATCAGGCAACACGTTTCTTATAGAGGTTTCACCATTTTAAGGATTGTCCATTGGTGTTCCGAGCGGACGGATTCACAGGCAAAGGCAATAATGTTTTAGAAATTGCGGAAGATGTTTGAGTTCTTTCTTTTTTATCCACCTCATGAGGGATGCTGCAAGGGCGTAGGGCGATTTGTGTGTAAACACACTATTAAAGCAGCATCAGACGTAAACATTGGTGTTTGTACAGTTCAGCTCTTAGGAGTTCTGATGTTGGCCTTACTGTCCATTCCTCCTCTGTTGATGTTTTTTTCAGTTGTATTCTGTACAAAAATATTTTGCAATAAATATGGAACTGTTTTCTATGGACTTGGTGTAGAGTTCTACTTTTTTGGACCCCCCGGTGAAACTGTCCTAACCCACTTGAAAATAAGTATTGCAAATATTTGTTGACCTATTTCGCATGTACTATTTCTTGGTGAGTTTCTCCGCAGTTCAGGTAAACAGCAGGCGAGCTGGTTGTGTTTTTCTAACATGTTTAGACGGACTGGTATTTGTGCAGCCACTCTCATGCTGCTGTGTGCCACTTCTTAGCCCCTAATTGTCTTACGGCTCAGATGGCTTTGGCATATGACTCAGCACATCCTCTCTGAGGACTGGATGAGAGCCTCAGACAAAGCACTCTGCCACAAATGTCCGTTTTGACTGTATGTATGATATTCACTTCAATAAAACAAGATATAAATGTGGTATATGTATATACAGGTAAAGGTTGTGCTCATTCATATCACATTATATGCAATTCAATCAGCACGTTGTTTATTGAAATCATTATTCAACCAGTCATTATTCAACAAGTGTGTATAATATCATCACAAAATTGTTTTTACTGGCCTACATATCAGAATAGACCGGCACAGAGCTTTAATCTTATCAGTGCTGTTTACTGGTAGTATGTATTTTCAGAGCTTGTGTGGGATAAAAGCACCATCTAGGGATATGTGGACAAGTCAGTCAAGGCTCACTCCATTTTTCTTTCTGCGAATGACTACACCATAAATGACAAATGGCAATGAAACAAAACCAGTTAGTTTGATCTGTCATTTAATCATGCCATCCTGTTTGTATCCTGCTAACGTCTTATTTGCAGTTAACGTCATGCAAAGGTTGTGTAGCCCAGTTTGGCCAAGTCACTTTTTAAAGCAGGTTTTGGTACCATCAGGTACCAGGTAAAACAGGTTTATTATTTATTATTCTATACTTTTTAATTTAAACAGAAGCAACCCTTTGACCTCACCGTTACAACAGACCTGTGTAATGAAGGCCTCTGGCCACTGGATGACAGTGTCTCGATATCAGCCATTTCCTGCAGGTATACTAGCAAGAAAAGAAACGTTGATGCAGAGGGAAGTCAAATTAGTAACAAATGGGAAGCAAATACACGTTTGTGCTTTATGAAGTAAGGCCAGACGTGTGTGTTATGAGGCAGTGTCAGTGCCAAAGGAACATTTTTAAGTGTAAAAATCATCTGACCCTGTTAGCTTGCCATTTTTTTCTAAACACAATTAGTGTGTATCAACGTTTTTTTCTGAAACTATAAATGATCAAAAGCAGAGGCAGTGTAATAAGATAAAGAATAGATACATTTATAAAGTCCTACAGTTACAACCTGCCTATTTAGGATAGCCATACGTCTGATGCGGCCCAGGATGACATTTAGTTTGACACTCTTGCCCTTTATATGTGTATTGAACAAAGACGGGCTCTGGAGAAGACCCACTGCATTTTTATGTTACTTAAAGGCCAAGCAGATTGTTGTACCTTCCCAGAAGGAAAGTATGAGGGGTTAGTCAATTGGTTGCAATATGCACATTTTGACCTCAGCAGCACATAATTATGTTGTGCACAATAAAGTGGCGTGCCCTTGTTTCCTGTTTGATTGAAAGAAAAAATGCAACACAAATCAACATCCCCACCTAACCTTGATCAAATACAAACATCATTGTCTGACTGGGTTGTGCTGCAGGGTTTATATGCTTAATGTAGAAAAGAAAATCAGATAAAAAACATTTTCATTCAATAAAAAAATCATTCCATAACTGCCCTTCTCTGATTCATATATTTAAATCTACTAAATGTTAAAGGCAAACTGTCACTCGCCCATGATCCCCCGACAATCATCTGTGTGTTGCGGGGCGTGGCTTCCCGGGTTAGACACGTAGCATAATAATTATTCCTTTTCGAGCTTCTGGGCTTTAGACAGGAATCATTGTGTTTTGATGAGATAATGGCAGTTGTTTATTTTCTCCGCGGCATTAGCAGCATTTTATTGAGCCAAATCGGTTAGAGCAGCAAGAAACCAGCAATTCAAGATGAGGTGGCTTTGTTTACACTGTCACTACACACCTGTTGTTCCATCAACAAGTTGTGCTGCATCGGTGGCTTTTCATTCCACATACAAACGAAAAATCGTCAGCAGTTGAACGGTTGAAGAGGGTTTGCTGATGTTGTTCTGTGTCATTCAAAACTGTTTTTTTGTTTTTTTTATAGTTTCATGGGTAGAGACAGGGTTTTACTTTCCAGAGATTTCAGAGCTTATGGGTTAAGCTGCTGATAATTGCGTTAATATTAAACGCGTTAGATTTTTTTCCCGGTATATAGTTGGCCGCCACTTTCAGCACTCTATAAATAGATGTTATATTCCGAGCGATCCCCCGATGCTGAATGCCCGCCCACCGTGTCCGGGCCGTCCGACTTCCGGTCTGCCACAGGTACGAGTGGCACCTGCTCGTTTTTTTGTCCCCGTGTTCTCCCGTTTACGTGTTTGAAAACATCGCTCATTTAACCTGTCGGCTCATCGTGGACCCCGTGCCTCACAGCAGAGACGGCCCCTATGTTGGCCACATCGTAAGGTCCACCCACCCCCTGCCCGCTACCTTTATTATATACCGTGCGTATTAAGTAAGTGTTTGATCTCAGGTGACGCATCACCCAGTCGTTCCTTAGCGCACCCTGGCCCTAGCAGAAGCCGTCTGCTTGGTACGTGAAACACTAGGGTCGCATTTAATTTAATGATTTCCTGGAGGTTCGTTTACGTCTTTACGAACCGTGAGCCTGGTTTGAGATTTTGCCAGCGCCACATGGAAGCCGCGGCAGCGGCCACTCTTCCTCTGCAGGGCCGCAGCTGCTTTGCCTTTGTTTAACTTTGCCTAGACGTCCAGCTTTGCCTGGAAGTTGCTGTTCGCGTTCATCAGTATTATTGCATACATTTTTGTTCAGATTTGTCTTTGTTACTACTCTTACTACTTGTCCCGGTGTTATGCTGAAGCCATTTTAACGGAGTGAGGGGCAGTGATTGTGCAGGCGAATATAGCGTTACCCCCACTAGTTGGCTGTCCTGTCCTGTCAGCTGTTAAATCATTTATAGTGAATGAGGACTGATACTGAGATTTCAGGATGTTTAATGATAAAGTGAAGAGAGCCTTCCAATGCACAGTTACAGTTATACCACATTTGTTTATTTACTACAATATTTTAACTCAACTCACCCTGTACTTTTTACATACAGTATGTGTACTTGATTATTTTCATAAACGTATACAAACACACACACAAACATCATGATCACTAAACATTTCGGTTAGACAATGGGTTACGAACTGGAGGTGTGATGTTTAATAGCATTTTTACAGGCTTCAATGGGAGAAACTATTGACTCATGCGATGTGAGGTTTTGGATATTCTACTTGCACCATTTTAATTTTTCACCGTCTCTCTACACAAGTCGCTGTACTGTCACACAGAGACCAAAATCTGTAGCAACATCCAAGGCTTTAATGCAGCCCCGACTAAAGTGTTTTAACAACACCGTTTGTCTTCTGTTGCTCATTAGGATAAAATATGAGAAGTGCAGAAGTGGGCTTGAACCTGACTGAAAGTGGGGGACATCAATGGCCGACTATTGGCAGCCACAGTCATTTCTTGTTTATTGGTGGTTAATGATTAAGCTCGCTCAGGTTTATGGTTCTTTGTTCTACCATGTCCCCAGCAGCGTACCTGACATTATAATTGAAACACATGTATCATCAAATCAATATTGTGGGATTTCTTGTTGTGCCTGTTCACATTCAAAAGGTGAGATGTAGACAAAGCATCTTGTTTTCTCTCTCCCTCCCCAGGCACCCAGGCTGACAGCAGGCACCTGGTTGCTATGATAGGATTCCCACTGATGCAATATCAGCCACGCTCATCTCTACTCTCTAGGTGCATGATTATTGTCTAATGTAGTTCTAAGGTGTTTTTGCTCTTGCTGTTACAGTACTCATGGGCAAGCTGTAACCTGAGTTTACGTTTGTGTTTTCATCTTTGTATGACTTCATAACTACTATAAATTACATATCAAAACTTTATTTCATGCACTATAAAATTCTGGAAAGTGGCAATGAATCACCTGAACAGCCACGTTATGATGTATAGTCCTTTTATTAACTCCCTGCAGACCAACCCCACCTTTGTGTTTCTGTTTAACACTTCAATAGGCTGCCCATGCCACAACTCATGAGCCCCCCCCCCTCCATCCTACCCTCATTGTAGTCAGCCTCCTGTTGCCTGTACTTAGAGGCCTCTGTTAATGCGGATTTGTTAAGAAGGTGATCATTACACTTCCTATAGGAGAATACAGCCCATATGTACAGAAACCCACTGCAGCAGATGGGCAAATTGCATGGGAAGCAGGGTCATTAATGCCTGATGACACGCTGATGACATGTCTCTTTGGAGATTACTTGACTTTAACAAAAATATACTTTTGGTATAAAAAGTCCAACCATCCAGTCGAGTTGTTTGGGATCCATGAATAATATCTGACAATGTCTCATCAGGAATATCCTTGCAGGGCTCTTTTGTTCACATCTATTTGTTTAACTAATGGGTTTTAGTAAAACTTTTGAATAGGTCCTGGTGCCTTCAACATAGTTGTCACTCAGCTGAGAGTCACCTCAGTCAAATTATAATAGATAAAAGGTGCTTTCTTAGTTATGTCTGCTACTAGAGACATGTTTGCATCTTGGCTTGATGTGAACAAAAGACAACACCAGAAGGCTTGAGGATTAGAGAGCAGCCTTGTGTCCTGCAGCCGTTGCTGCCTTCGCTCAGGCAATGCAAAGTTATTTACATAGGAAAATAGTGAAGTAAAGTTTTTTTGTAGTAAGGGTGTTGGCTAAGCGTCCTTCACTAAAGGATTCCATTTGGGAAGAAAAAGCTGATGCACAATGATACCACTTAAATACTTTGCTGCGGATAAAAAGTATTACATACTGTGTTGCACAATATATCCACCTGGGAGGATAAGAACTTCAGCACATGTACCCTATGTTTGAAACACACAGTTGGCTATATATTATACTGTGTGCCCCGCTGTGTAGCCGCAGTCACTTGCACAGAGGCTGACTAATTTGCCTCTGATGCAAATACCAACTGAAGCTGCAGCGATGACGCACCTTGGACAGCAGGAAAAAAAAGTTGCTTTAGGCAAAAGAGAGATTTGACTTCAGTACCAGTCAGGAAGTGCGTGTGCACCAGGTGAGCATCTGCATCTGTCCCCATTATTCAGTGGTACATTATGCTATGTGAATAGACATGTTGCTCTGAATAAAGCAATACTCTCTGTGATTGTAATGATGGTGTGAATCTGATGGAAAAATTACACATTTGTACATACACACACACACACACACCTTCCTTTGAAGTGTGTGTGTGCCTGTGTGTGCGTGTGTGTATGTGTATGTGTATGTAGTTTGTGTGCTGGCGGGGTCTCTGTCTGCGGTCCCCCCCCACATGAATAGAGTCGGGCCTTGTGCACTCGACAGCTGTCTCCTTTGAACGACCAAAGACAAAAAGCTCTAAATCCAGTAACCTCCCTCTTTCATGTGTTCATCCGATACCACTCTTCCTCACCCTACTGTCACTCCATTCAGCTCTGGGGCCCGGGGCTGCAGCTTGTTACCACTCTGCCTTCCACCTGCGGACAGGGGAGCGAGAGATTGGAAAATAAAGCTGTGTCAGTCAGAAATGACTAGTACTGTTGCATGTCAGTACTGTAGCAATCAGCATGCTTCTGAACTGCTAATGTTAAACCAAGGGTCAGGAACGTATCTTCTACGGAGCCATTTCAACTTTTAGGACATCCTTTGAGCCTAACTGAAATATTGAGTGCATAGATCACACAAACCTCTGTAATTTAATGGATGGAGCTCTTTGTCTTTGGTGAGGCTTCTGGTGTCTGATGGTAGAAATGTTTAATGCAGCTGGTTTTCATAAAAAAACAACAACGTCGTCTTATCATTAATCTGCTCTTTGATTGTGGAACTATTTTACTGTGTCTGGCTTTAGCAGCTAATCAGCAGCGAGAGGTCCTCTGCAGGTTGTCCACCAGCTTCATCTATTGTGCCCCCATCACAAATCTCACTGGCGTAACATTGTTTTATATAAACCAAGTTTTGGGCTCATAAACTCCACCACAGAGTTTGAACTCTATCCAAAATTGGTCTTTGGAACTCATCCAGTTTGGCTTTATATTTCAAGCTATCGTTTTCATTACAGCCAACAAGTCCCAGCATACTAACTGGGGTTGACGTTTGCTTCAACAAACCAAATTTGTGTCCACTTTCGTTGCCATTTTGCCTCTAGTTTTCGTCCCTTGATATTTATCATGATGCTTGTCAGCATTGACATGCAGCAGGTATATGTGTCTTTCATTTACTCTGAGTGTGACAAGTAAGAACAAGTTATTGTTTTACATTTTTTCATTTCCTTTAAAAATAAGGTGTATAAATATGGGATATAATCATAAATGTTAATACAAATAAATATGTTGATATATTAAATGACAACACTTGTTTAATTCAGTAATTTAAAATTCATTAAACCGGTTAGACACAGTCTCATTCTATTGGCTGCATATTTAAATTCCTTATTTGGGAAATAATTGTTATGTGATGTCCTGACTATATAAGTGTGTTGTTTTTAAATCCAGTAAGTGCAATTGTTTACTTACTTATTTGTTTTTCTATTTTTAACGCCTATTGATCCAATATATGCATCCATATAAGGCATTACATTATTTAGTGAAAATGTTTAGGTTTTCATTAATTTGTATATGTATTAATGCCTACTTGTACTTATAAATTAATCAAATTCTGTCTTTTCCGTGACTAAGTACTTGTGTGCAAAGACCCTGAGGTGACGCAGGTTGCTTGGGTGCCAATAACCATAAGGAGATTGCCTTTGAACTGGTTTTGTGTGTAAACAGAATGTATGTTTGATCATACTCCATATTCTTGTGGGGGCGCCTCCTCAAGGAGAGAGCTCTGTATTGTCACTCATGGAACATTTTCTTAATTGAAGTTGTTAAATTACCACAGATATTGAGAATAAGACCACCTGGAGAAGGGATAGGGCCACAGGGCTTGAAAGCAATCTTTTGCCCTAAGCCTTCTGAACCTGTTAATCCCTTCATGCAAGCGAGGTCAAATACACCAGGAAGAAGTTTAGATTAACAAATGGATAGAATTATTTTTGCTCAAAGCTTAATGATTTTCCGTCAGAGTGTTGACTCGAAAACATCAAGTCTTTTTTATTTTTAATGAGCTTTCCTCTGTGAATAAGAAGAAGCTGGCGTTAAATGTGTTTAACTTTTATTTTGGCTCTGGGACCTTACACAGGTCTTCTCCTTATGTGCCTCCCATACACCTCATGCCCTCTGAGTCGGGAAAAAAGGCTATAGATGAAAGATAAAAATAGGATGTTTGGAAGAACGGCAGGGAGTCTTGGTGTCTGTGATAACCCGGGCAGTCAGCTCTCTGTGTGTCTGACTTCCTCCCATTCACTGAGAGTAATTAGAAAATCTGCTTGGCCCTGTGTGTGCGCGTATGTGTACCAGCATGCCGCTGAGTGTGTATTTCGCTTGTGCGAAAGGAGGCCAAGACCCAGCACTGTACCAGGCAAAGGTTTCCACCAAAATTGCTCTTGCATAACTCAGTGAGTGATAACACCGGTGCATTCCTCACAACACAAATCACAGCTGCCAGCATCTTTGCCTCGTTTTTTCCCAGTTCACGGTTAAATACAGTCTGTCTCTGGACGAGCTGCAGAGTTTCACATTCTTAGCCGTTCAGCAGGAGATGGGACTGGGAAGGCGTTGTATTTGAAGATTCTCTCTCTGCTTGTTTTGTCTTGGCCAGGCGGATATTTAGTGGACAGAGGTCACTAACATCAACAGGTAGGTCAGCTGGGGTTAAAGCTGAAGGTGTTCTCACATCTATTAAGTGTTTATACACTCTGACCGGATTGGAAACAGTTTGTTATAACTAAATGTATACATGGATCTTTTGGTTTGGTTATTCTTTCTTTTTACTGTCTATAGAGGTGGCAAGATTAGATGACAGCAGTTAGTTATTAATATGCATTTGCAAATTTAGCGTGGGATGTTTCATGCTGTTTGGAGTGAAGTCTATCAGGCAGCCCACGTTGAATATGTGGATTCAGAGGCACTTCCTGAACCATCAAGGATTAGATATTATAAACAAACTGCTCTGTACAGTTTACTGACTATAAAACACCTGCACCACGCCAGGTCAGTGTACACTATGCCTCCATCCTAAACACTTCCTCATCCATCACTGTTTGATGAACAGCTGGTCTCCATGGTTCCCGCTCTCCCATAGGCTCTCATGGGACCGTGTTGCACCTACCTGCCTCTTATTGATTGGCCAGGAGGACGAGATGTGACTGCAAGCCTTGCGCCTGGAGACTACAATGTTGACAGAGCGGCGCCTGAATCCAAAGGGTGTTAGGAGGGGTTGTAAATCCCTGGCTGAGCTTTGAGAAAGCCAGTGTGCCGAATGTGTTAATGTGTAGCTCTTTACAGTGACAGGTTGGTGTAACAGAGAGGCTCAGGTAATGTTCAGGCCTGTGGACTTTGGTACTCATTTGTTCCTGATTCATACAAAAGAATGAAATCTGCCGATCATTGACTTGCATACTGACTCGTATGAATTTAAGATTCAGAGCCGCTCGGGGTCAAAGCTGTCATGCAATTTTTTCACATTGGGATGCCTGTATGTTGGTGGTTTCTGCTTCAACCTCACTCATTTACCACCTCATAAGGCCAACATTTTGTCATTAGCTACAACAACAACAACAACAACAGCAACATTAGCTCATAATGCAATTTAACCATTCAAAATAACACCGCAGTTGCAGACATTATATGCCCCATGTATTATAAAACAAGTGTGTTTCTGTGAATTGCTAGATTGATTGTTGTTTATCTGACATATAGTGGCATCGTTACACAAAAGACTATAATGGGCAGGGCAGGAAATCATCTTAATCTGAAATATCTACTCAGCAACATTTATCATAGTATATCTGCATTTGAGGAACCTGAGGCAGCTCTGTTTAAGGTGGTGTGTTAAACCACAGATTTATCAAAAAGTCATCAATTTTATCTGCACAGATAAGATAACTTCAGTACGCTCTCAATAATACTATCTTTTTTGGATAACTTGTTTAAGGCATTGGTGCTTTCCCTTTCTGCAGGTCAGATGAGGTATATACCAACACTAATGAATTAAGTCATAAATAAATACATATTATCAGTAAATACATTTGCTTTTTGACGTCACTTCTGATATTCTCCTCCCTTGTCATATTTTTGTTCTTTGAGTGGGTTGGGTGGACCTCCGGGATCTCCCTGCCCACCTTGCTCCGTATACTACAAAAGTACATTACAGTAAATTCTCTGGGCTATAAATCTCATTTAATTGCATACATCTTTGCTAAGCAGTAATTTACTGCCAACTGACCATGACCATTAACATTGTCGTGCATGGAGTTTGTGCATGACGTAGTTTTGATGTGAAATGCTGGATAAATCATCAAAAAATTATTTGCCTCTTAATTTGGCCCTGAATACCCTCGCGTGTCTGACAAGTTTGAAAGCTTCTACACTTTAATCTGAGTGAGTGAGAGAGAGAAGAAGAGAAGTTTTTTTTATTTTTTTATTTTATTTTTTTAATCAAAGGTGACTAGAAAATCTGTTCTGACAGGAAGGGCAGGGGGGAGTTCTGGGAAATGTGGCCATATGGTAATTCCGCCATGTTATTGCTGATTGTGCATAGATTAAAAAAAAAAAATCAGTTGTATGTGACTCCATTGAATGTGGTCAAATTCTGTTGACCGACTTGACTAATCTTTTTAAGACGTTTTAAGATGTCAGATAATATTTATTTTTGGATCTCGCCCAGACACACAGAGGAAGTGCTCAGATACAGTACAGGTGAGGGTGTTAGGTGATAGAGGGCTGTGTTTCTTGGTAACTGGTCCCACCGGGCTGCTTCCTGACTCTGAGTTACCTGAACCCTACATCCCTATAGAGCCTCCACATCATAAACATGTCTTGCATCATTAGCAGGACCTGCTGTCATCCTCTAACCATACCCTATGATACACTCTGTGGGAGAGATCAGTCATTACCCAGCTACCACAGTGAACACACTCTATTCCATGGCCTTAGGGACAAAAATGAGGGTTCAGGCTGACAATGGGCCATATATTTTTTCTTTTCTTTCTTTTTTACTTCGTTATAAATTACACATAAAAGGTACAGTTTAATGTGGGTGTTGTTTCACAAGCAACTTTTTTAATGGGGTTGATTTTTTTTTGTTCTTCATAACCAAAGGAACTTTTCACTGAAACATTGGTGGAGCTTAGGACTTAACCTGTAGATTAGCTGAAGGGACCACATTCTACATTTATTTCCTCAGCCATTGTTCCACCTACACAAATGGCCACAGCTTCAGGAACTTTCAGGGTGGAGTTTGCTGTACACAGTGTCCAGGATTGTTCATTTCCATTGGCAGCATCCGAGTGCTGTCTGTTTATTGACACCAATTCCTAAACAACAAGTGCAATGTGGCGACACTCTCTTCAGGTTTCTTTCACGAGAAAAAATGGTGATTCGAACCTTGGTGGAAAAATAGAATGTGAAAATGGTCATTCCTGTTGAGCGAAGAGACCAAAGCAGACACATCGGCCAGGGTCTATTAGTGTGACACTGACCTTAACGGGTTGTACCCGGGAGGAGAAAGAAGTTAAATCCAGCTGTAAAAGCCTTTCGCGTAATGTTATGACTGTTCATCCATATGTGGATAACTTCTATTGACCCAAATGATTATCAGCTTTATGTACAGCTTCACAAAATCATAGGGCCCCAGTAATGGGCACTCACTCTTGTTAGCACTGTTCATTCGTTCTCATGCCCAGATTAACTTAGCATTCACCTAAATCAAAGAATTGTATTCTTCCTCTGAAAATCATTGTCATTCCCTGCATGCTAATGCCTCAGTAAACACATTAGACGGAGAGCTAATTAAACAAGATCAAACAGAAATTCTAATGGAAGACACAGACAGGTGTGTTTTTAGAGATATTGTGCCACCATAGCATCTCATAATTCTCTCAATGAAAGCACACACACATTCACACAAACACACTCTTTACAACTTTACAATGCCAGAACTGGCCACGAGGTACACAAGGCTGACCTGCTGCTTAAATTTGGTCACAATGAATAATGACCTTGAGGTTGACGTTTATGCTCATTTTCTAAACAAACTGCAACGTCTCGTCTGTGAATGACTGAAACTTGACCCAGCCAGCGTCTCTGCAGGTGTGTTTGACAGTGACTGAGTGTTTGTGTGCGCGACCGTTCGTGCAAAATGCGTGCCTGCGTAGGCTGAAGGAAGACATGAGACACTGAACTCAACTAACAAAGGTTTTTTAGAGGATAAGCAGGGGACAGCCACAATGGGGGTGTGTGTCATCCCATGATAAATAATCTATCCACCATATTTCCATATTTTCCTCAAAAATTATGGATTTTTATCAGGTGTACTATAAATGTCATTCAGTGCCATACACACAGCAGAGAAACATTTATGAAGTATGTTCTGTGTAAGGAGTGTGTTGTAAGATGGGGTGGTTATTGGGTATCAACTGTTGAGTGGACAAGTAGAAACGGGAGTGAAAAGCATGTGAATGTATTTCTAACATCAGGTGATGTTTACTATACATACTCTAATCCTAAACTTGGGAAGGTTTATGTGAATTTTGATTGATGGACATTGAATACTTCTCCATTTTTCTATTAGCTTGTACATGATGACATCACGGCAGCAGTTGGGTTCCAACCCAACAGATGAGCCAAACAGGTGTGTTGTGGAATAAGGTGCAATAATAATTGGTATGCCTCACTCGGCTTCTCTATGACAACATGCCCCTTTGGAGATTATGGGATACGGACGCACCATCCACACAAACCATCCCGCCCCTAAATCCTTCGGGGCCAATTACACGATGCTAGTGGCAGGCGGCAAGTCAGAGCACGGCTGTGGCTCCTAGACGGCTTGTGTGCACGTTGCTCCCTTGATGATTTAATGGCTTTGTGAAAAGAAACGAGGATTGAACCACCTTGCAATCGGGCAAAGAGCAAAGTTTGACATCCACTTTGCAAAAAAATGGTTTTGGAGAACACCTAAAACATGATGTAGTCCATTCTTTCTTCATCTACTACAGACTGAGACAGACAGGGAGCTAATTGGCGAGAGACTTGGTAAAAATCATTGGTTGAGGGCTGATCAGTGTAATGAGGGTCCTTTAAACATCACACCTGGGCTAAGTCCTCCAATTTCCTCGAAGACAATGTAAATCTCTGTAATTATCCCATAGTCGCCTGAGCAGAGGGAAGGAGACAGGTGGATAAAACAACAGAAAGCACCAAGCAGACAGATGCTGCATATCGAGTGATAAGGCCTCGAATTTGGGGAAACCTATAAGAATATTCAGATTAAGATTAAGAAGGTTGAGATTAAGATCAAAAAACACTTTATTTGTGCCCAACATTCAAATGCAAACACCCCCTTACAATGGAGAAATTGGATCTCTGCATTTCCCCCCATCTGTGGCCAGCATAGCAAACAGTCCACAACTCGGTCACAGAGGAGTGGGCAGCCGTCATGCAGGCACACGGAGAGCAGATGTTCGGGGGGGCGGGGGCGACTTAAATCTAAGTTTTGTGTTATGTGTTAATGAGCACATATCTGCTAACACACTGATCTAAGGTGTTTTCTAGAGCATGTTGCTATCGTGCTTTTAACATGTAGCTCACAGCACGTCTGTCCCTCTGGACACACTCACAGCGGCTGCAATGTCCTCCCACAAAACATGTAGATTGATTTACTGTATGTTGTTTCTTGTTTCAGTCCCATGTCCAACTATCCAGACAACTGCACTGAGTGAAGTTGACCGAGAAAGTAGTAGCCGCAGCAGTGAAGCAGACTTTGCCCTGCCCAACCTCGTAGGTGAATCCCCCTCATCCACATTTGTTCTCACTGAAGAGCATCCCTGTGCAGTAGACAGTCTGATTCACAGGTAGGATGAAGGACCTTAAACAAAACAAATAGAATACATCTTCTTTTTTTACCTTTCCCCTGTTTACCTTTTACCTGAGGAAAGAGAGAGAGTCTGTGTAGGAGGGTTCGTTGCCTTAATATATGTTGGTACTTCTGAAAGATTAATGATGATATGACGACAAACATTATTGTGCATCAGTAATAAAGAAAAAAATCTGGTGCAAACGATGTTACATAATGATCAAATAATTCCACATACTGACATTCATACAATGAAACAGTGAACTTAGAGATTGTCCAAGTTTAATGATTAATTCCTCCCTTACTTCCTCCATTCCCATATATTTTCGGAGACATTAGCACCCCATTAGACTAGGCCCTCGAAGGTCACCTGTGTATATTGTAGTGGTGTAATGGTACACAGAAGGCATGGTTCTGTTCGTACCTCGGTTTTTGGGTCACGGTACAAGTTCGGTACAACAGGAAAAAGCAACAAAAAGTCCAAATGCATAACTCTCTGCTCCTTTTCATTTATTATGAAGAGACAGTAGATCAAGTTTCAGTAAAATGTAACCAGAAAACACAAGCTCATAAAAGGCCATATTGTTTATAATGGCTGGACAACAAAACAGCAAAAATGTTCAATAAAATCTAGAACTAAAAATATGGCTGGAAAAGATTATAAAATCAATAATAAGAGTGTTTCAATCTCTTCAGCCTAGGGCCAAAATAAAAGGCAATACAAAAGCGTACATCTTCTGATGTCAAAATATAAAATAAATAATAGCCTGGCTCAGGTGACTGGCACATGTGGGTGATGCAGTCTAATATGAAATAGCATATTTGACTTGTTTCCACGCTACACTACAACGCCAACACACAGTTATCATCCGATCCACCACTCCTACTCCATCAAAGTTATAGTCTACACGAAAACCGAAATGTTATTTGCCAACAGGAGAGCAATGTGATGAATTCTGCCATGAGTGACTTTTTTATCGTCATATTCGTCGTATTCCCCAACTGGGGGTGAGTTATATGTCTAGCTTTAGAAGTAACCTTGGGTACTGAATGCAGATAAGTAAAGTAGTTCTGCAACAGCACATTTGGAAAGATCAACCAACATGACTCATTATTTTTCTTTTCTTAGTTGACGAGCTCTGGCACAGATCCAGACCTTGACACACATGGCTGCTTTCATGTTTCATGTTCTTTACAGTGAGATAAGAAGTGAAGCTGGAGAGTGTCAGGGAAGAGTGAAAAAATCACATTTAAATTGCAACCGTTAAATTAAGAAAGTTTAATTATAACAATAATATAATGGCTACTTTAATATGGCTACTTTAACATACTTAAGGATATATTGCTTTTGGAAATAATGCAGTGACACTTTCTATTGTCAAAACTTGAGGTATGTACATGTGTCAAATGAATAAGTTGGCAGAACTTTTTGGAATCTTTAGTATGTAGAACTCAAAACTTGAAATTACATTACATGGGAGTGTCAAGTCATCTCAACAAAATGTAACTATTTCATCAAAACTTAAGAGGTTTAGTTGCCCTCAAAACTCAGAAATCAAGTGCCTCCAGTTGCCTTGAAATTTTGAGTTGTCATAACCATTTTACAGCGCATACCTCTCAGTCTTATGTCAAACTAAATGAAAAAGATCCATATTGTGAGTTTTAAGTGGATAAGTTATGCTACACTGAAAACAAATATTATTATATTGAGAGCATAAGACTATTATGCATACAAATTGTAATATAGTTACTTTATGATTTTGGGGGGGTTTAAATCTTGAAGAAAGAAAACGTGAGTAGGAGTGTGTTTGAAAAAACACGACTCACGGACAGGGGCTGTCTCACATCGTTCACCTAAAATGGCCGGCTCTTTGAATTGGCTCGTTTGCGAACGACACATCACTATTCTCTGTGCTGCATCCGTTGGTTCCGTGCTGCTGTAACATATGCCTACACCCTTCCTTCCGTGACCTGTTGGTCAGATAACCATCAGTACCCAAATAAGTTCAGGTCAGGCCCCTGAGCTTCAATTCAGATCTCATTTGGTATGCAAATGGAACGTCTAAACAAGGCAAACCTTTCAGAGCAAAGTCATTTACCAACTTGTCCCTTTAAAGGGACTGAACATTGTTAAGTCTAGATGTGGGGAAAGACAAAAAAGCAATTAAATTACTTTTCATTCTTAGACATACTCTTTTAGTTACTATTACTTAACCCAGTGGCTTGGTTATGCAGTAAATGACAGCAAACTATCTTAGTAAAACAAATCAATTCACTATTTCACAAATTATTTGTAGACTTAAATGTGACTTCGTTCAGGAGGATTTGTGGTTTTGGTGTTTTTTTCCCATTTAATTAATCCAAAGCAAGGCTTTGATTAATTTGCTAACTAAAAAGAACGGATTTACAGTTTGTTTAATTTTCTGAGTTGCTGCAGTGTGGATAGGGGTTTGCTGCTGAAAAAAATAACCGACCATTGACCCTAAATCAGCTCATTATCCACAATGCAATTTGAACTGAGCCTCAACGGTTAATAGGGCTTTATTTTACTAGGTTTCCTTGAATTAAAAGGTACAACTATTCAAGTGGTGGATAATGGTTTATTTGTTGTAGTTTGTCTGAATAATTCACAGAGTATTGTCTGTTTAATGAATTACAAATTCAAAAAATCTTCATCTTCGACGTAGCTTTGCAGCAACCTGCACCACGCCCCTGCGGAAACAGGATACGACTCTGGCATTGTGCTCATTGTTGAAAGACTAATCCCGACAATTACACCTCGAGACCGAAAGTGGCTGTCTTGCCTAGCATCCAGCCAAGCCCCAGCAAGGCTGTTGACTAGTCCCCTGTTTGCCTTGAAGGGCAAATAGACACCCCAGCCCCCTTGTTTCTGCTTCCCCACTTCCCACTACTCAGAATGACCTCTCGCTGCTGGGGCGTATTTCAAGTTTTACTCACCTGCACTTTGTTCACCTGTCGCTCTTGCTGTAACACAGCCAGATTATTGTTTGGGCAAAGAAGGTGTGTGAACACAAAGAGTGGGAAGGCATGAGAGCAAAGGGCAGGTATTTCAGGTTATGGCGGACCTATCCAGATGAGAAATAGGTTCAGGTTTATGCTTGTGATATATATTTTTGAATACTGAACCCCCACGGTGTGTCGGGCCTCATGGTTTGTTTTCTCAATTTGGACAAGAAGGGGGTGTTCAACAGTTGAGGATGATGGTGTTTTAGCTGCTGTCTGTGTAGTAATAGAAAGACAGGAGGTTGTTCCCACAGAAGCTTGCGCTGACATCATAAAAAAAATCACACACAACAAGATACCTGGGGGCTGATCAGGAGGGTGGGTGAGCTAACCGGTGAGGTGGGGCTCGGAGGGTGGGTGGTGTGTGGGGTTTCAGGTTTGGTCTTAACCACCATTGGCTAAAGGCAGCACGGGGGACACACCTGTGAGCGCCAGAGGCTAAGGACATTGGCTGCAACCTGAAAATTACACCTGTGGGGGAAAATGGGAGGAGGGGGGTCAGGCTACATGTAAACCAAGCCCTTTACAAATTCAGCCTCTGTCTTCTCGAGGAGCTTAACCGACAAACACTGCCGCCAAGAGCAGCTGGAAAAAAACAAGTTCTGCCCGGGCAACAGGAAGATAGCTGACGCGGCTTAAACTGGTTGGTTTTGTTCTGCCGTTTGTCTCTGGCTGCATCTACCTGAAAGGGACGGCTTTTCCCCTCCTCACCACCACTCCAGAGGTCGACTGTCCTTCAGCAGGAGCAGGAAGGAGGAAGACTAGCCAACAGAGCTTCGAGAGCCCTCATACAAAGACGCCTCTTGTCTTGGGTTTATGGCTCGGTGACCGCACCTGGGAAGGACGGGGTAAATTCACAAATGTGATACCTTCTTTGTCTTCATTCGCCATCTTTAGGGCTTGCGTTGTCATAACCTGTTGCTCAGTGATGACATAGTTAAAACTTTAAGGATATTTGTTTTTCATTGGCTGTGTCTAGGAAATGCGCGTCAAACTAATTACGACGCCCCAGGCGATTGTGTGCTGGTCGAGGAGGGTATAGGTAGTTTCGATGGGAATCGAAAAAAATGTGTATCGAATTCCAGTTCCATTTAACCAGAGAGAAAGAAAAGGAAACAATAGAAGCCAACGCTCATTCCTAAACTGGATCGACCAGTCGGGGCAGGTAAAGGCAAACTGCCAGACTTGTCAAAGGACATGAAGACAGAGGCTGACTCCGTATTTAAGGGCGGTAAAATGTGCTTAACGAGGAGACCTTGGCGACATTACGGTATGAAAAAGCTTTATTCATTTTAAACCAGAATGCAATACAGGATTACTATAACGGACATTATTCTTAAGTAACATTTAAATGAGAACAGAACTCATTTTGCATTTTTTTCTGACAAACTGTACTGAACTTTAAAACCTCGGTTATCGGTCCAGATACTCCCCAGAATATTTATTTCCACGTTCTACATGTCACTGTTTTAATCTTTTGGTGTTTAAAGAGAGGTTTGGGTTAATGTTGCCTGTTTCATAATGGAAAAAAAGGAAGTCTATAATCAAGTGGATCTGTGTCGAACATAAAATGTCTGCTCATCTGCGTTCTTCGCCTCTGAGGTTTTGCTAGCAGTCTGGACAAACGGCAGTGTTCCACTTATCAAAGCTAGGAGTTTCCACCAGATATAGTAGGTTATATATTATTACATTTTTCTACACTCTACATACTCTTTAGTAGACAAGAACTGTTGCAGTCTGGGAAGAAGAAGGGAAAATGGAGGGAAATGTCGACCACCTACTGAACAGCAGTGGCTGCAGAGGGAGGTGGAAGATTGTGATTGGTGGAAAGAGAAACATTTGTTCATTTCTTTCATATACCTCGATAGCTTCAGGTCACATGCGCACGAGTCACTCTGCCAGTGTATGGCGACAGGGCGGGAAGTGCAGAGTAGGAGTTCAGCAGAAACACAAGATTTAATGCTTGGAAGGCCAGACGAAATGGTGGACTGGTTTAATGTTGTTTGTTCCTGTTCCAGTCACAGAATTGAATTGAGAGGGAACTGTTGCTCTTATCACTTTGCGCAGGGTTAGAGGTTAAGTTAAAGCTGCAGTTTGATTGAGCTGATAGGCTTAACGACACATCATTACATGTCCGGGCCATTTCTAAAAGCTAGAACTATGCTAATTTAAAAAAAAAATACAGATTTCATGAAAAGGAAATACTTTAAAAAAAGATATTTCCTCTTATTAGAAGTATTCCACAACTTTAATCAACTTTTGTAGTAGTAATGTTATATGTTGTGCCCTCAGGGGGGTAATGAGATGAACACAGGACATTATTCATAGCAGCATAATTTATTATTATTTATAAGTTGCTATAATTAAATATATAAATGTATATATTTAAATTAATCAATTTAATCAAAGTTTTTTTTTTTTTACTTTGTAATATTCTGTTGAGAAAGGTAAAAGGAATTTCTTAATTTAGTGGAACATATGTGGATAGCTAGCTTTAAGTATGTAAGGAAATAAAGTGAGCAGTAATTGAAATAATTTTGATAATCAAATTTGTTGGATATTTTAGTCCTTATTCTAAATCATTCAAAACACCGGTGGTATAACAGGGAAGAGCACCGAGCTCTGAAGGGACCTGTACATATTCATGGAGAAAAAAGTAGCCGGAGTGGAATATGGTGATAAGCCTAAACATTAGAGCTGTGCCTCAGCAGTGTGAGACCCAGATAGGTGGCGCTGAGATAACGTCCGGAGTTAAATAAGGTTTTGGGTTTCCCTGCCTTTGTTTTCCCACAAAGACCGCAACTATTGATTAAGGGCCAGGCCAGTTTGCCTATTGGGTTGTCCACCTCGCAGAGGAGTCGCATTCCAGCACTGAGGCCAGAGTTACCTGATCATGCCTCACTTTGAAGAGGCAAAACGCACAGGCAGCGGTAAATGACTGGGACTAGCACTGCAGAGGATATCATTTAAATGAATGGGAACAACTCCAAAGTACATACATTTGACTAGTAGCAGAGGAAGAGATAAATGGACAAAAGGACCGAGGTTTTGGGTCAGATATTTCAAAAGGGGACGGAGGACATTGTCTACTTTGATCAGGTACCATTTTCACAGTTCGTTTCCACCAACTAGAATTTTCTGGGCTAATCTTTTTTCACTCTTTCTCTCCCTCTCTCTCTCTCTCCCTCTTTTCTTCCTCAGAGGGCCCACAGCACTGGTTTATAATGCTGATGATTAACTAAATAGAGTCTGGGAGAGCAGATCTGCTTGGCTTTCTCATTTCATGGGGCCTGACTGACCGGGAGGAAGACGGAGCACTCTCAGGCAGCGGGCTGGAAATTGAAGATCTTATTTCTCTTTTCTTTTCAGCCCCCTCCCTCCAAATATACTCACTTTACTTTGGTTTTGTTACATTCTTTCCTTGGGGTACCTTTCTTGACGGTAAGGTTACAGGTGTATTCTCCATTTTCTTTCTACACCTCTTTTCCCTGAACTTTTCCCTCCCTTATAATCTCCTTTTTTCTCTCTCTCCTACTCCCTCCCCCTCGCGTTCGTGCTCTACTTTTGCATTGCATGCAGGAGGACTGGATACCTGCTCTTTCTTCCTGAATACAATGAGATCTCAACTTTAAATTCTGTGTCCTTTTTAGTTTGTTAATGGATTTTTAACATGACAGAAATGTTTTGGGATCAAAAATCTATGCTTACTCACATCTTTGTGTCTTCACCATTCATCTATTATTTAATGAACTAAAATATATAGCTACTATGATTAAATCTACAGTATATTATACCGTTGAAATGATAATTGGGTGGATAAGTGGACGTGTTTATTACTTTAGTTCTCAAGTTAGAGAATAATACTTTAAATTAAAATGTGGGTTTGGAGGTGAGGATTTCACACGGTGTACCTGTGAATGATCCACGTTATTCACTAAACGAGGGTTGTTTCCGTGACCTTCTGCATACACAGCATAGCCTCAGGTTGAGCTGAGCAGCATTCCTTCAGCCTTTCATCACTCAGCAAACACAAAGACGGCCCGAGAGGTCCACCAACCGAAAAATTGAAAAAAAAAAATTCTTTCATTCCATTAAAACTTTGTCGAAACAGAATTTTAACGCCAAAACAGTATATTTCAAAATAATAAAAAAAACAGTTACCAATCTGCTGGCAAACAGTATGATGAACAGAAACCGCTCCCTGAGGCTGGATTTGGCCCTGTCGCTTTTTGGGGTGCATATGTGTGACAGCATTGGTAGCATTTGAAATTAGTAACTGCCATGTATTGTGTGAAAAGCAGCCCTCCCAGCCTTGCCGTGCCATAGATTTAGACTAGTTTGAACAGGTTTGGGCAATCATTAACAACTATTCTGGCCCAGTCTTCTGCGACAGCAAGTTTAAGCTAAAAACCCCAACCACATCAAGGGCTAGGCAATCATACTACGGAGAGGTGGTCTCCAAGCATGGACTTCCGCACTCTTTTTTACAATACTATTTTGCCATCAAAAAAACTACATATGTTAAGTAGATTAACGGTAAGGGACTTTTAAGGCCTTTTTTTGTGTTGAAGACTCATATTCACACAATTCATTCACATAATGGAATTATTTAAGTCTCAGCTCCCCCTTTTTTCTTAAAAAAAAAAAGGTTTCACATTTTTTGGTTCACTGCTCACACCTAAATCTTCTTTAGCAGCATAGATCGCCTTGCTTTATTCAGTAACCTCTAAATGTTGAGGCAAAGATATCTCAGTATCAGTATGTGCTGTTCATTTTAGGAGTAAAATGATGTATTGTGTTTGGATGATTATCCCCATCTTACGAGGCAGCATTGGATTTCATCACTCTCTCTAATACTGCCTGGTAATGATGATGATAGTCATCTGCGGACTGCAATCTCACAAAACCACCCTCACAAAGTTAGTGGCAGTGTGCTCTAGGCTGGGGCCCTGTAACAGAAATGGCTCTCAGGATCCATCTTACCCGACAGTGCTGGATTGTACGACTGTTGTTCTAACACTGTCTGGTAACGATGTTTTCTGGGTGACTCTGTGCTCTCCGGCGTGACTTTTGTGTAGTTGCCCAATAAATGTTATCTTTAAATCCAAAACTGACTGTGAAAACTGTAAGACTGCTTTTGTGCCGTCATTGAAGTCTGATCACAACATGCATGGTTTGGTTTATATTTTGAGGTGGAATATTTTTCAAGTTTCTCACTTCTGCTATGAGGTTAACTCTTTGAAGGGGTTAACTTTGTTCAACTAAAAAGTATGGGCGACTGAGATGATATACAGTGTTGCCAGACTGGTTACTATGTATCTACATTTACAAGCCTTTTATTTGAACAGAGATGGATCCCTGTTTGAAGTTGGAAAGACACATTTAAGCAGTTATGCCCCTAAAGCTCAGCTTTCATGTTTTTTGTCACTCCTCTACTTACTTCCCTGTCTTTTATTTCCTTTACGGCAACCCCACCGCACCCAAGTTAAAGAATAGCAGTCGGTTGATGGTTCCACCGGTCCTGCAGGGCCTTGTTTCCTTGTTCCCTCCCCCGAACATTGTTGGTCTTTGTGTTTCATGTCATTGATTGGTCCAACTAGCCTTATCTGCGTGGCACATCCTGACACATGAGATCACTTGTACTTGTAGAGCCTGTACTAAATTCATAACGTTATTGTTTTCGACAGTTAGACATTAAATAGATGTACAACATCAAAAGTTACATCACTGGCAGTAATAGTATTACCTTAGGAGTGTAAAAATGTCATTGTGTGTGCCCATGTATAAAAGAAAAGGAAATGAAATATGACTTATGAACTGTGTACTGCCTTTCAACAGTCAAAAGCAACATAGACAAATAATAGACAGCGGCGAGCAGAAACCTAATATTTGTGTAAGGAGGGAGAATTACCCCGCACGCATTGAGCCACACCCAGCTTTATTTGCCCACCCATTATCCGAGCCACAGGACCATTTGTGTTGGCGTCACATATTTGTGTATCAATGCAACAATGCACAGAGATTGGGAGAGAAATAATCTAGCAAGCCTACTTTTCTTCTTTCCTGTGTTCATCTGTTTACACATGGCTTTTGTTCTCACTCTGCATTATTGGCTGACTTAAATGTTTGAATGAATGGAAGTATTGGGTGGCGTGTACAGAATCTCTGATTTTGAAGAGGAGGAACTGCTCTTGCACCCTGTTCCTGCTACGCTGTTCTGTTTCCTCCAGCTCCTGTCTTCCTCTTTGTGCAGGTGGAAGCTCAGAGGTCACCCTTCCAGCCTGTTGATAGGCGTCTTACCAGACATGGTTAGATGTAATTATTGGTGTCTAATACTGTCTGGTAATGCCGTCCATTAAATGGCATTACCTTCTGCTCTCTTACTTCCTCTCTCGCTCTTCTGTGCGTCTGACATGCAGTGTATTGACAGGGCAGTCCAGGGAAACACATCAGCATGTTTTTAGTAGTGGCAGATTGGACGATGACGATGATCACTATGGAACTATGATCCTTGCGCTGGAAGAGTGATTGAGTTCTTGGGGTTTCTTCCATGTGACTTGAGTCAGAGTTTCTTCACTAAGCAGCACTCCAGGTAAAGACCACTCCACAACAGGGTATCTGATTCATTCTTAATTTATTGTAGGAAGCCATAGAAAAATGTGTAATAGAAAGTACTTATTATATTGAAGGCTATTTACTCCTCAAATTGCAATGGTTGAAAAAGTTTTTTTTGTAACCTCATTATCTGTGACACACTCTGTACCTGACTGCAAGGTGTTATGATGATACGATGTGATTTAATAAAATGCAATGAAATTTAAATTGCCTCTCATGTCCATTTTTCTCTTGTTAGTTTTTTTTAAACAATATATTCAGATCTCCTGTGTATTGGCCCTTTGCAGCAGTTTCTCAGTTAATAGTGAACTCTTCCCTCTTCCCAGACCGGAATGCCGAGCCCCAGTCAGGTGTGGATCAGGTTACCAGCGAACAGAGCTTCTCTTTAAATGCCTCAATTTACCCATGAGCCCCCCCCCCCAAGCTAAGCCCGCATTGTGTCCCAGTGTATGGCAGTTCACAGTAGGCAACCTTGATAAGCTGAAAGCACAAGGCGTATTTTCACTGCCAAGTACCAGGCAACTTACAAGAGGTGCAGTGCTGCTTTTACCAACTGAAATCCATACACTGAGCCTGTTTGGTCACTGCTTACATTTCATGGGAAGGTTTTTTTTTTTTTTAAAGCACTGGTCTCCCCTTATCACTCCCACTGCTTTCACAAAGAGCCAATCGTATAGCGATGGTGTTTAATTAGGCCTGTTGGCTCGAGGGTTCAGTTGACTGGCTAAACGCACCACCTTTTATCAGCTGGAGTACAAACATGAAAACCATTTAGCCGTTTAAAGTAATAGGCCCGAGGCGTCATTGATCTCCCATTCTGGATAGGATAACACATGGAAATGAGGTAGTCCCTTACTGTGGTAATATAGGAAGTTTGGATTTTTTTAATTTTGAAGAAATCAACCTTTGCAATGTATGCTGTTCTTATTGGAATTTTTTGAATGCCATTCATCAAAGAAAGAAGAAAACATTTCTCTTGTACACTGTGTGAATAAATGGATAAAATGAGGTGAAGCATCTGTACTCGGCAATGATTGTTATTCACTTTTTAATTGAACATTGACAATAAAATGATGTCAAAAGGGATAGATTATTTTTCAAATATAAAGATACATTATCTCCTGTGCCCCTGGTAAGGCTGTGTACTGGTAAGTTTATGATGTAAGCATGTATATCCATACCTGAGAGGCCTTTTTTCTGAGAACACATTTTGACATGTCATACGAAATACACACAATGCTAATAACTGACATGGGACATTAAAAAAAGAGTGTACATGTGAAAAAAAGGCCTGTTGGGTGCTGCCTTATATATATTTGCAAAACACCCAATGTAAAAAAAAAAACAACCAATAATACACAACATTCCCTGGATGACAAGAAGAACATTTACAGTTTGACATATTGCTGCTAATTATATATAGCCAATTGTATGGCTTATTTTACTTTATTAGCATTAGCATAATTTAAGCATTTATAGTTGCAAGGGTGGACATATTTGACATATTTTCTCAGTGCTACAACCCATACATTTTAAGTTTTAATATCATTTTCATTATATCGTAAAAATGTATCTTAAAGGAAACTTATTTTTCAGCTTTCATATATTACCGTACCTTGTACGTCATCAACAGGTCACACCTGTTAGGGTCCCAGTCAGTTCTCAGGTCGTGAGAACGTCACTTTGTGATGCACATGGTTTTACATTGCAGCACATAATAAACAACATGTATCCGTACAACTACAAATAACCACATCAAACACTGCCTGGTTACAGGAAGTAGCTAGTGTAATTAGTCCCTTCCCCCTTTGGTGACGTGACACTACTGATTCACATTCCTGACTGGCACAGACCCTGCAAAGGATTCCTGCACTGGTCTGTGCATGCTTGGTGCAGTCAGACCAGATTCTTGCACTACTGCCGGCTCTGGAGGAGGAGGTTAGCTTCAATGAGCTTGAGTTTGTCACTGAGGTGGAACAGCAGCATAACAGAGCTCAAATGGCTCTGACATACCTGCAGGTGTGCTGATGCTAAATGTAAAGCTCCTGAAGTCACAGCGGACGATATACAATAAAATCAGTGCCAGATTTTTGTTTGACGGAGTTTGTCCTGTGCTTCGTGACCATTCATGATCATTGAGCAGCAATCAGGATTAGTTCTGAGGTCTGTGCTTTGTCACTTCATGGCTTGGGAAATTGAGTTACATGAATATTTGAATTACATATATAATTCATATATGTATATATATACAGTATATATATACACATAGTGTACATACTGTATATAGAAATTTGCACGAATATTTGTTTCCAGAGATGTTTTCTTTTTAACTTCAGGAAATGTTCACACAGAATGTCTTTGTCAATGATTTCTTGACCGAAGTATTCGGTGTAGTGGCCCCTGCACTCCTCAAGCTAAGTACACTTCTCTATACTTGGTGTATCTTAAGCCTTTGCCCCCCCCCTCCCCCCACTCTGGCTGGATTTACATTTTTATAAACAGATTTAGACACTTTTGAACAGCGCTGGTGTTTTAATGATATTGTTTGTTTTATACAAGAGGATGTTGCACAGGTTTTTATGAGATCGTTCGTTGATTTTATTGAATGTTTTGACATGTTTGATTTTGTTTTTATCCACTTTATTAGTAATTTAAGGTATTTGTGAATATGTAAAATAACTTGTTTTTGGAATTTTTGGCCAAAATCTGTACATGATTTATATGATTTAGGCTATCTCTTCTCCCGATTGTGAGATACTTGGTAATACATTTGCGATGGGATTAAACTGGATCTGAAAACGTCACTACCAAAAGCCTACCTTAACACTTGCAGTCCGTCAATAAGTATAGCCTCCATAATAGAGAAATAAATATAACCTAGAAGACAACATACATTAGGGACCACTACGACTTCTTTTGTTCAAATGTTAATGTTAATCTCTCAGTCTGAATAGCTGTTTTGCAGCCGTGCGACCTGTCCATGGTGTACCCTGCCTTACGCCCATTGTTAGCCGTGAGCTGCCTCCAGCGTCCATCACAAACCTCTCTGGATAAGCTAGATAATGGATGGATGGTTCTGCATTTTCCCATGGTTAAGTCAGTCTGTGAAATTTGACATCTGTGTTGATCTCGCATTTGTCACCAGTGGGAATGAGTGAATACAGACCCTGGGAACACAGTGTTGACCTCCCTACCGCCACACCAAACCCCTCTGATTTACTGGTGTAATTCTATAAGGAAATTATGAATAGCAGTAGAGAGAGAGAGTGACCCTATTGAGATGACCCTTTCTTTACATTGTAATTTGACTCCATTTCTTCCGCTATAACACCTTGACAAGGAGAATCCCTCCAAATAATGGGTTGAGCAGGGACACCATTGCTGCAGGCTGCATCCCTGTAATTGCTGAGCACTTCCTGGTGTAGACGACAGTTGGGAGGACATGGGAATGGGCGAGTCTCCAAAGACACGCAAACCTTATGGTGTCACCGCCCCAAGACGCACACAGAAACAGACGCACACAGAAACAGACACACACACTCACACGCACACGCACGCACACTTACAAATGTTTTATTTGTTTTGGAGACATCTATATACATGCAACATGTGTTTCATTTCCATTTCACTGAATGTATATTTGTATATTTTTGTTTCTCTGATTGCCCACACATGATGAAGTTTTATTTGTGGACAAGTCTATTCCATGACGGTGGTTTGCTTGGAGTAAATTGAAGAAAAACGGAGTTGATAGTACTAATAGTGGTACATGCCAGAAGAGGCATCACATGCAGAAACAGAAACTTATTTTTTAAAATAGAAGCAAAGTAAAAAGCGAAATAAATACACTTTTGACCAACACCACAATTTTTATGGATGTCAAATAGGCAAGTTATTAATTAACATTTAAATCATGAAATGTGTAGAATATGGACTAAACAAACAGTCATGTACATTTACACATATATGCACCAAAACAAACACACACACACACACACACACAGCCTCTTGGCAGATGGCAAACCATGAGGTCGACAGGGCTGTAAAACAAGCCTGTTCTCTTTGTCCACCTACGCAGCACTTTGCACAGTGTGTCTATAAGATGGCACAATTTTATCAAGGTGTGGTTGACACTGACTCCTGTTAAACAGGAATATGGGACGCTTGGCTTCTAACAAATAGGGCGCCACAGTTGGAGTCGCATTATGGACAAGGAGCTCCCTTTCTTATCACTGCCATTTTGTCACCGACAGTAAATGAGACGTTTACAGTCCTGCGTGTAAATGACTGAACTGACAAGACTGTCTGGTATCTGAATCTCTTCTGTTATTTTCTTTGAAATGTGTGGTAACCTGTACTGTGAGATGTGACGAAACCTTTATTTGTACGTCTTTAAACTGAACCAAGAAGCAAAAGTTGACTTTAGATAGTCATGGCAAACCTGTTTTTTTTTTTTGACATATTTTGATAATCCCCGATGTGTTAGAAACTTTAATGATGGAGCATTCAGATAAAATCCACCTCAAAGCATGTTTTCCTGTCGTCTCCTTTTCTAATGTTTGGCCCAATGAGTGAGATGCATGTGTGGTGGGACATGCTCCCCTCGTATAGGTAAATAGGTAGTGTTTGTGAATGCAGCCTTGGACCAACTCCTACGCCCACCAACTGCCTAATCAGGGCCAGGATATTGAAGGCACCTGGTGACCTTTTCAGCCTCTGTTTCCTGCTCTCTGTCTCTGCTGTGACTGGCAGTATTTGCTGCCTAAGAATTGACTGTCCCGTAAGAAATCTCTGTTTGCCCACCTGCAAGTGTTTTCTTGTGTTAATCCCCCATATCAGAGGTGGTTCACCAGCACAATAACCACTGCAGTTTTGCCCCTGTAGTTTGCACAGTGGGACTCGCGATAGACTGCACCATTTTAATCGTGAGGATAGCCGTGTTGCACTGAAGGTGGGTAGTGGTAGCACCCTTGGACACTCCTGTGTAGTCTGCCTCTCCATGTAGCTTTCTTTTGTGTGGTTTTGGTCGGACTGAATTTTATAAATAAACTACACTGACTTATTATTTATTTATTTATTTTTGAATGATGATGATTTTATCCACCAAACTGATTTTCAAGTTATTATTATTATCTTTTCTTTTTTCACCAGCTCCAGTCCCTGCCTGTTTAGTTGTTTTGGTTATTCTTAAAAATAAATCATTTGATATACTTTGGATCTCTCATCTCAGCCTCCTTAGTAACAAGCCTGTGTGTATTTCTGTCTCTTTCCCAGCTAATATCTCTTTCGCTCTTAATTCTCCCCTTATTTCCCCATTTTGCCACATATGCATACTAACCAGACTGTATGTGTAATCATACTGATGCATATATGCTGGATCTAAGAGGCACCACCCCTGTCAATTATCAGGCTGTGAGGAGGAAGAGAGGAGATTATGCATAATTGCCAATGCCGACCATGGCTGTGCCTGGGTGTTTCCTCCTGCGTCGAATTGCTGAGACAGAAGGTGATTAGTGGATTTGCCATGCGAGCAGACAAATACTATGTTGCTCAACTTCATACTAGCTACTGGATTTGGCACTAGACAGTATGACTAATGATTATGTCTGCTATAAAAAAAGGAAAATTATTCCAAGCATGATAAAGCTTGATGAATTTGTGTTAACATTACATTACATACTACATACATTACATCAGTTGGCTGACGCTTTTGTCCAAAGCAACTTACAATAAGTGCATTCAAACCATAAAGAGAAAAACTCACAACCACAAGAGCTATGTCGATAAATTCATTTATTGGAATTGGAGTTCATAGTAAACTAACTAAAAGGTTATCCAATGGCAGAAAGTATTACTGTTCCTTTTGTGCAAGGATACAATATCCTGGAAACTGGCAAATCCATTTTGATTGACACTCCGCTCTCATGTTACCATAGGGTTCATACAACAGAGGCTTACAATTAAGCCTCTGCTGGCAATTAATATTGAATGAAGCTAAACTTAGAGGTGGGTGGGTGTTGGACACACGAGTACTGAGCTGTCCTGAGCTGTTGTTATTGTAAGATTCAGTCTAAAAGGGGCAACTGTTGCTAAGGGTCCCGTTACCTGAGTAACTGGTGATTGTTTACTCTGGCCTAGTGGCTTTGCAGCATGACAGACTCGGCAGGCTGAACTGCAGACTGGCCAAGTGATTTCAGCCTCAGTCGCGTTGGTTGCTCGGTCTGTTGGTTTGCTGTTTGTCTGGGCCTTGTAGTTTGGATGTCAAGGCTGAGCACACACGGTGGAAAAAGAGTGGACTGAGTAAGTTTTCCATGAGGTCTGGCTGCCCGTGTGTGTGACACTGGAGTTGCAGGTAAAAATGTTTTGTTTACAAATGTAGCTTACAAGTCTATAGTAGAACCCCCGTTTTCTATTATGAAACATTTCTTCACCTAACATCCTTTTAGAAATGATTGTGAAATGAAAAATGTTATGATTGTGGTGCTAGTGGAAAGGTTTTGGTGTCGCTCAGGTCAATTTGAAACCTAAAGGTGATTTGCACATAAGTTTATACATTTGGTAATTAAGCCTGATGTTGTTGCTACAGGAATGAAACCACCACACTGGAAACTATAATGTTTGGACTGGAGGTGTCACAGGAAACGTCGACAAACTCAGACCATAAATACTGTGACCACTGAATACATTCATTTAAATGCCACATTGTCACGTGCAGGTATTCGTTCACAAACCAGAATATTAGACAAAAATCTATCTAGGATGGTGCTACATGCTGTTAACCCCTCCTAAACATTTTCTTTCGCCCATGGTGCCACATTTCTAGATATCGATTACAAGCTTCTCAATCACGGGGGTCATGTCCTCTGAGTCCTGGGTGGCGGCCTGCAGTGAGGGCAACGGAGAGGACATGGGGCTGCAGAAGAAACAAGATGAAAGGGCAGAGAAAAAGGAAGAGGAGGTTCCCTGTGAGTACAACAAGCCCGCAGATAGCCTGAGGTCAGAGAGGTGTTTGCCAGTGGACCATAGTGGCGTGCAGGACTTGACATCCGAAGGTGGACTGGTGCACGATCAGCGGGAGGAGACTCGGACTCTGGAAGAGAGACGCAGGATTTCCCTTGTGATTGCCAAGCCCGAGAGCCGGGTCCGAGGGCCAGGTGTGTGATTTGTGATCATGTAGGATTCTGTCTAAATATTGATCTTCTTCAGTATATCAAAACACATTTCTGCACATTTCACCAATGTAAATGTAAAGGCTTTCCCAGTCAGAATCATTCAGAAACCACTTCAATCAACACAATTTGGGGTTATGAATGATGGCATGAATGCTTTAATTCTGTGCATTTGTATTTGTAAAAATAACAGGCGCATGCGTGGTGAAGCGAGGTCTCCGCAGATCCTTTCCCAGGGGCTTGTCGACTAGCTCGTTTCTAGACAAGGACAGAGGGCAGCATGTTCACGAGCCCCGGGGGCCTGGCAATTTCTATTTCTTTGGGGGAGCCAACGGAGCAGAAATGTAAATATAAGAATATATATAAAAGAAAAAATACATTTAGCCTTTTAGGTGAAGTTTTTTTCTGTTTTGAAGATGTATATCTATAGACAGTGGATACATTGAGAAAAGATAAATCCCATGTTGGGAAGTTTTTAAGTTTCCTCTGCTCCCCCTGTCCTTTGGATTGTTATGTGATTATATTTGAAGTATGATTTCCCCTGGGATTTTTCCCTTAGCGTGAGCAGTTACTTTGAGATCAGAGGATGGAAGAGGATTTACAATAAGCACAGGGAGGATTTCAAACTCAAGTGGTGTGAAACCAAATCACCCGGCAACTACTGCAACTTCAGAGAAGGTAGTCCCAGTGTAAAGGACATCATTTGGATTATGTGTTTTAAAATCATGGCTGATATTAAATGTCTTGCTTCATTGTTGCATATTGCCTGCTAAATCCTTTTGTGTCTCCAGGTGAACAGTTGGTATACCAGATTCCTAACAACAAGGTGCTCACCACTAAGATTGGCCTTCTCAATAGTCTGCGAGAGTATGAGCGAGTCGGCAGCAAGGTCAACCACGGAAGAGGACTCAGGTGAAGTGGAAAGCTGTTTCCCAGCTGTATTTGGCCGCTTTTCATCACTTATCCAGAGGGCTTGTATCTATTAAAAGCACACTAACATGTGTGGCAAATATCCCAGCAACCATACGCTACCATCACTGAGAGTCAGCTCTGTAAGCCTCTGCAAATCTGATTTGAAACAAAAGTCATTTATTTATTAAACACTAGTGCATAATCAGGAACAGTCTGAATCATATAACATTTCTATTAAAGGTTTTTATGTCAATTATATACACTTTTTCAGTTGATTTTGATTCTTTCTAGTGCACTTTTAATTAACATATGAAATGTCTGTATTTAAATATCTGTGAAATGAAATTTGAATACCAAACATTTCATTGGCACAGAATGTAATGAGTTCAGATACTAGTTCAGCTCTATAAAGGAAAGACTATTTTCTTGAATCTTAATCAGGGTGCCACAAGGGATTATAATGTTTTACTATAAATAGCAGTTTATTAGAGTTCTGTCCAACAATATGATCACAGGCATTTTTCCTGTCTTTAATAAACTTAACCCAAAGTTGTTTAGCTTCACATATTTATGATAAACTGTATTGGTAGAAGTAGCCTTGTTCTATATATTTTAGCCCATTTACAGCACAATTTTAATGACCTCAGCCACTCAGACATTTTCCATTCTTTGAGAAAATCAGTTGCAGTGAGGATGTTGCTTGAGTCAGTAAGCCGTGGACGAGCAAACATTTATTTGGCCTTATGTCGTTCCTCACAGGAGGCTGAAAATGGAGGAGTTCATTCCCACAACCTTTCGCATGGATGTGAGGGAGGAGAGGGATTCTTTCTTTGCCCATCAGGAGGGTAAAATGCCCCAAAACATGCCACCTCCATGAATAATAACTTAATAATAACCTATAACTAACCCTGATGTCACGCCACTGGTGCCATAGGATTTTTTTTTTGTTTGCAGGCTTTCAATCAAATGTGACCTGTCATGCATCCGACAATGAAAAGAAACCTTTGTGCCTGGCAGTGTTAAGACAACAGTTGCCTTGGTGATTGTTTAATCAAGAGTTTGAGGATGTTGGAAAATAATACACTTCACCTCCCATAAGGCCCTGATAAAATCACCAGGGGAACATGCTGTTTCCATAGAGATGAGTCAGCAGAGGGCAGGGCTGAGACACAAACATAAGGAGAAATGCAACAAGGTCAGGGTGTAGAGTCTCTGCAGTACAGGCCAAAGCTGATTAAATACATTTAATATTATAACAGGACTAAAGGAATAAATGATTCACACAGCATTATTATAAGTGGAGTACAACTTATGGCGGACATAGTTATAACAAAGTAAATAGGAAAAAGATAAATGGGTGATTTTGAACTCAGTGATAGATACAGTACATCTGTGGAGAGTAGAAAGGAGAAAAAAAAAATCCAGTACAAAATGATATACCGGAAACAAAACTACCCCATACCTCCTTATCTGTTTTTTTTTTTTCTTTTTCTGGGAGCAAACAAACACACCTAACATCAGCGTCATCTTTTGTCTTGCAGAGGCTTATTTGAGTAAATTCATAAAATTATTATTTGACTCATCAGAGAGTAGATTTCTCCTGATTAGTGTTATAGTATAATGTAATGGGTAATATAATATATTGGGTAATATAATTGGTTATATTCCATGCCATTTTAAAAGCTGACATACACTTTTGCATGTTTCTTGCTAGCGTCAAAAACAATGTGATAAATGGAAAAATATAGGTAGGGTTCATTTAACGTAGTCAGGCTTGATAATTATTTGATTTGTTGACAACAGCAGAATTGCCATCGTGCTAATTTAAACATCTAGTATAGATAAATAATTGCAAGCACTGTGTCCTGCTTTAAGAGGTTTCAAAAGTTCTGGTTGAATAAAGTAGACTACAGAGCAAATAGAGGAAGTGATATAGAGCGAAACAAGATAATTTAATATTTTCTTTATTAAAAAATACAATTTGAAAGAACAGAAACAATTAGCTCAACTTAAAATTACAAACGGCATTTTATATGCTTTATTGAACAGGACACCACAGAGAACAAGAAAATGAAAAGAGAATGAAATCACATTCGAAGCGTCTCTCAACAGAGAAAATACTAAATACTTCAAATAACCTTACCTGGTTATGGAACATGTTCTTATCTGGTGTATGTCTGTGACCTTATCCAGGTATGCAGCACAACGAGAGATGTATGTGGATCTGTAAGCCCACCGGTTTAAACCAGGGCAGAGGCATCTTTCTGCTGAAGAGCCAGGAGGACCTAGTTGCCTTCAGATTGAAGCTGCAGCACATAGATGACAGGCTGGCTGATAAGAAGATGCATCACTGCCAGCCTCAGGCTCGCATTGTCCAACAGTAAGTGAACATGCATTAAACGGGATTTCATGTCAGTCATCATGTCAACCCCTACAGATTTATACTTGTTAAATGTCATTAAGTTTGGAGAGGTTTCAACAAGCACAGACACAAGTTAAAAACAAGTCCCTTAAACTGTGGCCGTGAACTTTTCACTTGAACCCTTGACTATAAAGACGGCCATACACCACTTGAAATGTGCAAGTGAGGAAAACCAAGAAAACAATATTGGCATATTAAAAGTTTATATTCTCAAAGTTCACATTTTATTTCAAGAATTTAGTTTGAGCCCTTGTCTTTCACACTTGTTTTTTCAGTTGACAACCGACAAACATTGTTTTCCACAGACTGTTGCTATTACTGTAGCTTGTCCTGAAGGTAAACTGCCATTTTGCCTTCAGTTACATTCAGAGCCCACTTCTCCTGAAAGGGAAAAAGTTTGATGTACGCTCATATCTCCTGATCGCCTGCACTGCACCATACATGGTCTTCTTTCGCCATGGCTACGTGAGACTGACCTGCGACCTCTACGACCCCAATTCCAACAACCTCTCTGCCCACCTCACCAATCAGGTAGACCCCAAGGATCAGCAGTGATATTACATTAAGTGCGTTCAGGAAATCAGGCAGTTATAGAAATGTCTCCATGAAACATCTCATGACTCCCAGAATGAGTCATGGCATTGGTGCTTGTCAACAATAACATTTTTAATTTTCTTTAAGGTGCTGGATACACATTACCTGCACTAAAAAATATTTGTTTAAACCCCACACAGCTTGTTGTTGTTACCAACATGAATAATAAAGAATAACTAGGAACTGACAAGCTGTTTTTTTTGTTTTTCCGTGGGACACAAGAAAAAAAAAACAAGTTTCTATATTTTTTTTATGGTTAACAAAAACACGTAATTTGACTTGGCTTCACTTCATCTTTACAACCTCTCTGCCTGGGTTGTGTGTCTCTGGTCCCCCTGCTGTTTGTCTCTAGTGCGTGCAGAAGAAGAACCCCCTGTACAGCCAACTGAAGGAGGACACAGTGTGGTCCATGGAGAGCTTCAACGCCCATGTCAACGACTGGTTTCGGGTTGCTAAGGGTCTGCCCAGGGACTGGGTGCTGGGCGCCTTCACAGTAACTGCTGTAGCTCTCGGGGACCAATTACTATTTTATAATGGTTGTTGGTGTTTGCAGCTAATTGAGACTAGGGTTGGGCTTAGCTGATCTCCATGCTGTCAGGATGTAGGATACATCATTTTTTTCTAGAATGAAATATCACACTTGCTTTTTAATGGTTGTTTTTTCCATCCATAGTGCCTGACAATATAGCAGCACACTGTGCACACGTTTATGCTTTATAGCAACAGTTGCTCATGTCGTAGAGAAACCTAGGGTCACACTTTCAAGTGAATCAACCAAAGTGTGGCTCTGTGGTATAACGGAAGCCTGATGCTGTTTCACAAAACCAAACTCTCAGGTCAGAGGAAGTCTGATGTGAGCTTTTAAAAGAAAGATGCTATAAAGTTCCAAATGCAGGATTTAAAAAATATCTCTCCCAGCCTGCAAATTCAGTATTTAATCATTTAAAAAAAGACCAATGTATTGAGATGTGTTCAGAGCGAGCACTCTAGATTCATAGTACTATAAGATCTTTTATCATTGCCTTCAGTACGTTTTGTCTCCTCCTTGCTATCTAATGGAGGCTCAGCCTGAACTAAGAAGAGTAAAAAGGTGACTTACAATTAAGCCCTGTTAAATGAGGATAACAACTTTACATGGTCATAACATATCACTGTTTGGTCTACAACTTGTGCTGGTGCCACCAGGTGGCCAAAAAACGTAGTGCAACATCTACGTTTGTTCAACACAAAGACAGTTATGAGAAATGACAATGATCAGTGAGTCATTTGAACATTGCAAAATATATCAAACAATCTCTCTGATGTGGAAAAAATACCTTGCAACCATGTATTTATGGAAACTGCTTCTGAAAGCTCCAAATTGGCTGCTGCAGATAGTGCTATATTGCTTGTCACTCTTAAGCCTAATGAACAATGGTTTGGCTGACTTGTTCCCATTTTCATTCCACACATTAGAGAAGCATGCAGCGGATCATGACGCAGTGTTTCTTTGCAGTCAAATCCAAGTTAGACCGACGACTGGGCCTCTTTGACTTGATTGGCTGTGACTTCATGGTTGACCAGGACTTCAAGGTGGGTGAGGATTTGATGATTGCCTGAATAACACTTATTGCCCCACACATGTATTAACGGTGTCATCATGTGGCACTAGTAGGTGTGGCTGTTGGAAATGAACTGTAATCCAGCTCTGCATATGAACTGTGAGGTGTTGAAGGAGGTGATACCCAGCACTGTGGTGGAGACACTGGGTAAGCTTCAACCTCATCATCTTATTACAATATTACAAGGACTTAAAACTCAAATTCAGCAGGTATTCATGTTTTTAAAAGGCCGGTGAACGAGTGACAGGGTTTTACGAGCCTTCTCTTTTTATTTAGTGGTACATTTTTCTATTTTGGATGCTTAACAGTCTGATGTAAGACTCTACACTTCTCTTATCTGCTGTCAATCTCCAGATTTAACTATGGAGATCTTCAACAAGTGTCGTCTTGGGCGGAGAATCCTACCTTTGGCCAGTCAGAGGGAATTTGTGCTGCTCTACAGCGGAGTTTATCCTCCTGATTTAGCACTTGCCTGCAACAAGAGCCACACAAACGGTGAATCCCTCCAGAAAACCATCAGCAAGACACAGAAGACTGAACCCAGCCGGTGGAGAAATGTGCCCACAGCCTCCTCTGATTACTATACGAGGGTCTCAGAGGGTGGTGAAGGACGGCGTAGTCTAAAGCCTGGCTACCGTCCAACGCCCTCCACTGCCACCTCAGCTCCACACCCACGCTGCAGCAGCAGCAGCATCCTGCAGACTGTCAGGAGTAAGAATCTCAGGCCTCGGGTCCAGCTCAAGCTGAGCAAATGTACTTTGCATCCCCATTTGAAGGCAGCCGCTGTGTGCGTGGACGAATGTGAAATACAAGAGGAACATGGTGAGAAGGAGGACCAAGTAGAGTTTAGTGTAAGGGAGAGAAGAGGAACTGGGAAACATCCAAGAAAGCAGCATTGATCTAAACATCTGAACACCTGGTGATGTTTTAGTTTCAGAGAGGAAATGTGACGGGAAAGGATCTACTTATCCCTTAAATGCTGAAAACTGGTTTCATTCTTGTTTTTTAAGGAATGTGCCCTAAAGAGGAACTTTGTTTCAAGTTGAACCAAGTTTTTTCGTCCTATTTTGGTGGGTTTATTGTTCCTGTATACATCAAGTTGTGTCACTTTATAGACACAGGAGAACTTTGCCCTGTGGAAAGACACGCTCTCAGGCGTGGTTGTGTACCAGCCCTCCCAACATCTAATTCTGACCAGGAAGATCTACACAAAGCCCCACTCTGTAGTTGTTGGGTCTTGTTATTTTGACTACAACCCTTTACCTCTCTGTTTCATAACTCATAATTATCTGTCCTTATCCAGGGTCTGCACCTGTAAACACAGGCAGGCATCAGGTTTGCCCACAGGATACTTGCTTCATGCACATTTCAACAATCATCAGTTCGACTCATCCACAAGAGGAGGTGCAAGATTTTCTCATGTCATTTGGCCAGTTTGTGTTTTTTTTTTCTGTCTCTCTCAGAGTTCAGAAAGGTTCAGAGTGTAGTTTACCAAAGTTGCCCTGTGGAAAGACAAGCTCTCAGGCGTGGTTGTGTACCAGCCCTCCCAACATCTAATTCTGACCAGGAAGATCTACACAAAGCCCCACTCTGTAGTTGTTGGGTCTTGTTATTTTGACTACAACCCTTTACCTCTCTGTTTCATAACTCATAATTATCTGTCCTTATCCAGGGTCTGCACCTGTAAACACAGGCAGGCATCAGGTTTGCCCACAGGATACTTGCTTCATGCACATTTCAACAATCATCAGTTCGACTCATCCACAAGAGGAGGTGCAAGATTTTCTCATGTCATTTGGCCAGTTTGTGTTTTTTTTTTCTGTCTCTCTCAGAGTTCAGAAAGGTTCAGAGTGTAGTTTACCAAAGTGAGGAAGCTGCTCAGCTCTGTGCAGACAGCCAACTGACAGGAAGGAACAACTACTACGCAGCAACTCAACTTAAACTTTTTGACACTTTTATCTTCACTTCTTCAGCAAAAACATCCTTCATTCGCGGGGCTCTATGGAAATATACACGACATGCTGGCAAAAAGGGGGAACTAGAGCTTAGCGGCACCCCTCCCTCTTTTGCTCCAGCACATAAAATCTTCTTTTGGACCCAATCAGCCCCTGTTTTTTATCTCTTTAGTTTTAGTGTGGCTCTTACACACCCAAAGACACACGTATACACACGGGGAGGATGATTGCCCAGGCAGATGGTGCTCAGTGTGCGGACTAGAAGCTGAGACAAGGCTGCGAGGGACAGACTCCTCGTCCAATATGGGATGCTGCAGTGTTACCCAGAGGCATACTGGGGTGGACGAGGTGGGCCCTGATGAGATCGAGCTCCTGGAACTCTCTGGAGACAAATTCGGGTAAGACACAGCTGCAAGTTCACAGGTCAAAATAGAAAAGGTTTGGTTGGAACATTTTCAAGACTGCACTTTGATCGTTGAGCAAAATATTACAGTGGGAATTAAAAGGGGCTGACAGCATTACTTCAGTTAAAATGTGAATTAAGCAATCTTCCCTTTGCTTATCTTCGTAGCAGTAGAGATAGCGCATCCTCTAGGTTGCTAAAATGTATTCTTTGTTGTGTCACATTTTGGAACGCTAAATATGAAACACGAGAGGAGGTAGCCTCCTGTGTAAACTTTTACAAAGCGGCAGACCATGTGCTCTTTTCACACAGCAACAGGATGTTGCTTTCTGACTGAAAAACTTCCAAGTTCTGGAGTAGAAGAAAAGGTTAAATTAGAACCCACTTAAACCATCTTGAAAACACCTGCACAACAACATATTACCTACATAGGATTCCCACCCATCAGCACCCAGCACAACAACAAGGCAGGCAAACTAATTGGCTCGCTTTTAGTCAACATGAACTTGGGAACTCAGTGATGCTGCACTGATGTGATTAGAAGATTACCAAAAGACAATGGCTGCAGCATGGAGGGGTTTAATACAGAGTCAGGGTGGGACAAGGCTCCACTGGTTCTCAGGCTCTGGGATTAGACAGAGGCTAATCACAACAATAGTAACCATCTGTGTGGCTGTGGAATAAATATTATTGTTTGCCACAGGGCCACGTATACTATGAGTATTTTAGAATGTACACAAAAATGTGCATAACAAGAACACACACACTCACAAATAGACATAGGCACTTAATCAGGTGTGTGTAGTGTTACTAATGACATAGATGGTAATCGTGTACATATATTAAAATCCAGACAAACAGACCCCCTTGAGATGTACGATCTCATTTTCAAGGGGGTCCTAAAACAACAACAAAAAAAACATTATAAGCACAATTCAGACAGAGCATCTAATATAATGTAAAACAACAGAAAAATAAAATGACATACACATATGAATAATAATGAGACAAGACAAACATAGAAAACAATAACAGAGTAACAAGAGCAGAACATAAGAAAATCTATCGAATAAAAGATGAAAATCTAAAGTTCAAATGCCTTTAGCCACAACAACTGAGCCAGAAACATAATCTAATAATATTGACTTCAATGCCATAAACACAATGTAACATTTAATTTTAGAATACTAGCTTATATTTTTATATCAGCTTTTGAACTTAATTCCTGTTCTCCCTCTGCCTTATATTGTGAGTCAACAGTGAATCAATATCATGCTTATCTTCAATCATTTGTGAATGCATTGTGACATGTTTAAAATGTCTTCTTTTCTTGTGTATGTACAGTATATCCTCTGCAGCACATGTAAGTAAACCTGCATTGTAACGTTAGTGTGTTCCATGAAATTGGGATAATTAGGACAAAGCTCTGCTACGGTTTGCACTAGACAAAGGTGAAGGGTCAGCAGGTGGGTCTGTCTCTGCTGTGACTACAGTAAGCAGATTATGTCTGGCTGCTGGGTCGGTCAGGCTAAATATTTAAATTGTATAATCTTCTGTAGCTCTGCAGTCTATGTTTATATTGATAGTTTTCACAATTAAGAAAATCCAGTCGGCCTGAGTCATCCATGACTGTGCCAAACCAAACCACACAAGGCCTGAAACTGAGGCCATGCACATGAGGCTATGAGGCCACAAATCTATATCTTGATAGTGACTACTGCTGCTGTGGGTTTCCTCAGGGCGTGGAGTTTACCAGAAACCAGGCTTCAGCTGTCAGTGAGGAACAGCAGGGATGACCAGCAGTTGCCCCCTCCACCGCCGCCACCACCACTGCGCTACCCTTCAGTACGCCACTTGGAGCAAGAGGTGACTATGAGTGTTTCGAGTGTAACAGAGACACGCTTCAGTTGCGCAGAAAGTAGGGCATGGCTCATACCACTCTGCGCTTGCTTAAACCAACATTGTGGTGAGAGGTGCCTCACATGAATGTCAACAGTTTCCACTCAGTGTAGTTATTTGTGTCAAAGCCAGACACACTGTACGCACACCATGGGAATTTCCAGGACAAAAGCGAGAGATGCTGCGGTCCCTGTTTGTTGTGAGTCAAACTTTACAGGAAATAAAGGAGGACACAATGCCACACAAACCTGAGTCTTCCAAACCTTTCCGCTTCTCTGATAAACTGTCATAAAAATATCAAAACATTCAACATCACATTTCCCTGGTTGTGCTTTAACAAATAGCAAATAACTGCGACTGTGAAGCACATAGCGACACATATCAGTGATGATGCAGGAAGTAATGGGATGGCACATGCCTTGGAAATACGCTTCACACCTTGATCGTCATTGCAGATAATCATTCAACAGAAATGGGCTTAATACGTTTTGTGTCTCTAGGTGGTGCTGTGGGGCAGGAGCAGAGATGAGTTGCACTGCAGGATTTATTCTCAGCAGCCGATCAAGGGCTGGGAGGGCCAACCTGCCCACATGTATGGAGAGGTGATCTACTCCTCCCCAGTGTCTCTCTACAACAGCTACACACAGGTGAAGTGGAGCAGCATAATCAGTTAATACATGAGAAATGCATTTTCTTTCTTTTTTTACAACACAATACTTAACGTTTCTTTAGTCAAGCCCACAAAGTGAGCTTTAAAAGAACATGATCACTAAGTTGATGACACCTTTTGTTTGTCTCTGCAGGAAACGAATGCCCATTTCCTGGTGTTGTTCTCGTTTCACCTGCTGATCCTCTCGCTGGACCACTCTCGACAAGACTTTACCTATGAGGTATTCTGTGGTTGGGGCCTTCTGCTTCACAATGGAGGGTGTTCTCCCACACTTGACTAAGGTTCTCCTCAGCAGCATGATACCCGATGCACAGGCTGAGTTGTCCTCCGTAACCTGACCATGATGTTTAGAATATACATGATGTTTATAATGAGTGCAACTTGGAGGATAACACCACTTTATGTACTCCCCGTTTTTGTGTAGAAACGCATCTAACGTGTTCAGGCCGAGGTGACAGGAATTGTCTCTAACTGGGCAGTTAGAGTAACCATAGTCATATTTTTTTTTGTTTTGTTTTTGGATTTCACTACACTTTTTTCCTTACCTTCTCTTATCTTGTAGGGCGTTCTTCCCCTGTCTGGACTGACCTTCCAAGCTGTCTCCATGGACCCTGACGTGTCGCAATCGCCACACATGTTTGAGATTAGCGGTAAATCAGAGGAAGTGACCAAATTCAGCGAAGCCATAGCAACACAAAAAAGAAATGCTAAGCCTGATGTATGTTGTTCCCCCTTGCAACGCAGGACCAATGGTGGATTCCAAGGTGTTTCTGTGTGACAACGCTGCAGTGTTACAGACATGGATGCAGCAAACAGAAGACAGGAAATACAAGTCAATGACACAACCCATGAATCCCACTAACTGTGCTCTCTCCTATCTAGTAAGGATCTTCTTCTTTTTTTTTTACTGTACCTCAGAGAGTAATCTGATGACGTTTTCAACGATACATTGTTCAAATGTTTCTTCCCTAGTTACCATGTGATATGCACTGGAAAAGAGAAGAACTACTTAACTATTTGCTAAAAGCTCCAATATGGCAGTGGGAGGGCTTGCCCATACAACACATGGGTCACCCAGGATACGTATCTATCATCCACATAATCAACTCACAAAGACAGGTAAATCAATACCCTCACTCTGCAGTATTAATCTGCACTATATATATTTTTTTATTTCTTTACTTTGACACATTGCACTAAAGCACTTAAAGGTAGGCCAGAGATGGATTGTGTGTAATTGTTTGTTGTTTCATCTCAGTAGAAGCCATGTTTCTCTGCAGTAAAACGCTCTGTAATCATCAACACTTGTAGCATGACAAAAGTCCCTATACGTCAAGATGAAGTGGGCGTCAGTCGTGGAACAATGATACAACGCTGTCACCGAAACAAACTAGTATTGATTAATCCACAAAATGAGTGTGATAAAAGTGATAAAAACTCGAAGTGAGCAATATATTATAAGATTGGTTCGACTCGTATAGTCTCGGCCAACTTACCTCATACCAGAGGCAGCTCCCTGCTCAAGAACACTTGTGCAGCACCTGCTAATCTAAAAAAAAGGATAACCCCATCTACAAGTCTCCTTCGTTTCTGTTGAAGTATGGTTTCATCTCAGTATCCTTTCACACTTTTTCTTTTCGCACCCTCTCAATTCTGAGCAAGTAGGCGTTCGTGTCAAATCTGGCCTGTGGTCTTATCTACTTAGAAGACACTATCTCCAATGTATGTGCAAATGGTTGATGTACAGTATGTGAAACGATTGAAAGGATTCAAACCGCTTTGGGGATAAAAGTGAAACGACCCTTTGCCAGTGCTGTTCACGGTTGGTTGTATTCTCTCAGGGACGCCAAGAAAGACTGATGGTTCTCTTCCCTCAAGACGTCCTGCTGTTGTCAGTCGACCACAAGAGGCTGAACATAGGATACGAGGTAGTGTAAGATTACTCGGGCCTCCGCCGAGGTGGCAGAACTACATTTTGTGACTCAACGGGTTGTTGGATATTTTATTGGCCCTTGGAAGAGGACATATACTTTGACGTTTTGGTCAAATTTGGGACGACATACTATACCCTGACGTTTTTTTTTCCACTGTTTGACACATATATACAGTATATATATATATATATATATATTCCTATATACAGTATATATATATATATATATATGAGCTTTTCTGATAAGCTTCATGCATTTTTGACATTTTTTTAAGTTTTTACTTTTTTTTTTGCCATTTTTGACAAAATACTATACTAAGACATTTTTCACATTTTCACATTTCTTTCACCCTTACCATATAGTTTCGCGTTGCCGACTTTGAAATGCATGTTTGAAGTGACTATGACGCTTTTAACTTTTTTCACTTTTTTCACCTTTTTTCACCTCTACGATATGTTTTTGCATTGCCAATATTGTTATGCATGTTCAAGTGTGCAAGTGTTTTTGGACGTCATACTAGACTATTACCTTTTATGTCAAATTTTGGACAAAATAGGAATATGAAGTTTTTGTCAAATTTGCCGAGTTGCCAGTTGCTGTGTATGTTTCAAGTGTTTTGAAAATGTTTGACGTGTTTTCATTTTTGAATATTAATTACTGCTAGACATGTTGTACTATGGTGTTTTTTCCTGTTTTCTACTTTATGTAACTTTCTTGCTGTTTTAGTGCATTTTTTACGTTTTTGGTCAAATTTTGGACTACATACAATAGTATTATGTTTTAGAAAAAAAAACTTTTTTGAGATTTAAAAGTTTTTGCTCAGCTAAAGTACAAAAGTATTGACTGTACAATGATTTTAATAAGTCACTTTCAGCGACATCTTTCTCTGCTTTATCATCTTTAACAGGGAAGGTTACCCAGACACAGCATCAGAGCAGTAGAGCGGTCAGCCATGCCTGAAAAACTGGAGTTTGAGTTGATTGGTATGCCTGCCTGTGTCCATGCACATTTTTTATTTTAATACCAGTATTTCATAGAAACATTGTTTTGTTGAAGGTGAGCTGGTGGAGCCCCTGTACATCTCTTGTACCAGCCTAGAGGACTATCAGAACTGGATTTTTCAATTACAGCAGGTTAGACTGTGGAATATGTTTCTGTAGATCCATTGAACTGAATATACACAAGAGACACCATCTTGATTTTCTATTGTTTAAAACTCTCAAACTCCCTATATAAAGGGAAAACAACTCTTAAGCAACGTGAAGCCAATGTTCATCAGCAAGGATTTTGTCTTTGACCTGTAGCCCGACAGTGCCAATCACATCACGGTGAGTCCAGCTGCACCTTTAATCATGCCAAAGCTGCAAAGGAGCAGGAAGGAGTCCCAGGAGCCGATGATCCCTGCTGTGCAATGCCACATCAATAGACGGAGCTGACTCATCTGCAGTTGGAAAGCTTGATTTTCAAGGTAATTACATTTCTAAAACTAACTGTAGATAGCATGTACATATTACGTGTATGTCTAATTATGCCAAGAAATGGAGATACAGCAGTGAAGCTGCTCTGAAAATGTTACCAGTCTGATATATCTGAAAAGATACAAAGTAGAGGAATGGAATGGTTAGATGTTGATAATGTTGAGCTGAATAGGTTCAACATTGTCAGAACAGTACACTTTTTCTTAATGACCTGTGTAAAAAGAAAAATCTATAGTTCAAATATAATTTCAACACAACATGAATGGAAGTATCTGTTTTATTGCAGTGGTTAAACATTTACAGAAGGGTTGAGACATCCAGTAAACATCCAGTGTATTACAGCATTTATATTCATTGCGGTATTAGAATTTACTATGACTGCAAAGTTCATGGAATATCATAACGTTACATCATCTTTCTATATATAAATTACTGTTAAAAAAGTAAATGAACCATTTTCTACTCTTTATACATCGGGCCATCTACAGGAACGCACATTTACATAAAAAATCTCCTTAGAGAACAACCAGCTAGAGGAGTATAAATACACATGGTGCAACAGCAACCGCTTAAATTACAACTAACTACTTAGATATAGAAAAAAGTAAGATTACAGTCATCTGATGTGCCACTGCTAGAGTTAACAATTGAATGTGGATTATAGTGGTGTATTAACAAGTGATTTAGCACAGTTAAACTGGGAAATTTCTTATTTGAAGATTTGTATACTTAATAAGGGGGAATTGTGTTAATGATGGAGGCCTAAATGTATTTCAGTGCTTAGAGTATAGCCACCATTGTATTCTGTATTAGACTAATGAAATGTGTTTTTACAGGGACAGGCAATAGTCTAATGCCATGATATCAAGCTTTCATCGAACCTATGCTCAACTGAGAAGCACCATTGAGATTCATTTGTACAATCACCACAAAGAAAAGGAAGTTGGTAAAGGACTAATTTCTCGTTTGAAATAACAAGGCTTGTTTTTTTTTGAATTGTCAACACATGCCATGAAAAAAAACGTACAATGTGTCAGTCCATTACTTTTTGCCCATTCGCCATGTCTATTTTAGCCTAATACCCATTGTACCCTATGGAGATCCTAACCTTAACCCAACCTCTTTAATTCATAAAGAGGTTAAACAAATCCCAAAACTAGCTGGGCACAGTGTTTTGCTGTGAATTGGTTAGAGGCTATTTTGGCAGAAATTATTACACATATGAACAAAAGAATAAGCTCCATTGCACGGAGATAGACACAACTATTCAGAAAGGGTGTTGTTGATGGGCCTTGATCCTTTCATGGGTTTTTTTGAGAGTAATAAAAATATCCTTTACCAATATGTCACTGAGCGCTTGTGTAGTGCAGCCTTCTTAAGAAAATAGGCCGCTCTTTATTTTACAGTGGAAATGTAAAAATCCTATTTAAAATCATTGCACCACTATGGGTTTGCCCTGTCTCGCCAATTGTTCGCACATTGGAGATGTGGCTTGTTTTCACAAACCACATCTTCAACATATATGTAGGCATTGTAATGTACTGATTTTATTTTTATTTTTTTATCATTACGTGAACTGTTGGTAACAGACTTGCATTGCATTCAATCCTGTCAGCGTAAAACTGTATAGTTCTAGGAAAAGTTGTTCTCTTAGACCTATAATGCAATTAGAAAATGTGAAGATCCCTGAAAACAATGATCGAGAAGCTTACAAATGAAGTTCAACAACTTAACTGCATGTTGCACAGGCTGACGCTGCACTACAGATGGCTAGTCCTCTCCCCCGAGCTTCTGTGTGACACATTTGATGCGGATATTTTCTCTGAGGTTGCGGAGGCGCGCACTGCGACTTGTGATTTCCTCCACGTAAGATTTGGGGAACCAGCCCCGTTCCCCGTCTGAAAGTCTGATGCCTTCCACCCACCCTGGCCAAATACAAAGCACAACACACCTTAGGCCTCAAACAGACAAAACACGACACCTTTTCATCTACTACGTTGAACAAGCTGTTCATTTTGGTGCAGGCATGCAAGTTTATTTGATAGCAAACATTATCCAATGACTCACCATCACTTGTAATGGTCTTAGCATGAAGAATGTCAGCCTTCTCCAGGGTTAACTCATCGTGTTCTTGGGCCTGATAGCTTTTGATACACTGAACTTGGGATATATCTAAGAGAAAGAACGAAGCAAAAGATGGATGAGAGGACTCAACAGGTGTACACTGATTCATGGTAAACTTCCAGCCCTTTACTGACCATCATTCTCATTGGCCTGCTCGATGTCCTCAAGTGGATCGGATGGAAACATTGCTGTGATCCATCTCTGCTTCCCGCTCCTTGGAAGCCACAAAACCAACAAGTTGGCCAGTTAGAGCACCATCTGCTAGAGCATCCAGTTTGGACCAAAGTGAAGTTTGCTGTTGAGTGTTGTGACTCACTCGGTGTGTGACTTGAGAAGGATCTGGTGTTTGAGCTGCTTGCCTTCACACAGCTGCAAATGGAAGATGAAGCCTGAGATGCCCTTCAGCTTCTGGCTGAGATCCTTCACTTTCAGCTCCCCTATCTTGGCATGTACGAACACCATGAACTTCCAGGTGCTGCAAAAATTGAATTTTACAGTAAAAAGGACATATCTGCACACATTATATATTGCACACATGCATATGACACATCTGGTCCCAGTCTTATGTTTCCTGTCCAGTGGGCGTGTTGGTTAAATAGAACATCATTTTTTACTCATCTAAGCACTCTCCTGCTTCCGATCTCAAGTGAGCTAAATCATACAGACATGAGAATGTTCTTTTACTACTACACCATAGCTGTGTAGACAGAATAGGGCCTGTAAGAACAACTTCCCTCCAATAATGTGAAAGCTGAACATAAGGTTACACAACGGTGCTTCATAATAATAATAATAATGATACGAGTCAATATTTTCCAAAGTTACTGGTTCTTTTCAGCAGGAATTTCCTCAAACTGTATTTTACTGCTGAACTTGCTGCTTGTGTTAAAGTATATCTCTACATTAAAACAATGGTTTCCTGTATCTTCATATTTAAATCCAAGTTCTACATGTTCTATTCTCACATGTCTCAGGAATTACCAGTCAGTTGCGATATTTTATCAAATGAACATTACTTACTCCTTCCTCCTGGACAAGAGGAGACAGTCATTGAAGAGGTGGAGGTACACAGGCCTGGTGGGTAACTTCAGCTTTGATCCAGAAATACTCATCGTCTGAGTGTCTACTTCCAGGAGTTCACCATGTTTCACCAGCCAGCGGGATTGAGAAATGAGAGGAAATATCTACAACGACAGAAACAAAATAAGTTGCTGAATAATAGACAGCAGAATAAGGCAGTATACTGGGGCCATTGTAGGTAAAAGAAAATTGTAAAACTGAAATTACGGGCCATTTCTTTTATCTTTTTTTTTTTCTCGATTAGTGACTTTACTTGAGTTATTTCCCCAAGCAAATTAAGGATTCTATTATCTTGAAATATGTTTCTTATGTGTTAGCTTTCCAATGTTATCTCAAATACTAGTTCTACTACTACTTCTAATACTCCTAATTTCATTCTTGTCATTTTTAACAGAAGAACTAGGAGATTTACTAGAAGAATACAAATCCCCCCTCCCTGGCTGCATAAAGGCCCTATTATGATGTTGTGGTATATATATTAAGACAAAGTGAATTCTACATCATCTATATTTTATGAACAAAAACTTTAGTCACCTTTCCCTCAAAATGAATTTTCTTATTGAGGTGAATAAGTTCCTCCATCCTCTTCATTGACTGCACACTGGAGTTACATTCTTTGATGATCTAAGAGGACACACACCAAGACAGTCATTACTGTTGTGCCTCACCAGTGATAATACTTGAGCTCATCCAACTGGCTATTATGCATGATAATAACTACCTTTTTCAGTTCATTGAAAGCTTTCGTGGCAGTGTCCTCATCTCGAGAGCCTGGTGTTGTCCTCTTTAAAATATTCTGAAAAATAAAAAAAGGTTTTGAAGATACCCCACAAAGTGAACAACACTCTTTTCATGCACTGAAAAACCTGCTGGGGCAAAATGCTTGGCCAGACCCAATATGATCACATTTACTGTTTCTGGTAATTGGTTTTCAAGTGTCAACATGAATTCTGCAGCAAACATTTAATCGTGTACCTCCACCAGCATTTTAAGCCGTGTGATCCTCTGGAATGGGAGGATTAGAAAAGAGGTCAGCGGAAGTCTTTGGCAGATGGGGTCCTCCTCCAAACGAGCCAGGATGCCAGGGAAGCGAGGGTTGTCGTGCCTGAGATGACGAGAACATTTAGAGAAACACTTTAGTGACTTTTGGAGAAGCTGAGTGAAAATGCTGGCATGCTTGTTTTTTCCAGACACAAAAAAACTTCAGCTACCTCTAAAATGAATAATCTGCAAGTCAAGTTAAGTCATGCAGGGGTAAGACAACACCTGAACACCCTCAGAGGAAATTATGGACATTCAACATGAACGATTGGATTGTATGCACTGGAGCCATGAATGTCTAGTGTCTGCACACATACACATATACAAATTAGGCTTTGAGTTAGTGTACACACAGTGGAAGCAGTCACTTACAGCAAACGCTGGTATGTCTGTTCTTGGTATGCCTGGTTGGTTACATAAGGTAAATAAACCCTTCGCAGGGCTGGGCAGTGAACCAGGACAATGTCGCACACATCAAAGCGCAGAATGTCTTCCTCCAGTCGGTGCTCCAGGTGCTGAAGGAACCTACAGAGTAAGCAGAAGGAAAAAAAACAAAACAATCACAAGAGAAAACTTGAAAACTGATGCGTTAAAACAAAGACCCTGGTGAAGCAGAGACTTTAGAGCAGTTTACTTCACCTCTCACTGACATCTTTGACTTCAGGCAGCTTGGAGAAGAGCCACTGCCTATCCTGAGCTCCGAGACACTCGGCGAGCTCCTGCGACAACATGAAGTGGTCCACAGCGATTGTCAAGCTACGTATGTACGACGCTTCTGACGTCACCAGCTCAAACTTTGCCTGAGGGGAGGAGGACGCAGGACGTCAGCCGGCCACACCGTGCATTACCCTGCAAACAGCTGTAGCAGTCCAACAGAGAGGAAAAGAAGGCAGCCACGGAATAGGACATGTCCCGCTCACCTCCTGTAACTTCCTCTCCTCATTACTGAAGTTGTCGAGCTGACCACTGGTTCGTACGTCAGGTATGTCTTGCCACAGCGCAAATGCAGAGCCTCGAGAGGAACGAAAGGAGCTGGATGGAGACAGATTGGATGGAGAGGGGGTCCCGTCAGACCCTTCATCCCTGAGCCCCTCCTCCTCTGTGCCCGGCTCCTTCCCCTGTTGCCTCTGGATCTCTCTGTTGATGGCGACATCGCTATATTCCTGGTACAGAATCGCTGCAGGAGGAGCCAGGACAATGAGAAAGATGGTTACTGGAACATCTTTGGATAGACATATTAAATAAAGGCAATATTAGCAGTTTAAAGGAAAATATTTCTTTGGGGGAAACTCACAACTGGGTAAAAACCTTGACAAGCGATTGGAATTAGCAACAGTTGGTAGTGTGCCCAAGTCTTCTTCAATGGATTTCTTTCGCATTCTTTGAAGAAAATGTGGCATGAGGTTAACACAGGGCCCTGCACATTTTTTATTTTTTTTGCTGAAAAATGCTTTGGAGTGTCTTTTTACCCGAGTTTTGTGCTCCATCGATGCAACGGCATGCCATTGTCACTGCTGGACAGAGGAGGTGCAGGTCCAACAGGACTGTGGGGGGCGCTATCACTGGAGCCACCTGAGCTGCGGTGCTTGGAGTTGGACTTAGCTGATAGTAGATAAGAAGCAGGTCTTTAATATGTGAGGTCAAGGAATGGAGCAATACACATTGTGTGTCGGAGGGTTAAAACGTTACAGTAAAGCCTCAGTTTGAGAGACATACAATTCTTGGCCATTTATAGAAAAGTATAAAGCTATGATTTCATGTATTCTCCAGTGTTTTCAGACATCTTTTTTTCCTTTAGATAATTCACATGGGAGATAGGTGCAACAAAGGTCTCAAATGAGGGATGCATTGACCACATGTCCTACAGACAATAGTTATATCTCTATTAATCGTTGAAACAGTCTCTGGCTGCCGTATTTCCCCCCCTTTTTCATTACCGACTATCAGAACATCCCTTTCTAAAATACTTCTAAGGTAGGCAAAAGAAAACACCCAGTGTTTTGCTTGTAGAAACAACATTTTAGCTACAGTTCAAATGAGACTGTTCAATGTGGTTCCAAAATGATAGTATTGAAATGTAATTTTGCACTGAATGAAGACCGTGGAGTTGGTTCCCCATCCTTCTTGATACAGCCTTGAAAATGTGCAATTTCACCTTCACGATTATCAGACTACTGTCGCCCAATATTGTTTCAATCAAAGTTGAGCAGTGACTCGCTACAAATGTCAGGAAACTGTGAAAATGCACATTACACATGGTATAAATGATAAGATACAGTATGCTTGTGTAGTTAACCTGTGTTGGAATAAGTGGTTTAAGTGGATAAGAGCATGAGAATAGGCTGTTGTGAACTACCCTTAATATGTTACCATGGCGTGAGGATCTGTCGTCTACTCACAGTCAGGGTTTGGGCTGGGGATGCTCTGTCTGTCCCTGGAGGCCACGCGTGCTGATAGAGACTTCCCCAGCTTCAGGGTGAAGGAGTTCTTCCTCTGAGACAGCTGCAGTCTCGATATGAGTTCTGAAGCTGAGAAGCGCCGCCGCTCCTGGTCCCCTGGACGACTGCGCGACAAAAAGCTGCCCCCTATTGCACCGAACACGTCCCCGCTCCCACTATCTCCCCTCACTCCGAGTAATGAGTCCTCTATTATCCGCAGTGGTTCTGTGGGTAGATTAAAAATATCCTCATGACCGATGTCTGGGAGATCTGTGCCACCGTCTATGGACGAGGGACTTGAAATGGCCTCTAGGGAAGATAGTCCACTCAGGTCCTCCTCCAGGAAAGATGCAAAAGGTCCAGGGAAGATGTAGTCAGCATCCAGGATTGGGCTGCTGAGAGATTCATCACTTGTGCTGTCTGGGGAATAGACCTGCATCTTCCTCCCTGGTAACAATAAGGAAGTTAAGAAGATTAAAAGGAAGCATGGAAAGAATGATGCTAAATCCTAATTTGCAAACTTTGTGTGCAATAAAATGAGCTGCATGCGCACTCACGAATCGATTTTTCTTTCAGCGAACCCTGTGATGTCCTCCTCTGGGGCTGGCAGGAGTTAAGGCTCTGAAACCCATGTCCCTCAGGTGAGGATGGAGAACAAGGTAGGTGAGAATCCCATGAGTCTCTGTGTGTGTAGACAGAGGACAGAGGTAACGACAGAGGCAGGCTAAGAGCTGTGTGGGGAGGACGAAATACGTTTGTGTTCGTCTGTGGCTTTTCTGTCTCTTCCTGCAAAGTCCTCCCATCGTGGCCTTCAAGCTGACCATCACCCGCGGGTGTACGGGAGATCAAATTGTGAGTTGTTTTGTGTTCACTGTCTGTCCTGCGGCAGCCGTTCTTCATGTCGTTCAGTTCATTTAGTGTGTGTCTAAAACCATTCAGTGGCAGGCAGTGAGTGACGCATTGTGCATCCGGACTCCCAGTCATCCTCGGAGAGCTGAGGCCATTTCTTTTGGGAGTCACCGGTGGCTGTAGCGCGATAAAAGCTAATGTTTCCTGCTGGCATACGGCGACGTGCTTGTGGTGGCAAGAGTGGAGGAGAGGCCTGTCCTCCTGGTCCTCGCTCAGAGCCTGGGACTCCCCCGAGCCAGGGATCCACATGCTGGGGCCGTCTCCTCGGCAGCCAAGGTGGTGAAGGTGGGGTTGGAAATCAGGAAAAGGTGAGAGTCCATACCCAGGGAGCATGGCTGAAGGAACACATGGGAACTGCAAAGGCAGAGGAGAACAGTTGGAACAATTTTGATTCATGTGTAACTGAGGACTTTATCACCAAGAGCCTGAGGTAATCCCCTATATAATAAACAGAGACAGTGCTTGTTATGCTACCACATAACACATATAGACAGAATGTGGACCTTAAACTGTGCAGAATGATGATGATGATGATGATGATGATGATGATGATGGAAATATGGGCAATGATATCTTATTTACAGAGTAAATATGATCAAATCTGATTTAATAGCTTTCATTTCAGTTTCAAGTATAAAATGAATCACACCTTGATACAGCTTAGACAAAACATGCATATTGTATTCAAATTGAAAAAAGGGTATAAAAGGAAATTTAGATTATTTCGATGATATGAATAAAAAAAACAATTGGTTCACTTCGAAATATTATATATCCATTTTGTTGTTATTGATGTGGCCAAAATGGATCAAACCAGAGGGATACATGAACACTACTAGTAGTCACTAATAGTAAAAACATTGCTCCATTCTAAAACCAACACAGCAGCAAATGCTTATTCTACAATCAAGACATGGCTGCCTGGACACGACTCACTGTTTGAATCTAAGCTTCATCTCACCAGAGATTCCTCAGACTCAATTGAGTGTTACACAGTAAATGGAGTTATAATGAACAGTAACCAGAGTTATGCAAGTTTAATTAACTATTCAGACAGTTTCTTGAAGTTTGGTGGATGGGGTTGGCATTGGAGTGACTTTCTGAATTAGCTTCGGCAAATTTTGGGATTCATTTATCAAGATAAACACTCAAGACACACCCTGAATTAGAAAGACGGACCCTAAAACTATTGACTCGTGCAGGATGTTTCCCAGTCAGACTCTGTCGTCACACAGAGACACACACATGTACATGCATGGACACACAATCGCACACACTTAAGTCTGGAGCAGTGTGTCTCCTGAGCCGTGTCTTCCTGCTTTAATGAAAGACCTCTCTGCACACGGCATTCAGCCCCTGTACTTATCATCTGTCACACGCGCACACACGCAAGCGTGTACTCGCGCGCACACACACACAAGCGACAGACAGAATACCACAACAGACGAACAGACAGAGGAAGAGAGCACATCCTCAGCACTCTCACCTTTCACCTGAGATTTATACTAATTTGTCACTCTGGCTGCTGTAGCCAGCAGGCACCTCTGTGATGGAATATTTACATTAAGTGCACCTATGTTAAAACCTAAAAAGTTAGAGCTCAGTGTCTTCTTACACTCCTGCTTCCTGAGCAGGTAATCCTCAACTTCTTACTTAAACACCAGGTGAAATGACTGATGCGCGCATGCGCGCACGCCGACACACGCTGAGCGATAGAGAGAGAGAGGGAGAGAAAGGGGGGGTATAGAGGTAAGTATAATAATATATAATAATATTAATTCATTTCAATTCAGTAATTTTTTTCCATATTCACAGGCCCATAGGACTGACGATCAGATACCTTCCGACAACAACAGCTAACAACAAAATAACTGTCGGCCATTTTTTTATTTTTTTCAGGCATTGGAGTATTTCAGACTTTCAGAACTGGTTTCCTCTGTGAGTGTTACAAGCGAATGTCAAATCTCTTTTTTGTTTCTTCAGAGGATGACAAACCAACTCAAAAACACATACATATAACCACATACACACTTCATCATTTAATGTCTGTTAAAAAGCAGGAGTAGCACTTTAGAGTTTAGACGGAAATAAATTAAACCCCTAACTATTTGTTCAGTCAAAGCCTCACCCCTTTAGCTTTATTACAGTCAACAAGCAAGACTAGGTAGCATTTACCTGTCAATACTTAGCTGAAAAATAAAGCTGACTGTGTTTTAATTAGTTTTGTAGTTTAAAGGACAAAATGTCACAAACACTGAAACTTTAGCTAGACAAAGTTTCAAGTGCCAACATGTTCACTTTGAACACTTGTTTTGGTTTCTTGTGATATGAAGGGTATGAGTTTGACTTGTCTTAACACAGATGTCCAAATCAAAACAAATAATGAAATTAAAATGTAAGATGTTGACCAAAAAAAGTTGCTCAACTTAAAAAAAATACAAAGGAATTTTAAAACACACTTCACTTTGTAGTAGTAAAGTAGAATTACTATACTGTATACCAATTGTGCAATTTGGTGCACAGAGAAGGTCACAGAGTAAATGTTAATTGTTAACTTTTTATCTCTGACATTTATTTGTTTTCACTCACACGCACACACTCACGCACACACACATGCTCTTGGTCATAGATAATCCTATACTTCCATTCATGTATTTATATAACTAATTTAGTTAATATTATGTGATATGCTATCACTAAAAAAGAACTTAATTTAAACTATACAATAGTTATATTAGTCTAATATATGTATATATTCTCAGGAAAAGCATCAATATTGTATATGTTTCCTGTCTCAAAGGACACTTATGTGATACATGGTGCAAGCGAGGGAGGGAGGGTGAGGGAGAGGGAGAGGGAGAGAGAGAGAGAGGGAGAGGGAGAGGGAGAGGGAGAGAGAGAGAGAGAGAAGAGAGAGAGAGAGAGAGAGAGAGAGTGAGAACAGTCTCACAGTCTCACATGCACGCTCGCACGCACGCACGCACACACACACACAAGTTTTGCATGTAAGATAAGATAAGATATCCCTTTATTGTCACACAAGGGGAAATTCGCAGCATTGCAGCAGCAGAGAATAAGCAGTACAGAAATAGAAAAATACAGAACAAGAATAAAGATGTGCGCAAAAGTACAAAAGTATACAGTGCTGAATATGTGTAATGGCTACAGTGTATTTAGATGAAAAACATTAAAAAGTTACGCCATGGATGAGGTAATATGGTATGTGACAATCTTAATTTACAGCGTTTATAGGGAAAAAAGGGACTATGCAGTTGAAAAAAAGTGCATGCATGTATGCATGTGTACAAACACAAGCACAAGTGCACACAGATATGCTAGTTCAGGTACAAATGGTTACCTGTTCCCGGCTGCAGACAAAGGCATCTTTTATCTGTGTGCCTGGGCCAGGCTGCCCTTAGCACAGGACACCTGAGAGGGTGTGGGAACTGCTTATACTGATCCACCCATAAAGTGCAGCCACTGAACCATACACACACAACCAGACCCCAGCTGCATAATGACACAAGCTTATTGGTGTCACGGTGTGGTTACATGGTAATCTGGTTGTAGATGTACAGTATTATCTAAACTTCACTTTGTTTCATCGCCATACTGTCATATGAGATCCAAACCTCAATGAATTCCTTGAAAATTGCTCAGCAAAGAATGTCTTTCCATATTATCAATGAAAGAATGTTGAAATAATCATCAATTCCTCCAAAAGCTAACTCGTCATAAATCAACTCAAAATTAGTTCCACTCATTTCAGAAGTAAACTTTAAGAGAACCCAAAAACTGACGATAATCCTCATTACATTTATCAAAACAAGAAAGCATCCGATCAAACGTACTGCACATTCATTTAACTTTCCAAAGACATGTAATTGCCCTTGTCGCACTGGGGTGTTATTTTTGACTGGTACGAACTTTGCTGCCAGTGTTTCTCCCTGTAATTTCACTAGGCTGCTCTAAGGCGGCATGTCTGCATAAAGCAGTAAATGAGTGGCACCCTGGCATGACTTTATTGCCGGCAGCTATCTAAGGACCATTTTTTAATTATGGTATTTTCCATCTTAAGCGTTTCAGAATAATCCTTTAATTGTGTATCATATAAAATGTGTGCAGAAATCCATCGCTAAGTGATATGTTATTATTATTATTATGTAATTTGATAATTAAATGGTGTTTGAAATGTGTCGCGGGGAGATGAGGGTGTTAAAAGAAATGGATTGACTGTTGGATCTGGAAGGTGAAGACATAAATATCTATACTGTGATGGTGACAGCATTCTTGTATGTGGTTTGTATGAGAAATACAGTAATTGTGACTGAATTGTTACCCATAAATAATGAAGTTATGTGCCATACTTAAACAATTAACAAGTCGGTGCTATGGTGATGTTGAACACATCCATATATATATTTTTTTACATTTGTATATTCATATTCATGAATTCATATTCATATATATGTGACCTGTGCGTTTCTGCGTTGTGTAAGGAAGGATGAGGGACAACGGCCTTTCACCAAGCTGGGCTTTTATTCTGGGATTCAGACAGACAAAATCGGAACCTGCGTTCTATTAATGGGCCCGTAGGAACTCCTTCCAAAGTAAAATGCATAACAATCCGAAGTTAGCTTAACTCGCCATAACTTTATGTTATACACCGACAAAAATGTGAAGTGACATAATTCAACAAATAATATGAGAATTATAAAACATGTTATGGCGGACTCAAATAATGGACACTCACCTCTCCCACAGGACAAAAGGGCAGAGGAGAGGCGCAAAAAAATAAAAATAAAATGTACAGTAGACCCAAAGAGGACCGTAGAAGGAGAAGGAGGAGCAGTTATCAACACATACACACTCATATAAAGATATGGAGGTCCTCCCATCACTATAAGTGGGTTTTGTGTAACCATAAAATAAATAACAAGTATGATCCTGAACCTGTTGCATTTATACACCAAAATATTCAATCTTGCACAAATACTCTTAGTAGCATGACTAGCAATGCTGAAGCTTCTTTATGGTTATTTTAATGCAGAAAACTTTCCCTGTGACTTCAGACATTATGTGTTTGTTTACTTTTAACAAAACCCACTGTTTCCCCCTCAACTTGTTGTGCCTTTGTTGACTAACCACAGGTGAGTGTGCAAGCCAGCCTTCGTCTCTTGTGTGACAATTGAGCTCTTTGTGCACCCTCCTAATGACGCTGCTGCCAAAAAAACATGGAGTGCTTCATTCATTCTAGAAAAATAAATTACATGGCTTCTGTTCGTGATGCATCCAGCATCTATGTTTTCTTTTTGTTTTTTTTATCCATTTTATGTTGCAGTTTAGTTGTATATACAATAAATGTCTATCTAATGACATTTCTTCAGTTGGAAACAGCCTTCTGGTGAAAATACTCAAGGTGATGAACCTTATAATAATAATAATAATAATAATAATAATAATAAAATAATAATAATAATAATAATAATAATAATAATAATAATAATAATAATAATAAGCTTTATTTGTATAGCACTTTTCATACATAGGATGTAGCTCGTGCTTCGACAATTTATACAGGAGATAAAACTTTATAACTTTTATCAGCTACGCTTGCTTGACACCAAACTTTGCTTTGTACCCACTGACACTGCTTTCCCGGATGAAAAATCCATACAGCAAATCACAGCTTTGTAGGCAAAAAGGAGAAGGTAAGCTAATTATATGGCTGTGCCAGAGGTCAAATTAAATTAATTCAGTCTCACTGATGCTATAGTGGTTAAGTCATACTTTAATTAGAGTTTCTGAGTTATGACTTTGGCTGTGGACCTTTCATTTTATTACTCATCCAACACCGATATGCAAACAACCTATATCCTATTAAATGCCACTGGTCAGTGTGGAACTTATAATATGGGAAACCTCGTTTGGAAAATAATAGTACTTGCTCCTTCCCCCGCACACTTTTTGCCAATGAGCATGAGTCCTGTATGTTTGGTCAGACAGACTGGAGTGTCCCAACAGTGAGGTGTGACCAGCTCATGTGTGTGTGAGAGATTGCAGTCACATCGGTCACATCAGACCACTAATTGCCAAGCACTAGACTAAAGAGCCCAGCATTGTCTACTGAGACAAGACATGACATCATTCAGCGTCACTTCTGGAAAAAACACCATACAGTGCTCTGCCTTTTGAGAAACCCAAGAAGCCAAAAAACTGCAATAAAGATGGGCTATATACAAAGTTTCAACAGCGCAATGCAGTTAAGTTAAAGTTATTATTGTTTTTGCTGCTTTCTAAGCATTACCAAGCTAAGACAACTTTAACAAACTCCATTGTTGTTCCTGTGCTGTTTTTTTCATCTAATTATTGTGATGCAGAATATGATGTGCTGACAACTAAGGGCAACAGGGAAGTTGATCCATCCAGTAAATCCATTTAACAATTTAGTGACACTTTGACTTGTCAGTCACAGACATACACTTTTAAGATCTTCTTTATTTGATTATTTGCTTTTATGAATGTACACAATCTACTTAGTGCCTTTGTGATATTTTTAATGGGCTTCAATTACTCAATTAAAGCAAAATCCTCTGTGAAATTCCAATCAGAGGAAGCACTCCAGGTTTCAAGATTCCTGCGTTGTGTGAGCAGAGTCGAAATTCGGGTCAGGGAGTTTCTCGGCATTCGTTCCTCTTCAAGCCCCCACCCACTGAGACAGGTGAGCACCCCAGAGGCTATGGAGGGCAGTCATGGGGGGGGGGGTTACCCAAATGTTTACACATGGCGTGGATCCTCATAATCCTCCTCTACAGCCTCAGGCAATTTACCCACAACCTTCCTACTATTAAGATGCATACCGACAACACGGCTTACAATCACACAGAGCTAAAACACACGCACATGCATGCACGCACGCATGCACACACACACACACACACACACACACACAAGAGTTTTTATGTGCTTGAGATGCTATCAGCCCTTAACTGAAAGTGACAAGACATAGGGGGGCCTTCCCTGACCTTGTCTCACTCAGGGGTATTTCCTGCTAACAGAAACGGACAAACACAAATCTCCTATTTAAAAGCCAGAAAAAACGGCGAACATCTCACACGTAAACGCCAAGACCTTTGCACCTTTAACCTCCCCTCCCCCTGCTTCACTCTACCACCATAAGATCTGCAGTTGGACACAGAGGAGACACACAGGGGGATAGTAAAGACACAAAGGGGCCATTGACGAATTTATGGAAATAACCTGATGCAATTATGGTGATTTATCATAAGTCACAAAAGCTACGAAGTTGATTGAGGGCCAAGAATCCAACACACTGTAAATCCAGAAGATCCCATAATCAGTACCCTCTGACAGACGATGGTTGTTCGTATGCAATGAGATTCTTACAAAAGTACATTTTCTGCAGATTACACGTACATTCGAAAAGTTGAATCCTGCACGCCTGTAATATATGTTAATCGTGAGGATTTACAACATTTTCCTTAATCAACATTTTTAAAAACACGCACTCCAGTGACTAAAAAAAGCGATTTTACAAACATCAATTTACTCCAATAAAAGATACCACTCTATGGAGTAAAAATGAGGAGCCAGTATGTGATGTGTCAGAGGGCCCCATCCGCACTCCATTAATGAGCCACAGTGTTGCACAGAGTGACATGTTAGTTCATCAACCTGAGGATGTGCATTGTTTATTTTCAGTCTATTCCATACATTGTCCTGCTGCTAAATAATCCTTTGCAGCTAAAAAGAAAATATTTTTTGATTTATGTTCCAAACACGACAGTGCCTCGCTTTTTCCTCTTAGCCTTTATAAAAAATAAACCATGAGCCTTTGTCTTTCATCCATTCTCAAAGCAGTGCCAAAGCCGTGATTCATTATCAGTTGATCCACCAATCATATCAACACGGGGGTTTTATAGTCAGTGAGTAACATTAAAAGGTCTACTGAGCAAGATGATTTCATATTCGTTTTAAATTCGTTTCTGAAATAATCAGCAGAGACTTTGTTTGGTGTTCTCAAACTGCCAATCCGGGCACTTTGCTTCCTATCTGATCCTTTGCCACCAAGTTCTCAAGAGGCTGACCTACTTTACATCAAATTGCTGATGCATCTCTTGCTTTTATCTGCTCTTGTGTACACTTGCATGCTCGTCCACACTGTTATTTAGCCCTCTGCTCCACTTTTTCCCCAGCTGAGCAGCAGCATTTTCTCCTCACCCTCCTTCTCCCTCACTTTTGGCTTTCATTATCTGGACAGGTATGCATAAGCAATCCGCTCGGCTGCTTGTTGTTTTTAAAATGCGTTCGGGTAAGAGTGGAACACACCTACCGAGCTGACCATCTAGAGATGTTTCCACTTTAACTACTGAAAACAAAATACCAACAGTGCAAGCAGCGTTAGATTGAATAAGAGATCATGCTAAAAGGTCTGAAAAGGATGAGTAACGTGCTTTGTCTTTATTTTTCAGATACCTGTATTTCAGTTAGGCCTCGATGTCTCCTAGGCCAGAAACTGATTATCTTGCATGAGTGCAATGTGAAATACACACCAGGCTCTATTGGATAAGTCAATAAGTGGAATAACCTGAGGGATACAGTGCTAGACAGGTGTGCAGCCACACAGACAGGGCAGTAATCGGCACACATTCCCGGTAGGTTTTAACCCTTTGTTTGTTTTAACCTTCACGTGTGGCCCAAATATTCTCACACACAAAGATTTACTATTGAATAATGGAGACTGTGCACTGCTGTCTAACAGGTGAAATGATTTGTGGGTTCAAAATGTTAAAGCCTTCTGGGTGTTTTAAAAGTCAACTATTCCATCTGCAAGTCAAAGCAAAGCACAGTATTATATTATTAATAAATGAATGCATGTGAATGAAAGTAGTAACTCTGTAGGTGGTCTGTTACATAGTCCAGTCCAAGTTCATGTTCTACTTCAGAAGCACCCAACCCCCCAGATGGAACTCCCCCGACACACAAAGTACTTTTCCACATTCCCTGGATGACTCGGGACACTCATTCCTCTGAAATTGACTACGACCGGCCAGGAAAAAAAACAAAGCAACTCGACTATACACGTGCAGGAGTTAGGGCTGTTATTATTCGTCATTAGCACTCCTGTTATTTAGGCCACAAGTCAAAAGGATTCGAAAGTGGCTGTGGTTCCTCAAGATATCAATGACGCCAATGTTATTGATTTTAAACTAGTTTTAATAGACAAAACAGGTCAGTACAAAACATGGATCATAGACAACAGGTCACTTCAGGTTTAGTGGCGTGTATGCATGTGTTTATGCGCATCCTGGATTGCTAGTGCGCACGCACGCATGCAGACACGCATGCAAGCGTGCACACACACACGCGCACACACACACACATGCTCAGACACACACGCTCATACAGCCACTGTCTGAATGGCAGGTGATGGAGCAGGTGCTCTCCAGACATACAGTTAGGGGAGGAAGTCGGGGGAAGGAGGGAGCCTGTGGTGGGTTATAAATCTATGAGTGTTGTGAGCGGGCATGCAATGGGAAATTAAATATAAAGAAGTTTGCTTAGAGTAAATACATCAATTAAAGCTAAATGCATTCAAACATTTACAATATTTTATTTCTAAATTGTGAAATATTGATCACTGGGGAAAAAAATGATCGTTACCAGATGTTTGCCATCATAAGGGGCATCCCTAGCCTATAATAAAGTAGTGCAATGCAATGCTTTCACATCCTGACTCATGCTTTTTGCTGGTACTCGTCTCCCCAACATTCAGTTGGTGCATTTGAGTCAGACATAGCATAGGAAATCGGGTAATCCAGAAAACACCCACAACTATCTAATTGTGCTCAAGCCAAAATATTCACAGTTCTGACTATTCATATTCACAACAACAGCAGCAGTCAACTCACATGACAATACTCTTACTCATCAGAACGGCAGACATCCCCTCAGCTCACCCTCACCGCTACCGTTCGAAAGATGAGAGGAAGTCTGGACAGTAAGATCTGTTTCAGATGTGGCTCACATGCCCCGTGCTGAAAAGAGCCAGCAGTTTCTTTTTATAGCATTACAAATTAAATCCTGAATTGCATTTTTGTTGGCTTCCCATGAATCAGTGTCAACAACTCGACCAGCTGGAGGCTCCACATGAGTGAACAAACAGTGAAAGAAACCAGAAGGAAACTCCTGCACATACACACTGATCCATGTGTGAGCCTCAGTTAACAACACCATGAGTCGTATGCTAAAATGTCCCACTTAGTGTGTGTGTGTGTGTGTGTGTGTGTGCGTGCGTGCACTGCGGCGCCAAGTTTCAGTCATGTACAGTTTTTAACAACCCCTCATCCAACATACTCCAGACATGCACTTACCTGCCCTATTCTGCAGCAACTCATTGCTGCACTGTAACCACCACACTCAGGGCAGCTGGAAACGTTACTGATGCAAGCAGCAACTTCTTCCAAGTGATTAAATGAATAGAGAAACAGACGATCCCACTGGCAGGATTTATGTGTCTAATTGAGCTGAACATTTGCAACACTGGTGCCGCAAAACAGTAAAAACAACACACGCCCGCGCGCGCGTACGGTAAAGGGCTTTATCTATATAGTGACATGCAACTTGGTTAGTCGAGGAAATATAATGAAATCAATCGAGAGATAGCATCTACTTGTGATGCCAGCACGCCATCACACTCATTTAACACACCTGGCAAATTGCGCAGCGCTACTTTCTCGAAGTTGCGCCACACAAAGGACAACTTGCACACTCGGGCAAATAACACTTTCACTTTTAGCAGCCACATTCTCCAGCCTGCAGCATAACATTATAAGGAGACTGTGGAGTAAGTGTGTCGAATTTCTCTGCTTGGCTATAGTTTTATAGGGTGTGAAAATGATTGTTTCTGATTTGCAGTATACTGTACCTCATCGGCGTGAGCAGTCTAGTGTGTGTGCTGGCTGGTGGCCAACAGCAGTGTGTGAATCCAGGCCATCCCAGGGTCAGACTGAGCCCCTCTTCAATCCATTGCTGCCTTGTGTTCCTCCTGGCTTCTTCGCTCCTTCGGCCGACTTTCTTCTTCTTTTTTTTTCCTTTCAACGCGGCACAAACATTTCAAGTCTGTGCTCTTCTGCCTGAATCTTGTCCTTCTTTGTGCCCCTCCGCTCCTGGAGAAAACGGAAACAGGTTGAAAAACAGCCAGCACTTGCTGCTCTCGGAGCTACTTACAATGCAGATCCTCTCTCTAAGCTCCTCTGCTCTCTCTTCCCTCTCATTCCCCTTTCCTCCCTCCCTCCCACCTCCTCTCTCTCTCTCTCTCTCTCTCTGCTACTGTCGGGAAGTGCTCTCTCATTTTCTCTTTCTCCGCCCCCTCTTGCCCTTCCTCTAACTCTAATAGTTATTTAGTGTCTCACTTCAGCACCTGCTTTGCGGAAAAAAAGAGACAGAGGGAGGAGGATTCAGAGTTGGAGAGAGAAATGTTGCTCCTCGCTAAAAGTGTGTGCAAATAAAAGTTATAGTGCTAGTGATTATACAGTGTGGTGCAAAGTGTGTGCACAGTGTATTTGTTAATATGCTTTTATTTGAATGTGTGAGGGATGTAGTCACACATACAAATTCAGTACAACCACCAGTCTTTGTGTGCATGTATGCAGTTGTATCACTTTGCATTGCTGCTCACTTGTATCAATTACATTCACTAATCAAACCTGAAAAAAATTGTGTTGGGTGGTGGAAGATTATTTTACCCCAGCTTAACCCAGAAGTATTGGATGTCCAATTGTCCCCATTCAAGTCACTAAAGAGTAGGTGAGCAAACTAAGGCCTGTTGGCCTGTATAATCTGGCCCGTCGAGTAATTCCAATTTAGGAACCCAGTGTGGCCCTTCGGCCAAAAAGTTTGCCCACCCCTGCACTAAAGGCTCAAGAGATTATTGTCACTACCCTTTTTGTGTTACCAACAAAACGATCATTACCCGAGTACCCAAGTATACAAATGAATCACTTGCAGCTTCCTGCAGCTCTGCAGAGCTTTTAAGTCTCTTGTAGCTCATTATTGTTTTGTTTTCTATGCCTGTAAATTGTATTTACCAGCAGGTCTTAGGATGTCTATGTTGCTCTACAGCTGATTTAAGTGTTACAGCCTGGTTGCATTTGTGCTTTTTATTCAAGCTTGTTGAATTGGAAAAACATCTTATTGAGATCTCTTAAAGGAGATTTATGGATAGAAAAAAATATTTTATTCAATAATGTCAGACAGTGAAATATTTCTTCTGCTGCACCAGTCTGAAGCAATAAGAGGACCATGTTATTTATGGCTGTACCATATTTCAGATTGGCATATTTTCTGCTGGAGTTTAAAATAATATTCTGTGGGTCTCAACAATATTTCAATCTATAGCATAAAACACACTGACAGGGCTGTGGGGTTTAAGGGTATTCATTAATCTTTTAAAAACATTATACAATCTTTTTCAAGTGCCTACGTCAGGCATCAGTACAGGAATTTTACAATGTCAGACATATGGGTGTGCGTGTGCGTATGTCATTTACCATGTGGATGATTCAGATGTCTGCTTTTGCGGCCTGAGAGCGTCTCCCTCCGTATTCCATTCCAGTGGAAGTCGAGTGAGCCAGCCGGTGTCCACCGTGCATACCTGTGAAAACCACTGACAAGTACTAACTCACTCTTCCTGCAGGCCATGGCAGAGGAACGCACAGCAATCATAACAATCATTAGACGAGAGCGAAAGGGATGATAAAAGAGAAGTGTAGATTAAGAAAAATAATAATAAGGAAAGGCAAGGGTGAATTAAGAAAGGAGAGAGGTGAAAAGGAAGGGGGAAAAGTAACTCGCAAGAGGTGGAGAAGAGGTGACATGAAATAAAAGTCAGTCGTTGCCCAAGGCCACAGCCATTTGTGTGGGAGTGTGAGGGGAGGAGGGAGAGGAAGAGAGAAATCATTAACGAACACCTGTCTGTTTCTGACTCCTAATAAATCAGCGTTGTGCACGTCTGTCTCCTGTGATGTGGAGACTGCTCTACATCCTGGGGTGAGATGGAGAGAGAAAGGGGAAAGTGGAGAAGGTTGATGGAGAGGAATGATAACGCTTCAAGTTCATCCCTACAGCGCAGAGAGCAGAGTAGCACTCAGCATTTCAGAGTCCCACGCTCAGGAGGCTTTCACGTTCAAACTAGATTTATTTGGTCCAAATTCAAAACGGCTCTCACACAAAATATGTCGAGGTACTGTTACATTTCTGTTTTGTGCAGTATTGTGAATTAGCCAGTCTTCCATATGAACACTGTGCAGATTCAAGTAGAAAGACAGGCATGCTCAGCATTCACGGACAGTAAACATGTACAGTAGACACTATGTGCATAGCACAGACCTTGCAAATGTTGGAAAAGATGTTTGCATATTTCTATCGCATAGTGACGACAACAGACAATCTACGCAACAACAACACAACTGTCACCTCACATCCACAGCGAAAAAGGTGCTTTTCCAACTTACGGTACCGGCTAGCGAGGAAAGAAAGGCGCACTTTAACCTGAAGTCAATTGACATTACATAGAAAAAAAAAAGACTTAAGTTAAAGAGGCACTGCACAGATTTCGCTAGAGATCACTAAACGTGTCATGTCCGGTGCTCTTCAGCCCATCCGCCTGCGGTTTAATGTTGTCTCTTGCAGCGTAGAAGCTCTGCCAAGATGTCATTAGTGACTACAAACATTTGACAGAGAGACTGTGCTATTTACTAGAGGTAGAGAGCTTGGAGGACATAAATATAATTTGCAAGGCTATGCTATTGCTCATGCGATGGTTATCAATTTCAATAGTTTCCCTTGCACTTGGGAGCAAAAACGGTACGGATAAATAAAAAGTTAATCCTAAACTAATTCAAAGTTTAAAGTGAGTTTTCTAACCAGCTTTATCCTTGGATGTTTTCCCTAATTACACATGGGAGTTGCTATTCACAGTTTAATCTATACTAATATTGGGTATATATAATTATCAACCAGGGAGTTTTCATGCAAAAAAGATTACCCAAGCTTTTAATTCTGAAATGCTAAATAACTCTTCCCTCTATATGAATTGCCATTTAACTTCATTATGGGAAATTAAAGTCTTTCCTCAAACCAGTGCAGAGTGGCCATATATTGTAATATTGATTAAATCATCAAAAACATAAATTCAACATTATTCACTGGTCTCACTTACACTGTTCTAGGGATCTCATTGCTGTAACAGTGCACTTTCGTGAACAACACATGTAAAATTATGCAGTCCAAAAACAACAAAATATTAACATTGATGTGGTGTCATCATACTAATTCAGATTCAAATGGTAAAGACTTTAACTAGTATAAGACATGGGGAAGATGAGTGATGGGTGTGGGTGAATTTTGGTCTGCCAGAAGATGTTGTCGAAGTGTACTCTCCAAATGATGATGAGGATAAACTGAGTTGTACGGGAAACCGGCTTTCATTTCATACCTGTTTATCACAATATCTGTGCAGCTGTATGCTTCAGTGAGGCGACAAACCCGCTTCCACTGTCAAGGCAGTATTCCAATCAGGGATAAAAAGTTCACCCATGGTATTCCACCGTCTTGTTATACCTCCAATATTCTCTCCTAACTCATGTCTCCAGAGGACGCGTCTCTTGCTTCAGGGGAGGCAGTGCAGTTGGGTTTGGACATGGAAGGAATGGGGAAGGAGAAGAGAGACAGCAGGGAGAATTAGTTGTGTCAGACCAACTACTGTAAGTGGTATGAGGCAAAAAAAAAAAAAAAAAAAAAAAAAGAAACGCTGACGCATACAATCCTTGCTGCAACACGCTACTGGATTACAGCCTGCAATCACTATACTACATTCGGGTTGACACATAATGGTATGGCAATGAAATATATTACTTCAGTCACTGTGAGTTTTAAGGCATTTTGGGAAATATAGTAATGTTAGCATGTTTAGACAAATTATATTGTTTCTTGGGAGTGACACTGTGTAAATATTTATTTTTAAACAACAGGTAGGTGTCCTTTGCCCGATTTGAGATATACAACTGGCACGTTAAATGAATGAATTGGCATAGCTCTTGTGGGTCTGGGTTTTTATATGTAAACTTTGAATGCACTTATTCTAAATGTTTTGCACAAAAGCGTCACCTAAATGAAATGAAATGAAATGAAATGTAATGAAAGGAGCTTTCCTAATTTTTTACATTTGAGTACATGATCAAGTTAAAAACAATTATAAAATGTGTTAATCAGTTCATGTTGATTAGACTTTTTGCTGCCCTCAAACTTTATGCTACTCCATAGTCCAATTCGCATAAATGAGATAACCCTGGTGAGAATGTACTATAGTTTTTGTCGAGCACAGTGTTTATACCTATGAGTGGCATTATACTTTGATAACATTGTGTTATTGTGTGACAAACTCATGCCGACAAAAAAGTAATCTCAAAGCAAAATGATAACAAAAAACAATTCTAATCTTTTTCTTGCACACATGTAAATAATAACAATAGCCATTGAACATGACTTTAAAATGTTTTCGCATGTTTTAGCATAATTTACAATTTCTTAAATGAATTCCTATTTATATTGTGAAACTTGTTTTCACCCATCTACAACATCCTCTCATCAGCTTGCCTTCAGTCACTCCTTCCACGTAGGGGCAACAACAAAAGGAGAGGAGGGGCCCTTTCACTCTATTAATCTGGAAAACTAAAGTCTGAATTCATCGCTGTAATCCATGATGTTAAACCTTGTCTATCTCTGGGTGATTTCTTGTTAATTTTGTTAACTTGTAGGAGATGCTGCTATGTGTAACTGTACTGTATGTACTTCAATTTACTTACTTGTGTGTAGTTGTGTTACTCACCTGTAATCATACAGCAACATTCACTACATGAAACACCATCATGGCTCACAGCATATGAATACGCACGCACGCGAGCACGCGAACACGCACGCACGCAAGCACGCACGCACGCACGCACGCACGCACGCGTTAGTCTGAAAATACATTTTATTGTAACAGGCTGTGAACCTCTGCTGCTGAGTGAGTTTTGATATACATTTTATTTGAACTATTTACGTCCCTTTTTTTAAATGCAATGTTTTTCTAGTACAATTATTTCAGTTATAAACTGACTTTGGTGAGAGAAGATATAACAACAGTCATACATCTATGAATGCAATACAATTCATGTGAAACCAATATATTGGCTTAGATCCCTCACAGATTACCTCTAATGATCGTGTTGCGTGCAGTATACCAACTATAAGAGCCAGAGGTGCTTTGCGAATGCTCTGTGTAGGTGTGTTGGTGCTTGGGTGAGCTTTTAAAAGCCTTTAAAATTTGGAATTTATTTATGAGAATCAAATAAGTGACAGGTTTAATGCAGTTTGTGACCTGTGAACTCTGCTACTTCATTGTTAGTGTTTATCAGCTGTGAGTAGAGAAAATGTACCGTCTGGCAACACATTTATGATATGATTCCAATATTTAAACTAGAAATGTGAAAACTAAATGAAAGTTAGTGTTTTATTGTAAAGTGTTATTAAAAATTGCAAAAAAAAGCCGGGGCAGTGGATTGAGCACACTTCGTCAAGAAGGTCCCACTTCAGTTAACAATTGTATTTGTATTATGATGAGCACAAATAAAAAATTATGCCCTCCTCCTATTTCGAAAGATCGGAATACAAAATATATACATATTCAGCCAAAGGATTTCTGTGAGCTTCATATTTCCTTGGCAGTAGTGACATGTTTTATGAATACGTGTGTGCTGCATGGTCTTGTGTGTGTTCCATATTCTACTGACCTGGGCCACAAGGATGCAGCCCCGCGGTTTCAAATTGCCAACAGAGCCTCCTGGTTTTCAGCCAGAGCTTGCTTGGCCAGGTAGCGCTCCCTCTTGATCTTTAGCTCCAGGGACTCAGGGACATCAGGTACGATCCAGTCAATGGCTCGCAGCACAAAGAACACCACGTGCTGAAGGAGAAGAGAAATGCAAGGCATTAGACTTCCACATCAGATGTAGGAAAAATGCATGCCGCAATATCTCTACAATTAGAACAGTGAGCAAGCCACTTGTTGGACATCACCTACACAGATGTAGAAATGAACAGCTGGCATTTCATGTGAATTGCTATTATCACACAAACATGTGTTCATAACACTGCAGGAAAATGCAAAGAGAAAAATGCAAAAGAAGTCCTGACTTCATGACAGAAGCCAAAGATCGCACAGATGTGTAGACACATTGAAAGCAGGTTAGCTGACAAGAGGCTCAAGTGACAACAGAGACACAACTATTGACTGGGATGTGGGTGACAGCTAAAAATGTATTAACTTAACTATTAACAGCTTCTTCATACCTCAAAAGCAATGATAAAACCAAGTCTGACGGCGAGGAGCTCCCAGTAGAATAGGGTGTAGTTTCCATTGTTATCTCTGTATGCTTTGTATCTGAAAAAAAAAGTACAGTTACTGTGTAACACACGGTGCTACTGTGTTTGTGTGATATGCAGAAAAAACATATCACTAATACCCAGGCTTGGGAGGGTTACTTTAAAAAAAATAACAGTTTGTCAAATTTAAATATGTAATCACCCACGTTATCTAAATATCACAATATTAAAATAATGTAGACTATTTTTGGATTACTTCAATAGCAAATATGCAAACAAAGACGAGATGTTGGGCCAAAAGCCCTTTCTGGTACTTATCTTGCCATTATTACCAAAAACATGATTTTAATTCCCCTTTAAACTTGCCCAAGAAGGTAAAATAAAGTGGGGAAAAATGAGATCGAAGGTGTCTAAACTACAGCACAGAGCAAGTCAAATAATGCAGAGGATAGCAAGCTTATTAGACATACCAAAGACTTATACAACAGGACATAATGTTCACTGCATGTTATGACTGTTTGATCCCGGTACAAGCAGCTGTATTAGTGATATAAACGGTCTGATTCAGTTATAGTGGACTAAAGTTATCAATTTGGCACGACTCAAGTCAGTAGCACAGGTACCAACAGCTTAGCTTAGCATTGGTGTTAGCTTACTGGTTTCTGTGTAGTCCAGCAAACATTAGCGAAGTTAGACACCGAGCGAAAGCTCGTTTTTCTCACCAGCTGCGGCCACAATGACCAATACACCATTTGGCGACTGTTTTAACATCCCTAGCTCACATTTTATTTCCCAACAAATGGAGGACATTCGGGTGTCACGTGTTTGTTGGCTGTGTTGAGATGTGTGCGCACTGTGCGTGTGTCTGCTGCATATTAGTAGGTCCAGTTTCATTATAGAATGTAATCCTGTTTCGTAATCCCCGTTTTTGCAAACTATACGGGTAGTCTGACGTGTCTTTTTTTGCACTCTTAACATAATAAAAAAAATAATAATCTATCCCAATTACGTCACACAATTACATGTTGTCTGTTACTTCCTGAGCCTGGCAATGCTACCATATGATGTTATATTAAACATGACTGCAATCTGAAGAAAACTAAATCCCTGACATATTCAACATTTCCAAGGATTTTGCTACAAATGACAGGAAATTTAAGAAAATTAGATTACAAGCACTGAAACAATTGGCATACTTTCTACCTGCACATTGGGTATTCAGTGTAGTTAAGTGGGGCGTAGGCCAAGGTAAAGTTGACGTATCCATTGAGATCATTGTCAAATTTGTACTGGTAGAGCAGACGTGGTAAAAAATCCGACGTGAAGGCTATCAGAAAAGCCTGCAGGAGAACAGAGCATAATCACTGCCACGCATGGGTTAATGAAGTTGTCTCGTGATGATGCTGTTATCAGTGGACTCACATTGGCTATGACAGACAAGTGGGACAGGGCTTCCAGTATGTTGAACCACACGCCAATGTTCTGGGCACGCTCAGCCACCGGCCTGCGATACTCGCACACAAACTTGTGTGAGTCCAGACGAATTTCCACCCAGTTGTTGAGGAGGGCGAAGAGCGGAGCGAGGGGGAAAGCGGCCACGAAGATGGTGATGAACCCAAACTGGAGCACTGCAGCACCACAGTCATTCTCAATTTGTTTCCATGGAACACAGCAGACACTTTCAACATGCAGTCGCACCACATGTTTTACAAGTTCCAGGCACTCACCCATTTCCAGATACTCTTCAAAGAGGCCCTCACACTCCACCAGCTGGTAGTCCTCCTCCCAGCGCTGAGGCTCATGGGATGCCTTACCCCCCAGCACCTTGGCCAAAGTTCTCTTCTGGCGCCAGGCCTTCACTTTGCTGTCAGAAAAGAAACACAGACCTCATACTCGCTGATATAAAAATAATGTTAAAGCGGAACATTGCACTCAGTACAGGCAGATCAGAGCTCAGATCGATATGGAGCGGGTAGAGATTCTGGTGATTTAATGTTTATATTTTTACATTTATTTTACACTGCCTTTTACTTTTTTGGTTTTTTTCTCGCCTCTATGCCGACACACATTTATAGTCTATAGACATATTACATGAATAATGAGTGAGCTTGATTTTAGTGCTGATGATTTGCATTGAGCTTGGGTTTTTCATTTCTTCAAGGCTGAATTCATTTAGTTCTGCTTTGAGAGTATCAAGTCCCTGAGAGCTTTCTCAGCAGCTGATTTGTGCTTTGCATCGGCCTCAAAAGTCACTGCACATGACAAAAAACGTTTTTTGAGACAATGGTCTAGGCCACCCACAATGCCCAGGACAAACAACCAATCCGATCCTCTATGTTGCCTCTCACTCGGAGAGGTCAAAGTTCAAAGCAGGTAAAAGTTAACAATGGTATGACACAGATTAACAGATTCCATTTGAAATTAAATCTACTTTCACTCAATGGCAACCGTTCCCTTCAGATATGAGCACAAGTGTAATAGGTGTGCTGATCCAAATAGGAGGATGTCTCCATCCGAAGGAAAGCCTGCCACTGTCAATGTTAAATTAAGTAAAGGTTTAGTCAGTAGCATAAACCCTGTGGAGCGTGTTGCTCCAAGGATTTCGTGCAATAATGTGGACGCTGCAACAGCACCAGGAGAAACAAAACGGTCGGAAAAATAAACAGACTTAACCTGGCTGTCAACCTATCTCAGCTACAGACTATCATCATCCACACGCTGCTGCACTGTCGCATCAGCACAGAGCTTTAATACAGTTCATAAAGCTGCTCGCTCCTCCTGGTCAACATGTGTTCATGTACAACACATGATTTCCCAGAACAAAACAGCCATTTATATCTACCCATAATTCACTAGGAAAGCACTATCAGACTAGGTGTGATTTGTGATGAGACAACGTGATAAGAAGAGGATCATTAGACCACAACAATTTGTTATCATTTTTTTCCTTTAGAGTTGCATTCTGCTGTCAGATTCTGATGATTTGCTCTTGTCAGGGGTTTCACTGACCCTCACAGGTCCCTGACGGAAAAGCTGCATTGCAGCAATCTGTTGCTGTATCCCTTCGCAACCTGATTCTGTTCTGATGTGTGTGGGCCCAAACCCACTCTGTGCCAATGCTGCAGAGGTACCACAGAGAGTATTTCTGCACGAAAGATACATAGCTGATATTAGGGTGTCAATCAGTCCAATGCAACAAACCAAATACGAATCTAATTGTTTTAGCCAAAACCTTGCCAATGAACATCATACTGGTACATCAATCAACATACGGGATAATGAACTCCTGAATGTTGTTGATGAGTTGCTTTCCCACCATGATGATGAAGAGCTGTTGAGCCAGTTCAATGAGACAGCCTCCCGGACCACACTGCAATATGAAAACACACAGATATGAAAGTGAAGCATGACGTTTGCTTTTACCTGCTTGAACAAATATCCACCTCAAGATTTAAAAACATATCCTCATTTGACATGTATCAATTAAGAGTAAAAGAAGGAACCCACATCTTCATTTCTCATCCCAAACAAGGTCCCATATTTGGTCGGATAGCCCACAAACCTGACCCGATGGAAGGAAGAGATAAGACAGTTAAAATCTTATTGGTCACATCATATGGTTACTTTCTTGATCATTTCTGTCGTTGTGTTTGCGGAGTGATTCTCTACTCACCTTCCTTTAAAGAAAGCCACATAGAATGGGGAAGAGTAGAAGTTGACAAACTGGAAGATGAACACCTTGAAGATGAAGGCATTGTCATACTGGGTTTGTGTTCTGTGCATCTCTGCCACAAAGAAAACAAGGACGCACACTGTTACACGCATTAAATGCTCAGTGTCAATTTGACGGTAAACCTTTGTTTTCTTTCTCTCTTGTCTAATCCTTTGACATCACTTGCCCCGACCGACTTTTCATAGCCATATTACCACGTTGCTAATGCTGCCAAATTGGACTGCTATGAGACACAACTGTAATACAATGATTGAAGCATATCGAAAACACAACATGACATGAATTACATGTTTAGTACTGACGCACCACACGCACCACAATATGTGACCGTTGACGTTGGTGAAGGACTTTTTACACAAGATGATCAAATTCAATATGTAATCTGTGTCAACCCTCATCCTTCAGATCCAATAACAAGCTGCTCTTTACCATAGAGTTTTATTTTTTATTTTTTATTTATATTTTTTAATGAGCAGCAATGACTTTTACCCCATTTTGTGAGCTGCTCCGCTAAAGCAGTGTAGACCCGGCCCATCAGCAGGATGAGGCCCAGATTCACAATGCTGCTGGAGATGTTGGCTATGGTCCCAGCCTAACGAAGAAGTCACACACAGGTTTAAATGTGATCAAATAGATCCTTAAAGATAGGGCAAAATGAAATGCACACAACCAGCATAGACGCCATTTGGAACACCCATATACTGTACCTCTGTACGCAGGACGGGGCTCCCAGTATGGAACATCATCATGCTGATGATACCACGGCACATGACCACCGTAACCAGGAAGATCATCACCACACACAGCTGAGAGAGAAGACCCACGGTTATCAGTGATGATGCTGCCTTTAGTAAGTTTCAGATGGAGCACACCATTGGTTGTTACATACTGTATTATGTCACACACTTTTTATTTTACTTATGTTGCTGCTTGTGTTCCAAAGTCAAAATATAAATAAAACCGTTTTCACAGTTTATGTACTAGCAAGAGAAAGTTACTTTTATAGAAATTGTATATTGCATTATTTAGATTGAGTGTTTTCCATATCAGTGATCATGGATACTGTTCTATGCTGTAAAATTCAGATTCTTGTCCAAAAGAAATTCATCTTGGATAAATCATGAACATATGCTTCTCCGATCATCAGATCATATCTAACCCTTTTGGCAAATGACCTGGATTAATTATTAGAACAAGTTTCCGTTACCACTGTAGCATTCAGTGGAACCACACACAGGTGTAAACCCCACCCCTCTTTCTCTTCAGGACTTAAAGAGTAAAGGCTTCGAAAACACTGAGACTTTTCACTGGGACCAATCCTACTGAGACCCATCAGTAGAGGAGCAACTTTATACAAACAGGATGTTGCATTAAACTTACATAATGACATGTGACTCAACATAGAAGGTAATGAATCAAAGGGCACTGCATTATATGCAACAGATTAGAAGTAAGAAACAATTGCTGGTATCACCAAATAATAATATTGCACTTAATAATCTTAAAAAATCCATAAATCTTATGGACACAAAGAAAAAATACTCTCCTACCCTGTATACGGTCACATTTCAAAAAGTGTCTTACCATCATAATGATGACCATGGAGCCGGTGAACATGCGGGTCAACTGGGTCTTTTTTGGAAAGTATGGTTCTTTGATCCCGGTCACTGGATTTTGCTCCATACTAGGGGCCATGGCTGCAAACTCAGCCCGAGGACGCTCCTGACGAAACACACGGACGACATAAGCCTCTGTGGAATGACTCTATTCCTTGATTCACTGAAAAGTCCTGATCAACAGTCAGCTACACTGCAGTACCTAAAGTCACGGATGTTAAACATCTTCATGTAGCTGATTTAATGTGGATTTAACACAACACTGAAACAATATATATCTTTAGCCTGCAGACCTGGGGTCTATACTTAAGAACCATATTATGTATGGAACCAGTGTGATTCAAACTAAAATCAGGCAAGAAATGAAAGATTATGAGACCTCTTCTTCATGGAAGTCCATGCAGTCCCAGTGATGGGCCAGGGTGGACATTTTTCGTTTCCAGTACTCCAAAAATGTTACAGCCCAGAAGGACATGAACACACTGAAGAAGACTGTCCCTGGATGGTCAAACAGGTAGCCCAGCTGCGATGCAAAAAGGTACACGGTAAACGCATATCACACTTAGTCCAACTGCATTATGGGATCGATAGGTTTGATTATCAGTGAGTTGTGCTGAAAGTTCTTCACCTTAGCCATCGCGCAGATATCAGACATGTTCCAGGCCTTGCATGTGTTACAGAGAGGACACATCAGATAGGTGGCTCCGCTGGTACAAATTTCCTTACTGCTCACAGACACATGGACACAGATAAGTTACACATAAGGAAACATGCTTTTAAAGTCTTTCAAACCAAGGCTGCTTTTGAGATTTTTGATGAATCGGTGGGGCCAACTGCTTTGACAGAAATAGCTATATCTGGTCCTTCAATCACAGCTAAGCATCATGACTAATGCAATGGACAGGGAATGGAGTGAATCACTAATGGCTGTTTCACTCACACACACCAAGAGTTCATTTAATCCAGGATATGTGAGGGGGAGAAAAGAAAAACCTGTTGAAAACAGTCTTGCAGCTTCTTGACGAAAGACAGCTACTGCACATTCACTGAGAAATGTTTAAAGTTACTGGAACCATAACTTCTCTCTCTGAGAGACAACAGCTAATATATACTGTATGTTTATGGGTTGGTCGTCGCTGAGTAGAATTAAATGTCCTGCGGAGATTCACCGTTATTGTTTTTGCTTAAGAGCACATTAATAAATTACAGTAGTTGTGACGTAAAGGCTTCTAGTTTGTCCAGGTGATGATCGAAATCTGAGTGAGATGAGAGGCAATGAGGAGAGACAGGCATTGGAAACGATACAGGATAAAGATGGACTTGAACTAGTGCAGTTATGACTTGACTGGCTAACTGCCTCAATATCTTGACGGGTAGAACCAACCTTTTTAAGGCGCTTACGTCAGCTAAACATTACCCAAACACCCAACAGTGTTTTATATGCGTTATATGTGTGTTATATGTGGACTCACGCTGGTGTGTTGGTACCCATGGACATTACTCCGGATACAAAGACCAAGGTACCAACCACTGCTGCAGGCAGCAGCCAGGCTGTGTAGAAACCTGCAGAGACATAAACTTCAATTAGGCTGCAGCTCTCGCTTTACGCAGACGGAAAAGGCAATGTACTGCTCTAATAGTCAATGCTGTAGCGTCCTTAATGGGTTGGCATTACAGAAAAGTATGTTTCATCATTAGGTTGAGGGCTTTGGTTTCTCATGCTTTTGCTTACACATGAAAATAAATAAACATACACAGGACAGAACAAATGAATGAGAAGAGTAATAATACCTAACTTTTATTATTATCACCATAATCTCAGTTGTCAATGGATGCCACAGCAAAATACCCACACCTAGGCTGTCCAGCTCTTTGAACTACTTCACATGGTCTTCATCATCAATTACTTGTCTTGTTATTATAAGCCCAGAAGTTTCATACTTAAGTCAAATGCTTGAAATTAAGCTCAGTGAACAAGTAGATAATCTCCATCTGCTGATGAGATCACAAGATTCAACTGCAAGCTGAGACTGCACTAAAAATGTAGAATTGAGTGTGTGAGGTGAGTTAAGCATTCAGATACGATCCTACCGCTAAAATAAACTAGCAAATAAACAAATCACTTCTTAAACCTTGATTAACATCATCTCATTATCATAGTGCTTCATCATTTTGTTTAGTTTCATCCACTGGTTATTGTATATGGAGATTATTGGTTTCTGTTCTGCATTTTCCAAAAAAATAAAAATAAAAATCCACATACGAATGTTTTTTTTTTTGTTTTTTTTTTACATACACCATATAAGTTCAAATATTTAATAATATTTACCCAGCCAGGCAAAGTAGAGTGCAATCTTCTCCCCAAAGTACTCCCTGATGTGGTCCAATGGTTGGTACTTGTACCATTTGCGCCAACGGGCCCAGTATTGGTAAAGAACCTGTCTCTGATTTAGTTCATTAGGATGGGTCTCAAACCTCGGTAGCTGAAATGTGCCCTGTCGGAAAAACAAAAGAAACTAAAAATAAGCATATATCTAATAAGAGAGCAAACACAGCCAACATCAGATTAAAGAGGAGATGAATAACATCCGACCTCGTGCAGTGGGAAAGCTGCAGTGTACGCCCCTTCATTTATAAGCCTGTCCACCCCAACTTCAGCCCTCTTCTTTTTGCCATAAACCGTCTTGGCAAGAATCTCATGCACCTGAAATAAAACACAACCTCTCACTCCACTAGATGAAATTAACACTGAATACATCCAGTAAACCGCAGAGGATCTCTTGTTACTCACAACACGGTGTCTCTGAGTATTAGTGAAGTAGGTTTCTCGGTCATTACAGCCAAGGAATCTGTTATGGTCAGTGACACTCTTATTTACTGCAATACAATGAGAGTGTATTCTATTATTGACCACAGTCAACCAGAACTTACCTGTTCATCTTTGACTTACGGAAGGCACATGTGTAATAGTCCAGTGGCCTGTTTGGCACCGACTCTGTCATTACATTTGGTATGCATAGTCTACTCAGGACCTGAGCAGAGGTGTTTAAATCCAGGTCTGGCTGTGCCTAAAAGCCAAACACACAATGAATCAGTATGGAGGATAATTTATAACATTTCATTTTCCTTGCATAAAGTTGTAATCCCCAAACTCTCATTTAATTTGGTGTTTGTGTTAACAAGTAACGTACCAGTATTGTGTTTGAAATTAAATTAATATTTTACAAAGACGATTCATTGTGTCTTGAGGGAGAAGGTTTTAACGGTAAAGGATGTCCCCCAACACAGTAACAACATTCACAGGCTTTCGTGCTCTACGTTACAACCAGTATGTGAATATCTTGTGTCTGTATGAATTTGAGTCACACATTTGATGCTAGAGGAATAGTAAAAAGATTCACTAGCTATATTTAGAGCAACGGCTATACTTAGGCACAGCAGTCATCTCAGTTAAATGCTAATGCCAGCATGTAAATAATTAACGTGAACTATATTTGTAAAGCGTCTGTTGAAACAAGAGTTGGTGCCTCACAATAAAGACAATAGGATGAATCCTGAATAACCTCTACACTAACTGGTATATACAGGTATAATGTGCACCATGGACTGCATATATATATATCTGTAATTCTAAACACAGGGTCAAGTTGGCTGTTGGACATCTACAATACTTATGCAGACAACAACTGATAGATTGGACATTCAACGTCATAATCAAAGTAATTGACAAACTGATCCCACTGCTGCTTACAAAGATACACTGAATGGGTAGTAATGGGCAAATCCAGACAGGATCCATTTTAAAGATGGGATTTGATATAATGAACATGTTGTACACGGATTATAACTTAATTTGAAGTATTTTATGATAACTGCTGTGTTGACCTGTAGTGGAGCTCTCAGACAGAGTTCCTCAGCATAATACACCAACACATCCCAGGGAGCAGTAAGTTTCAGAAAATGTATTGTTTTCTTTTCATTGGCTGTTTCCTCCTGCAGGGATGAGAGGCAACACAGAGAAGGTTTTGATTAATTTGTCAACAAAATGGTTGTAATGATTCGATTTTATGTAATGATCAGATTTTGATCAATGATTTATGCAATACCTTTTCCATGAGCAATCCAGTGCTGAGCAGATTCTGAACAAACTTCTCCCTCCACTGTGCCAGCTGTGCCTTCCTTTGCTCAGACCTGCTGTTCTCCGCTGTGGGCATGACTTCCCCTTCTTCATTTGGCGCCACACTCTTCCCTTTCCCTCGCCGCTTCCTGCGGGAGCGAACCTCCCACACCAGTACGAAGTCTAAACCCAGATTGAGAGACAAGATTAACTCAGTCATCAATCGATGCTCTTGTTAAAGATGCTACAATGCTAACTGCAGAGGCAGCCTACCAATTCTTGTTTTTCCATCTCTAAAGTAATTCCCCAGCTGTGGAACAGGCTCGTTGCTTTTGGTATTCCAGTTAATATGAGTGTGCTCATCAGCATCCATATCTTCATCCACAGCTGAGGCTGAAAGCTGAAAGAATCCACAGTTTGGTTGATTAATATCTGCAAGGAAGGTTCATTTCCATTTGATGGGGTTTTACAATAAAACCCCTGGGCTTTTGCACAGCATCATAAAAGCTTCCCCTTTGCGGTAAGCGATTCCAGGGAGATAATAATGATCACTGGGCATTTGACACTTTGACTAAGAAAGTGCAGTGCAGAAAAGTGATCACACTTCACAGCACATTGTTAGCCTGTGGATGTCAGAGTAAAATCCTATTAGAGCCAGGGCATCATCTCTGTGAGGTGTAAAAGGATGAGGCAGAGAAGCATAGATGCAGCTGCCGTGTGAATGAGTGTGCAGTTATTTTTGAAGTCTGTCTGATTCCTTTAAAGAGAGAGAGAATATAGGAAAATGGTGCTCACATATCTTGGTGGGATGAAGTCCCCATTCTGCAGACTGCCATAGCTCTCTGTGGCTGGTGCTTGACCCCCATAGTCCAAATCCAGGAGGACCTCTCTGTCCCCCTTCACCAGCTCTGAGCCCCTCCTTAGCATGATGTGGCTGGACACATAAACTGCACAGACAAAGAAATCTCAGATTATTGCTAAGTATTTCACAACATGCTGTGATAAGAGAGACAAAGAAAGGATGCTTATTCTGTACCTTTGCTGCGGTGAAGATGAGGCTACTGTCGGAGATCCGCAGCAATCTGTGCCTCCCTTGTTCTCCCCCTCTTGTTTTATCTCTGCATCCGCCTGGCTCCGCTGCTCCACTGATGAGAAGCAAGGAAGTACTGTTATGGACAAAGCGTGCAGACAGCAGCTGATACTTTGTTGCCTGCGTGACTGGAAATGCACTTCAGGACACACAGCACAAGGCACATCCCCTCTTCATGAATAATGTAGCAGTCAGTCAGGGGGGGCAGTGGATGGGAGAATGAAGACGGAGGTTCCTGACACACTCATTATGCAGGATAGCACATGTGCAGGGAATCTCTTCTTCGATGATTATGTGTATTCTCTCATCCACACAATCTCTCCTGCACATTTCAATTGATTGGGTTTGAAATGTACACACAACAAACAGAAATCCCGCCTCCCAGCACCAGTGTACCATAATGTGACATACTGTGTTTTCTCCACCATCGTTCCTCCTTTTACATTCAACTGCATTGCTGCAGTCAAGCCAGGGCTGGATATAAAAAAAACAGAATAAAGGGATATGCCAAGAGAAGGACAAACAGGCAGACAGTGCGAGGAAGCGATGTGGGACACATAGTACTAACTAACATGTTAAGCGGTAGAAAGAAAAAAAAAAAAAAGCAGAATCCAATGTTGTTGGAATTTGACAAGATAGAACAGTAAGCTCTGTGTTGCCTGCCATCTGCAGTTTCATTTTAACCATGTTTCTGAAAGTTGCTGCAATAAGCATTTTGGTTCTACTCATAGATGCTTAATGTTAACTGTAACTAATGTTGGATTACTCTTGTTATGCTTAATACGCACAGTATGATCTTAAAGTGACGAGGCAGGCAGCTGGTCCAGTGTCTTCTTCATACAGGCTTTCAGAATCATCAGCATGCTTTTAATGTAATCACTTTTTTTTATCTTAAGACTGTGGAGGAAATAATGGGGTTAAGTTGCAATTGACAATTTTCTCCAGGGGCTACAAGCTAGAACTGCACTTTATCAGATGTTTGAAACATGATATCCTGTAGGTCTGTATCTTTTGAACCACTCAGAGGGACACAGCTGGCACATTTTGATCAACATCCTTCCTGTTAATACAGTGACATCCTGACCCCCGGCATGTTATGTCTACATATTGACTCGGGCTTTGATTGTGTGCAGTTCCGTAGCAACCAGCTTTTTCTAATCATGCACGTACTTATCCACTTTCTCTTCCAAATCATCTTGTGGTCTCCATAAACTTCAAGACATATTTCAGACAGACAGGTAATCTACAGACAGACAGGCAGGACAGTTATTGGCTTTCTGAAACAATGGTAACAGCACAAGCACACCCAACAACAACAATGCATCTGAAAAGTAATATTACCAGCTGTACATCCCTGTAAAGTGCACTGTCCTCTGTATTCTCACTTCGTTAAAGGATCTCCAGTCTAATGTGAATAAGTGAGTGTCAGTAATATTCCTCCACCTAAACTGTAACCAAGGTCATATCCTTGTTATTTGGCCAATCAAATGCTGCCATCCACTGGTTTCCTCTCACATTACAGCAAACTTGCTGAATGGTATCTTGGGGCTGTGGGTGATGATGCATCACTTGGCTACATAAACAGTCTCTTTTTGTGCAGACATAATTGAAACCACATCAAACTGATCAGAAGTCAGTTGTCCTACTTCTGACTGGAACCAGGCTACTACACTGGCAGGATTTAGTTGTTACTGCAGAGATGCAGCGTCAGAGCCCCGATGACCTGGAAAAAATTTGCTTAAGAAATTAAGTGAGTACAATCTTTTAAGTCCTGCATAACTTACTGATGATAAATAGTTATGGAAATTGAACAACTTGTTTAAATTGCTATGTTTTGGAGAGTTCCATTTAAAATTCAATTTTAAAGTATGCACAAATATTGTAAACTTTGAGTGATACTTAAGACGTCTTCATTTTTGTCCCTTTGTTATAAAATTAAATTGAACTGAAATGTTAATGCACAGAGTTTTTTTGTTTTTTTTGAATATTGATCATTTATTAAACATCCAAAACAGAAATCTGTCATTAACAGTATCCCAACACTTTATGTCAAAGCTGCATCTTCTTTGCTTTAATGAACAGTATTAATAGCGCAGTCAGTGAACTAGCCTTACAAAAGTGAGCAGAACTGAAAACAAGGAGATACAGTTTAATACTCCTCCCCTTCATCATCATCATCATCCCCAATACTATCAGTTCCCACCTCCTCATAATCCTTCTCCAGAGCAGCCATGTCCTCTCTGGCCTCAGAGAACTCTCCCTCCTCCATACCCTCACCCACATACCAGTGAACAAAGGCACGCTTGGCATACATCAGATCAAACTTGTGGTCAAGTCGAGCCCAAGCCTCTGCAATAGCAGTGGTGTTGCTCAGCATGCACACAGCTCTCTGGACCTTGGCCAGGTCTCCACCAGGAACTACGGTGGGCGGCTGGTAGTTGATGCCTACCTTGAAACCAGTGGGACACCAGTCCACAAACTGGATGGAGCGCTTGGTCTTGATAGTGGCAATGGCAGCATTAACATCTTTGGGCACCACATCACCACGATACAAAAGGCAGCAGGCCATGTATTTACCGTGGCGAGGGTCACATTTCACAAGCTGATTGGCTGGCTCAAAGCAGGCGTTTGTGATCTCAGACACCGTTAACTGCTCGTGGTACGCCTTCTCAGCCGAGATGACCGGGGCATAAGTGGCCAGAGGGAAGTGGATACGGGGATATGGCACCAGGTTGGTCTGGAACTCGGTCAGATCAACATTGAGGGCACCATCGAACCGGAGCGAAGCAGTGATGGAGGACACTATCTGGCTGATCAACCTGTTCAAATTGGTGTAGGAAGGACGCTCGATATCGAGGTTCCTGCGACAGATGTCGTAGATTGCCTCATTATCTACCATGAACGCACAGTCCGAGTGCTCGAGGGTGGTGTGGGTGGTCAGGATTGCGTTGTAGGGCTCCACCACAGCAGTGGACACCTGAGGTGCTGGGTAGACCGAGAACTCCAGCTTGGACTTCTTGCCGTAGTCAACAGACAAACGCTCCATCAGCAGGGAGGTGAAACCAGAGCCGGTGCCACCTCCGAAGCTGTGGAAAATCAGGAAGCCCTGAAGACCAGTACACTGGTCAGCCTAAGGACAAAGAGGGAGACAGTAATTAAATGTAAGATAGATTGTGGTTTTCAATGATATTTTCACTCAAAATTAGGAAAATGTACTTCTCTTGATAATAAATGACATACCAGTTTGCGGAGCCTGTCCAGCACCAAGTCAACGATCTCTTTGCCGACAGTGTAGTGTCCACGGGCATAGTTGTTTGCAGCATCCTCCTTCCCAGTGATCAGCTGTTCAGGGTGGAATAGCTGGCGATAGGTCCCACTGCGCACCTCATCTAAGGAAAATAAATATTACCTGACTGACTGGGGGGAGGAAAGTATAATATAGTGTACATCGTTGAGTGGCTGTTCAGAAAAAAACGAGATGACTTACCGATGACGGTGGGCTCCAGGTCCACAAAAACAGCTCTGGGAACGTGCTTTCCAGCTCCAGTCTCACTGAAGAAGGTGTTGAAGGAATCGTCTCCTCCTCCACTCGACTTGACACTGGGCATCTGTCCGTCCGGCTGGATCCCATGTTCAAGACAGTAAAGCTCCCAGGCGGAATTGCCGATCTGGACACCAGCCTGACCAACGTGAACTGAGATGCACTCACGCTGTGGAAAGAAAAAGAAGAAAATCCTTTATCTCAGTGCCAAGTATTTCTTGCAGAAATAAAGGGAAAATGCCTTTTTTTTTTAATCTATTGACGCATCACATGTCGAGGACAGTTCCAGAGCTAATGAATGATGTGTGGAGGAACAAGAGTCTGTTGTAAAGGACCAGATAGCGATATATTACATCATGCCTCAAATCACCCGAATGCATATTCATCTTAAAGAAAAACCTTTCATAGACAATATCACAGAATGGCTGATCATTCATAGATGTTCTTCAAAGAAAAAGAAAACACATTCATAGTCATAGTCAAACAAAAGTCGGTCTTCACAATGAGCCACATGAAAGATTAACAACAAGAGCTTCGTAATACTTCGGTTAAGCTGTGTCAGAAGGAGAAATCACCACGCTTTCATTTCTTATCATCCATCTGTCTAAGGCCGATCACGCGTTTCAGTCCAAAAGAACATTGGACTTGGCTAATTGGGTCAATGAGCCGCAGGAAAAAGCAGACAACTGGAAGCCACAACAGATTTTGAACCGGGACTGAGCCCTTTCCTCTTACACAAAAGTGAAACGAATTTACAGGACATGAGGTCTGACTTGATGCTCCAATTTCAAAGTTACCGCTGCATCTTGAAGGTTACCTAAACTGAGGGGCAACTGTTGACAACACTTAAAGTGTGTTGCTCGAAGTAGGTCAAATTGGACACAAGTGTAGACAGAAAGCGTTTTCATAGTCACCATGTTTCCTGTGAAGAGTCACCGAGCTCGGAGTAAAAAGAGGAAGAGGCAGTCAGCTCTCACAGACTGAGTTTTACGACTCCAGTGTAAGAGAAGTACCATCGGCTGCGCGACTAGGCGGGCTGTTATATCTTTGGGCAGGCGGAGACACGCAGAGCTGCCGCATCCCATTGGTCAGAACGTCACATGTGCCCCTCTCCTATTGGTTTCAGAGACACAGTCTCGTTCCATTTGAAAAAAAATGTTTAAGATCAGACGAGCAACCATGTATTCTGCTGCAATGCCTTAAGTGTGTTCCTTATTGATTTCAATAGAACGTTGTCAAAAAAAAAGGTGAATATTTCAAGTACTAATTGTAAGCGCTAAATGAAATGTCATGTAATTTAACCCTGTCCTGAAGAAGCAGGGTCTGTGTCAGAAATAGGAATGAGTATAGTATTTGGTTATTCTAGTGTTGCATGAAATGTTTTCTTCTTTTATGCACATGTCTGAATAATCAGCTACTCTGCGATATGTTTGTGTGCAAATGTTTTTTTGTCCAGAGGGTAAATAAGTGTGTACCATCATTCAGGTGATTTAAGGCACGGTCGGAGGCGTTGCAACGGGGCAGGCAAACTAGGCAATTGCCTGGGGCCCCGAGCTAGAAGGGGGTCCCCCAAAGACGGCTGTTTACATTGGTCCACAGCAAGGACAAGATAAAACCGCCTTAAATATCTTTCCATGAAGAAGACACCCCCTTATAGGGGGGCCCATGGTACTTGCGGGGCTGTCCATATATATATATATTATTTTTTTGTCTGGGGCCCCAGGTCTTGAAACGTCCCTGGGCATTGTGTACTATACTGTATGTACTATAAGTCCCATAGAACTGCGATGTTTGAAATATTCTCACAGCAAGGTTTTCCTTTTACTTTGTAGCAAATGCCATTTTGTGATATATTTGTGTGTGAAGGGTTTTAGGCTGAAAAAGGGGGAGAGGTGGAATAGAGGTTGAAGGAGACATGCATCGGACAAGAGGGTTGCCAGTTCAAAGCCTAGCTGAGGCAAACTCACCCTGGAAGAATGGATGAGAAAAACAAACCCCACTACACATGAGACTAAACTTGTGTGTTGTGCATGTTTGTTTGAGACTATTAATAGCTGCTGCTTCTTCTTGTTTAAGGGTAAAATAATGTGTACCATCATTCAGGTGATTTGAGGCATGGTGTACTATATTGGTATCTGGTCCTTTACAAAAGAGTCCTGTTCCCCCTCCACTCATCATTCATTAGCTCTGGAACAGTCCTTAACATGTGATTACAAGTTTGTTTGTTTTTTAATTGATGCAATTCTAAGTAATATCCATCCATAAATTACTGATAAAATGGTTGACTCAAAAAACAATAAAAATAAAATCTATTGACCAGGTGGAACAGCTTCCAGTGTTCACAGCTTCCAGTGTGCACCTCAACTATGGAAATGTATCAATTACATGTGGTGGACTGAATGGGGAAATAAATTGATGCAATTCTAAGTAATATCCATCCCCAAATTAATGATTTATGAAAATCTATTTATTTCCCCATTCAGTCCACCACATGTAATTGATACATTTCCATAGTTGAGGTGCACACTGGAAGCTGTGAACACTGGAAGCTGTTCCACCTGGTCACTGGGAAGGAGAATGCTGCAAACAACAAGGCCCATTGACACTAGACCATTGGCAAAGAGCACACTGACTTGGTACCGGACAGGATTCACAAACTGGTGGGTAATTTAATATCAGGGTTACTTCATATCATGTGTTTATGCTCATTTAGATGGAAAATGTTCAACAAAATTCATGTTGACCACTGTACTAGTCTTCAGGGCATTCTTGATCATTTCATTTCAACAAGGTTGGTTTAATGTAAGAGAAAAGCATTGGACGAAATTATTTGTTTGCCAAATAACAAGGATTTAACTTAAGTTTAAATTTATCTGAAAAATGTACAAGAACCCACCATTTTATATCAGACTGACAATCCTGTATATTAATGAGCAAAGGAAAGATGGTGGGGACAGGATATGTTGTTGCCTATGGTTCTGTCACTGGTGGAGGTTGAGTTACCCAACAGTTTTGTGAATCCTGTCCAACACCAGGTCAATGAGCTCTTTGCCGATGGTGTAGTGTCCATAGGGGTAATTGTTTGCAGTGACTAAACAGCTGTAGGTTCCAGTGTGCATCTTTGTAAGAAAATAAATGACATGCGATGTGATTGAATGGGAGAAAATATTATGCAATTATAAATACCCATCACCTGTAATTGAGTGTTCAGGTCAAAGTGATGACCCATGGGCTCCCGGTCCACAAAATCAGCTCTGGTTACATGCTTTCCAGCTCCTAGCAGGCATTGCCGATATGAACACCAGCATGACCAACATAAAAAGAGATGCACTAATGCAGTGGAAAGAAAAATAATTCATGAGAGTGCCAAGTTCGCAAGAGGAAATAAAATAACCCTTAAAGCTTGTCATCACATGTTACGGACTGTTCCCAAGCTAATCAATGAGATCGGTGGAGGAGGAACAGGACTCTTTTGTAAATGACCAGATACAGATAAAGTACATAATGCCTTAAGTCACCTGAACAATGGTACACATTCATTTACCCTCTGAACAAAAAAACACTCATAGACAAAAATATCAGAGTGGCTGATTATTCAGACATGTGCTTAAAAGAAAAAAACTTGCCGTCAAAATTATTTCTACCATCACAGTTCTGTGGTGAAACAAACCACATGCTTTATAAAGACTTTAAACAAACACATTTAGTCAAAGGTTGTCTGCACAATGAACCACATGGAAGGATAAATACAAAAGGTTCATTGAGCCTTTTATTTTTTTAAAACTTTTGTGCAAAACTTGCAGTTTTATCTACAAATAAAACTACCGTGCAACAATGTGCAAACATTGAAGGAGTCAAAATATATTCCACATTTCTCAGATGTATTATGTATACATGTACTGTATAGCCAGGGGTGCTCATAAGCTGTACGCAGATGATCATGCGATGCAGTGCATAAGTATTTATGAGTTATTGGCAGTGATTTATTGAAAAAGTATTGTGTGCCCCATGAACCCCCATTGATATTCATATTTGGCCCACTTGCTAATGAAGTTGAATAGCCCACCTGTCTGTCAAATAAAATAAACACATGTCCTCATAACAATAATAATAATAATAAAATAGTGCATCTTCCTCAAAAAGTGCAATACAGTTTTGAACAACACAACATTATTTTATATTTCAAGTGAACAGGAAAGGCACTTCGGGCGTCACAGAGTTTTCTTTGTGATAAAATCTGCATCTAATTATACGTGGCATCTGAAGACTCTTCTTTGGCTAAAGATATGCACTCTGCATTCTCAATAGCTGAATTAAACCTGTGTTAGTTCAGCAGTTACTAATATTTCAGATTTTCTGATTGTCGTTGTTGCTGGTAAAGGGATTTGCTTGAGCACTCCTTTACAATTGTCCCGTTACTGAATGTTTTTTATGCTGCCCCAAAATCCATGCAACCCTAAGTTGACACACATTAGCACACTGCTGTGCTGTAAATGTATGTGCAATGAGTCGGGTGGATCTGTCATACTGAGCTCTCAGCTCCGTTATTTATCCCGCCTTCACTTGCGACCTCTCTGAATGTTTCCTCAAAAGACTGGTGCTCGGTCTCGTAGCGACACTTTACATTACTGCTTTTTATAAACGCCACGGTTTCATAGCTTATTAGGCACAGCGGTTTGGTACTGGAACCAGAACATATAGTGTTCTAAGCACAACTTTTCATGGTATGTTTTCCGTATCTCTCCTTACTTTCGAGCAAGCAATTCCTGCTCCAGTCGGCCAATTCTCTTCCGGTAAACAATCGATTTGATTGGCTCCAATGTTTGGGTGACGCTATCAGGGCAAGATATTACCGTATCAATTTAATGAGCTGCGCCTACAGCCTGTTCCAGCGCTTGGATGAAACAACGCTCCAAATGTTTTGTGGTATACATCAGGCACCGATAACATGTTTGGACAGACACTCCATCTGGTCCGCCATTTGGTGATGCCTGGACTAGACTGTTTCTCTGAAACCAATAGGAGAGGGGCACATGTGACGTTTTGACCAATGGGATGCGGCAGCTCTGCGTGTCGCCACCAGCGCAGAGACTATATAATACCCCGCCCAGGCGCTCAGGCGATGGTTCTTCTCTTACACTGGAGTCGTAAAACTCAGTCTGTGAGAGCTGACTGCTTCTTCCTATTTTTCTTTACTCCTCGCTCAGTGACTCTTCACAGGAAACATGGTGACTATGAAAACGCTTTATGTCTATACTCTGGTCCATTTGACCAACTTTTAAAATATTCAGTGTTGCCAACGTGGCAGCTCAGTTTAACTAACCATCAAAAAGTAGCTGTAACTTTGACATTTGGACTTCAATACGAAATAAAAAAAGTAAAAAGGCTTGCCAATAATGCAAACTTCGTCTCCAACGTGTCTTTTTTTATACTGTGACTTATTTTTTGTGTAAGAGGAAAGGGCCAAGTCCGAGTTCAAGATCAGTTGTGGCTTCCTGCTTTTCCTGTAGGCCCATTGACCCAGTTAGCTAAGTTCAATGTTCGTTTAGCCTGAAACATGTGATCGGCCTTAGACAGATGGATTATAAGAATTAAAAGCCAGGGCCCGGGTTCCCAGCTCTATTACGGAGTCCCCCACACCCTAAAAAAACACCATATGTAATGGTGGTTTTCTTTCTTCTGTCTGAGGTTAACAAAAAGGGTAACCAAGCTCCTGTAGTTCAAATTTCATGTGGCTCATTGTAACGACATACGTTTGTTTGACTATGAATGTGTTTGATCAAACACTTTTCTTTCCTTTTTTTTTAAATCCCACAGAACTGCCATGCTTAAAATATTCAAGCTAGTTTTTCCCTTACTTTGAAGCACATGTCTAAATATTCGGCCATTTTGTGATACATTTGTCTATGAAATGCTTTTATTTGAAGGTTAAAACAATGTGGAGCATTATTCAGGTGATTTGAGGCATGACCTACTATACTGGTTTCTGGTCCTTTACAAAAGACTCTTGTTTCTCCACACATCATTCATTAGCTTTGGAATTGTCCTAAACATGTGATGCTTGACTATACGTATTTTTTTCTGCAAAAAACTTGGCACTGAGATAAATCATTTTTCCTTATTTATTCTACAGCGTGAGTGCATCTCAGTCCACGTTGGTCAGGCTGGTGTCCAGATCGGCAATTCCGCCTGGGAGCTTTACTGTCTTGAACATGGGATCCAGCCAGACGGACAGATGCCCAGTGTCAAGTCAAGTGGAGGAGGAGACAATTCCTTCAACACATTCTTCAGTGAGACTGGAGCTGGAAAGCACGTTCCCAGAGCTGTTTTTGTGGACCTGGAGCCCACAGTCATCGGTAGGAGTCGTTTAGTTTTTTTCTGAAAATTAATTCACAGAAGAATAATATTTAAAATGATACACCCCCGTCAGTCACCCCACAAGTGATTAATGTTTTTCCTTAGATGAGGTGCGCAGTGGGACCTATCGCCAGCTATTCCACCCTGAACAGCTGATCACTGGGAAGGAGGATGCTGCAAACAACTATGCCCGTGGACACTACACTGTCGGCAAAGAGATAATTGACCTGGTGCTGGACAGGCTCCGCAAACTGGTGGGTAATTTAAGTACATTTTCCTAATTTTGAGTGAAAATATCATTGAAAACCACAATCTATCTTACATTTAATTACTGTCTCCCTCTTTGTCCTTAGGCTGACCAGTGTACTGGTCTTCAGGGCTTCCTGATTTTCCACAGCTTCGGAGGTGGCACCGGCTCTGGTTTCACCTCCCTGCTGATGGAGCGTTTGTCTGTTGACTACGGCAAGAAGTCCAAGCTGGAGTTCTCGGTCTACCCAGCACCTCAGGTGTCCACTGCTGTGGTGGAGCCCTACAACGCAATCCTGACCACCCACACCACCCTCGAGCACTCGGACTGTGCGTTCATGGTAGATAATGAGGCAATCTACGACATCTGTCGCAGGAACCTCGATATCGAGCGTCCTTCCTACACCAATTTGAACAGGTTGATCAGCCAGATAGTGTCCTCCATCACTGCTTCGCTCCGGTTCGATGGTGCCCTCAATGTTGATCTGACCGAGTTCCAGACCAACCTGGTGCCATATCCCCGTATCCACTTCCCTCTGGCCACTTATGCCCCGGTCATCTCGGCTGAGAAGGCGTACCACGAGCAGTTAACGGTGTCTGAGATCACAAACGCCTGCTTTGAGCCAGCCAATCAGCTTGTGAAATGTGACCCTCGCCACGGTAAATACATGGCCTGCTGCCTTTTGTATCGTGGTGATGTGGTGCCCAAAGATGTTAATGCTGCCATTGCCACTATCAAGACCAAGCGCTCCATCCAGTTTGTGGACTGGTGTCCCACTGGTTTCAAGGTAGGCATCAACTACCAGCCGCCCACCGTAGTTCCTGGTGGAGACCTGGCCAAGGTCCAGAGAGCTGTGTGCATGCTGAGCAACACCACTGCTATTGCAGAGGCTTGGGCTCGACTTGACCACAAGTTTGATCTGATGTATGCCAAGCGTGCCTTTGTTCACTGGTATGTGGGTGAGGGTATGGAGGAGGGAGAGTTCTCTGAGGCCAGAGAGGACATGGCTGCTCTGGAGAAGGATTATGAGGAGGTGGGAACTGATAGTATTGGGGATGATGATGATGATGAAGGGGAGGAGTATTAAACTGTATCTCCTTGTTTTCAGTTCTGCTCACTTTTGTTAGGCTAGTTCACTGACTGCGCTATTAATACTGTTCATTAAAGCAAAGAAGATGCAGCTTTGACATAAAGTGTTGGGATACTGTTAATGACAGATTTCTGTTTTGGATGTTTAATAAATGATCAAAATTTCTAAAGCATGTTTACACTTTGGTCTTACAAGTTATTCCATGTGTAGACAATTCTGTCCAATTTCATTATAATATGGCAAAAGTACAACATGAAGATGTCAAGTGTACAATATGTTTGCATTTATGTATAACATGAGCTTGATATGTAAAATGTTGCGCTCCAGAACGAGCAGCTGATCCATTAATTATTATAATAATTATTTATTATACTTAAGCAGCATTTTATAAATCAAGTCAAGATGGTTCCAAAAAAATCACGAAATAAAGTTAAATTATTAAAACGATGGCTGGGGTAAAATCAGGAGAGGCTTATCAGTAATGTTATGTTTTAAGATGGGGTTACTTTAAGATAGGACAGACTGAGTTTGTTTTCCTCTGATTAGTTGTTCCAGGGCTCTGAGTGCAGTCTCTGTAATAGTGAGGTAACATCTGTCCTCGGACCTCAAGCAAGAAGAAGGGTTCATAAAAGATCTCGAAATGGTTCCTGCATCCTGACAATTTAAAAATAACTCTTTGGAAATATGTCAGGAGATGTAAACAAAACTGGACAAGCTTAAGTAACATGTCAACCATGACACCAAGATATCATCTTGATTGCTGTAATGTAAGAAAAAACAGAGGTTTACAGCATTTGTCTGGCCAAGTAACAAGCATATGACCATAATTAGAATTTAGCTGGGGGAAATTTACTAACACCCATTTTTTAATAATCAGACTGGAGATCCTATAAAGAAGACAGTGGACTTAACAGGGATTTACAGCTGTGTGCCACGTGCTCCTTGCTACTGATTTTGATGCTGCCATTAAATAAAAATCTTGTTTTTTAGTATTTTTTTTTAATAGAACAATAGAGCTTTAGAGGTGGCCAATCATAACAATCGTGCAATTATAAGCAAAAAATATACAATATACATACATACGTGCATACACATATAGTTACTTGCATTTAATAACAAGCTAAAGGGGACGATCTTTACCTTTAAAGAGCTCAGGGTGCCTTTATGAGATCATGAGAGAAATGGATTGGGGCAGGATTTCTTCATGTTTTAGTAATCTGAAACAAGTACAGAACAGAAAACAGGTATGATGACAAATGGGGTAGAATTTAAAGATTTTAAGAATATAGAGATTTTGACCTTCAAATCTGAAACTGTATTCCTCGGATTGCTATTCAGTAGATGCTGATCTTCTTTACTACCACAAACATCTTTTGAAATCGCCTTAAAAGATCAGATCTTAATGTTGAGGAATGGTATGCGGCAATTTTAAGAATGGCTTATAGCAAATCTCCAGAACCTGTTGAGCGTACTTCCAACTTCCTCCAAAAAGTGGAATCACTAACTTTGGTTACGACAAAAGATTATGAGACACATTAAGACCAATCACATTGTTTAAAGGCACTTACCACCCTGAAAGCTGTGGCTCAGTCTTTAAATAATGAACATTCACACAAGGTTGAGTTTGTTCTAAATAGCTGTGACCATGAAGGTGAACAATATGAAGCCAAAACCAGGAGCGGTCTCAATAAGAGGGTTATGACCCTCCACAGGATTTTGGGGTATGGATTATTTAGCAATTGTGGAGTGTAAGTGAGGGTGGCCCTCGATGTAGGGCCGCATAGGCTGTTCTAATCCACCCCAATCTGTTACAAAAGTAAAAGGATACAAATGTAAATTATGATTTTTTTTGGCAAAATATTTAAACAGCTAAAGAGAATTCTCTTTAAAGTGACTCACATTTCATAGTGCAGGGACGTTATATGCAGAGTGGAAAGAGAGCTTTAAAGGTCAGGAAGTTAGACAGTTAATGAATGAGTTTTGAGGCAATGATCAATATCCAACTCCCGCAATCATGTAAAAGTCATGTTGTTTCTGTTGACCTGGAACAGAAATTAAGAGGTTAGAAATGTTAAATGTTCAGTAAAATCATAGGCTTTACCGTTTCCTTTATGTTTATTCAGTTGTCCATCACAAAAGGTTTGTTTGCACTTTCAATACCATTATGAACTGTATCAAGTGCGATTCAAAGTAGGCAACTGGACTGTCCAGTTGCCTACTTTGAAACGCACTTGATGTTACTATAACCTGGATGACTGAGAACCTTCAGAGACATTATGAACTGTATAAAACCCTCTGGACATGCATGTCTTCACTCTATGTGTGAATTTACAGTATGTTGTACTCGTTTAGTGCTTTATCCGCAATTTGATAAAACTACCAAACCGAACAAAAATGTTACACATGCAGTATACATTTATAACAAAAATCCAAACACACTTTTTCCAAAATGTACCATTGTGTCATCCATCATTGACCAACAATGTCTTCCATTAAAAACATTGCCCAAAGACTATTTCATCTTTATATACACTTCATAGGTCACACTTTTTAAGCACTTAATTTAACTTAATTGAGAATCCAACAAACATTTCAAGTAAGTCCAACTATTGCATCTTTTCTCTCCCTGATTACCTCAAAGATTCTTGATGTAATCCACCAGGGAGGAGAGAGAATTTCAAATACACTGAAAACCAATCATAGTTCTGGAACCAACTGAATTATTAAAAGATTTCCAACAACTGGTATAACTCCGCAATCCTCGCCGTGTGCACAAATAACTCCATAATGTTACATGAAAATGGAAAGAACAAAGGTATAAAAATGTATTTAAAAAAGTTAGATTTGACAAAACAGCAGCGATTGAAATTGAAAAAAAAAAGAAAATCGAATGCACGGTGACTCTAAGGTTTTGGATGTGAAGTACCTTTTTCACCTGAGATTAGATTTTAGTATGAGCGAAACTAAGTTGCACTTAGATAGGTTTACAGCACTGAGTAATGCTGATGCACAGCATAAGTAATAGTGTGCCTGAGAAAGACAGATGGTTGTTTAAACATCCAAGTAAGTGACATACTGTTTCGATAGGGTTGGATATCATGAACATTTTTGACACTGGAGCCAAATCGGTGGCCAAGTTTTGGTATTTTTAAGTGAATCCTCTTTAAAATCTTGCTTTGCTGAATATGCAAGTTCTGGTAGAGACACTGTTAATCGTCTACTCAGAATAATAGGATTGGCTTCACATCATAAAACACATGTTTCTGACCTGTTCACACACCCCAACATATATTAAGCTGATTGTTTATCTGTTCCAGTGCAGTCTGCCTCATTGTACATTATAAGGCAACAACTACATGGCAAAACAGTGCTTGCCATCTTTTCATTCCATCCAGATGGTCATGGTTGTCAACGAGGCAACATTGTCTTAAAAAAGCTTAATTTAGTTAAGTAAAGCTATTTAAACCAAAGACATGGTCCTATGTCACAAAAGGATTATTAGTGCAGAATAGGATTTTCCAATCTAGAGTCTCGCTTTTTACCGTGACCATAATTTCTTTGTGAAATTAACATCACACATTTTTTGTGTAGCAATCTTTCCACTGTCTTCCAACATGAAATGGAATGTCATGTAATTAACACAACTCCAGTTACCATAAAAATATAATAGCAGCAAAAAACAATGTAAAAGTCTGCATGGAAGTCTCCGATCACCTCAAGAGAGAGTGGAGAAAAAGGCAAGTCTGCCGCATTTCCTGATAGTTTTTTTTTTTATCTGACAACATTCAAACTAGTAAATCCACATCTCAGATAAACGGCATGAGCATGTCCTGTTACAGTGCAAATATCCAGGCATACTTCAAAGATAGATGATCATTCTTTCAGGCTAATATGCTGTACAATATATAGATAGATGGTAGAATAATCCATTGAAGAGATACGTGGCCTTCGACTAACACAATCTCAGACCCATACACAACCATTAGTGATTCTGCATTCACACTTTACAGAGCTGGGAATTTGCTCTATCGTTATATCACTGCTAGGATGCAGTATAACATCTTGTACAATTACTCAGTATACCTAATGTGACCCATCGTCACACAGCTGTGAGTTGTGCAAGCAGAGAGCATTACTTGTATTATGTACAGTAAATGTATAGTGTGTGTGTGTGTGTGTGTGTGTGTGTGTGTGTGTGTGTGTGTGTGTGTGTGTGTGTGTGCGTGTGTGTGTGTGTGTGTGTGTGTGTGTGTGTGTGTGTGTGTGCGTGCGTGTGTGTCTGTGTGTGTGCATGTGTGCAAGGCATGGAGTGGGACATTTCCCAAACTGCAAAAGAGCAGCGACAGCCCCTTCTTATATGGCTTTCTTGACACAATTCAGCAGGCTACATCTGAGAACAAGATGTATCAATATTTGTTTCCTCCACTACAACTACTGGATGTACTTTATCTGCACTGCTGTTCTGTCTGAATAACCTCTCTTATAATAATAATGGTAATGTATTGGCAGCATCACATTAAATACACTGTCATTCTACTGTAGATCAATGAATCTTGTCAGAACGTCTCAGTGCTCCATCTTTGCCATGTGATGTGCCATATGCATCGCAACAGGACGGTCCTCTGATAGAAAAATGTCATCAAAATCTGTCTGGTGCTTTTTTTCCATATCCAATTGCTAAACTACCAATGTGTCTCTGAATGTGTGATTCATCAGCACCAGGGTTCACGTCGGGCCCTTCCTCGGGCCAGACTGTCCGCCCTCTGCCAGGCGCTCTTCATCAGACTGAGTGCCTCGCTCGAGCGCTTCTGCACTGATGGATCGGACACTTCTCTGTGTGGAAGGTTGACCTGTGTACAGTGAGGAGATACGGTAGAATTCAGATACTTTCGGATTTAAATGATAATATGTGATGTTCTGAGAAAGTTAATATTGAATTTGTAATACTAATCATTGCATTATCACAGTGTTTTCCCACAAGACTGAAACAATGGCTGTTGCCAGTGCTTTCTGACCTGGAAAATAGCTTTCCACGCGTTTTCCAATGCCTCCAGCAGACGATCCCTCTCTTCGCAGCCACTGAAGTACAAGACCCATGGAGGGAGGAACTGTGCTCGATCTGCTGCAAACTCCTAACCACACAAGACAGCATGTGAAAAACCCAGGGAGAGCTTACTCTTAACACATGAATCCAAGAAGATATCCGGAACATTCAGTTACTTAACTCAATGTATTATACAATGGTATATGCATTAGAAGAACAGCAAAGATAACACTTGAATAAGAATAAAACATTCAAAAACCACGTATCGACCAACAGTTGTGAGGAGCTGAGCAAATTGTCACTTACAATGATACAGTACTCCTTGTCTGCCTCCAGACTGACTGTGGTGACATCACAGATATCAGCGCTGCCCAGAGAGCGGAAGAAGCTCGTCTGACAGTCTTGGTGGCAAGTTAGCAGCTTCCTGTCTGTCACCACCAGGCAACATGGGATACACGGGGTGGGTGCCACACCCTGAGGGATCACCTGGAGAAAACACAGTTGCAGTTTAATTCCGAAGTTGCTGATGTGAGTGCAGCTTGAATCAATTCACATTGACGTTGTGCATGAAAAAAATAACTATCCATGCAAAGACCGACCCTGAACTGAATTTGATGAGCTTCCCATTTGAGTTAAAGATAATGTTTGAGATATCATAATGGATACTATGCAAATGCTCTTGTGACAGTAACACTCAAAGTGTGTTCTAACTCATCACTCACTCAAGTTTTAAATTCTTTTCCTTGAGGTTAATATGCATCGAGACCATGCTTTAGCCTGGCCCCTGAAAAAACAGTCTTCAGTACAAAGACTGGCTTCATCTGTAATAGCTGAAGTGACCGATGCACACAACATGTGACTGAATGGTGGAGTGTGTTTAATCTCACAGCAGAACATACAGAACAAAGTCCCATAGTTTCAGCTTTAATATGTTCTTTGTGGGCTGTCAAAGCCCCCTAAGCACTGCTGAACAGACACATTTCACCTCCCACTTCTACATTGATGTTTAAATTATAAATACAAAATAAATATTTGCCATGTACATGGTGTGTGTATTTCCTTACCCCTTTGGAGACAGACTGGCAGAGAAGCTGCATCCAGTCAGCCATGTCCTGCTCATTGGTGGCGCTGAGCTCCAGTGGTGGGCGCTCAGTCAGGATGACGTGGAAAGCATGGGGACGCTCTGTGCTGTTTGAACGCCGGCAGCCTCCACAGTGCTCTCCTCTGTTCAATAATGAGCATGTAAATATAACAGGAATCATCATTAGCCACAATGCCCTTTACTGCTGCTGACCAGTAAAATAAAAAAATAAAAATGCCTTGACTATCTCGAGTATCTACTTTCTGACACTTACCCCATGGTGACTGACAGCAGAGGGATCGAGTCAGTTCTTTCTGCATACAGGTAAAGAATTCCATTGCTGCAAGAAAAGAGGGCAATTGTTTATATTGATTTAATTAGGCGCTCATTATATTGCCTAATTATTCAACTTTTTAATATTAAATTGATAATATGATATAAGATTGACAGACTACATTGATATCTCATGATTCCAATGCAAGTCCCTCCGTTTCCTAGCAGGCCTTATTGGTTTCTAAATATGAAGGTGGTAATGATTTCATTTGTGGAAACATTGCATTCAACATTGCATTGTAGTGGTTTTGGAGAAACACATTTTGAACTGTTGGGCTGTGATTGGACCATGAGGGGGTTGTAAACTGTGAAATTGTGAAAGAGCCATTTAGATGTGGGCGCGTGGCTGTGATTCTAACAACTGGTCACCACAGCGTACCTCCGAATAGATTGACAGATAACTTGCTGCACTGCTTCGCTCAACACACAAAAACAGAGCTCAAGCTAGTACTGTATGTCTGAAAGTGACAGATGGTGGAAAGAGTGAAAAGCAAAACAAAACATTGAATCCAAATCAGGCTTCTGTCACGAGAGCAGAAGTGTGAATTAGGGGTTAAAGCAGGCGATTATGGTGAGTGTGTTCCACACTTTTGTACTGTACACAGGACTCAGTATATTTAGTATTAGTCGAAAATGCCATAAAAATGAAACGACTCATTCTTTTTTTGTGGAGGAAAATGCACATTGTAATGTTATGTGTATTGTTCTAGGTATAGACATCTATTGTCCGTCCTACCAGAGGACGAGGTAGCAGCTTTTCCACAGCTCTTTTCCCAGGTAGGTGGTTCCACACCGGTACTGCAAAGGCCCTTCCTTGGTACTGGAGGGTGATCTAAAGCTTGGTGTGCTTCCTTGAGGCGACAACGTCATGTCCATAGGATCCTCCCAGTGGACCAGTGAATAGAGCTGGATAGAGACTGCTGATACCTGAAATAAAGAAAGCTTCAGTTTATCAGTGCCATTTGACCAAGATAATGAGAGGGGTAAAGCAGGCATGACCAAACATTTCTGAACATGCAGAAATGTTTATTTGTCACAAAATGGTTTCATTGTACTATAATCAAAAAAGGGTTACTGTTAAGCAGATGTTAGACAATGTCAATATCCATTCCACATTCCACACATTCTTGGTCATTGAGAAACAAAAACATTAAACTGACCATAACAATGTTTACATCAAATCAGGAAAAACGTAATGTTTGTGTTGACAGGCTTATATTATTTTTGCATGGCAATGAAGTCAGTCTGAGTTCCTCTCCGTAAAGGCCCGAGCTGTGATGTGTTAGAAGAAGATATTTCTTTACCTCACATTGAGATTCCTGGGAGACAAACTTGTTGAGAGACAGTTTTTCCATTGTAGCATCAGTCAGAAAAGAGGGGTACGGTGGCTCACGACATCCCTTCACCATGGCTGACTTGAGAATAGATAAGAACCATCTGCAATTAAGAAGAAGCATAAAATGAATGAGGTCAAATGGAAGACGTCATGTGTGATGGGCCTTGTATTGTTCTACAAATTCACTAGACTTCCTTTAAACAGAGAACAGTAACACTATACAAAAACGTATTATGGTTTTAATAGACTATATTTATGGTTGAATTTACATGGTCTCGATTATAATGTATGTCACTGGAGAGATCACACAGATGTGGATTAGATGAGATTTTGTTTGTATGTTGCCCCTCTGAAGAGGAACTCAAAAACAGATTTGCAGTCAGTTCACACAGAGACAATAATAAAAACAGTTGTTGGATACTCCAAAAAGCAAAATAATCTTTACCAGTCAAATCCAATATCTTGATAAGCAAAGACAGGGTTAAAAGGGTACACTCACAAAGTCAGTGAGGAATCAGCCGTGTCCAAAAGGAATTTTCTTCGTCTGTTTGTGCAAACCAGTGTCACTGTCTGTTGGTCAAGGCCCACCTAAAGGAAAACAACATCATGACTACTTTATTTTTAGATGCAAATTGTTCTTTATCATTCCAATGTATTCATCATGAAATTGACTCAACAAAGGTCACATGAGGGAAAATGTGTGCAAGTACAAAAAAAATTAGAGCAGGAAAATGAACAATCCTTGAAATTGTGAACACTTACTGAGAGATAGTCCAACTCATTGTATGAAACAGCATCTTCTACAGTGTAGGGTTTCTCTGCAGCACCTTTGAAGAAAGTAGACACAGTATAGGTCAACGGACCTCTTCAAGGCAATAAAACAAGACAAAGCCAATGCTCTCTGGGACAAGCCACTTACCCTTCCTTAGCAGGTAGATGTAACAGTCAGTTAGGAGGAGGTAAAGGGGCTGCAGGTCCCCCTCCATGTGCCCTGTACTCATCCTCACCATCTGAAAACACAAGACAGTTTTACAAACCTCCATGTTTATATGTCTCAAATAGATCTGTCCACTCATGAGTCTCTGAAACTTGGATTCCATTTGGTAATATGTGGCTACAAACATATTGGATAGATTTTGATTAAAATATATGTCTGCATATTATGTTTGCACAAATGGATGCAATCTTTTTTAGGCTTTTTTTGGTTTTAAAATTTAGAAAACAACCTTCAAACCACCTCTGTCATGTCAAAAGAAGTACGACAATTGAAAAAGTTGAGAAAGAAAGACAATTCATTTCTATCCAACCAGCATGTGAAAAAAACATGACACCACTGTGCTGCCATACTTATTTGAAATGTTTCATTGAATTGTTAATGAAAAAGTTGCATCATTAAAGTAAATGATTTGCACATCTGAACAAAATAATGGTTTTCTGTGTCATCACCTTAAAGAGCTGCTCCTCATTCTCTCTGAATACATGGATCATGAGAAGAAGCAAGTGATTGTTGTCCACCCTGAAACATCCAAATTGAAGAGCATTAATTATAGTACAATGACAAACTTTTAAATTAGAAGAAGATAAATGTCATACTTAAACTCTGCAGGGTGAGAAATTTCTGAGGGACTAAGCTTGACCTCTTGCAGCTGTTGTTGCGTTTCTTTATTTAGTGAATTCTTGTCTGTTCCTTCTCCTTGTGTGGCTTCATTATCCTCCTTCATGGCGGGTTCCTGCCCTGCTTGCGGTTTTGCCTTTCCTTCATCTTCAAGGCAACCTGAAACAGTCTGCGAGTGGCTATACTCTGTAGCGTCATGGTAGCCACCACCTGTGTGAGCAGAGTCTGGACCGTGGGGGGTAAAGCCGCATAAGTCTGTGGGCGGATAAGAGGCCTGCAGCAAGCCAGGGCCTCTGACCGAAGGGGAGTGAGACGTCTCTCCTGGTACTGGGTCAGGTGGCTCGCACCCTGAATCCTCTCGAAAGGGCTGCTGTGTAGGAGGCAGAGGTCCCTTGGCTAAGCCTTCACCATTTGTGTCCTCCCTCTCTAGGTGCTCCCAGGGCACCTCGCTGTCCAGAGTCCCGTTGAGGCGGTCCATGACATCACGGAGGGGTTGGCCCACACTGTCCATGGAGGTGTCAGTCATCTCTGGGAGGCGTAAGAGGCCTTCTAGCCCGTCTTCATCTCCCTCCACTACCCTGATTCTCCTCAACTCTTCTTCATCATCATCCAGCAGAACGACTGTGCAGTTTAATGAATCCACATCCTCCAAGGACAGGAGGTTGCTGTCCATGGGATCAGAAGACCCAGAATTATGGATGCTGCTGCTGGAATCCGTGGAGCCCTTCCCTCGTCGCTTCTTGGCCGGCTTTCTTCTTCTGGCCATCCTGGAGGAAAACAATCGGTTAGCTCCTTGGTTGTAAGGCATGTTGGCAGACTGCGGATACAATGTGGGCCTACAAATAAAACTGTAGGTACTGTACCTGATGACCTCCAGCTCATTGCTGGTGTTCTCTTTATCATCTCCAATGGCGGTGATTTTGTAACAGCTAGCAACATGAACCGGTGTGACGTCGGCCGAGGTGTTGGTGCAGTTGGTGTCCGAATCCTCATTGAAGGGGTTGTGCCTGGATGTGGGGCTGTGCGAAGAGGGATGTGCTGCAACCTTCACCATGACAGTGCTGGAAGACAGGACCACTGTGTCGCTGATGACTGTTTGGGGATCAGATCCACTGGATCGTGGGCAGCTGGCATGGTCAGTCAGGTCCCCCTCTATCAAGAAAAGCCAAGTAGAATTATATATAAATGATCAGTTCCCAACATTTACCTCTATATTCAAAGAAATACACAAAAGTTGTGGCATTGTCTCGCTGGTAATTTGAGTGACAAATGCAGATTTCAATTGAAACTGAATAATAATAATTATAAGTCTCTACACATACATTTACACATATGTATCTATTTCATCAGTATAAGGGGGAAAGATGACCAGCGAGATAATTTCACAAAAATGTTGTGTTTTCCTTCACCACCATTAAACACAAATGTTAGGGGCTGTAGCAGTTGTTGGTAGTTCTTTGGCGGAATCAGAGGCACTAACTCTGATGCTTAAAACATCAAGTTGTTAGACAGGCAGCAGCTTTCTTTGCAGTGGCACAGGCCTAGGTCAAACTTTACTGACGTAGCCACCAAATAGGGGCCATGCACAAAAACAATAAACAAACAAACAAAAAATAAATAAATATGGATATGAGCCATTAATCACGAGTAGAGTAAATAAGGTAAGGCAAGTTGATCCAAACAACCCCCCACATTTCTTCATGTTGTTTCGACTAACAACTACAGTTCCTATAACTATGTTTTCAACAGCATGACAAAGTTTAGCCAAGTTAAAAACAGGCTGAAGAGTTTATCTAACATAATCCTACAATCACGATAATGGAGTTTGATGATTTTGCATTCCAACATATGTGTAGAAAGAAACCTAAATCAAAACAAAAGTAAATATTATGGAGATTTAGGAGATACCTATAAGACAAACTGGTATAAACACTATTGCTTCATCAACTATTCTTGTTTTTTAACCTCACACTTCAGTTAAACTGAACCTAAGCCAGTGCCACATATCACACAAGAAGAAAAGTCACAAACACGACACCAGACAAGAGGTACACAGTGTACTGGAGACAGGTCAATAACAAGGCCAAGTGAGCATTAGGACCGTTCCCCAAACAGGCAACACATGCAGAACATGACAGAACAGCGTCCATGTACCCACCCAACACTTCCCAGCTCATCCAAACTTACCAGAAAGTCGAAAGATGCCACCTTTTATTACTTGTGTGTTAATTTAACTAATACAATTATCAATAAATAATGCATGTGTACTGTCACTGTGAATTCACATGGGTCTCCACTCCTGTTTCATTGGTTTTTATGATAAGTCTGTTTGAATACTTTAGCTAAACTGCTCCTTCCTTAATGTTGATCAAATCCTGTTAAGCAGTAATCATAGTCATGCGCCACCCAACTGAAGCTCAAAACACACTTCTTCCAATTGAATCGATATCCATGAATCGCTATACCATAAAATTAGAGGCACTTTGACCCATGTCTAGTTTTTCATGTCCTCATATCAGCCTTCTTTTATATCTGGATGCATTTTATAAATAAACATGTCTAATTATTGGTTAAAACACCCAGCATAAATCAAGCACAAGATGCAGGGTGGCCATGCCAGATAAGAGGGAAGGAGGGAAAATGAAATGGGGGGGTTGACCAATGTCCCACCTTCCCAGTCTGCACTTGGCAATGACTGCAACACGGGGAAGATGTCACCGAAATCATAATCTAAAAAGGAGGGACAACATTCAACATTAGAGAGATGTGATGGACAGAGGGAATTGAGACAATGGTAAAAAAAAAAAACATGACATATGGTGTTTAGAGCAACTGAATCAATGAAGAAATAGACATGTGGGAACTTAAACTGAGCAACCAACTCTTCTGCGTTGTGGAGAGTGATGGGGAAAGCATACACTGGGCACCGCAATCACCCCTATGAGAACATCCACTAACCGCCTCTGCACACCACGTGATCCTTTTCATAAAATGCACTTTGGTGTTTCACAGTCACAAGAGTCGGTATGGATCAATCTGACTTCTGCTTCCACATGCCATTAGCTTCATATCACTGTATGAACTTGTGCCAAATCATGTGACTCTGTACTTGCACTACAATGAGGTAAACATCCAGAATTAAAGGCTGCCATTCCTTGTATGGTCATACAGCAGCAAGAGGTCATGGATATAAGAAATGATTCTATACCAGAATCATTCTACACAATAACAGCACATGAAAATGACATCAAACAAGGTACATACAGTTAAATATAACACTACCCATTTAGATACCCTTTTAGAAACAAGTTGTAATGAATCTTAATCAAGTAAGTGCATGACCCTGTTGTAAAATTGGACAATAAGTATAGCAGGGGAGCAAATAAAGAGGGAGCTATGAATATTAATGTTGCTGTTAGAAAACTATAGTGCACCTTACCTTCACTGGAGGGGGCTATGGCACTGTCATCCCACTCCAGGTTGGTGGAGGTGAGGGAAGTAAAGGAGTGCAGAGACAAGCTGTCTGAACTGGGTAGCCTTTCCTCAAAGTCCAACAGGTTATGGGGCTTGTAGTATTCTGGCATGTAGGGCGCCACATCCAGGTAGGGTGCATCCTGACAGAGCAGGACCCAACAGCAATGTTACTGACATATTACTGATGTTACGTGTCTTATTGACAATGTAATAAAATAAATGCTAACCAGCTCCAGGTCAAAGCGAATAAATTCCAGGCCAGACACCAGTGTAAGGAAGAGAGTGAGGTGATCATGACTGCAGACCAGTGCGTTCCTAGCAGAGAAGAAAATCACTTAAATTCATGTGAGTCACATTAGTCAAAGCACCTTTCAAGGAGGGGGTGTATGTGAGAACGCAAATGTCCCTCTATTGCTGGAACTTTTTCTGGCATCCTACTGCTCAAATGTGCAGAAAGTGTCCCAACGAGGCCATGTGAGAAGACAGCAGTAAGATCTCCGGAAAACTACTGACAGTGAGGGAGTTTTCGGACCTCTGCAGGCACCAACCGCACCTGAATGTTCCTGAAATGTTCATGGTGTTTTGAACTCACCTGACCATGGCAAAATTCAGGAAATTTCCAGACCACATGTTCATGTCTTAAAACAGCTTTGCCTAAAACAACGACCCATGAATAACTTGTGGTTCCTGGAATTCACTCTCACTTCAGTTCACCTAACTGAAGTTGGATCTTCTTTTCATCACATATTCCAGATCATGATTACTGTATGACTTACTTGAAATAATACTTGTGAAGTAATCCTTGGTTCTCCTGGAAGAGGCGCAGGTAGCTCTCTAAGGAGCTCTCACTTAATGCCAGGTATAACCATGCGCGACCTGAACAGAGCAGAGAAGCGTTCTTTAATACACAGACAGTATAAACCCAGTCAATAATGACTGATGCTTTTTACTCCCTCATCTCACACATGTGCATTTGACGGTATGAGAAGTATCTCACTTCGACCAAGGTTGGTTGCTATGTGCTGAAGCTCATCAATCTGGCGGACAGCCTCTCTCCTAGTGAAGTGAAGAACGATGACCCAGTAGCCCGAGGAGATGTCTTGCAGCCTGCAATTTTGAAAAAGTCAATAACATCACATGCATGAGACCTCAAGGGAGAGGGGAATGCTTGGTCTATTATTTGTAGCTTGACTCTGTATATTGTCAAAATCACCCAAAAAATGTAAACAGTAAACCAGTAAACATATGTGGCCTGTACATACTGTATGTCCACAATTAAAGATTAAAGGTCTCCCTAAAAAAGGGCTTCTTTCATCATGTGACTTAACTATACACTGTCCCCTTTCCAGTGTTTAGATGAGCATCTTACCCATAGAGCAGAGCATGGTCAAGGTGTTCACAGAGGCGCTGCAGAACTCGGTCGTGATTCCGGATGGCAGGAGTCTCATCTTCACAGGCCGCAAAATAACTCTGCAACTGTACAGACACATGATTTTTCTCCTGCTTGTTTTGATATAGGGATGTAACATGTTTACTTGTTTGAAAAGTTGTCAAAAAGATACAGTTCTGAAGTGAAGCAGCCTGGTCTGACCACCAAGGATGATACAAAGTGGGAACTGATGTTTATGTTTTGTAGGCTTGAACCAATTATTTTTAAGCATTTTTGGTCACATCCATTTGAAGCACTTTGTATTAAATGGGTGTTGTTGTTATTGTTGTAATGTGGATATAATTAAAAAGTGCAATGTTTATCTTTTTGTTGTCAATGTTTAATTTCAAGCCCAGTGTGCCTGTATACAGTGTAGAATAAACAAAAAACGTGTTATATAGTTGGAATGTTTTCCTTTCTGAATGGACTACACTGAAGGGATCTTGTTGGACTGGAATCACTTGCCAGCCATGTTTGTCTGAGATAAACTGTGCACTTTCCATAAAACACATTCAAATTCTACCAATGCAAAAACATATAAGGGCAAGTGAACTAAAAGTACTGGGATCAGTGCAGTAAACACACGAAGACGGGGGTTCCTAAGGCAATCGCCTTGTGATGGGGATGTGGGGGTAGATGTAAAATATCTGGAAAAAGAAAGCCATGCTTGCATTGAGAGTGTGAATCCTGCAGGTAGAAGAGCAGAAAGATGCTATGCTGTCTGTCAGGAAATGATACGAATATTGATAGAACCCCAGGCACAAGACGTCATCAAAAGAACCATAACACATTTAAAAACTAGAAAAAAACAGGGATCAGAAAGCTAACATTCCTCTTGCAGTAGTTGTCCATGGTGTTGTGTTGACAACATATGCCGCAGTTAGCAAAAACGGGGTCTGGATCCAAATATTGTTCACCGCGGTCACAACGTAGGCTTTAGCATGACAAAATAAAAATCTGAAGCAGCACAGCGCGAGAAGGTGTAGTAAACACTTTGATCATGTCAGTTGGGACAAGGCCCTTCCATGACAGCGAGCTGTCTCCCTGCCAAACGACTTGGAAGTTCCGGCCAAAAGATGACCTAAGGTTAGCTTCAGCCCCTCGGACCTGAGAGGAGGCTTCCATTGTGATACAGTGCAGTATAATGAGCAGCTCTTACCTTTTTCACGGACAGGGAGATGTTCTCCAAGATGCGATCTTTCACTTTCAGCTGATCCATCACTGGAGTGTTTGAAGCTTACGGCAGGTTGTCAGCTGACTCCCACAGCAGAGCTTTTGTTTTGCTATTGCTAACAGCACCCGCCTTAGCTAGCGAACATGTTCCACTTTTCCTCCGCTGCGGTTGACTCCCCGACTACAGACACACTGTGACTGTGGCGGTCTGTGTAAGAACTGCTTCTTCGCCTTCTTACTGTCACAACACCACTATTTCATAACCGTCATGTTAACGCTCAGAAGTCAGCACAATGTAGCGACCTCGGTGAGCTCCGCTGTTACGCATGCTATGTTGGCTGCCTCCTCCTTTGCTTTAGATGAAGCTACTTGACTCTTTTACGCTAATAAAACCGGGGTGCTAAGTTTCAGGGTCCATTCATTTGTAACCTAGAGCAGCGAAACTACGTGTCACTATACGAGTCAACACTCCGGTTTCCTAGCTCTTCCCACTGTAAGTTGTCTTTCTGTGAATTTTCCTTTATGGCTAATACAATTAAACTTTTTGTGCTACTGCCCTGCTCTTCACAGTTGATTACGTCACCAGCAGCGCCAGTGCGCCTGCGTGGGAAGTGCGTCGTAAACTGAACAGCATTCGAAAACTTGAGATAAAAGGCTTTACACTGCAATTGAATTCAAACACAGAATACATCATCAAATAATAGTGATTTTTCAGCGCCGACTCAGTAATAAATGTGTGTGTGAACTTCCACCAGATTGACAGGTTTCCCATTCTAATCCAAGTCTAAATGATGTCCTATTAAATGAAAAACAATCGATAAAGCTACATAAACAAAGTAACATCTGGAAGAATGTAAATAAAGATAATGCATTATATGTTGTTTCTTTTAGCTAGATCTACATATTTAACATTTTAACACTAAGTATTGTAAAAATAGCTGACATTCTAACCGTTTTTGACAGTAGCTCACAGCAAAAAACTGAAGATCAAGGAAATGCTTTGTGTCAATCACAACTTTGAAATCATTTGTGCCCATGAGACAGATGTAAAAGCATTCAGACTATTACAACATTTGTCAAATGATAGAACTGGCAGGAGTTTCTACTGAGAGGAATGTCAGTATTTTATTAAGATGATTCCATCTTTTTTGGAAACACATTAAAAGTCTTATCAAAAACAATGAAGTTGGCATATTCAGTGCATGTAGTTACCACAATACATTTTCCTGGTTGAGAAAATGTGGGACAATTTTTATTATGGATGACTTTCATGTTCCAAGGCAAGTGCTACTCCTTACGAGAAACATTTATCAAATGCAAAGCAACTTTATACAAACACTGAATGAATTTAGAACATATACAGGTCTTTGAGTGATTTCAAAGAATAAAGAAACATTCAGGATCCCCTTAGGCCTCTAGACTGAGAATAGTTGAGAGTCCCCACAACCAAACAGAAACAGTATTTTTAAGGAGGACTGCAGTCAAAGTCCCTGTGTGAAGATTCAAGCCATCAAAACGTTCAATTTCAGCTCTTCACACCACAAGTTCAAATCAATAATCAATTTTTTCTCTTCCTCTTTGTTTATCAACATTAGTCGGACTTCTCCTTCTCTTTCATGTGCAGGAAGACTATGCTGAAGACAAAGAGACCTCCCATCATGGAGAAGACGCTGGCGTAGTATGGGAAAGCGGAGGGGATGAAACGCTCATACTGAGTGTGCTGCAGTGGACGCACTGATACCTGTGGTAAAAAACAACAATTGTAGAAGTTGGACCACCATACATTTGTTCTAGGTATTTGTATGCAAGAGGTGTGCAGGCTCTACTGGTCCTGTTTGACTGCAAGTGATGAGGAGCACTCAAACTACATCCATACTTCACCATAGAACAGCGGTCCTCAACCTTTTTTGTGCCACGGACCGGTTTAATATAAGACAATATTTTCACGGGCCGGTCATAAAGGCGGTGGATAAATACGACCAAATATATATGCAAATGTGTGAAGATGCACAGACGGACGTAACTGGGAGAGAATATGGCAATTCTTCAAGATCAAATATCTTTCAATCTCTGTTAACCAATCAATTAAAATAATGTGCGCTTCGTCGGTGCGGTCCTCCGCCCCCCCTCAGCCGCCAAGCAACGCGTCTCGCCAGTTTCTCCCGAGGGAGTCGTCGGCTGGGACGCACCGACGGAGGTCTGAGGCTGGGGTCATACGTTCAGTCAACCGGCTACCCCCTCGTGGGCTCCACACCCTCTCTGAACACCCAACCCAGCGCGGATGCGGTGGGCTCACCCTGGCTGCTCTTTGCGGCTGTATATCCGCAAAGAGCGATACAATGCTCCGGAGTCATTACATTGAAAAGTTTATACCCCGGATATAAGACGACCCCTCTTTTTCAGATTTTTTTTGAGAAAAAAAAACACGTCTTATATTTGGTTGAATACAGTACTAATAATTATTTTCACCATGGACCGGTGGTTGGGGAAGGCTGCCATAGAATGTGTCATGTAGGTTATCAAGAACCTTACAATGGTTCCTAGCAGAAAAAAATCCATAACCTTACTATTGATTTGTTATTTGTACATGTAAAGTAAGCCATTTGATTAACTTGCCTGGGTGGAGGAGTAGAGGTGTGTGTATCCCAGGCGGTTGTAGTCCACCTTGAACTGGAAGACTCCATACACATCAGGCAACTTGAACTGGACACTGTATTTACCTCCTAGTTGAGATGAAACACATCATTTAATGGATGCAGAAACCAAACAAATCAGCAGGCAGTTACACTTTCAGGTTGAACAAATCAAATTAAATAATAATTAAATTGTGCGTTCTAAAATAAAAGCCTCATACCCTTTTTCTTGAGGTAAGTCCTAACGAAGGGATCGATCCTCACAAATTCGAGCTGAATGTCATCTCCGTTGAAGGGGACCCAGCGTCCCTCGGACAGCATCTCAATGACAACGCTGTACTCCTGTGTGGGGAGGTTTTACACTTACTGAAACATATGTTACATTTCACAGCTCTACATTCAGAATACAGAACAAAACCATTAGTGTGTAATGTGTGTTGACACATGGCACATATTACAGAAAATATAAACTCACCACAAGGTCTGTAATGGTGTATGCTGCCGGGGGAGATGTCTCTCCCACTGGATGATGGGAAACAGCTCCCACCCTGAGGACTCCGGCCTCCTTGAACACCCAACGGGACAGAGCCTCAGCCAGATCCATGTTTCCCGTTTGCCCATGCCTGAAAAAGACCACGACGAGGAGAGGAAGACTTAATCAACTGTTGACTAAAATCGCCACAACACAAGTTTTATCAATCAATTAAGGTTCTACCGTTTTGTACCTATGCTTATGTTTGAGAGATTTTTCATTAAAATATTAAAATACTGGTTATTAGTCGTATATAATAAGTCAATATCAGCCATTTGCAGTCAACCCAAATCTTCCCCAATCGATACTAATATGACTAGATGAAAGAATGCGGCCATTACAGTCTCATATTGTACACGTTTTGAAAAGAATACTTCCAGTTCTATTGGATACTACTATCACAAATTAGCCTAACAACAATGTATGGTCAACTGTTGGCACTTCCCATCAGACAGATATATAATAATAGTGTAGAATAAAGGCAATATAAATAAACTGTTTAGCAAAAACCAAACATTCAATGTAACTAGAAGGTCACATAATGACTGGGAACAGTTTTTGGTTTTCATGGGCACTCATTTGGTGACTAGAAGCTGCAACAGTGTCAAAGAGAGGGTAAGAACAGGGATGTGGTGAACAGTGAATCCCACCTCTGGGACCCAGGTGTGGCCTTCTGCACAGCAGAGTTGAAGAAGGCATCACTGAAGAAGTCCAGCGAGCCACTGAAAACCACTCGGGCATTGTTTCTAGCCTGAAGGCCAGCAATCAGCAGGGTGTTCTTGCCAACAGCATGAGGATACTTGGGAAGGGAAAAAAACGCTATTGTTAGAAATAATGTGAATGATATTCAAGCCTCCATAGCTCATTTCATTATAATATGTGCCCCTAGAAGCTTCTTGCATTTTCAAAGCTACAGATAGTGAAATGAAATATCTGTTTGGGCCTACAGTTGTCCCACTTCCCTGTCTTGCAAAATAATGTTAAGAATGTGTGTAATTGACTTTACCTGAGAGATAGGTCTGTCAGGGTAAAAGGAGTAAGATGTGGAAGAGCCAGTAAGGATGTCCAAGACTAGAGGGTTGTCTGGGTCAGCCACCATGCTGGAGAATAAGAGGAAGGCATGCTAAGACCAATCTTTATGCGTTTCCTGTCAAATACTCTTCTACCATCAGAAGTTAACTTAAGGAGGAGCTACTAAAAGTACAAATAAGGAAAACATTATTTCAATAACAAGTCATCAAGAACAACAAAACAATAATGATAGTGTTGAGAACTTCAGTAGCAACTATATATAATATTTATCATAGACCCTGAATATCAGCAGTGATTTGTAACAAAAAAATGCATTTCTATTTAAATAGCATTAAATTATGCTCACCCAACACCCTTGAATAAAACAGGTTTATTGGAGGGATTGCCGACAATAGTGGGAGCTTTCAGCAGGTTCTCTGGGTCAGCAACAATCATAGAGTGCTGGGGACAAGAAGGGTCACTTGTATAAAACAATCTTAAAGGTCACTTAAGCCTTGAATTTTGAAACAAAGACAATTTCCGGATTGTCGTAAACAGGGATTCTATTTACCTCTCCGGGATCAGACACATCATAGTTGTGATGGTCGATGACAGCAGTCTTCTCCTCGTCAAACTCAATGCCACACTCACTGCCAAGCTCCCTCAGAGGGTCACCTGTATAATGGGGAACATATAAAATCAGGAATACATGACAGTATTCAAATTCTTTCATTGATGTAAAATTGAACCAAAATCTGTTAGAGAGCAACTGACCGATATCTGAACTGGCAGCAACCAGAACATTTCCTCCACCATCAATGAAGGATGTAATAGTCTCCACATTTATGTTTCCTCCAAAGTCTGCAGGTGAACACATTAGTACATTTTACAAATTGCGGTACGGCAAACAAGCCATAAAAGAATAACTATTCTGAAGTAGCTGTGACACTTACCCTCAACTGATGGTGAAAAGATGATTAAATGGTCATACAGGAACTGGCCATATTTGATCAAAGCTAGCGAGGGATCATCAGCTGTCTTGAAAGTGATATCAAAACCACGATCTGTAAAACAGAGGTCTATTATCAGCAGCAACATACGTACACTACAAAATGTGACAACATAAGATTATTTAACATCGCACCAGCTTTTAGGTGAATCATGTAAATCATAAGTTCAAGAGTTATAAAGCTAAAATGATTTAATATGCAATGTCACAATACATCAATACAGATGCAATACGTTGCATCTCCTATTAGAGTCTGTACCGAAAATGTATTGCTCAATGCATGCTAAAAACCAATGGCTACTAGGTGCTGATGGCAGAGGGAATACTGCAACTGTAAAAATGCAATGAAGTATCATTTAATGTATGTTATCATTGCTAACTCAAAAATGTGTTGAACTACTATGTGCTTTACTGAAGTTTAGGGAGACTCAGCGAGCACCGTATAGCTAAGCTAATGTTAGCGGCCTTGATGCGTTGCACGAAGCAAAGGTTTTCGAAGGCTCTATATTCCCTGGCTGTCAGAGAGCCGTTTGGTATACAAGGTGAATCTATAACAGAACAGGGGAGCAGATTTCACACGGATCTTGTACTGACCTGCAAGACTGCGGAAGAACATTGAATGGGTGTCTCTGATGTTGAAGTTGTCCAACAGAACCAGCGTCTTACCGTCAGCCAGAGCACAATGCATCATGGAGGCTAACGACAGCAATAGGAGGACACCGTTGTCCAAAAGTCTAAACCTCCTCTGGGTCATCGTTCTGGTCTGTTTTTTGGACAATGATAGAGAACCGGTGCGGTTTGTCTGCACGTCTCCTGTCAACGACGCCATTTTGCTGCAGAAGTGGACGTCAGCGTTAGCAGCAGGTTTAACTCTGACCCCGGGATCTAGCCATTCACAGAGAGGAACGCGTCATCCCGAGTGTCCCTCCACCAATGGGATGAACGGTCTATTATGAGGCTGACAATCGCGGAAACTCGACGATCTGAACTGAATATTATCTGAAACTGATTTGATTTGTGTTATAACATGTCAATGCATATTTATGAATGTTTTAATATAACAAGTTAAATGCAATGAATATGCTGAAAGTTGTTATTCCAGGAATTCCCAGAAAAAGTAATAGTTTACAGCGGGGGTCGTCAACGTTTTGCTGGCCAAGGACCCCAAAACAGATGGAGAGATGGAGCAGGGACCCCCTAATAAAAATGTGTTTTATATTACAACTGGGCCTAGTGCCATGTATAAACATAGCTACCCTGATATTGTGCATTCAATAAGATATTCAATTAATACACATGTTCATGTTTTCATGTTTGGCTGGAGAAAAAAACATAAAAAATTGAACAACCCTCCTGTTGAAGACCTCTGGTTTGTATAAACCATTGTACACGTTTTTGCTTTTTATGAACATAACAGCAGGACACAATGCTGTTCAAATTGATGATGATTCTTTATTTAGCTGATGTTGACTTGCAGTGATACTAACCATGTTAGCAATATTGAATAACATAGCTTGCAGGTGTTAACACAAATAATGTGTCATAGTGACATTGTCATGACACTATCATAAGTGTGATCAGCTTACTGTTGTAGCATTAAGCAGTTTTGCTATGATAGCTAAACTAAAAATGTTGACTAGCTTGTTTCTGACACAGTTATTTGATTAATCATAGGTAATATGACTCTTAGGACACATAGCAAATTTACAAATATTACACAAGCACATCATTTGCAGTCTTAGTAAGAACATGAACATATGACCTCCCACTTCTAGAAGAAAAAGGGGATGATAACTGACACCCAAAATAAATCTTTAGTGCTCTATATAATACGCTTTTCATGAAAATACTTCAACTAAGTATAATAAAATAGTTTGACTGTTTAAGGGACATTTACATGTTTCACCCGATTTAAATGGAAAAATAACACAGAACGGTTTAATTTATATCAGCTCGGTCTGATTTATGAGCTAAAGAATAAACACAATCCTGCATTCCAGGCTAAAAATATACAATATATACATAGTATAACCATCTCTGAAACAATTTAAACAATGCCATTTCTGGAACTAATCTCAAATCAATGTCAGATCAGTGACTTTTAGCATAACATTCTTTATGAAGAATACACTTTCTGTATATTTTATAACATTATGGGACGCCCAAAATCACAGGCCCCATAAACAACTTTCATTTCATGTGCTTCCTCTTCTAAAAATCCGATATCTGTCTTTCACAATATTTTAAACATCTTGTACAAATCTTCTCCACAACGACTCTTACTCTTCATCTTTAACCTCTGATTGAAACTCCCTCCTCCCTTTCCCCTTCCTGACTCATGTCTCCCCCACCATCCCTCCTTCTGCCTCTCTCTATTCTCCCTGGGTACGGCAGATCAGTTTTCCCCTTCCTGGACGACCTGCTCAGCTGCGGATTGCCATGTTGTGGCAGTTTCCCCCTCAGTGGTGGTGGCTGTGGTGTACTGATAAAAGTCTGAATCTGCCTGAAACATGACCAACGCCTGAGCTGTGTGTATGCGGACATGCTGGGCTAGGGAGCTGGCATCCAAGAATTTATCACCACACGAATCACAAGCATATAAGATCTGGGTGTTGGGGTCTGGGAATAGAAAAATTGACAAAGAATGTAAGCCACTCCCAGTGATCGTGCTGGTTTCATGCAAGTTACACATTTCAACCTGAAAGAAATGACAGCCTTTGAGCCTTAGTTCATGTAAATGTTTTACTATAATTAAATTGTTCATATACCGATGTTTGAGTTGATTTTTTATGTTATTAAGAGAAGTCTTACCTGCTTCTTGCACTTTTTCTACTGCCTTGGTGATTTCGGCTTTCAAAGCCTCGGTCTCATCGACAGACACTGATGCAGCCACTGGAACAACTGCAAACAGACATGTGACAAAAGGTAAACAACACATCATACCATTTTTAATGCTTCTTTCCTTATTTGCAGGGGGCTGTCTGCAGCATGTAGAAAATTGTAGAACTTGGTCTTGGCAATGTTGTCTGACCTGTCAGCTGAGCTACAGTACTGCCTGCCAGTGCCTTAGTCGCCAGGGTGACGATATCATCTGTTGTAACAGTAACTATGTTGATCTCGTTGTCAGAGGTGGCTGTGCCTGTGCACCCATCAGCCCCCTCATCTGTGATGCCTGTAGCCACTACCAGCCGCTTCATGCCAGCTTTGCCTTGGTGGACGGTCTTGACGTGGGAGCGCAGATTGTCTACCCGGTTAAACCCCCTGCCACATTTATCACACAGGAACGGTTTCTCGCCTGAGAAAGCAGGACAGAAAAAAATAAGATTTGAGATTTGAGGACAAAAGCTATGAGTTAAGAAGGATGAAGATCAGCAGCCAGGAAGACTGAAGCACTCAGGTTAAAAAAGTCCTCCATAACCCTGAAACCACACAATGAATTGGTACAATGAATTGTTTCCTTACCTGTGTGTATGATTATATGCTTCGATAGGTCTCCCACATTGACAAATGCTTTGTTGCACATCTGACACCTATGTGGGCGGACGTTGTCGTGATGGCGAATGTGATTGGCCAGCTGACTGGACTGTACAAATCTGTCCAGAGACAAACATGATATAGCTTTCATCTGGCTTCTCTAACATAGTATTACAGCAGCAGTTAACATTTACTTCTAGTTTTTACAATTTCATTTCAGAGCAACACGACTGAATAAATCAATCCAATAAATTCAATGTAATTTGTATAGTGCCAAATCATAACATACATAATTTCACTTTACAGCAGGATAACACATGCTATTATAAACATTACAGATTCATAGGATCTGCGTTTCCTAACACACTAATCCCTATGCAGTTTATAACTACTTAGTTACTAATGTTATTATATTTTTCTAGCTGTTTTTAGTGGATTAGCGCTTTCTATGTTTTTTTTGTTTTTTTTATAAATTCCTTTGAAAAATGTGTCTTTACAACATCATTGTATCGGCTCTCTTGTACCAAACTGACCTTTTGCCACAGCGATCACACACATAAGGCTTCTCTCCTGTGTGCTGGCGGACATGAGCGATAAGGGAACTGGCCTGGGTGAAAGCTTTCCCGCAGATACCACAGACACAGGGCTTCTCTCCTGAAACACATGAATGTCTAACTCAGGTGGGATGTACATAATATTAATGTGCAGTTTTGTATTGGAATATGAGAAGGTATGTTGCCTTCACACTCAATAGGCTGTCTGAATGTAACTGGAATACCTGTGTGTATGCGTTCATGCCGCTGCAGAGCCCCAGGGTCACTGAAAGCCCTCTGACAGTGCACACACATGTACGGTTTCTCCCCGCTGTGAACCCGCAGGTGTCTCTTCAGATTTCCTAAAAAGCAGACACAATCACAATAAGGTAAGACTAAATGACTCTGAGCAAAGAGACAACCACATAAAACAGATGCCTTTAAATGAAGGAATTGCTCGAGACAAAATACAATCTGACTAATGTGTCACCATTTCTTTAATACTATTATTTTTAATGGTAAATATACCGCTAAAGTATCTGGAAATGTGTCAGACTGTGATTGTACGGTAGCTCATGTCATTAGGGGATTTAAAGTTGAGGCTTAGTTTGTCTGTCAGAGGTAACAGTAAGAACCAAGTCAAATTATTAAGTAGTAGTTCAAAGTTATTATTGAGCAAATATACTAGACATGCATTCAGTCTCAAGTGATCGCAATAGCAGTTCAGAAAATTACGACCAGTACTGTTCTCTTACCTGAAGTCGTGAACTGCTTGCCACATTCTTTGCACTTAAGAGGCCCGTCCGCAATATGGATCTTTAAGTGGGCCTTCAGATTTCCCAGCTAAACAAACAACAATTGGATAAGGTGTAAGTATACTCAATGTTAATTGTTCAGTAACAAACAACTGGCAACTATATTTATGGGAGTATCACGTTAGAGGTAAATATATCAAACATTCTTTCTGAAAGATCTTGAATCAAAACATTTATTTATCGGAGGTCAGGAAGAAAAGTGTTGCTGATTAAAAGTGTGTTTCATAAGGAAAGTTGCAAAGCATTCACAAATGTGCCGTCACCTGGTTGAAGCGTTTCTCACAGTGTGGACACTTGTTTCCCTTCTCCGTGTCGTGTATTTCTAGATGTCGCATCTTGGCAGTGGGGTCGGAAAATGACTTGTCACAGAAGTCGCACTGATATGGCTTCTCACCACTGTGCACCAACTGGTGACGCTTCAGGTTGCCAGACGTAGTGAAGAGCTTGCCACACATGTTGCAGCTGTAGCGTGCTTCACCTGTGTGACGTTTGCGGTGCAGGTTGAGCAGGCTGATCTGGCGGTAGCTCTTTCCGCAAGTGGAGCAGCAGTATGGCTTCAAGGGGCTAGTGGGAGACAACAACTCAGTTTAAAACACAAACCAGACAGAGCTCGGCAGGCAGGTGACTTTTAGAATAGGGTGCAGGTAGACCAAATGCCTGAATGAATAAAACATGTTCGTCACCTGTGTGTTTTTTCATGGGCTTTACAGGCAGCTGGGTCAGAGAAAGCTTTGCTGCAGTCCCGGCAGCTGAACGGCTTCTCTCCTGTGTGAATACGCATGTGCCGCTTGAAATTGCCAGTGTGAGTGAATTTCTTCCCACAGTCCTGTTGTAAAGAAAATACATCATGCAAGTGAGTTGACAACAAATACAACATTGAGATACATATTGATAATGAATCAAAGACTCCCGACGTATGTATATGAACTTAGTTATTTTATTTGTTGCACAAAGATCAATGTTTCTCACCTCACATTTGTGTGTCACGGAACTATAAGGCTTTGACTCGGATCGGCTGCTCATTGAAGCTGAAGTTTGTCTTCCGTCTCTCTCACTGCTGGAATCAACCTCTTCCTCCTGCTGGCTGACCTCACCATCTTCATCTCCTGTCCCATCTTCCTCATCAGCTCCCCCATCACCAGTCTCTACAGAGTCGTCCTCTTGTTCCCCAGCCACCTCCGCCATCTTCATCTCGGCTTTTGTCTTCGATGTGCCTTCATCCTCTGAGTCACTGTCTGTGATGAAAATTAATAAAGAGCGTGTGAACGCACCGTCTAGATTATAAACCTCTAGTAGAAATGGCTATCGCTATAAATGTAAAGAGCAGATTTTAGAACATTTTACTGATAAACTACCACTGAATATGGAAAAGTAACAGAAACACTAGGATTATCCTGTTAGTTATCATCAACTGGAGGAAAATTCTCCCGATAAAGTTGTAAATGCTGATATAGGATGCCAAATTGTGCAGCTTACTCACCAGGTGGAAAGTTACGTCGAAGAGGTTTCCTGATTCTTCTCCCTCGAGAGCTCATGTAAGATGAGCTGCAAGCAGATTTTGACAGCAACTCTGTAAATATATAAAAAATATCTAAGTTTATTTGTCAAATAAAACAATCATTGCTTCTTATAGACACCATGAGATATGTGTGCCCCCAAGAACTCCATGCAGAACCAGGACAATTAAACTTACTGGGTGTGTAGTCCGTGTCAGAGAGGTCGTCTTGAAATCCAGGTGCATCTCGTGCTGCACTTTCTATTTTCTGAGCTAAAGAGGTGGTGATTTTGGGTGACTGTCCTCCGCCTGAGTTGGTTTTAGCAGGACTGGGCTGGGAGGCTGTCAGGTGAGTTTCAGTAGCGGTGTCTTCACATAAATTGTCTTGGTTCTGCATGGAGTCTTTATCTTCTGTGAGAGTGCATGAAGAACCCTCCTCTGCTTGTGATGGCATGTCTTCCATGTCACATTCCTGCTCCTCTTTCTGCTCGACTTCCCCTGCTTTTTCATCTGGTTTGTGAATGTAAAAAAGTTGAGGAGTGGTGTCTCGTTAGAATATGGTGGACACTTGTTAGACATCACATTCCATAACTCACATGGTAATAAATACAATTTAAAATCTATTCAAAATGTTAAATTGAGGAATTCTGCATTAAACAAGGAACTATAATAATCATAATATTAAAGAGATATTGAAAGGTTGATTTTTAACTCGTTACATTATTGAATTATCACAAATCTTATCTGCCCCTCTGCGCCAGTCAGTATTGACGGAGTTTGGCACTAAAATAGTAAAATTGGGGGAGCAGATAATTATTGTTTTTTTGAAATGTATAAGCATGAAAACGTTAACAGGTTAGATACATTAATTTTGTAAAAGTAAATATTCTAAATTTCCGATTAAATCATTACAAGATTACATTGAATTAGCCTACAAAGCTATGTGAGGACTGGACTTACCCACAGTGAAGTCCAGTGTTATGAGGGAAGGAGCTGGATTAGCTATTGACTGGTACGCAGAGCAGGCATTTGTGATCTCTTGCATTTGTAGAAAGTTAGCGACAGCCAGCACATCTTCTATATTCTGCGGACTTAGACTCAGCTTGGCTGTGTACATGAACTCCAGAACCTGGCCCAACCCTGCAATTATAATCAACAATACAATAGGTCAAGATAATGAGGTATTTTCAATTAGGGGCATTCCAAGTAGGTGACTGGACTTGTACTGGACCTTGATGACTGAGGACCTTCAGAGATATATTTAATTCTAATTTACAACGAGTTGCAAATGCACTTAGTCACAATAGGTTATAAAGTCAAAATAAATAAAACAAATACTAAAAAAGTAAGGATGTGTGTCGACCACCAGAATCTACCTGATGCATTGCTGATGTCCAGATGCACCACATCTTTCTGGTCCAGAAAGAGGGTGCGAAAATAGACACTGCAGGCTGCCAGCACAGCTTTGTGGGCCTTGAAGTCCACCCCATCCACAACAAAGGTGCAGTCACACAGCAGGCCCTGCTTGCGTTGCCGATTAAGCTGCTCCAGAACCTTCCCACTGTGCCAAGGGAACTCCATCACTTTGAGAGCTTGAGGATGGTGGAAGCATAGGCACAGGCCCTGTGACCACTGATAAGTAAGAAGTCACATGCGACATATTAGAAAATGCTGAAATGGCTGATCTGCCAGAAGAAACCTGGAATGACAGTCAGTGTTTTTTTTTTGTTGAATACTACAAAATCCATCAGTGTCACTCAACAATGATTATGACATAGCACGGTTGTATGATTCTATTATTCAGCTGATAGACCAAAGCAACAATCCTAGTGTGTGATGTGTTGAAGAAAACAAAAGCAATATTAGCCTTCAAGCATCACATGTAATTGAAGCAGCCTCATTTCAAGCTGGCCTTTTTTCAAACTGTTAATTGGAACTACATCATATGTCAAGTCTAAAATGATCTGGATAAAACTGAGTAACTTTACCATGTAAATGTAATAACTCCATGGGAGTATTCCCATGGTTAAGCCAACAATAAGCAATTTGTGATGGGCACACTCCTCTCTTTCATTTAGGTATATCTTGTTTTGTTTGTATTCAGCCTAACACGCACATGATTAATCCTGTAGAAAATCAATTTGATGTGTGTTAACACCAATACGTGTGGGCGTCAGGCTCAAACACAAAGATATAACTTCAGATCACCACTGTGATTTAAAAAAAAAAAAAGGAAAATGCAACCGACATTGGCACTAATACGGAATGTATACTGCCCAAGATGGTTAATATATATCGTTAGCTAGCGACATAAACACTGAGCGATGACATTAAGAATGACGACAGGAGAATTGCGCTTTTAGACGTTTTTGAAAGGAGACTCGGAGTTCCAAACAGCATTTAGAATGTGTTGGGACTGGACGGGTAATTTGAATCAAACTTCTTTGAACCGCTTCGTTTAACAACACAATGCATCGATTGCAAATCCTGAATCCTTGTAGCTTTGTTATCAGGGATTAATTTAGCATGCCTGGGCATGAAGGTACTGCAGGGAACAAGATGGCGGAGCGAAAAGTCGGGCCTTCCTCCATCTCTTGTTCTTTTCACAGCTGAGATCAGAGGAAGCGCCATTTTACCACAGACTAACTCAGGATTTACCTCCTCGTTGTTTTCTCTTTGCTCTCGGTCAAGGTGGTCGCTCCGGGCGTCGCTTTGGCTTGTTTGACTCAGTAGATGAGAGCAACCCGATCGAGTTCTTCGGTGATCGATCCTGCCGCGCTGATTCCATGCATCGTCATCTTCCTCTCTCTGATCGATTGATAGGGACCGGCCGGATGTACCGCAAGGGCGCACGCAGTGTGCGCACGTGCTGTTGAGACGATGGCCGCGGAGTGGCGCTAAAGGCTCATGCTACGTCATTGATTGAATTGTATAAGGAAGGATGTATGTATCGCTTGTTTACTCACCAACGCAGGTGACACACATGTAAACCACAATCAGCATATTATACTGTTTTACTCTGAGGTTGTTCATCTACTACGTAATGAATTCACTCGGCTTCTTGTACTGAGTCGCAGAGTTGCATGAAAATAATGCACATTTTATCATTGAAAGAAGTATACTCAAGGTAAATAAAATCACATCTGGAGTGCATATTTGTATATTTGTAGACTCCATCAGGTTGAAGTGCACCAAATTGCACAGCATGGTCAACACATAAGTTGAGTAAATTATGGATATACAACAAAAGGTTTCCAAATTGCTTTGCTTGCATAGAGCCCTTGATGCCCTTAATGTTGTAAATCAAAAGGCCCACGCAGGTCAGAATGTTTTACTGTCAAAGAAGGATTGTTTTATTCATACAAACAATATTATGCAATAAATATAAACCATGTATTCTAAAATAGAGAGAGAAAATGTGTGTTACGCGACAGGAGTGAAGACATAAAATCATCATTTTGCAACAGTGCATGTGTGCATGGTTTTGCTTGTGCAAATGTTGTTGATGACCAAGCCTCAGTGTCAGTCAGTGTTATTTGTAGGTAAGACATGTTGCCGCGAAACTAGGTCAGAATATAACGAGCAACAACAGGCTGTGGTGCTGTCATGGCGGGACAATGCATCATGTTTTATAGTGAGAGGTACATGTAGAACAATTTCAGTGAAGAAAGTAAATAGAGGAAGTTGCATTAAAAAAGATTTAATTATTAAATTGACGCTCTCTAGATCTTGATCTCGGTGCGGAAGGTCTGTACGAGCTCATGTTTGGCCGGGTGTCTCCGTGCTCGGACTGTTAGGGTTCCCTCTGTGCCCAGTGATGATGTCACTGAGGTGGGGTCCACATCCTCAGGTAGCTGGCACTTGTGGGTGAATGTGTTCATCACAGAACCATCCTGGGCCAACTGCCAGGGGAGAAGTATCTATGGTTAACGTATTGTAACTGTAACAAGAGTTTAGTCCCAGGGTTCCACAATAAGAATACTACAAACATTGTTTTAATACCCCCAGGATGTACAGCATGGGACCCTTCACAGCTGAAGGAACACTGCCCACCTTTTCTGCATGAACTTCTATCTGGTTGTTGGATGTGGTGACAATGACATCTTCAGGGGAGAAGTCTTGTACATCCACTGTGAACTGGTACGAATCCCCGAGAGTTTTAATATTTCCAGCTCCACCTGAAAATACCACAAGATGAAAAAGCATTTATGAGCCCAGAAAAAAAATGTTTATAGCATTCCTTATTCCCTTTCACTACAGATACATTTTCTGCCAATTTTAATTTACATTATTCACTATCGAGCAGAACTAGCATTTTTCTTTTTCGGATTATCACATCTGGTGATGTGAAATTAAATTAGCTGTGTGTTTCATTGTGAACTGGTCAATGGCATTTAACAGGCATTTGGTTTACTAGACTACAAGAAGACTGGTTAAGCGTATCTTGTAGGACTTTTTCACACAAAGCATTATTTTATTGTATCATAACAGCACATGTGCTTTAAGCCAGCATGTCTTGTGGAACCATAATCTAAAAGTCATTATCAGACAGAGTACCAGAATCATTGTATTTACAAATAATTTTCCATGTCAATGATTTAATGTTGATAGACAGAAAACTATAAGTGTCATAAAAAACATAATATATGTTACCTACAGTTCATCAGAGAGACTGTAAACATGGGATTCAGTGTTGCTCTTGTATTCCTATTACAAGTAGCTACTATTAGCCAAGGGTAAAACAAATATTATTGAATTGCATTCTATACTGTCAAGTTATTTATTATTTCCCAGAATCAGAATCATTTTATTGGCCAAATGTATACGTACAGAGGAATTTAACTTGGTGTACAGCACCAGTGAATAAACACTTAAGACATACATTAAAGAGATAAGAAGTCAGTGTTTTAGTGTTCAGTGGCCTTAAGTGTGTGAGAACAGTCTAAGTGTCTGAGAGTAATTAAGTTACAACTTACTTGCATCACAACCCAGAATATAGTTTTTAAATTTATTTTTGCATATTCCCATCAATCCCAGTCCTCTTAAATATTGAATCTGATCATGCTTCAACAGATTAGAACTTTGAAGAAATAGTTGTTAATTTCATTAAAACCTAGTAAAACAGAAATACAACCGCTATATGCAACACTGACAATGACCAGGCTCACAGACAGTAGGCTAAACAGAATATTATCCTTACAGATGCACCATCCTTATTTGCTCAGCGAAAAGTGTGTATGTGTGCAGCTTCAGCTGTGATTTAAAATATTAAGATTAGTTTAACTATGTGACATCATTTCAACTGTGTCTGTATGTGTGTGCACTGATCACCGGGCAACCATCTGCTCATTCCTCATGGAGGCGTCATCCCAGATACTCAGAGTGTGAAGTCACAGAGTCACAATGTTGGCAGTCTGTGTTTGTGTGCTGTACATTCCTTTTTGTCCTCAAATGTCAGTCGATCTGTGCTACAGCTCTGTGACACCCACCGTATCTCCAAAACAATTCCACCCTTCCTCTGACACATGAAGCACGGATTCAGAGTACATTTAAGGTTCATATGTCACACACTTGCATTTCTGTTTGCACCATGGAATTTCAGTTCAAATCAGTTTCACAACTTACTGCGCTAGAGAAAGAACAAGGTGCTGTAAAGGCAAGTGCATGCTGACGGTAACGTGTTTTAAACACACATGCTGATAGACCGACACACACATGAAATGGTGGTTCAGTAACAATTGTATTTGAGATTTGGGCTAAATAAATTCAATGTGATTTATGGATTGGGTTTAATCAAGAAAAGAGAAAAAAAAAATGTTTTGATATCGTTCACCAAATATAGATGTACCCTTGTCCTGCGGTTAATACCAGTCCACGTGCCAAGCGCCATTCCACACAAGTTAAAAGGCCCCCTAGTTTATATACAGTAGGTAAAGTAAATCTAAAAAAAAAAACATTCAGACTTTCATAAAGTCATCATTCTTAATGTGAATTGTGTGTGAAGTTAAGATGGAACATAATATCCTGCGTCCATATGATGTGGGTTTTTAACTCAGTTAAAAAGTTAAAAAAGCTATCCTGAAGATATCCTGAATCATGTCTTAGGTCATGTATTCCAGTTTTACACTTAAAACATTCAGAGGGTGAGCCATGGCTACACATTTTCCCAGACACAGGAGCCCGTTTGCCTTCGAAATCCAGCCATCATTTTATGGTTGAAACACAAGTCACTTCAAAGCTGAAACATACATCTATTTATATGGCAGCTATTATTGTATACCACTTGTGTTTACAAAGGGAGTAACAAAGACATCAAATTGCTTCCAACTTACTGGAAAACCCCAAGGCATCGCTCCCAGGTCTCATGAAGGAGCCAAAGTCCTCCGCAAACAGTCCCCGGCTTTTCTCCATGTATGGGTTAGCAGAGGACGAGGATGAGGATGAAGTTTGATGAAAGCTACGCTCCGATCGATAGGCAGAGGAGTTGGTCACACTCATGGATGGGTGTGAGTGCTGGGTAAAGCAGAGGAGGAGAGTAAGGGGAGAGAGGCGGGAGGAGGAGAGAGTTAATATGTCTATTAGCTGCTCAGGACGTCGTCCACAGGCTTAAATGTCAAAAATATCTCAAATAATATCTTCCAGTTAGTTTTTTTTTCTTATGTGTTGAACACAAAGTAACCGTTTTCCTGATATCCTAAAGCCACTCACCCATGGCCCTTATATACTGTATGGTCCCATATGTGGTTTGGAGGTGTGCACGTGTCACAGCTCATTGGGAAAGAGAAATAGTGTTCTATAATTATCATGAAACGCACAGCAGCCTGTGGTTGGAAAAGTTCGGGTATGGAAGGACCCGGAGGTTAGAACTGCCAAGAGTGAGGGGTTTGATAAAGAGAGGTAGAAAAAGAAAGAGCAGGGGGCGAACAACAGTTGTCATTCCAGTCACACCATTCCTCAAATAGCTTCCCTCTAGTCTCTTTAATTTCCCCCTGAACTCTATTGCTCTTCCTGTCGGTTTATCCTGTTTTCATAGTATTTAGTATCACGTCTTTATCTTGAAATTGGATCCTCACATGGCCCTACCAATAAATCACACAATGTCCTGTGTTTCCACACCATGGTTTCATCTCGTTAGAGAGATTTCTGGCGCTGTCTCATCGGGGTATTCGTTTCATCTCTCTTTCAGGCGCATGCTACATTAAGACTTAATGATTTGTTGGAAGATGCTGTATCCTCCTGCTGAGCTGGTGGAAGAGAGGTAGGTGACTTGAGTGGAAAGTGGAAAGGACACTTGCCTTTTATCTCAGGGGATAAGTAAAGAGCAAAACAAAGATGGAAAGAATGTGCATGAAAACAAAGCCGTGAGCCAGAGCAGGGGACTTAGTATTGGCATTGCTTTGTAGCTAAAAATATCTGTATGGGGAACATTTCCCATCATGATATGAAAACAGTCACTGCTCTCACCTCTCGTTAGTGTTGCTGACAGCTAATACATTTAAATACATTTATGGTCTATATCAGTATCTATCTATTATGACGTTAAGTATTAGCATTGGCACCACAAGGCCAATTCCTCAATGATCCTGACATTGGAAAATGTGTTACTGAGGTAAAACACACATACGTTGCCATCTTTTTGTGTAGGAGCCACATTTGAAAGGTCACCGGGCAATCATAAATGACACCAAACATTGTAATGTGCCTCTTGTCTTATCAGTATATAGCTCAAAGCTCTACCTATGGTCTAAATCCAGCCCAGCAACTCACCAGCTCCCTGCCATGAAGCGCACAGAGCCTCCTCTCCTCCCTAGTAACAGCAGTAATATTGTTTGCTCATACTGGCCTTTTATATTCTAAATTAGATATCAGCCAGTCAATGCTTTGCACCTATGATGAGACCAAAGCTGGTGGTAGTCTGCAAATACACTGTCAAATCCCATTTACATTCTTAACTTGCTTAATCAGCACTGTTATCATTTTATAAAGACCATTTTTTAGGGAAGTTATCAAAATAAGAATGACCAAATCAATCTCAGTGTTTTTATAAAAATATGCAAAGATAATAGAAGTAATTTACTCAAACCCATGGTTCCTAGTCTGGGAGTCAGGAGGACGAGAAATAATGTGACAATTCTTCTTTATTAGGGCATCCGGTTAACATTTTTAAATATGTGTAAAACAATTATGAATTTAAACACATACCATAAAAACAATTGTTGTCATGTGAGGTTTCAACCAGAATACAGTAAATAATGCTTCTAGCAGGCAAGGGTGGTTAAAAAACACAACACGAGAATCCCCAGTAAATAAGATAAGAGTGGGAGGAAGAAACGTAAGCAAGTGAATCTGATCCAGTAGTCCATTAAATCCACACTGTCCCACCGGTGACTTTGAGTCACCTCCATATTGTGTGTACATTCCTCTTTCTCCACAGCTGACACAAGCCTGCACACGCGCGCACACACACACACACACACACACACACACACACACACACATGCACACATACACTCACTGCTTCAGCTGCTTTGTGTTACATAATGTCACAGACGGAGGAAAGCATTCCACTATGATAAATTATGGCTGAGCTGGAAGGTCATCTCACTGCTGCTTATTTCCATCACCAGACACTCAGCTCTCTATGCAAATGTAGCTCCACAGGCATACATGAACAACAAGACCCTAAGTGTTGGAGCTCTGCTGTCATCCTGGAGGAGACCACTCCCAAAACTCAGAACAACTTTGCTGTATTCCAATGACCCTAACCATTCCAGCAAAAAATCCCCTACAACAAAGAGCCACTAACTGTAAAGGGTCAAGCTATCAGATCTATACATTCTTCTTCATGTATGTCACACATGCACTGATCCATTTGTGAAGAATGGGATGAACGATGACTCATCTATCCCTATTTTCCTCTTCTCTGAACACCAATGTCTAAAGTTTCTGCACCACTGAGACAGGCATTTATGTTTTAATGAAGGGTTTATACACTAAAACCCTAGTATAATATTCCTGTCCGTATGCGATGACCATGCTGATATCACTTCCCTATTGCAAAATTAGCAAACAAGGTCGGATTACACCAAGTTTAGTCATTTATAAAGTTTGTGAGAAAAAATGCAATGAAAAACTTTCCTTAAACTTAATGATCGTTTTGCACCCCGATTCTCTCCCTATAGTATTTATTTTTCTGTCTCAACCAACTTAAGCTGATTGTTGATTATCCAGTAATCTATAAGTCAAAACCACATCATCTTCAAATTAAACAAAATAACCAAAACAATGAATGAACTATTACAATAAAACAATAAACTGCAGAAAAAGTATCAAATCCAGCTTTGCAAATCAACCACCAGACTTAATTCAAAAGAAATTCAAATGGGGGGGGTGGCTGGACACGACACACGGTGGGGCTGTAACACTGTGCACAATCACTGACCCTGACTCCGTAAAACTGTCTCCTGTATAACACCAGTACAAGCATCCTCAACACAAAACACTATCTAAAGTATATACGTAAATGTTTAATTTTAGTCTAGGTAAGTCTGACCAAAACGCACTGCAATAATACAGATGAACATTAACAGGAACTTCAAGGCAAATCGTCTTCGTCCATCGTCCCTTCACTCGCGAACAAGACCCCGAGGTACTTGAACTCCTTCACTTGTGGTAAAGTCTCATTCCCAACCCGGAGAAGGCAATTCTGTTTCCTGTTGAGAACCATGGCCTCAGATTTAGAGGTACTGATCCTCATCCCAGCCGCCGTGCACTCAGCTGCGAACCGATCCAGGGACCGCTGGAGGTCACAGGCCGATGATGCCATCAGAACCACATCATCCGCAAAAAGCAGCGATGAGATTCTGAGGTCACCGAACTGTAACCATTCCCCCCAACGACTCCGCCGCGATATCCTGTCCATGAAAACCACAAACAGGATGGGTGACAAAGCGCAGCCCTGATGGAGACCAACACCCACCGGAAACAAATACGACTTACTCCCAAGAACACGGACACAGCTCTTGCTTTGGGTGTACAGGGATTGGATGGCCCTAAGCAGTGACCTCCTCACCCCATACTCCCGCAGCACCTCCCACAGCATCTCCCTAGGGACCCGATCATATGCCTTCTCCAGATCCACAAAGCACATGTAGACCGGATGAGCATACTCCCAGGACCCCTCCAGGATTGCAGCAAGAGTAAACAGCTGGTCTGTTGTACCACAACCAGGACGAAATCCACATTGTTCCTCTTCAATCTGAGGTTCAACTATCACCCGAACCCTCCTTTTCAGCACCTTGGAGTAGACTTTACCAGGCAGGCTGAGTAGTGTGATACCGCAGTAATTGGAACACACTCTCTGGTCCCCATTTTTGAACAGAGGAACCACCACCCCAGTCTGCCACTCCATAGGCACCACCCCAGACTTCCACGCAATATTGAAGAGGCGTGTCACCAAAGACAGCCCCTCCACATCCAGAGCCTTCAGCATTTCTTGGCGAATCTCATCACTCCCCGGGGCTTTGCCACTGTGGAGTTTTTTGACCACTTCCACCAGGGAAATTGACAATGATTCCCCATCATCCTCCAGCTCTACCTCAACACTAGAGGGCGTGTTGGTCAGATTCAGGAGTTCCTCAAAGTGTTCTTTCCAATGCCCGATTACATCTTCAGTCAACAGCGTCCCATCCTTACTGTACAGAGATTGGATGTTTCCCCGCTTCCCCCTCCTGAGATGTCGGATTGTTTTCCAGAAACACTTTGGTGCCGAGCGTAAGTCGTTCTCCATAGTTACCCCAAACTTCTCCCACACCCGCTGCTTTGCTTCTGGCACGGCAGAAGCCGCAGCCCTTCGGGCCTGTCGGTACTTTGCAACTGATTCCGGAGTCCCCTGGGATAACATATCCCGAAAGGACTCCTTCTTCAGTCGGACAGCTTCCCTGATCCCTGGTGTCCACCATGGCGTCCGAGGGTTACCGCTCCTTGAAGCACCCTAAACCCTCAGACCACAACTCCCAACCGCAGCTTCAGCAATGGAGTCTTTGAATACTGCCCACTCATGTTCAATATCCCCAAACTCCACAGGGATGCCAGAAAACCTCTGTCGGAGGTGTGAGTTGAAGATATCATGGACAGAGGCCTCCTCCAGACGTTCCCAGTTCACCCGCACGACACGTTTGGGCATACCAGGTTTGTCCAGACTCTTCCCCCACCCCCTAATCCAACTCATCACCAGATGGTGACAGTTGACAGCTCTGCCCCTCCCTTCACTCGAGTGTCCAAAACATACGGCTTCAGATCAGACGATACGATGACAAAATCGATCATCGACCGACTGCCTAGGGTGCTCTGGTACCACGCACACTTATGAACATCCTTATGTTAGAACATGGTGTTTGTTATGGACAATCCATGACTCGCACAGAAGTCCAACAACAAACGACCACTCAGGTTTAGATCAGGGGGGCCATTCCTCCCAATTACGCCTCTTCAAGTATCCCCATCATTGCCCACATGCGCATTGAAGTCCCCCAGTAAGACAATGGAGTCCCCTACTGGAGCCCCTTACAGGACTCCATTCAGATCCTCCAAGAAGGCTGGATACTCTGAACTGCTGTTCGGTGCATAAGCACAAACAACAGTCAGAGTTTTCCCCCCCATAACCCGTAGGCGAAGGGAGGCAACCCTCTCGTCCACCGGGTTAAACTCCAGCACAGAGGCACCCAGCCGGGGGTGCGTGAGTATCTTCATGAGTCTTTTTGACCATCTTAGTCTGGTTCCTACCAGGAGTATTTAGCTCCAGACAGCACAGCGAGAGAGAATATATTTATTTGTTACTCTGTTTAATTCTATGTTGGTAGTTGGAGATTGATGCAAAAAATATGTTGTTTTCTTGCCTGAGAAGAATTTCTCAGGCCAGCTATTGTATAGTGATTCATTGTTTATGAGAGAAAAATTTGACGCCTCAGTGTGTGGCTCCCATGGCAACAAGTTTTTGTACTGAGAGGAGCAGTCTGTACTTAGAGGAGCAGTCTGCTTGTGTATACATTTCTGTCATGTATATGCATGTGTCTAATGCTCACAGCTTGTAGATTTCAAATCTCTAAAACAACTGAAGTGCTAACTAAATGAAAAACAAATACTTTTTTAATCTCTCGCTTTCTCTCTCTCCAAACCTCCCCCTTTATCTCTCTCTCTCTGTTTGTGTGCATGCCTATATGCACATTAATGTGTGCTCCAAGATCTAAGCAATGATTACCTTCACCTTGAGCAGGCCACGTTTACTTAGTCCCGGGGGTTTTTCAAATGTCGGTCTTTGAAGTCAATCACTGACCGAAGGAAGGTCATTGCAGTGAATTAATTTAACCGAATTCAACATCTGACAGTTAAAAAGCATTTGACACAATATTATTTTTATGTTTATATACACAACATATCTCTGTTATTAACTGAAATAAAATTCAGGGCTTCTTGGCAGTGTCGTCAGCTGTTAAATACATTTCTTCATTAAAATGTTACTGAATATTTTAGGATCTGGATTTGGAATTTGATCTTCTTGTCCTCGCAATGTTTGGCTAATATACTATAATATCTGTAATAAATTATTATATGAATCCCATTAATCAGTTTTTTTTTGGTTTACATTTTAGGGTTGATAATATCACTATAAATCTATTAAAAAGCTGAGAAGCACGAACATTATTTGTCACTCTCACACTGCACAAATGAAGGGCACTTTCATAAAGTTAATATTAGCTACCCCATCAACCATGACTGTTCCATCACCTGAATATGCTAATACCAGAGTTACCACCTTACCCAAACTACATACACACCTACATACCACCATACGGCTTTCAGGGTAAGTCTATCTCGATTTGTATTTTTCTGTTACTATAGTGATAAAACACTGCATTTGGTCATTCATATATGTTCTTAATACTTATTTTTTGCAGCCTTTGTTGGAGCCTGAATTGACCAGACAATAACATTAACATTTCTAAGTAAAATGAAGAGGGTGGACGAGGCTCCTGGTGAAACAGAAGGAGAGAGCAACAACCAAGAGCGAGAAAGTCAATATGAGACATCCCATTATAAGACTCGGCTCCTCTCTGATCCATGGAGACCGTGCAGACGGACCCGTGCAGTTGTCAAAGGTCAGACTGAAAGTCATTAAATCCAATCAATACTGAGGTCTAGGTCTAGGACAACATAATCAATACGTTTGTAGATGTTTGTATGGACAGGCGATGACTCTTGTCCTTAATATTTATTTTTCGGCTTTTGTGTTTCATAGATATGAATTACCCATATTTTAGTATAAAAACAAACAGACATATTGCGTGCTCTTCACATGTGCTTCAGGATAATTTTACCTTTAAAAATAACCTTCATTAAAAAGTTTGACAGTGGCGCGAACTGTGTCAGATTAGTTTCAAAATATTGTAATCTTTTTATTTTATTTTGCAATTTTTTTAAAATGATTCCCTTGATTTCTCATTTAGTTGTCAGAGGATGTATGCTGACTGTCGTTGCTTTGGGAATACACCTGTACATTAGCCCCAGGAACTCCAAAAAAAGTGAATGGAGAACAATGATAATGTATTGAATAAAGGGACGCTAACACACATGCTATTTCCATAGAGTGGCTGATGAAGCTGAGCAGTTGTCTAGGAGCAATGTGTGAGATGGAGTGGTATGGCTATGCTGCCCTGGGCATTGTGATGGCCTTCCTCAGCTTTCTCATGGACCTGAGTGTAACAAAACTTTTGAGAGGTACACGCACGCGTGCACGTGCGCACACACGCACACACGCACTCAGCACAATGTAAAAATGATTATTAATGTCTTTCTTGCACTTACTTTGTAGCTCACCAGTGGCTTTATATGAAGCTGGAGGGCAACAGTCTGCTGCAGTTTGTCTGTTGGACTCTTTACCCAGTATGCCTCTGTGCATTTGCATCATCATTCTCCCACAACCTCTGTCCCTTCTCCACAGGTTTGTCATGCATAGTTTTGCATTTCTTCTCCAAAACCAACATTTTTCCTTTCCTTTCCACTTTCCTTGTTTCATGAGTCCACAACACCAGAATAGCCCTTTCTCCCACTAAAAGCATCTCAAGGTGGCTCTTTAATTAGCCTTTTCTTAATTTATCTCAGGATCAGGGATACCAGAGGTACGGACCATGCTGGCCGGCATTGAAATGTCTCATTACTTGTCTCTCACTAATATATTTACCAAGTTCCTGGGTCTTATCTGTACACTGGCAGCTGGCAGCAGTGTTTTCCTGGGAAAAGTGGTGAGTGACTACCTGTTGCTATTCTTAAAAACTGTGTCTTGTCTTCTTCATAATGAGTCATATTTGTCTCTCGTCATCAGGGTCCGTTTGTACATCTTTCCACCATGGTGGGAGCCTATCTGAGCAACCTCTGTTCTCTTATACAAGCCAATAAGAAGGCAACAAAAAAGGTTATTTGAAATTGGGGAAGGTTGGAAATTATTTCTTTAGAAAGGTGTCTGTATTATATATATGTTTTGCCTTAGGACAAAGCAGCAGCTGAAATGATGGTTGTAGCTGCTGCAGTCGGGATGGCCAGCTGCTTTGGAGCTCCAATCAGTGGTGAGAGATCCACTTGCGATTCAGCATTATAAATCCATAAGGTTATAAATATACATAACAATTACATTTGTTTATTTAATGTGTTTCTTACTTTGATTTCCCTCTTGTAGGCTTTACACATCTGCTCTTCCATGCTATCCTGCCCCATTCCTCTTTCATATTCAGTTATTCACCTTCTTCTAACATCTCTTCCTTCTTTGCCTGTCATAATTTTACAACATTACATGATAACGTTCATATTTTTACAGTTTTTTTTTGTAACCCCACATGCAAGAAGCAAAACGGTTCATCCCATTTGTCATCAAACATGTGTATTTTTCTATATTATTTTCTGTTAAACTTTTGTTCCTCCTTTACATCCGCTCTTGTAGGTGTGTTGTTCAGTGTGGAGGTGATGTGTTCTCACTTTGCCGTGAGGCAGTACGTCCCATGTTTCTTCTCAGCAGCCTGTGGGGCATTGACCTTCCGCCTGTTCACTGTATGGAGTGGAGATGGAGGTAATGCACGCTCCGTTTGGCACTCGCCACCTCCTGGTCGATGAGAAAAGGTTTTTATTAGGAGTCACTGACGTATTAACCTTAGGAAAAAGGCCCATCTTAAAACTGTTTATCCATGTGGCATCTACACTATATGGCATGTGGGCACCTCGTCCAACAGCTTTTCTTTTTGTGCCTTTGGTCACAGGCAGTTTTTCATGTTTTAGTTTTGGCCACAGGGTTACTCTGTCTAACAATAATACCATTGAGGTATTACATCTGGTTGATATCCCTTTCTGAAGAGTGGCAGCTCTTATAACAGTTCCTTATTTGTCTATGGTGTTTGAGTGTTCACCTTATTTTGGACATTGAGATCATAAACTGAAATTTGACAGGCCATAACATTATAAAATATCATACACTATCTAGTATTCTAAGGTAGATTAACACAATACTTTTTAATGTTAATTTTAGACAGCTATGTCATTTCTTTTCACAACAGTAAGCAGGAACAAATTAAGCAGAAACATTTAGACTGACAGATTGTATGTTGAACTAAAATCTTAAATGCAGTAAAGCGAGTGAAGATTTTGAAAGGCTGTGGGAGACATTGAAGGAAAAACTCAATTTGTTTTTCGTCCACAGAGACTCTCCAGGCATTGTTCAAAACTAATTTCCCCACTGCTCTGCCTTTCTACCCACTGGAGATTATGCTCTTTGCCTTTCTGGGGTAAGTACATTTTTGGCTGTATATGCATGACCTCCGTCCTGTCTGACAAATAACTGACATTTGGTATTAATATTCACATCCATCACAATGAAAATCCTTCCACCATTTCTGCTGTTTTCCTTTCTACAGTAGTTGGTGTTTCATTTTCATTGTCATTCTTTCATTTTCATTCAATCTTTTCCAGACCTCTTCCCCTTCTTCATGACTTCTCCGAGTCTAATGACGTTTAATAGCATATTGCTCTCTGAGAAACAACCCAGTCTGGATAAATTAAGCCTCTCACCACATTTTGTGCACTCAGTCAGCTTTTTGTGTCAAAACAGGTTGCTTTGTGGAGCAGTGAGCTGCTGCTACCTCTTCTGCCATCGATGGGTCCTGCAATTTACCAAAACAAACACAGTCTTCATCAAGATTTTGACGACAGAGTGAGAGCTCAATTTTTATATGCGAAGTAGACATTCGAGGTAGATATATAGGCCAGTGCTGCAAAAATAAGACATGTCCCTTTAAACATAATCCAAATGATACTAGGATATGTTGACATTTCAAAGCGTGAAATCAATTTCATATTCTGATAATTTGAAACTGCTTTACGCATAGTTTTGCAGCCTGAAGACACACAATAAAATTGTAAATATTGTTTTCCAATACAAGCAAATCTGTGAGCATTTTGATACTATGTGCTCAGCTTTTTACATTACTGATGTTCAATACCCCAGTACATTTGCATTTCTGCAGTATGCACCTAGTTGTGACTGTATGTTGCGCAAATATTAAGTAAGCATTTATTGACTTCATTAAATCATTTTGCTGCCAGTTTGGTTTAGGGATGTTGAATAGCTACAGCGTTCACAACATTCTATTATGTCCAAATGCAAAGATAGGTCAGGGCTTCATTTCTGTTTTTCAAAATAATATAAAAATGAGAGTGATACTGCAACAGTGATTTGTGAATGCATAATTGCAGGAGTGGACTATACTCAGGCATGGTGGCCTTCCTCCTGGCATCTGTGACGTTTCCCCACTTTGCTGGTCAATACATAGCTTCTAAGGTAGGGATCAACTTATTGTTCTGTTGTAGACTGCATCACATCACTGTATTTATTTCATTGCATGTTCAGGTTTTGTAATGTCCCCTCTTATAAACCAAGCACTCTCTTTTCTGTGATTCTGCTTGAAACTCCTACTCTCAGATCCCCCAACCAAGAGAATGTTTTCTTGTTTAAAAACGTATAAAACTTTATATTTGTTACAGGTAATTTAATTATACAGTAATATAGTAAATGTCATATGCCACTCTGGGGATATGGGGTGTCTTGCCTTTAAATGTGTTTATGTGGCAAGGTGGGGAACAAGGGGAGAATTGTGAGAGATGCCTGACAATGCGGGGACTTGCAACCCAAAAAATATTTGTAACTCTTGGTTAGTTAGTAATTAGTTGGGTTCTTTACTAAGGAGGCAGAGACGTGTGGTTGGTAAGTAAATAAAATGTTTTATATTTAACAGTAATCAAAATAGGCAGGGACTGGCACTGTTTAAAGGAGAGAAAGGCTAATGGTCAAAATGAAAAGAAAAATATTTAAAGTGAAAAATATGATTAAATTACTTTATTACAATTATCATTTAAAATAAAGCCTCAACAGAAAATCTTTAAAAAGTCAGTGTACTTTCGTTATATGTATGTATATGTACTATGAACTACACCGGAGGAAAGTAAGGTGAATAATAACTAAGGGAAAAACTGCAAAACTAAAGAGATACTAAATGGCCAAACTTAAAGGAATTTAATTTAAATGGGTAAACAATTTTGTCAAACTAAAAAGGCTGACTACATCGGCAAAACAGCAGTTGTTATTTTGCAGCTGAACCTCATAAGGGGAAACCACAATCTGCAATTTAAAATGTGTTTGATTTGACCTTGACCATAATCTAATTTTCTTTAGTTGACAGTCAATTCTTATGCACAAAACGCTGCCAGCCTCATCAGAGACCTGGAAGCAGAGACTGAAAAAGGGCACCAAATTTGTCATATATCCTGGCCTTGATTAGGCAATTAATAATTAATTGGCAAAGGATTTGGTCCAAGGCTGCGTTCAAAAACACTATCCATTTACTCCTACTGGGGGATTATTCCCCAATACAAAAATATAAATATAATATGGACTGCTTAACAGTGCCTTAACTATTAATACCGTTCACAGTTTTTTTCACGTATCAGAGAGTAGTCTGAATGAAAGTCATGTTTTTCACAGTGTACCATGAAGCAGCTCCTCACCTCCTTACTGGATAGCAGGCAATGGAGCCCCCAGTTCCCCAATGGCTCTGTGCAACTGGAGCCTGAGCCTTTGTTGGAGTGGAGCTCATCAGGGAGTCTTGTCTACCTGTCACTGGCTCTCTTTCTGCTCCTGAAGGTGCACCATGATCAGCAAGCAATGATTACCACCATTGATGTATATGGACATTTCTGCTTTGCGACAGTTTCTGCCAGTCAAACATAAAATGTACTAAATGCTAGGGTGGAATGGAAATGGAAATGATTCCATATTCATTCTGACAAGTTGAGCTGGAAGCATGGCAAAAATGTTATTTCTTTCACACTGAAAGTTAATGTTGCTTCATGTGCTGAGACAGAGCTTGTGCGGCTGTTCAGATGTTACAGACATTTCACAGTTTGTGTTGTTGCTGGTTCAGATGGGGATGTTGATCCTGGCCTGCACGCTCCCTGTTCCAGCTGGATACTTCATGCCAGTTTTTGTCTGCGGTGAGTGCAGGGACATGACAAGCTTATTTTGTAGACTAACTGAATGAACGGGAATTTGATCTTAATGTTAGGGATACCTTGCATGCTCTCACCAGAACGTTAAAACTCAGGGAGGTTTTGCCCAGTGGGTTAACCTGAAATAGAAACCTTGAGAAAAAGTTCTAGTCCTCATTTGTTTCTTTTTATTTCTGTTTCCTAGGGGCAGCTTTGGGCCGCTTGCATGGAGAAGGAGTAGCTTATATGTTTTCTTCAGGAGTGACTTCTATAAATCCTGGAGGCTACGCACTGGCTGGTAGAGACACAATAAAACACATGTTTGTGTTAATAATGACATGTAGTCTTGCCTGTACTTGTGCGATATGTATAGGCCTCTTACACCTTACTCTGCCCAATCTCACAGAAGATACATGCTATACCAATATTTATTGAGTTGATCACATTTTTTTCAAAAGCAATTCTAAAGAAATGCAACTATTCAGTTCCCCCTTGTCGTTATCCCTCATGTTGCTTATTCATCAAGATAACCTGAGTAAAAACAATAGTTTTTAGCAGTGGCTGCACCTCAAACATTGCATTGAAAGGTTTTCCGTGTTACAGGTGCAGCAGCCCTGTCTGGGGCTGTGACACACACCTTGTCCCCGGCTCTCCTGGCCATGGAGCTTACTGGCCAGCTCAGCCATGTTGTACCAGTTCTCCTCGCCACTCTCCTGGCCAATGCCCTGGCTCGATCTGGGCGACGGCCATCTTTCTATGACGCCCTCTCCATCAGCAAGAGGCTCCCTCACCTGCCATCTCTGAAGAAAGCATGCCCCGGGTAACTTGAAGATAAAATAGTCAGACTGATGAAAGGCAAACACTGTGCCAAGTGCTCATTGTCAAAAGTGTTTTATTTTCTTTGGCCATCATCAAATGAAACATGTTATCAGTTGTGAATTCTTAAAACCCAAGAAGTGTTTTGTAAATCAATGGTTCAAAAAGATAACAGGTTATTGACTTGTTGTAAATCCTTATAATGCATTGGTTCATTTCATTTAACCTCGGCTGCCTTTGTCGCAGCTGTGACACACCTTGGTCTCTTTTGCAGTATTCCATCCACAGCAGTTGGGGAGCTTTTGGGAGCGAGATCAGTGCGGCTTCAGAAAGCAGCTGGGCCAGCGGAGATTGAACATGCGGTCAACACCAGCAGTGAAACGCAATTCCCTGTGGTGGACTCCCATGGTGCACAGACAAGTTTTTTTTTACCACAGTTTTATAGATCATAATTCCCATTCTGCTGATAAAAGAACAAATCCTTTGAAGTATTGGCAATACGCTCAAATGATTTCTCTTAAAATGTCAATTTCCTAAATAAACAGATAGGATTCCACAACGAGAACATTCATGAAAGAAATTCTGTAAAGTTGAAATTGTGGCTTGATAGAGAGCTCATGAGTGTGAGCTCTCATTGAAAAGGCAATCATAGGGCTGAGTCTTTAGTTTTCAACAGATGACTGCCACAGCCATCAGCACCTTCTGTGCCACAGACCTGCGCCGCCTTCTCAATAATAGACTGCGGCAAAAATAATTACATTTTCTTTCTTGTCTCCTGTTGAAGAATCACAGATTTTGCTGGGGTCTGTGCTTCGATCAGAGCTGCTGGTTCTCCTGCATCGCTCTAAAACTGAGGTAAGGGTTTAGATGGGTGGCTGCAGTCACTCGCATTTTCTGATGCGCTATAGAAGGCAGGCCGTGACTTGAGAATCCATCTGACACCAGATGAATGTAAAACAGGTCCATAAAAGAGCGTGGGAGCTGGATATACAGACAGTGGCTGCCTGATGTACATTCTAATTGTATCATTGTAACATCACACATCCATTTCAAAACATTGTCTGGTGACAGATACACACTGCAATCAACTTAAAGGGTTTCGAGTCGTTACATGACAAAGCATGCATCTGATATAAATGTCAAATAATACAAAATATGAATATGTTTGTTCTTCAGTCTCTGGAGAAACATCTGGATGAGGCCTGCTGCATTCACCCGCCCTCTGTCCTGTTGTCACCTCACAGCACTGTCCAGGAGGTAGGGGAACTGTAGGTGATGAGGTCATGTCAGACAAACCTCAATCATTTGTGTGTCAAAATGCTTCACACATTATACCACCAAAATGTACCAAATCCACATGCTTCCGACATACTTTAACGCATTCCACATGTGAAATTTAACATTAACATTTACACATGCGAAATGCAAGTGGCTTTGCCTGGCTCTCTCTGAAATGTAAAAATACACCCATGATGCTATCTTTGTTTAAGCCTTTCACAAACAGAGACATCATAGGAACAATCCTGATTCATAGTGGCAAACTACTATAATCTGCTCAAGTACAACATAATATTTTGTTTTATGTGTATTGTTTGGTGACAAACAGTCAGGCAAAGAGTTAAGTCCTCACATGTGTTTCTGCCACCCCCAAGTGGCCAAAGTAATTTAGTTTGGTATCAATCTCTTCAACCAACTTGCACAATGAAAGCAAATTGACACGTTCCCCTGAATTATGAAAACAATATTGTAACGCCTTAAACCCGTTCCTCTGTGTGATTGCAGGCCCACAATATACTGAGTCTAGTTGAAGATCAGACTGTTTTTGTCACCGAGCGAGGACGGTTTGTCGGGCTGCTCACATGGTCAGAGGTAACGATTATTTGTTCACAACATGACATTGCTCCCATATCAATTTATTTGCCATTGTGCACAAGGGCTTCGTCAAAATGACCTTTTTCTCCCTCCTTCCTCCCTTTCTCAATTCTCTCCTCAAGATGAAGAGAATATTAGAGGACTTGGCCAAAGAAATCTAAGCAGTGACACACAGGAAATGAGCTCATCCCTTGACCTTTTAATTAAAGTAGACTGGGATCCATCTCTGTCTTGTGAGCTTGTAGCTCAAGCCCAGCCCAAATAATGAAATCACTTCTTCATTCCAAATGTGCGTCAATATTCGCACACAAAAAAAGCTCTCATGAACAGGAGGACTCCTATCTTTCATGAGGTTATTGTCTTGCCTTTTGTTATGCTTGAAATCACATCCACCAAGGAGACGTGCTCCAATCAGTGCACTGCAATTTGTGACACAGCTGTGTGTCTATTCAAAATGATTTCAAGTGGGGAAAAAGAAGAAACGCATGTAAACACGATAAAACTTGTTTTTAATGCTAAACCACACTCTGCGTGTATGTCCCCCTCCACAACACCAATGTCTAGTGATTTAAAAATAATAGTGAAAAAACAACTTGGCCAATTTTGCACATATTTTGGGGACTTAAACAGAAAATGTGTTATAATAGTGCGATTTAATTGCCTCCACAAACTGGATGTCAATGGGTTTTTCGTTTCCCTAGCTACAGACTGTGTTTGTAAGTGGGCAGATATAATCACAATAACTAACTCCCAGGTGGTTTCACAACACAATCATGCACCAGCCCCTCTCAAATCTTTGTCTCACATCACTTCCTCCATGCTCCCACTTCTCCCTGGGGAGGCTTGCTTCACAATTTTAAAAACCTCCGCTCCAAAACGTATTATACGTTTGACATACAGACCAAAATAAAATGCTGAATCGCTTTGCACAGCCACATCGGGGATTGCCTTGGTGACGAGGTTCTGGTATGGCTAAATCAATTCTTGATTGCAGTCTGAATTATTGTGAGCGCCTTTCTTGCAGGACTATTAAGGCAAAGTAAAATGGTCATGAATGAATATCACAAATCTTAATGAAAAATGTAAACGTTTGAAATGTATCTTAAACAACCCAGTGTTTTTTTGCTTAATGTTTTGTTGGAGACATGTTTGCAAAGTTTTCACGACCATTTCTATGGATTTGAACATTTTAATAAACTGAATTTGGCTTTTGAGGAATTCCTTCATCAGTGTCATCAGTCCTGACCATGCACAGCCTTTTCTGTTCAACTTCCCAGACCATTCAAGGATGCAAGGAGGCTCCAACAGGGGAAACGGACACAATGCACCTCATCATACAGCTTCACTTTGTGTAAAACGGTCTTCACCGTTTCAGGTAATTTATAAACCTCACTCTCACCATGTCTCACTCGAACACACCGCTGACAAACATGCAGAAATATGCGCCAAACTCATGCACGCTAACACGTTGTCTGTCTCTCCTCCATCTGCTGCTTATTTCTGCTCCAGCAGGGCAGAATGAATAATATCTAACCATGCTTGGGATCATTTGGTTAACACTTTCTTTGAAACAGACTTCTCTGTAAATTCTCATTAGACATATCAACACACTGCACATGTTCCGTTTCTTTGGAGATATCTTCTCTATAGGTGGGAATTCATGTTATTTCCCCCCTAACTATATTTAAACAGCTCAATTTGAAATGAAGAATGGATAAAAACAGAACCAGACATTGTTAAATAGGACATGATTTAAAAGATATGTTTTATAACAAGATATTTACACCAGTGATTGTTTGACCTTTCACAGTTCTACTCTAAACATAATATGTCAATTGAATAAAAAATAAAATGTGACAGTAGAACTGTCAACATTCACAAATGTGTATGACTCAGCAAAGCAGAAAATAGTCTATGAAGTATTTGTGTCTGAAGAGCAGTCTCTTCAAGAAACGCTATTTGACAAATGTTCTCTCTGGATAAGAATATATCTTACAGATGTCTGCAGTTGTTTTTGTATCTGTCTCTGCTGGTGCAACTATAAATGAGTTTCTACTAACCTAGTTATAAAAAACATCGTCCTCGGATAGCGAGCTGCTGTCTATGTGTCGGACAGCAGCCACAGTGGTTCTGTCCTCACAGGCAAGACATTTGTCCTGCTGGAATGCTGTAGTTGGGGGAATTGAATTGGCCAGGGCCAGGCTGGTGGCCCTGTTGCTGCCATAAGTCTGGGTGTGGATGTTGTACAGGTGCTGGGGAATGCCGATGCTGCCACCGTCCAGCAGGAACTGAGACAAAAAGTGGCTCTGTGCTGCTGAGGAATAATAATAATAACATCATCAGTCATGTGGTTGCTTCTTGAAAACACGGAACAAATCATTTGATGCATATTAAAAAGAGCGACACTTGGGTTTTGTCAGGTTATTGGAATTTTTGAAGCTGTAGCTCTGCACACTGGTAATTCAGGAATAATACAGATGCGCACACCAATGCAGCTGGATCAAAAACAGGAGCTAATGCCAGCTGCTTTATTTCATTAAGCTCTTTTCTGGGATCATTTACTGTACATCTGATGTACACTATTTATACATAAAACATGTATAGGACACATATATGTGCACTGTAAAAAATATTTTTTTAAATAAGATATGTCACTACTTTACTGGGGAGTACCAATGCCTCAACTCAGTTGTGCCTACATGCCAAATGATCTAAAACTACAACTTTGGTTGTATGATAGGTACAGTTGTTGGTTTGGGGTTTGAATCCCTCTCTCTCTCTCTGTCTTCTCCAAATTATAGCAGTCAGCCGTCTTAAAAGATACTTGAACCTTCACACAAACACAAACACAACAAAACAAAATCACTCTTCCAGAGGAATCAAAAGGCAAAAACAAAAACAGAAAAACAAGAACTTGGTTAGTGGCTGGGATCACTTGGTCTCACACAGAGGAGAGGACAAGACAGGCTGGCACAAGACAAAGGGAGACAGGACTATTCATACATGAGGTAAGTGGGAACAAGTGGAGACAGTCAAGGCGGAGCATACGCTGACGAGATAACACAGAAACGCAGGAAGTAAAGGAATCTGAAAGGAGAACAAGGGGTAAGTACAGATTAAAACGTGAAGCGAAATGACAGACAGTGACTGACGAGGCTAGACGTCAGACATGGTGACTTGACAAGTGAGCGGCAAGACACGACTAAATATAAATAATTAACAAACTTGACGAGACATGACAGAGGCCGGTTGACGTGTTCTTATATCTGAGATACAGTATTCTGTCACAACAAATGATGCTTGATTGAAAGTTACGGCGTCATCAAAGTCGACTCGTTCAAATTCCTGTGTAGTGATCTCATTCTCATTCTCCACAACACATTCATTCGCTTAAAGGACGCTGACATCTTAAGTACTGGGGGTGAGATCTGCTCTGTGATTTATGGGTGCTGACTGCATAAGGTTGGGAAACAAGAATACATATCTGTCGTATTTATCTCACAAATCCATCAACAACATGAAAGAAAGGGCTTCTGGGTAATTTAAAGTATTTTGGGGTACAAAACCAGTCAAACGCAGACGGCGACTGATGTGTTTGTTTGGAATAATGTTGCATGCGTGTGACTTGTGAAGGCTAAACGCCCTCGTGATATTCAGATGATTTGTTTACATGACCAACCTTGTGTGCTGGTGGAGGGCTGCTCTAAAATGTCGTTCATTGACCACCCATTCATGGCCGCATCTGCCAGGGCAAACTGCTCCGCTACTCCTGTGAAACAAAAAGGTCCACACAACACGTTTGATGGTGCCTTTCTTGGAAGCTGAGCCCCTGCTGCTCCTCACCACGTGTAGCATCTTCACAAACAAAGGGAGATTGAATCATGCAGTAGGTCTGAGTCACTGTGAGGGGACGTGTCTTAAGGGATATTGATTTTCTGTGGCGCTCCCCTGGCACAAGTCAATTGAATGAAAAACAATGCCCGGAGGGCTTTGAGCATCACTTTATCGCCACTGAGCGGATATGTTTTTTCTTGAACATAACCCGTCCGTCTGTCTCACCTGCAGCAAAGCGAGCTTCCTTGATTTCGTCTGTCATTTGAGAGTAGAATTGTTCATCCTCGTGCAGCTCGGCGCCCATACCCCCCCAGCCTCCTCCTCCTTGACCGCAGGCCCAACCGGCCCCGCGTCCCCCGGCCTCGCCCCCTCCGCCCCAGCCCTTCCACTCAATCAGGTGAGCCACTCGACCCTGGGCCATTGCTGTCGGCTTTGTGATATGCTCCTTTATCGTGGCCACCAGACCTAAATAAAGAGAAGACACGGGGAATACATCTTGATAAAGTAGATTAGATAAAGGGTAACATAGCTGTAAAAACATGGGATATACAGGGGGTGTGGTGGTGGAGGAAATAGGAGGGAGGTACGTTGAGGTTAAGGGATGGGCAGCATGAGATGGCATACAGTAGGTGGAATTAAGGAAGGAAGAGAAGGTCGGTGAAAAATGCATATCCTGAAACATGAAAAGAGAAACGTCTTCAGCTGCCTTCTGTTGTAGAGCTTCACAGGAAACTGATTGAAGAAGGTTGAAAATTAGAGTTTAAAAGTGTCCAAGGTGATTATTTCCACTTGTTTCTGAGGGCTAATTTGCAACACTGCATGAAGCTCCCTTTTGCATGAAAAAAAAACTGATTTAGAAAATGCCAATACTAAGAGGCAGAAAATGAGTTCAGGCAGAAAATTAAGCAAATTTCTTGCCTTAAGTCTTTTGTCTGATGTTGACTAATCAATCTTTAGTCTGTGTTGATTCACTCCGGATTGCCAATGTGCAACATATACAGACATGAGCCTCTAGGCAAACTATTCATGCCATGACTATGTGTGGGACTAAGTCTAGGTGTTTGTGCTGTGTTTATAGTGTCTCTCTTGACACCTTCTCATATTGAGAAGTCATTTTGTTGAATTTTTGAAAATAGAATCACAAAGCCCCAAAACTCCAGTAGAGCGATTACTATCACAAAGCCATGTCTAGCTCACGTCCCCGGTCAAGGAATAAATGATTGATTTCTTTAATGCCAGTTTGTGTTTCTTAACTGATCCAATAGCTTCAAACAGCTCGAATAAGTCTTTGACCAGTGACATAAACTGTGGCAATTCATAGTTCACTGTGAGTCACTCCTTTACAGTTTCATCAGCGACGATGATAAAAGGATAAAATCGTACTTTCTGTGCCCGTACACACATCTGCATGGAACATGCCTGTGGGCAGATGACAACATTGATGTATAACCAGAACTGCAACTGTTATTGGATATATCAGGGCCTTTATTGTTTTTGTTGTTTGATCTGGGATTTACCAGGTCACAGCAAGATAGGTAACATGCGATTCATAACCCAAATAATCACTTGGCAAACAATGTGTGTGATGAAGCCATTTCTTTTAATCAAATCCGACAAGGTTGGAGAGGTCTTTGGAAATTCAGAGTTGATGTGAAAGTAACAGAAAACTGGTGTGATACTGGAGGAGGAAGATAAAACAATGTAAAAATGATGACAAGAGAAAGGTTCAACAAGCAAAGACAGAAAAAGAGAAATGTGAATAAAGGCTAAGGTAAGAAATGAAGAAGGAACAATACAGGAAAATGCCAGGACCAGGTAGTTAGGAGGACAGGGTAACATGAATAGAAAAACAAGGAACAGAGGTGGTAAGGAAGATTATTTCAAATTGAGAAATGTAATACTGTCAAATAAAAGAAGAGAGCAACAAGAGTTGGCAGCCTGGGTTAATTGAAACGGAGAAGAACATCCTGACATGTTATTTAATTTGCGCTCAACAGAGTCTCCTTTTGGTGATGCACTGCGACACCCACTGCTATCTCACCTTGTATTCCCGCTGTGACAAGTATGTTTGTTATCTCTTTTCTCGCTGCTTATTGATGGCGAGAGGCTATGTTGCCTCTATTTCAGTCACGCAAAAACAGCAGGAAATTCGCATTTGTTTTTCAGATGGGAGGGTGTTGGTTTTATACCCACACTGCAAGTGGACCGAATCACATTAATTTGGCATGATACTCCACATAACAGTGATGTGTGTACAGTGTTCCCCAAGTGCAGTGGCAAGCGTTTTCTTGAAGAAAAGTGCAGCGAAGAAAACACATTTAAGACGCTGCCACTTTTAAGACACAACTACCTTTCGAGCCTAAAAACGAGGTTGATGAAAGCAAAACAAAACACTGAGGGGCAAAATGACGTGAAGTGATAATATCTGCAGACATTTTAATTATTTGTACTAGTGGGACTAAAGGAAAAGTCTGGGGATCACTAAAATCATTATATTCATTGTCTGGATGACATAAATGTCTGATGTGTCTGACAGCATTTCAATACATTCAATAAAGATCTTTTGGTTAAACCCTGTTGTGGACTAACTCCTGCTAAAAATAACAACACTGCTATATCCTCTATCTCATCAGCTTGGTTCATTATTGCATTTGTGGAATCCAATAAACATTTCATTTTCTGGGGTTTAGCCATTTATCTTTCAAATGACATCATTCGAGAATGAAATAAAAAATGTGTGCTATATTCCCCCAAATATGATTATATTCATATTGATATATGATTTGCAGTAAGGGTGACAATTACACTTTGTGACTGTTCAAGTCTAAATCATTTTCCTTCATCAATGTCAGAGATGACTGACAAGTGATTATGTCCGAGTAAATGTTAAAAAGCATTTTTTTCTCTTACCGGACCAATTCTGTCAGAGCAGGTGACAGCTGCTCAGCTGTCTGCTCAGCTGAAAGTCTGTATGTGCCTAACACATTCATGAGGTTATCATGGGCATCATAACTTTCTTCTCAGGGAAATAAATGTGCTTTCACTGGTAAGAGTTCAGCAAGGCATAACACATTATCTCAGATAATTAATAATCAGATAAATAAATCGGATAAATAACCCCCATAGAGAGAATGAAGCAGTCGATATCAAGCAGACAGACACAGGATGGGGAAGAGGAGATGAAAACAGAGTTGTTGGCACCGACATGAATGGAGGAGGAAGCTGGAGTCACAGTCAGAGACCAACCAGGAAAATCAAGCAGGATCAAGCAGGGGAAGGAAATGTGTGTGTACATTTCTCTAACTGTTCACTCATGTCTGTCTGGAAAAATGTGTGACACTGTATATGCGGGCAATTACATCAGTAACCTCCCATGGTATTAATTCAATTTCTCGGCTTAACTTTACCAGTTTTGTATTTAATCCAAAATAAAAAATAACTTGAACTAAACAGACCTGTTTATGTTTTTTATTGTGTGTGTTTGTATGTTCAGGCTCACCCATCAAAGAGGAGGTGGCTAGCTGGCCAATGTCGTATTGGATGGTTTTTCCAGGCACATTGCTGTTGGCGGGACTCTGACCATCCTGCACAATTTAATGCAAAAGAATGTGAACGTCAGTGAAGGTGAAAAGTTCCCACAAAAACGGATACATCCTCCTCAGTCAGTCACCTCTTGTGTGTTGTGACAGATAACCCGCGTTTTGTTCGAGAAAATTGTGATACTGACAACAGCCAGATACAGCAAGATAAAAGCACAGTATTTTAAAATCCACCAGAATGCACTTCAAATAGATTTCATGGTTTAGTACCCTTAAGCTCAGAGAGTGAAACCTTTGAGGATGGAACCAATGGAATGGGATTGATAGTAAATACAGGCTTAAACACATCAGTGTGGGGTACTTGGTTCCAATTCAAACTCCTAAAGACCTGTTCAAACCTAGGTTTTATGGAGAATATCAATCTAAGTTGAAGTCAATTGAATGTAAAATGACCAAAGTGGCAAAACAAAACATCCTCTTGGCTAATGCTGTTTCTGTTTTTCACATCAAAACCGCTGTTCCATTGCCAGTTCGTGGTCACTGGAAAACCATTGAGATTGAATTCCTTTATGTTTTAATGTTTGGTGCTTGGTGCTTTTTTTTTCATTGCCCCAAAAATATAATTTAAGTGTTAACAATTGTTTTTTGTTGTTGTTATTTGAGTCTGTAAAAAAGGCCTCATTGTTAAATAAAAAAGAGTTGGAAGATTTAAAATGTATTATCAAAAAACCTTATAAAATGTAAATGCCTAAGTAAAAATGGAAACTTTGGAACTGTGTTTGCTTTAATGTAATCCAGGTAGCTGTTTCATGGTGACATCAAATCAAGTTATGGGAGGTAGGCACAGGGAAAAGCCACAACCTGCAGATGAAAGGCTGGGTTCTCACTAACCTTGACAGCGGATGTCTGACCCTCCTCAGTCTGGTCCTGCTGTGTTGTCATGGGAAGGTGGTGATCTGTGGGAATCACCCAGAAAAAAAAACACTTTATCAATGTGTGTTGAATGGAATGTGTCTTTAATAACTAAATTAGATTTAGCGGCCAAGGGTCAGAGAGAGAGAGAGACAAGGATTTACCCTGCCTGTTGTTGTTTTTTTTTAAATAATTGGTGATGAAGAGACTTATATGAATGACAAGTAGACATTTATTGTGGGTCAGTACCATGACCAGAATGAACATTATTAGGAAGGTCAGTGGGCACACAAAAACACATTTCACACTGCTCTATTTCCAGAGGGGTGATTTCTGTTGCTCAGGCTGTCCCCGTCTGAGGACCCAGCCTACTGCAAGAGAAACGGGAACCAGGTAAGTCGCATACGTTTTGTTGCCAGACTGATTACGCGATTAAGCTGTCTGGTCTCCGGCTGCCACTCCCCTCTCTCCACCACTCTCCTGCAGCCGGCACCCCCAAACACACCCCACTGCCACAGTGTTCTTCCAAAAAGAGCTGATCTGTTATTTTACGCCGAGATATGCAATTAATACTGCCTTAGTTACACCTCAACCACTGAGAGCACCGTCATGACAGGTCGTGGATAAGCTTTGGACAGAGTTGTCACCTCCTTAAGCCATTGTTATCATCCTGTGATCCTCACAATCCCTCTCCTCAACCTTAAACCCCTAAACCTTGTTTCCAAAGCAATCTCCATGGATTCACCAAGATTAGTTTTGTGGATTTGGGTTGTGCATCAGTTGTGCATCAGTCCCATCAGTTCATTTCCCTGATGTTGGATACCCATCAAATACTTGGGCTAAAGATTAAATAGAGCTTGTGTTATCCTCCATCTCTGTTGTCAGCACCTCAGAGGTGTCAATTCGGCGACAGGATGAATATAATTGAATACAATAATTCACAATTAAATTCCACGCACCTGTAAGTAACTCCAACCTTCACACAGACACACACATGTGGTCACACAAATAGGTGGGCTCAAACTGACCTTTGTGACCTTTGCAGAGGCAGACACCCATGTCTCAGGATTGCTGGGCGGTTATCTGTTAATCATGGCGGCTTGAAGATGAGGAGGATGAGTGGAGGGAGGTAAAAGGGGAGAAATGGTGGAAAACGAAAAATTAAAGGCAGCGCATGTGATGAGCGGTAGGCTGATGCAAAGAATGACTTCTCTGCATTGGAAGAGAGAGGTGAGAGAGAGCGACACAAACTGTGGGGAGGGGGCACAGAGAGAGAGAGAGAGAGAGAGAGAGAGAGAGAGAGAGAGAGAGAGAAAGACTACAATGCCTGTTTGCAGACAATTTTGAGTCCCCTCCCCTCCATTTCTCTTCTCACTGTATTATTATACTCAATGGGTATAGGTGCTAAATATTTCTCATTTAAAATCTACACAAAAAATCCATAAGCTTGATGCACAACTACCCAAAAATGTCTACCTGTTAGTGTTCACTGAGCACAGCGCACTGTGTAATTTCAATGCAACGTCTATTATACTGCTGAAATATTACACATGTTATTGTGTGTGTTTTTATAAATTATACTGAAATAGTATAAACGGAAATTTGCTGACATCACCTGCGTCAACAGTGGGGATCATCCTGTTGCCACGGCAACCTAGACCCTCTTGGCTCTTGGAGCTTTTATATGGACTGATTGGCCAGAGAAAGGAGGCAAAGAAGCCATATTGGATGGGCAGCGGAAAATGATGAATTTACCAATAACATTAGCTATGTTCGAAAAAAAACTGTTAATTGCCCAACAATGTAAAATACAACCATATTTGAACAATTGAACAAATACCCTAACGCTGCAGCTGTTTTGTGGTTCAAAAGCCATTTCATATTATTATGAATTTAACAAAATGGTATGAGCAAGACATTGTACCATATACCCTTGAACCATATACACTATACGCTACACAGCATATTGCCAATTAAAAACACTGAAAATATTCCTGAAACCCTCTCAAGGAACCATGGAATTACCTTCATGCAGGGACGTTTCAAGGCCCCAGACAAAAAAACCCAAAAAACTGAGCACGCAAGGACCATGGGCCCCCTCCATATGGGGGTTCCCGACGTGTCATTGCAGTGTCATGACTTGATTTAGGGGGATTCAGATTGTCGTTGCTGTGGACCAATGGGCCCTAGGCAATTGCCTAGTTTGTCTGCCCCATTGCAACCCCTCTGCCTTCAATAAGATAAGCACCACAGAAGTTCCAAAAGCCTCCTAAAATAACATAACAAAAAGTGTACCTTCAAACACTGTGGGAGCTTGTCAAGACCACAGTTTAGAAACTCTTCAAGATCACAAATAATTCTTAAACCCTTTCAAAGACTGTTTCTCAGTCACGTACTATAAACAGGGCCACTGATGACAGAGGGCAGGCTTAGGCGCAGTCTGACCTCTTGTGGTAAGTTGGCAGAAGTGCAACTGTGCCTTAATCAAGTGTTTCAGTGTGACGTTGTAAGCCTTGTACGTGTGTTCTGTGCCTCTGTGGCAGAGGACCCCCTGTTTGCTCTGTTAATGCCTTGTTAAAGCAAACGGCAAAAGCTCTGGGATCTGTGATATTACAGAGTGTATCACAAAGTGTCCCATAAATAATTCAGCATAGCAGGATGAAATTCTCCATAGTATCTCAAGGGTCACTTTCTGCCAATCACCTTGCATGCTGCAGGAATGTCAATTGTGTGGTTGCTGTGGGAAACTCTTTTTTTTCTGTGTATAGTTCTTACATACTGTCCACAAAAGTAGTTTATACGTGTATTATATTTGCTGTGACTGACTCTCTAGCCTGCTTTGATCTTCCATCTAACCAAATGAATCTTGAATTTGATCAAATGAGAGAGTGGGCTTTTCGCCCCGGTAGTTGAGCAGAACAAAGGGAACAGTAGGAATAATGACCACATATACACAGTGATGCTCTTCACTGAAACGCCACAGACATTCAACAACCTTCATTTCTGTGGTCCCTTGAGGCTAAGCAGGAATTGGATGCCTTTCACTACTGGAACATTCTCAGATATAGCCATTTATGTGCACATGGTACACATCAAACATTGTTTCATTATATACTGTCAAATTATGATGTAACTGTGTGATTAATTTGATCCTGGATTGGAAATGAGTGATGATTTGGCTCCTGGGGATTTTGACATCTTTTTGTTGCAGTAGTTGAATTAATGTGGGAACTTCCCACCCTGATCTTAGTGAAAAATGATGACAGGGGATTCTTGAAGGCATATTTAAATCTCACAGGTCAAACTGTCAGACCACCATGCTTTTTTTATAGACACACCCTGTTTGACATTCACACAAAACCACATTTCACACTAAGAGCAGCCCAGTAAAGTCGTCTGCTGTCGGCCAATGGGAGAAATATTGTCCATGTCAAAACATTTCATGTGAAAACTCAGCATGTTTTGGCTGCAGTTCAGGCTGCAGGACCACGTGCAACAAAATCTGGCTTGATGAGGCTCCAATGAAGGTTTGTTTGGCACAAAGCGTTACTCTTGATAAAATAACATTTCTGGTGCTTTTTGTCTTGGGGCTATGCTGGTTCATATTTAAAGTGGCCATGATAATGTGAAGGAAAATAGTATTTATGATGGTGTGATTTCCATTTTACAGCTTGGATTAAATGGTGTTCAAATCAAAAACAATATAATTTAACCACATTTACTATATTCAAGTTTCTTCATTCAATTCCAATACCAAGTCCAGAAATGTTGCTCTCTAAGATGTATTATGTATCTCAGAATAAAACAATGCGATTATGTGGGATACCAAAGATAGCTCCTGCTGTGGCACTTTAGGTAGATGACTGACAGAACCAAATAGGACAAAGGTCTGAATGAGTCCAGACCCTTTCCACTGCTGGCATTTTGGCATTTCATAAGAGAGAAAACACAGGTGTGACTGATGACATTATCACTGATTGCATTCCATTTAAGTGAGCTAGTCCTGGTCTCCTGGTACAGGGCTGCATCACTGTCACAGTTCACAGCTTTACTTCACTGGAGCCGAGTCATAGATGAAAACATGTATGCCGTCTGTGCTATAACTGCTATGACAGGGGCATTATTTGATGATCAAGTTTGATCCAGTAACTGCTTAAATAAGAACTTGGCTTCTTTAATACATTGGTTTTAAGGCATTGAATCAGAATCAGAATAGTCTTGATTGCCAAGTAAGAGTGACATTACAAGGAAAACTGCACAGATACAAGTGTTATGCAAATATCAATTTTTTTAACAATTATCACCCTTTCACACCTTAAAAGTGAGCTCAAACTTACACGAAGGTCTGTGAAGTTGAGGTTAAGGTGAGAACTCTTTGTAGGTGCATCCCTGCAACATTGTTTTAATTGTCACATTATTTAAAATAACACTGATTTCATAATGTGCTTATAAATAACAACTGAAGCTTCTTTGCTCAACTATTTTAGAGAAATACACTTATTTGCAATTATTACTGCTCTAATGGATGGCGCTCTGGGATTCATCTGCCCAGCATGTTTCTGAGCATGTCTCTGGACAGCCGGTGGCTAAACACATTTAGTTTTAGAGGAGGTCATGCACAGTATTAGACAAACTCTCTTTGACATTACTCCAGGTGGCCGTTAGCTTTTGGTCACCAAAAACAGTCGCAGCATTGAACACTGTGTGGGATTAAACAATGATGAAAAACCCGCTAATAAGAGAGATCCAGACATGTTCGTTATCTTCAAGCTAATTGAAGCTCTTGCCTCCAGGCTTCAGATCTGTACTTTATGAATGAAGATGGGAGTTGTGTTGATCTATTCAAACAAAGTTGGAAACTTGCACAGTTGTGAGGTAAGACAAGGAGTTCACCATGTTCCTCATTTTTTGTTTACCCGTGACTTTAGCACACGATTGATAAATATGTGTTGGCTGAAGATCCCTTTTGAACTGTCATGCGTTTCCATGATCTTATCTTCCACCTGGAGGCTTTGTTATGACTTTCTTTGTTTATGGACTCTAGAGTGGTGACAAGATATTTGATGTAATTCATAAGTCAGCAGGGAATATTTGTATGGAGCTCTTGTTCTTTGCTGGCATTATTTTTTAGTTGTGAGCGACACGTGCCAAGCACAACATGAGAATTGCTGGGAAATACCTCACAGAAACATGGGAGGACAGTTTGTTGTCCGACATGACTGACCATTTGAGACGTCCTGAGGAAGTGTGAGGGACATTCTGTGGCTTGGCTTGCACACGTGGACGGTGACTGAGAGTCTTCGTTTCAATCCTCACAATAACCAAGTAATCACGGTTGCATGTATTGTGTGTTATGGCCCCATTCTGCCAGAACTCCCACTATGCAAGACAGCATGACACCATAATATTAGCTCTAGAATCACATGATAGACAGAGCATGTTGAAAACCACTGTCTGCAGATTGACCACTTCCCTTTCCTGCCACTTCTGGTCTCTTTTTCTGTTTTGCCACAGAAGCACCAAAAATAACCTTCATAGCTTGTGGATTTTTTTGTTTGTTGATGACACCAACGTAAATGTCTGCTTCACCTCGCAAAAAGAAGGGACGCAAGATCAGGGAGGACTTTTGCTGCCTAATGGGCCCAGCTACTTGGCCTACAGCAAAGTTGGCGAGATCTCTCAAGGCTACAACAACAGGAAATTGCATTAATCCAGAACCGGGCTGCAGTAATTCACTCCCTTCTTTTTTTAAAGCTTTGCCAAGGTTTTTAATGGACCACCTCAGACGTCCTGGAAGAGAAGAACAGGAGTGTGAGGCCTCGGGGCTTGACTGAAACCTCCCCTCCATGTGCTCCCTAATTGGTTTAATGACCGTGATTATCTGCTGGGGTGCATGTTGTGCAGGGGACGATTAATGGGCTTTAAAACATATGCAGACAGAAGGAAATAGAGGGGCGTGGGGTGTTAAAACAAAGAATAGCTTCACAGAAAAAAAGAGCCATGAAGTTGCAGAAAGAACGACACCCTGCTCGCTGTTTTGTTTTTCATTCTTTGTTCTTTCTTTAATGGAACTTTTGAAGCTGTTTAAATGTTACTCTCATTTCTAAAACATTCTAAAACAACAACAAAAAATATAATATTGGATTATAACTTAAAATGGATGTCAGTTTAGGCACAAATATAGATCTATATATGACATACCACCCATGTAGTTAAAGAGAGAAGTGACTATGGAAAACATCCATATAAGACCACCACTGTGCCTGAAAGATGTTGACTTAAGTTGAGTAACACTCTGGACATCCTGATCGCTTATACCCATAATGGCTCCAAAAGAGCTATCTACTAAATTCAATTTGGGAAAGATCTCACCTTTTTAGAAAAAATACTGAATTCGACAAATTAGGTTTACTATGGTGAAACATTTGATTACGCATCATGCTGCTGATCTTTTTTTTTCAAGATAAAAGATCAAATTATGAATTTGATCATTAAACTACAAGAAAAACAATACAATTTAGTTTTTCTAACTTAGCATTTTGTACAACCAGCAGTTCAAAACCGAGTTCAATTTAATATGTAATGTTAACTTGAGAAATGGCTTACACGTTTATTCCAAACTGCTAATTTAGCAAATGATTATCCCAATAGTTGTTCTTTGTGCTGTTTGTTTAATACTATGGGCACATCTTTATGATTGAATGTAAGTCAGACCATTCTGCACTATATCAATAAACAAACATAAAACCCTTTCTGTATGTAGAGTTATGTGTTACTAATACTCATTTATTTTAGTATGTTTACTCTGCACACCGTTTACACAACTAGCATGGACTGTATATGTGGTGGAAACTGCATGTTTGTTTTTGCTGTTGTATAACATTAGTTCAATACATACATTTCTAATAATAGCAACATGGTTATTTTTGCAAAGTTTGCAGGTTTTCAGCTCTGTATATGTTGACAACATGCGTGTCCAAACTCTGGTGTTGTTGAAATATGTTGTTTGTTCAATTATTGAGTGTATTACTTTTTGTTATTCGATTCCTTTCATTTCAATTGAACTTTAAAACTAAAAAGCTAAATTATGGACCATTACGATCATAAATGCCAATATTTCAAGATAAAATAAACTGAACAGAAATACTGTTTTTAATATAAATATTTTGTTTTCAAAGCTCATCTGATTAAAAAAATTATCTTATACTGGCTGCTTTAGTTTTTAGTTTAGACCCACAACCACTGAATCTTATTGTCCTGTTGACTCTATTTATCGTGTCTGCAAACTGTCATGCATATGAATGTACATATGCTCAGAAAACCAACTCTTTCTTAATAAAATGTGAAAGGATAAAAGTTCAGCGAGGGCCTTTTGTATGGGCAAAGAAACTTTATCTCTTTTGGGTCTAAAACTTAAATATGAACCTTATGATTTTTTTCCTACTGATCCTTTAATCCTGTCACCTCAGTTTTGGACCAAACCCCTTTTAAACAAACATCTTAAAGAAGATTTTAGGTTTGTTGTGGCCAAAAAAAAATCAGGTACAGATGTTTTGTTTCAAACATTTAGTCTAAATCTGGAGCTGGATGATTTTCTCCTTGACAAGACCCCCTTTCAGGCAACAGCAGTAACTACCACTAACAGCAGTGGCGACAAGTGTATGAAAGCTCTCAGAGACAGACCTGTAAGAGTTTTAATGTGCTGAGTGACATCAGGGGCGTCATTAGCAGGGAATATGGAGTGAATTAGGCAAGCATTGCAAGATTTACAAAGACTGTGCAGAAAGACAAGGCGTGTGTTTCTGCTCTCCATTCTCCCTCGTGCAAACAGATCAAACAGATCTCAGCAGCACAGTTTGGGTAATGTAAGATCCTGGTAACAATTATTTGCTGCTCACTATCTTATTCAACACGTTTATTACAGCATTTAGGTCCAGCAGCTGACTTTGATTCTATATGAAGAGGAGCTCTGGCAGCGTTTAGTGTAATCTTAGATATGAAATCTTTTAGTTGAGAATGCAGTGAATGTAGGAAAATTGAGGGGCTTGAAGGAGTTTTATGGAGAAAAATAATCTGCAAGAGCCCTGGAGTGCTGGTGAGAGAGGAAAGACGCACGAAGACCAATATAGACAGAAATTGGAGGATGTGTTTTCTGGTCAGGAACCCATTGCTAAAATTAGTGAGGATGTAAATTCCTCAGCGTAGCTGGTTTTCAAATCCGCGCATGACACAGAGTTGCCAGGAGAACATAAAACAAAAAAGAAAAGAAATGGAAGGGTAGTGGTATAGGGGAAGGTCATACATGAACAGTGCCATGGCTACAGTATGTTTTCCTTCTTCCTGATTTCTTTTTAGAATGACCTTCGCCCTGAGAACAAAGACTTCGAACAAACCACAAGAAGGAGGGGAAAAGCTCTAGAAATCATGGTCCCCACGTATAACAGTCCATGGGGGGAGCCTCGGGCCTCGGGACGCCAAGCCTTCAACACAATCACCACACATGATATTGTGGCCTGCAGCTAAGCCGTGGTATGGCTCAAATCTCAAGCTAACCCCCCCCCCCCCTCCCACCACCAGGCCTGTCACCCCACCACCACTCTTTTTCGGTCTCTCCATGCATCCCTGTCATTTACAGTCCAAATGACAAGACACAAACTTCCACACACTCATCCCCCGCAGGCCCTGAGAACAAAGACTTAGAACAAACCACAAGAAGGAGGGGAAAAGCTCTAGAAATCATGGTCCCCACGTATAACAGTCCATGGGGGGAGCCTCGGGCCCTGGACGCCAAGCCTTCAACACAATCACCACACATGATATTGTGGCCTGCAGCTAAGCCGTGGTATGGCTCAAATCTCAAGCTCCCCCCCCCCCCCCCCCTCCCACCACCAGGCCTGTCACCCCACCACCACTCTTTTTCGGTCTCTCCATGCATCCCTGTCATTTACAGTCCAAATGACAAGACACAAACTTCCACACACTCATCCCCCGCAGAGCGAGGATAATCACCTTACAGACGACGACACAAACTAAATTCCTGCTGCAGTTGGTTTGAACCAACTCAGACGTGGATTTGCATAAATCCAAAGACTACAATCAGCCGCTCCACTGTGTGGCTCTGCTCCTCTTTTTCCATAATGGATGAAAGAAAGAGAGCGGGAGGAAAGAAATCCACCACGCTGTGAAACATTGAGGGAGTGGATGGATGGGGATGGAAAATAGCAGAGGGCTTTCTGGGTTTACAGTTGCCACACAAAGCCAGGACTATTTCTAGCCATCCCATTGGTTTAACAGAGGCAAGAACACACAACCAGCTGGAAGTCAAGGACAAAGACCCATGAGGGGGTTAGTGGCAGATCCAAGTTCCCATGCTTTGTCAACACTGGTCATTTTCTTGCTGATCTGCAGATTAATTCAATACCTAAATATTGACACTATTCCTTTTTACTGTGGAGTTCTTATCTGAAGAATGCATTTAAGGCTTTGTCACTTGCATCAATCAACCAAAGCTGATAATTTTCAAAACGCAAGGCGCCAGGGACTTCCTTGCCACTGCAAGGTCAGAGTATGTGAGATAAGGCCAAGTGGATTAGTCAAGGTGAAGCTCAGAGAGAATACGGGCATAAGTAAAGTTAAATTCTCTGGCTTCTGTTAACATTTTTATCCTAATGTGTGAGCTATGTAATCTGTGAAGGTAACTGATGCTGAGCGCACCAACGCAACATTTGAAGCTGACGTTTGCCCACTCCTCTGCCTGCCTGCTGCTATGCTGACTCCGACCTCCCATAAACATATTTGTTATATCAGCTCATTTCAAACTGTGAGACATCAATCTATTCAGCAAATGCCCCAAAACAACATGCTGGGCAGGGTGTGTGCAAAAATGGACCTAAGTGCAGATCTTTCAAAACAAACTAGTCTTAATTACACAACAACCAAAAAATACAAGGGAAGGGGAAGGCAGACAGGTAAACAATCAAAACCCCAGAATAAGCAAAGATCTATAAATCTGACAAACACTGGACACTGGAGACAAGGAAACATCCCAGGTGACATGAGAGGACAGAACAAACAGGAAGGGAACACTCAGAATATATAGGGAAGGTGGCAGGTAACAAGACACAGGTGAAGACAATCGGAGAGACTCTCAAAAAAGGAGGGAAACGGAGAAATAAATGAGAATGTGAAATGAATTAATATACAAACAGGGGCCAAAAAAGAACAATGTTGACATTCAACTGACAATGCCTTTTGGTGTCAGTAGTCTGACAAAGTATGTGTAATAAAGAGCTCTGGCAGGATGTATCTGATCATGTGTTAATTACTTTAACCATGATGACAAACATCCTCTTTGTTGAGGTGCTGGTTCAGTGAGGTGCTGGTTCAGTGAATACACTACGGGTTGCGCACATTTAAACACCGGAATCAATCTGCCTTTCAACAGTTTATTGTAGGTAGTTGGAATAATGGTCACACTGAAGTTGATTTTGAGTGGTTTTCTATAATATATATCATGAAAAGAAAAGTTACATATCTCAAGGTTTGACTCATGGTAAATGAAATGTCTATGTCCTCATCCAACTTAAGGTCAAATTTTAATAAACATAAATGAACGGACAGTCTTTCTTCAGAAAAATAGATCAAATCAGGGCTACACAATAAAGACATAAAAGTCAATTGCTACCCAAAGGCATGAGCCTCTTTGTCCACGGGATGGACAGAAAACAGGCTGAAAAAGGGGGGAGTTATATAGGGTTTGGAGGTGTGGTCGAGGGGTAGAACAGCATTCTGGGTAGGGATGAGGAGAGCAGGTGAAATTGGGATTTTTAACATGAGTACTTATATTAACCAAATTCAATCCTCACCTAAACCTGCCAAGCTTTTTTTCATGCCAAAAACCTTACTGCACCTTTATCCTAGTATTATCACATCAGAAAAGGGTTTGTTGTTTATTTTGGAACAATGCTTTTTAACAGTGTATTTTTTGCACCGATTCTGCCACTTAACAGTGGCCGCTAAAGAAAAGGCATGACTTGTCGTCTATGCTGCACCAGGGACAGACTGACTGCGAACTCACACCATGAAAGTTCAAGGGTAAGGGCATTGTTTGTTATTGCACTGTATTTATTGACAAGGTAATATTGCACCAAGAACAATGTAACTTTGCCACAACAATTGCCAAGAGCGCAGAGTCAGTTAATCAGGTTGACACAACAGATCAACCAGATTATATGAACAGTGGATTAGGAAATTATTAGTGATCCAGCATTGGACAAGAAAAGTTTGCGTGCATTAGTTATGTGGGCTATCTCAATTAAATCAGGTTGTTGTGTTGTTGTTGTTCTTGTTAAGTTATGTATACTAAATGCTGGCTGAAATAAAGCCAAAATTATCTTTAATTGTAAGCGGACTACATGACTGCTAATGTAACTCGCTGTGTAAGTACTTTTTCAAGTTTACTTGAACATGTCATGGTTTAATTTCTAGTTGATTTGATAAGTAATTATAAATTGGATTAAATATCTAATAAATAGACTGAATGTGTACAGGTCAGTGTGTGTGCATGTGTGTGTGTGTGTGTTACTGCCACAACATCAGCTTCCCCCTTGCAGGTAATGGAGCATGTGTATGGTTATTACAGGTTGAAGCAGTGGAATTCACTACCCTTATGAGGATATCCAGGTGGAAGTATAAACATCCTGGCAAACATTTGTTTCATGTCGATCATCCCGCAAGCTTTTAAATATAAATTCACACAGGTTTTACAGCTCCACATATGCAACGAAGGAGTAATAATTCAGGAATAAAAGAGGGATGTTAAAGTTTTTTTAATCAAGAACGATAGAGAGAAACCTTCAGTTATAATCCCATCTCAGTGTGTATCAGGATAAATAAATACAAGTAAAAAATAAATAGACTATTAAATACAATATAAAACAACAAAAAAGGGAAAGGAGTTTTTGCTTTGATAAGGAGGAACTCTCAAAATGTTTGGAAAGGCAGCAAAAGTAGGAGACCCTGCTTTGGTAGAGTGATGGGAACTTAAAAAAAAATCTGTTTGGTTATATGGTAAATAGTGAAATCATACAAAATGTACATACTAATGCAACCAGTAAACCAGAGAAATAACAAACTAATTCCCTTTCCCAAAGATGGGTCCATGAGCTACAATAGAATTAAAGAAAATACAGTAAAATTCAAGTAAAGGAAGGTGCACATCAGTAACACAATGATTTGCAGTCATCACTGAAGAGCACAAGGTTAAAATGTACAGCTATAACTATACACTTCCCACTGTAGAGCCATTTCATTAAAGGACAGGAGCAAACTCCTGCTTCCGCAGACATTTTAAAGGTTTAGAACAAGTTGAACGTTTTACTGTCAAAGCATTTAGTTTAAGCATTGTTTAATTTAAAGTTTACTTTAATCCCTTCAACCATGACTCAAACCAACAGAAATATAAATGCTGTCTAGAACAGCATCTACAAAACTTAGACATTTAAATAGCAAACCACATTTTTTTTCAGTATTATTAAGTATGAAATAATTAATAATAATAACCATAAGTCATTGTGATTATTTTATTTTTTTTCTATTTTTCTATTTCACCTTCTCCATTACTGCTACAGATGAGCCATAAGCTAATTGAAACCTAAATTTCCCGCATTGCTACCGCTCCTTTAGTTGTGTTAGTTTGTGTGTGTTGGCAATTTTTTTGCAATTCTGTGACAAACCAAGATCTCGATCCAAGTGCTACATTGCAAGTTTACAATATTGTTGGTAATCAGACATACACGAAGAGAAATGAAAATGTGAATCTGTACACGAAGAGTACCTCATATATGCTCTAAAACCACTTAAATGTTTATAACTCGTCTATAGCTTTGATTTCAGCAGCAGTAGAAAGCTAGTAACAGCACCAGGTCAGCCTGTGTTTACACACCTGAGCAAAACCATTTCTTTAACTCAGGGCCAACTCAAGCTAACTTCAGCCCTCTTGGCGCTCCATCCTCATTGGTCGAACAGGAATGGGACCAAAGCGGCAATTAAAGGGAGACGCCATGACATCAGCACCAACCACAAACTGAGCCAAGCCTGGATTCCATTGCATCCATACTAACTATCACACTTACTGCGCTTCCCTTGTTTATTTGAAACTGGAGGGAACAATCTCAGGGTGCACTGGAGATGTTCCCAGAACTGGATTGATTGTTGATATTTAGGAAGCCGGAATGCGTAATGAAAAAGAAAATGCATTGGCAATGATTTGTATCTGTATAGAAGACATTGGTAATAAAAATAGATATCTAAATATGCAGAGTCTTCGAGCTATCGAGTCATCTATTGCTGAAGATTTTCATTCCCGTGTGGATAAGAAAAAAAAAATCATAAAATGCACAGCGAGTCAGTCTGTTTCAGGCGGCCCGAAAGGATGGCATGGCATTTCTCCTGGTTTTGCCGATCCAGCGCCGTCCACGCAGTTTTGCACCAGCTCAGCAAAGAGTTCAAAGGGCTGTCTGCTTCAGTGCCCAATTCTGTTTCCCTCGTGGTCAGGATCACACCGCAAACACACTCAGGGTGCTGGTCTGGTCCTTTAAACCCAAGATGCTGTAGGCAATTCGTTTCAAATGGCCAGGGAGCCTCACACCGATGTTCTTAATATCCCTGTGAAAGAGAGACATGACGTGCATGAGAGAAAATTTGGACTCCATCCAACACTATTCATGCACATCCTTCCTGCCTCCTGAGCCTTAAAGAAATCCCAATCTCATGTGCTGAATTGCAGCCTCCAGCTCACGCCATTCAAGTCTAGCTTGATCGCTGAACCAGTTAGGCTAGGTAGGTTGTCTATAAAGTAAGTAATCTACCATGGTTTCAATTTATATTAATACTGGGGATTTCATTCTTTAAAAGCACATGATGAAAACCTGCAAAAGCTCTGCCACACAGCAAAGTCAAAGCCTTAATTACAGCTTTAATTACTTAATGAGGATTCTCCCATTTGACCATGAATCACAACCAGTCTGGCAACCAGAGGGAGGGCTGTAAATAACTACTGGCTTCTCAAGAGTGCTACCAGATGCCCAGAGATGGAAACATGGAGCCATGAAATCACACCACTCTGTATGACAAATACTTCAAAAGAGTTTGTCGTCTGCTTTACTGTCTGCCCATCTTTACAAATCACGAGCAAAACCAACTGATATGGGTTTAACATGGCAGAAGAGGAGGGTTCCTTTTAGCTGGTCATGTGGTTAGGAAAAGCTCTGGTGCTCATTAATGCCCCAAAACAATCTTATATCATGTGCTTCACTGAAGCTTTTTTTTCCTCCATCGACCTGATGAGCCCATTCTATTAAATTGGCCGAATAGCTAAATATCTGAGAAGATCTAATGGTCTTAAACTCTCCTGCCAAAAAGTCAGGGGATACACTCGGAGTGCGCCTCTTCCATCTTTCTACAAGTACAAATGCGCCCGGCTTTGGGGCTTCAGATCTCATCCATCTATTTCAGTTTATTAATCTGCTTTAGTTGCTCACAGGCCGTTCTCTCCACCTCATCTCCTTTTATGTTGACGAAGCCACAAACGGCCTTTGCCCTAAACAGGCAAAACTGGTGGTTTCTCGGGGCTCAAGCAAAAGTGCTGCCTAGGGCAGCTAGTGTGTGGGTGAAGGGCGGGATTAGAGAAAGAATGGAGAGAGGATAGAAGAATAAGGACTGCAGCGGCCACAAGCCACCACCACCAGCCAACCACAAATGAGCCCACTCCTTCTCCTTCCCTCGACAGCTTTTTCCATCTCAAACATTTCTCAAGTTGTAACTGAGGTTAGAGATTATATTGTACACAAACTATTCTGCTGGCTGTTGAAAAGCAGCAATTTTTGGAAAACAAATACATAAACTACTGAAGGGTGAAGTTCGTTACAGACTTCATCGCGGAGGTGGGGGTATGCATAAATGTTACAACCAAATGTTCTTCCACTTCGCCAAAAACATACTCGATTAAGTAAATAAATCCAAACTATTTTAACGGGGTGTCACCAAAAAATATCCCACTTACTCATTCTTCATCTGCAGGACCTGGTCCATGGTGACGACCCCAGCGCAGGAGAAGTTCTCGCTATACTGGCTCATCTTGATGGACTCCAGCCACTCGGACACCGACCTGAAGGGGGAACCGTCCGAGCCGCTGGTGCTGGGCAGGCGAATAGATACGCTGCAAGCAAAGATAAAAAAAAGGTCAAAATAGTAGATCCGATTTATAATAAAAAGCAGGCTTTTCCGCAAACAAAGGCAAATGACTGAGGACTGTGTTTACTGTGCAGTAAAGAAGAGGGAGGAAAAAGAAAGTTGGAGGAAAAGGGAAATATTTATTTGTGTGTACAATCCTAAACAAGAGCTTCAGTGTTCCTCCAATAGTTCACACACATGTCTTTCATTAGCCTGGCAGGCAAGGTGTCTGTATGTCCTTTTAATGGTTAAAGTAGACCTTAAATCTGTTCCCCCTTTTCTCCCAAATTACTCTCAACACGCCTAGCACGTATTTTTAAGTTAAAGTAAATAGGAAACCGCTGGCAGAGCTGTTTTAAGTCTGTTTGAGCAACTCCAGGTCAAGTCTCCAGGTCCAAATACATTTTGTAAATGTTCTTGTTAATAATGTCAAGTCAAACGCTAAGGCCTAGTGATAGAATACATAGAAGGTTGATACTTTTTTTATTCCTTCAGGATTTGTACATAAATAAGGATAAGCTAGTACTTTTCATAGTCATGGTCACGGTTTCTACAGTCTACAGCTGTGGCTGCTGCAAAGCAGTAAAATTACTGCTGTTGCTTTTTTTTTAGCCTACGGAACTTTTTTTAAATTTGGGAAAGTCCTTCTTCCAAATAACCGAAATAGAAAGAAGAACAACAACTTAAAGAGAAGTAAAACAGAAAACAGTTGGTTGAAGTGAAACTATAAATATGAATCTAAGTTATTAATATTAGTTTCCTTGCAAATATTGTGGCAGCATGGATGTGCTATTGGGCTGCTAATAGTGGAAGCCATTGTAGCATCTGCACTGAAACAATATGCATATCAAGCCCTCAGTCTGGTGCTTAAATAAATCGTACCGTGGGTCAAAGTCTGCAATGGTCTTCAGGGAGTCCGGGCTCCGCAGCAGCTTGTCCAACAGGCTGACAATGTCTCCGAAGCGCGGCCTCTTGGAGCGATCCTGAAGCCAACACTGGAGCATCAGTTGGTAAACAGCTGAGGGGCAGTCCATAGGCGCTGGCAGCCTAAAAGCCTCGTTGATAGCCTTCATCACCTGCAAGCGGTTTATACTTAACTTATTAGATCTTGTCTGGGTAAAAATGCCGTATCAGGGAATCATTTGGCTCTAAACACCCCAGAGAAGGGAGCAATGCACTGAATACTCACCTCGTGATTACTCATGTCCCAGTAAGGCCTTTCGCCAAAAGCCATGACCTCCCACATGACGATGCCAAAGCTCCACACATCACTAGCTGAGGTAAACTTCCTATATGCTATTGCCTCTGGAGCAGTCCAGCGAATGGGGATCTTGCCTCCCTGTACAAGCAAAATGCTTCAAGTTAGAGTCGGAGAAACAAAATAAACCAACTCATGCCCGTTACGCCATGCTGCACCTAGCTTCTACTCACACTTGTGGTGTATGTCCCCTCAGGATCGTCCTCCAGCACCCGGGACAGGCCGAAGTCTGACACTTTACACTCCAAGGCGTTGTTGACGAGGATGTTGCGGGCAGCCAGGTCACGGTGGACGTAGCTCATGTCAGAGAGGTACTTCATGCCTGCAGCAATGCCGCGCAACATGCCCACTAGCTGGAAGGAGGCAATCTCCCCATCGTGGTCCTGATGGGAAAAGAACAAGCACAGATTTGTTTTACTTAACAAAACAGAGAACCATCGTGCACAAGATGTAGACCAATTTACTTGTTTCTAAATAGAAAATGTGTATGATCAATGCCATTTCCCTCATCAAGAAATACCTTAAGGTAGCGGTCCAGTGCTCCATTCTCCATGTATTCAGTCACGATCATAGCATGTTTAACTGCAAACACACACACACGCAAAAAAAGAATGACTATGTGCTCTGCTGGCTAAAAAGAAGGTGAGAAAATTTGAAAAAAAAAGAAAGGGGGCCAAACTCACAGAAATCCTTACATTTGGTGACCACCCCTTCCAGGCGAATAATGTTCTGATGGGAGAACTGGCCCATGATGGAGGCTTCACTAAGGAAGTCCTGCCTCTGCTTCTCTGTGTAGCCCGGCTTCAGCGTCTTGATAGCCACTGCCACTTCTTTCCTACCTGGCACCTTCAGAATACCACGGTAAACTTCTCCAAACTCCCCTGCAGCGAAAAAAAAACAACAAAAAAACAACAAGAAAACTATATCAGATGAATGTGCTTTTAAATTGTCTTGTTATGATTCTAGCTGAGTGATAATAGGGACGTTTTGCCTGGGGCTTAGCTACATAGGTGTTTTGTTGAGAGACAGAGCCTATGTTGTATAATTGGTGGATAGCCTGTGGTGTGGGAGCATGGGAATCAGCTGTCACATGAAGAGAAAGGGGGGGCTCGGTCGTGGGAATTAGGGAGGGAGGGGGAGTTGAAAAGAGAGTGTTGGTTCAAAGGGTAAAGGTGGACGCGCGAGAATAAACGTATCATTTATGAAAGATAAGGGCATTGCCCATCAAGGTGCTCTCCAAAACACTGTTGCTGCTACACTCTTTGTGCAATTGTTCACGTCAACCTGAGCCAAAAAACATAGCTCTGGCAGCCAAGAGTTGCAACACAACAAAGTGTCTCAACTTGCTGTGCTAGAGATCAGACAGATAGATGTTAATCTTGCTTAAGTAACCACTGTCAGTCAGCTTCTTAAGCTGTGGAAAAAGCTTAGTGTAAACAGCAAAAACTTAAAATCTATCAACATCTCTATAGCAGATTGTCTGGGCAGGGGTTGTCACTCACCAGCTCCAATAACCTTTTGTTTGGTTATATGACTGGGTTGGATTTCAGTGGCAAACTTTAGTACGGCTATGTTGGGGTCCTCATATGTATGTGGATCCACATATGTCTTCAGTGGCTTCAGTTGCTCTGTTAGAAAAAGAATGAGTTAGTTGTATGTTAACACGTGAATAAACATTAAACCAGAAAAAGGAAACGTGAAGGATTTTTGCCAACCTGAGCTGGAGAAGTAGGTATCTTCTGGCCCTTGTCTGGTGTGAGAGTTTCTTTTCCTTAATAAAGAAATAAAGCCCATATGTAAATGAATGCACATGAATTTTCTAATCGCAAACACAAACACATTTTTCCAACTTTTTGGAACCAGACTGATGAAATAGACCCATTCTCATGTAAGCAGCCCTTTGATAAAGGCTGATGAAAGACTGTGTTTGCAAAGTTGATGTACGACAGGCAAGTAGGCGGGAGATAGGTGTACAGACGGGCTACAGTCTGCTAATGTACAGGCCCAGGTCACCTTTACAAAGTGCCTGAAGTCTGGTACAGATAGAACTAAGCTTATCACCAACAATGAACCACTCCGGACCAGTTTCCTTTGAAAAGCCCAACAGTAAGTAGAATATAATCATTAAGTAATGACAAGGTGCAAATTCTCCCCTAGTGAGCCCAGACACACATAAAGAGAAAGAGAAAGGTGGCTAGAGGAAGAGAGAGAGGTGAGAGGTGAATGAATGGAAAGACCATGTGGAGGCCCCACAAAGGAAGGGCAGAAGAATGAGAGAGGAAGCCAGTGAAGGAGGGTGTATGCCAACAGATTAACAGGACAAAAAGACAGTGAGAGCAGTGAGAGGGGGGCCACTGACCGTCTACGTAAAAACAGGACCACAATCACTATGAACAACATAGCCGCTCCTCCAACTGCTGCCCCGAAGACGACTGCTGTGTTGTTTTGAGTAAGGCGACCTGAAGGGATACAAAGATGGTACGTGGATCAGAGACTTTACATTCTTGAACAACAATAGCGAAGCTGTGTCGACAGTGGTCTTTTCTATGTACCTTCAGAAGATGTCTCAAACTGTTCCTCCATGCTGGAGCCACCGGGGCTACCATCGCTGCTTAGGGCCTGCACCCTGAATAGGTAGGCTGTGCCCGGGGCCAGGTCGCTGATCTGTACAGAGTTCTTCTCAAGTATGAGCACGATGTAGGTAGTCACATCCAGGTTATCATCCTGGAATACAGAGGAAGAGAGGTCACGCAACAGTACAAGGGTTGCTTTTGGAGACAGAAGCCACACGTTCCTTTTTAGCATGACCAGCTCTGTGACATTGGTCTCTTTGAAGATTAAACTCATGTCAAATCTGGAGCAAAATGTGGTTTATATCGTATAGGCAGCTATACACCCGTACAGAAATTAAGCTAAAATAATGTGAAACAAACTCTTTCATTTGGACACATGGCATAACGGTGAAAAAAGGGTGCACCTTCTTGCGATATGTGAGTTCATAGCGTATGGGTCGAGGCTGGATCCGTGGTCGAGGTGATACATCCCAGGACAGGGACAGGCTGGTGGAGGTCCTCTCCACCATTCGCATAGTAGTGATTTTGGGGGGATCTGGGAACAGAGGATAGTGAATACTTCAGTTTCTTTGACATGTGAAACCCTCAAAAAACACAACAGCAGTGATGCAATCTGCACTTCTCAGGATTCAGCAGCAGGATTCGACTTGCAGAGCTGTCACTGCCTCGCAGATATCATCTCTCATTACTTCGGCACAGATATCATCACTCCACCGCCTCATATCAGCGACACTCACCTGTGTAGTGCAGAGATGCCGTCAGAGCGCTGGTGGATGGTGGTCTATTGGAGCGTGGCAGTGCTTTATCAGCCAACAGCGACACCCCGCTATGCGCCCCTACGGTGAAGGTGTAGTTGAGGTGAGCGTCCAGCTCGCTGACTGAAACCTTGGTGTCAGTCAGGCCCACACTGGAGGGCTCATAGCGGATTTTCTCCCCGCAGGATTGGCACACAAGGTCCTCGCAGCGCTGGCATTCAACACTATAGGTGATGTCAACTCGACCTCCAGTGTCTTCAGGCGGGCTCCAAGAGAGGAGGAGTTTCCCTGCAGAGAGCTGGGTAGTGGTGGCCACCAGGTTCCGAGGTGCAGAGGGAAGGCCTGATGAACACAGATATGGAAGGAATATGTGATGAAGAAAAGAACCGCAGGTTAAAGGAAGGCAAACCATCACGAGATCTAAACCTTGAAACCATTTACTGATATGTGCGAGGGAAATAAGTGCTTATTATGACTATGTGTTAAATATTCCCTGCACATATTGTAGGGGTCACTTTCTGGGTACACATTTGTGAACTCCGATGTGCTTATATTTTTTTGTTTTCTTGTGGGGTTTCTTTGTGATCATGAGGAGTCGTTACCTGAACAGGGTCCAGTCTGGGGATCGGTTGGGGCCCGGTAGAAGCCATCCTGGCAGGGACAAAACAAAGCCCCATGGTCCAGCTTTTGGGTGTTGGCAGGACACGGCTCACACTTTTCACTTAATGCATCAGCTTTGAAGAAGCCAGGATGACATTCTGCAAACACAAAAGACACTTGAATAAGCAGGAGAATAAGGACAGGACGGTTACTTCAGGCAACATCCCATATGTCACAGTGAGAAGCCAGATGTAGTGAACTTTTCACCTTGTTTGAAGGGAAACAAGGTTGGGAGGACATGTTATTATGTTGAGGCTAAAGGTCAGATTTGGACAAGTGACAGAGATCTGGGAGAGAAGACAGAGGTAGGGATCTGCATAGTGTTGACCATACTCATTTTAACACTGTGCATTCAAGTGAAGACACTGCTCACATGAGTCCTGCCTTTAACCATAAACATATAGTTCTTGCTTAGACAGCACTCCTACTCTTTGCTTTTTCAACGCCTCTCTGCAGTTGCTTTCTTACTGTCTCTCACTCTCTCAACAAACACAACCAGTCGTCCCACATTCCACAACAGGCAACAAAAGTCCTGTTTGCCCTCAACTGTGCATAGTAGGCCCACATGCAGACTTTTGAAACAGCATCGCCTGGATAAGATGACAGCTCATTTCACATTTCCAACATTGAATAAAGAAATGCAGGTAGAGGCTCCAGCTGTGTGTAGCGGTGGTGAAATATGAACTTAATACGGTGTGAAATGTCTGAGAGGGCGCACCATAAAGGAGAGTGAAAATGAGACGGCCCCCCTTTGAGTCTGCAAGAGCATTCCATCGGCGGCTGCTCATGTCCTCACACCATCACACATTCATGCTCGCACTAACACACACACACACACACACACACACACTCAAGCATGCACTGCACACATGTAGCCACACGCATATGTATTCACAAAATACACATACATGTATGCAAAGCACACCCGTGGACACACGAGTAAGTCTGACATCATAAGATGGATTATGTCCGCTGCCGGTCACCTGTTCATGTCCTTCTTCTGAGCAAATTCAGCCCCACACACCCCCGCTCAAACACACAAAAACCCGGGACGGCACAGACACACTCCTACACCTCTCTCACACACACAGATGCACGCACGCATGCACGCACATATGCAGTATACATATATCTTTCCTTCCTTCCCTCCAAGTCATTGGCCTGGGGCGTTTACATGCCTAACGACAATTTCATAGGAAGAAATGTGATAAAGATGTAAACAAGTAAAGATGATCATGGTATGAGAAAGGCAAACCTAGTTTTCATGTCAAATTCCGGCTAAAGAGGAGAGACAGAAGAGGATTTCAAAAGCAGAGTCAAGGACAAAGATAATATCAGATTCACTCAGAGATACTGCCTTGGTCTATGGCTGCATTTCAATGCAGTTCAGTTGAATAAAGCGTGACCACACACAAGACAAAAAACACACTCCTGCTCCATTTAAGTCATATCAAGGGGATTTACTTGACTGACCATGAGGTTTACTTCGACTGCCATCAGATTTTTTTCTATCCTTGTGGTAGGCCGATGCGGCCAAGCGGCTGTGAAGAGTTTTGTATGAGCTGAAGAGAGTGACGACAATGGTGGCGAAAAACACACTCAGCATGAGAAGAATTTGTAAGATTGTCCAATGGGCTTGCGTGGCACTCAGTCCTCCCCTCAAGACAACATCTTCTCTCATCTGTGGCCAGCTGTTTCACGAACAACTACGGCTACTCATTAACGCACACGAGGCAGAGGACGGGCGAGGCAGGCCAGAGGTGATATGATGGGACAGAAGGTTCAAGAAAGAGAGACAGGAATACTGTATCCTGCTGAGGGCTGAAGAAAAGAGGGGAGAAAGAAAAGAGACAGGCCAGGGTGAACTCTTCCATTGAGAAGGGGGAACAGCTGCTGCCTCAGACCCATATTCATACCCCTACCTCTCCTCATCGTAATCCCCAAATTCCTTCCTCCCTCCTTTCTCTCCTTCCAGTCCTCACTAAAAAGGCTCCCAGCTAAGCCATTAACATTACTATACAACACTGACCAGTAGGCAAGGAGAATGGCATGCCATTCTACTGCTGAAAGAAAACAAAACATAGACACACACACACACACAAGCACTGCAGATGGGAATAACCGAGATGCCACATGGCAACTGAATAGAGGAGGACTAGCCTCTTTTTGGCGCTACAGTGCCGGCTGCAATGCATCGTGGTCAGGCCTGCGGGGACGATGGCCTTACACTGTGAGCTGCCTCTATAATCAAGACGCATTCCAGTGCACACCACCCAACAGGAGCCCTGTAGCAGAGCAGCTTCACAGCAGCTACATTTTCAGTTCACAGTTCTCCATTAGGAAGGGAAATGAGTTCGTATAAGTCAAACACGTGAGTCACAGGGACAGAGACTCGATTTGGATGACTCTCTGCTGAGGCATTTAACACAGGGATTCTTAGACAAAAAAACAAAGACCAGTGAAAGGAAAACTTCCTGCCTTCATGGGCAAGGTGGAGGGGGACTTTGAATTGTTGCTGGACACAACAGGAAGCAGGAAGCTCAAGGCTGACGCAGCCTTCCTTCCTAAAGCAGCCAATCAAAGCATGGAAATATAGGGGAGTGTGACCAATAGAATAACTAGCACTGAGACTACCACAGTCCTGAGACAGAATAATAACCGAAAAGGAAGCCATAACGTGTTGACCCCACATGAATGTGTGCTTTAAACCTGGGTGGGGGGGGGCGTTCTGGGTCGAACGCGTTTCCTTCTAATAAACAAAAGTCTTAGCCTCTTCTAAGTCGAAACATCTGACAAACTTTGACCATCCACTATTTTCCTCTTTGGGACAGAGCAAAGGAACTGTTTGTCATTTGAGAGGCCCTGTGCACCTTGAGTGGCTCTGTGTTTGTTTATTGAGAGTGTGTGCAGGGGCCTGTTACATTCTGGGAGCCTGAGTGGCTCTGGAGTGGGAGAGCCCAAGGGCCCCCTGGTTTGTCGGCAGGAGTTAAGATGGATGAGATGGCGACAGTGATGAATGCATGGTCGGATAGATGGATGAATGGGTAACATGGGGGCTTGACAACAGAAATCGGCCTCAGGACTGGAGGAGTAAGTGGTAGCCCCCCCCCCCCCCCCCCCCCCCCCCCCCCCCCCCCCCCCCCCCCCGGTAAGGGGTCCCCCCCCCCCCCCCCCACACACACACACACGCGCGTGCGCACACACACACACACACCTCCCACACACCCACACACAATCAAGTGCTGGGCTTCTAAAATGCCGAGAGGTCATGTCTGCCTCAGGGTAGTTGTGAGTTAAACTGTGCATGGCTTACAAGGAGTCAGTGGCCAAGTAAAACAAACACATGCTCACAGTGAGGAGGAGGAGGGAGAAAAGAGTTGTAACAGCAGCCGGTGGCTTGTCTCAGTGGGAAGGAGGTTACATTCATAAGTATGGTCAGTGAACAATCAAAACATCTTGGAAAAATAAACCCGTAAGAAATAAATACAGTGACTTAACCCTTATCAGTGCCGATACCCAAGCGTATGTGAAGGCGAGTCAGGCCTTTCTTTGTCTTTGCCCTCATCTACTTTGCGTCTCCTCCCCACTCCACCCCATTTCCTTTGCAAGTTGCTCAGACCCGTAATTGCAATATGTCATGTCACTTTGTTTGTATGCAGGGTGACAACATGTCATTAGCATTTTGGGGGAGTCGGTGGAGTTGGAACAAAGGGGGTCTCTGATGGGGGAGGTGAAACCAGTAACATGAGCCAGGGGTCACTGAGGTAGAGGAGGGGAGGGGAGGGCATGGTGGAGTAGGCAGTAAAGGTGTAGGCACCGATGAAAGTGTGAGCATGTGGGGGTAGCATTAGTCAAAAGGATTAGCTGACCAATGGAGCAGCTGTAAGGGTATTACATCTGTTTTACAATTGCACTCAGGCTTTCATCTAAGGTTGTTAACAAACATAATAAATTCCCTGATCCCTGATTTCCTTTCACTAGGAGTGTCCTCTCAGGCTCACAGACAGGGGAGCGAAGAGTGGATTCAATCCAAAACATGCTTAACATGTTGTGGAAAAAAACGTGAGATAAGACAGATACATTGAAAAACAAATCCTGGATTACACGAGAGCGTGTCCACGGGCCCTCAGCCGGACCACAGTCATGGTGATCTGGTCACGTTTCCCTTCGATGGCAAATCCAGACAGCCATGTGGGAAACGCAACACCATTGAGCCAACAGGTCACTCACCGGCAGCCAATCCACTTCCTGTTTAGGGGAAGGCGCCAAACTGGGACCAAATGCGCCCATAAAAAAATCTAATAATTATCAGGCAGGACAACAAAATGGAAAGAGGCTGACCGAGACCATTGAGCACGGAGCGACAATGGAAAGCCCTGAGCCGACGGGTCGGGGAGGGACCGAAGGATTAGGTGGCCTCCGGTTTCCGCTGCGTGCTTGTCCTGTTAGCAGTGAAGTGTGGGTGATGGTGGGGTTGGTGGCTGAATGACATGGTGGAAGGAAAGTGCTGACCTCACACTCCAGCAGTATAATACAATGCGCTTAGCATTTCCCCCACCACAACACACACATAGATACACACAGCCTCCAGGCTCAGGAATGTCATCAAAAGGAAATATGTCCCCAGCTTCCGCACCAAAACTATCACGTGCCCTAAACATCCCAGAGCTGCTGAGGCTAAGTTGTGTGGCTAATTGCAGACATTTAGAAACGTAACAAGGGGGCTGCATTTTAACACACAAAGTTCTCCCCAGGTGTACAGGATCTGTTTGTCTCTTGCTCTTTTCTTTGGTTTTCCAGCATCATGAAACTCCCTGCTAGCTGGTTAGCAAACTAGCAAGCAGGGGGCCTAGATTTATTTTTAGGATATGGTGGATAGGATATCAAGCCAGTGCTGGGAGAAATATAAACAAACAAACATCCCAAATTACTGCAAGTGTTGCTTGTATCTGTTGGGTGTACAATAGATGTGTGTTATTGTGTTGTAATAACCGCATGTTTGCCAGAAAATCTTAATAGAAACATAACAATCGAGATGTTGCGTAATCAAAATCAACAGATGCAGCTTCAAGTGTGTTTTTTTGCGCTCTGACATTAAAAAATGTAGGGATGCACACTATAGGTTGCTTCGATTTTTCTCCACCGTCACGACAAGTTAACAAGAACTCCATCTGCCCATTTACATGTCGGTCTCCGCTATACATGATCCAGCAAAAGAATTAAAGGGCATCCAAGGGTAACATACATATATCTTGTATAATATTGGTTGCCAGGTGTTTTTTTGTGTACTCTGACAACTCAAAAGCTCGACCATCAGAATGATCGCACATTTTAAACCACAACAGTACAATTGCTCTAATCCACATTCAAGCACAATAAGGGCTTCTAGACCTCTATGCTACTTTTCCTGTCATCCTCCTCACGTTAATTCTGTTCACTAAAACGTGACCCAACAAGACGGCGCATGACACCACTTGAAAGTACCATCAGCCTCCCCCCATTATCCAACCAACTCCCTCAAGTTTAGCCCGCTAGGCAGACATTACCTTGGCACAAGATCTGAGGAGTCCACAAAGTAATCACAGTGGCTTTCCACAGCCAAGCATGAATACATAATTTATCCAGCTAGTCCATGTAAATGAGCAGTGTTGTTCAATAAGTTGGTGACAAACGCCTTTATTTCCAATTTCTGTAACTTCTGAGGCAACAGGGATCATGAGCCCAGGGAATTCGAGCAGAAAATTTCACTGTGGGGATTATCCTGCAGGAGTGAGATGATTCCATTATGTGAAATCCACCCTAAGCCAACTTAATCGAATCCCTGAGATGCTGAGGTGTTGGGCTATGTTCACCTTTTTTTTTTGCATACTCCCCATCAGATAGGAAATGGAAACTGGATTTCCACCAGCTCAATCATAATCCCAACATTCAGCAATGAAAACAAAATAGAAAGCTTACATTTCCCCGTAACTGAGTGTTTTTGCATTAACCCCCATGTAAACAAATGCCAGTTGTTTTTTCTTCCTTTTAAAGGAAAACTTTCTGCCTGACAGCATTGTTCAACTTTGCCCTCTGTTTAGATTCAGTAGTGAATAAATGTATTTACTCAAGAGCAAGAGTAAAACTGTAAACACTCAAAGTAATTCCACCAGGGCCGTGTGAAACGGGATGTTTAAACTTTATCGGTGTCATATTAATGACCTGTGCCAAAAATACAGACAAAAATAATAGTCTCTCTGTGATTTCACAACATGAACACAAGGCATGAGGAAAAACGTTTTGTTTGTACTTGATGCAGCTTGCACAACAGTATACGTCTCTTGAGTAAAATGCATTTAGGACTGTGAAATTGTCATGGGAATTATGTGTTGAGATAAGAAACTACCGAATAAATGCTAGACAAGAGACGGAAAATTGAGGGCAAAATATAAAGTCTCTTTAGGGACTGGGAGGATGTGGGGAGGGATTGAGACAACAGCAAGAGAGAGATCGCACAAAGGCAAAAAAGCAAGCAGAACCAGTAGTTACTTCGCTTGAAAAGCACAAACACACCCAAGTCAATTACTACCCATACAAATCACTCACCACAGCGTGCAGTCACACGGCTACAACTTAGTCACCAACTGTTTGTTACATCAGCTGAGGATGACTTTGGAGACAGGGACAGAAGGGGAAGGAGGGGGAGACAAAAAATAGTTTACTGGAACTCCTTTGGCGAAAGGAATAATAGCTTTACTGGAACTCAGTGGACAGTTGTTCCACCGAGACGCCATTTTCTCCAAGACACCAAAACTGCCCTCAGCAGCCTAAATACTCCATCTCCTTTTTAAATACAGCCTTGTGGAAAACATAATGTGGGATTAAGCCCTATTTGTTGAGGCTTTAGAGCGGCTGATGAGGTGTGGACCTGGACGGTTAAACATAATCCTGAGGACTGGCCAGTGCAGCCAATGGTCCTTTGTGGGGTGACACACAGTATGCCATGCTTTTGTGCAAGGAAGGATTATGGGTAAGGAAGGGCGTAAGGCAGTGGAGGAAAACTGTGTCAGAGTCAACAGTGAGTCACAAGTAGAAACCCATGGTGCTGCTGCCAGAGTTAAAAGCCAACCACCTTACTGCGAATAAATTATGATTTTTTTTGGCAAATTTTCAAGAAAAAATATTAAAATAAAACAATTCCAAGCTTCCTTTTTTAGTTTATTTATGTTTTTTTAAACCAATAAAATTTACTCAGTTTAAGTAATTTTGTGATGCTATTTACTTCAACTTCTCCTTCAATATTGCACTTTTTACTAATTTTATATATATATATATATAAAATCTAAAATAAATTTTTTTCTTCAAAATGATCTCCACCTTCACCTTACAAAACATCAAACAGCTGTATACAATATATACATCCTTTGTCTTTAAATAACGTAATAACTTTGCACTATCACAAAAGCAACATTTTGAGGGCAGGAGTTTTTGTAATAACAGCAAAGTTTTACTGAAGTGAAAGATCTCAATATTTCTTTTACTGCTGATTATATGGTAAGGTATGATAGAGGTGGGGTAAGGAAAAAGCAAATACTCACAAAAAAGAGGCCAGACATAAAAAGTATTAATACGAGCTGTTTCACACAAAGAAAGCCTTCATCAGTCCTATGAGAATCATGGTAGTAAACATACATTTGGTGAGCAGTTTTCAGGTGCCTACTCTATTTCAGATTTTTATAGTTGATGTTAATGTATTTTGAAAGCAAAAATAAGTCTCCTTTGCAGTAGTAGTACTAATGGCCTGCTTGGTGTTTTACCTCTGCCGACTGATATGATTTACAACCAGTTCATAAAAGCTTTTACATTTGCTACTCTAAACATCCTGGTGGGTCTCAGCGGTACAGGAAGTGATACGTTTTATCTTTAGTCCGAAAGAAGTTAGTTAGTCGGAGTTAGTAGGAGCAAAGACTGCCTGAAAGAGAAGTGTGCCACATGCCTCCAACAGATACCTCGACAGAGGTTAGAAACACATTTTGACTAAAAAGTCATCTCAAAGCCAAATACACCATAGTGGTGAGCGCTGATGACGAGACGGGAGACGAAAACCAGATAAAGTCACAGGTTTCTACTTTAACAGGTCCTGTGGGGCCGAGGAGCCATAAAACTGAGCGATCACATCACTGAACATGGAAACTTTCAACCCGAGTAAAATAAAAGCACCACAATTGAAGTTTTGTGGTTTATCCCTCAACAGCACACAGTGCAGAGCAAGAAGTGGGGAGAATGATTAACTATGCGTCTGTATTAGATTCCATCTTGAGCCCTTTGAGCCATACACCTCGACCCTGCACTGCAACTTTATGATTGATGTCCATCTTCATCTACAACTGTCTTCATGCATTTTTTTTCTTTTTTTAGGAGGGGGGTTTGTCATATAATAAATTAAATTTGAGGGTGTAATCTGGAGCTGCTCTTCCTCCTCTGGGAATTCCACAAGTCTGGAGTAATGTTGGGAGGCTCCCCCTCAGCAAACTGATCAGGAATGTACCAACCAAGCGGGAGAGGAGGAGGAGGAGGTGGGCTCCTCCAACCTTGCAGGGAAACACAGCTCTTCATTGTTCCCCTACCTTTACATTCCATTCCTCACCTCTCTGTTTTAAAAATCACACCCCTCCACTAAACACGACCTCTCTTTTCTCTCCTTCACTCATGCCTCTCCTCCTTCTCCGCCTCCTCCCTATTCATCTTATCTGGCACTTTCCCGCAGCTCCAAAGTTATGTACTGACGGAAAACTTCATCACTTTTATCAGCCTGTAACTAAATGCGGAAGCAAGTCCAGTGTTAGCGACTGCATATGTATTTTACAACTGTAGTCCAAAGCCCGATTGCCAGGGTGTGTTTCAGGTCATGAACGTGTATGTGTGTGTATACGTGTGAATGTGTGTGTGTGTTGAGGAGGAGCAGTTTGGGCTGATCGGAATCTTAAGGTGCTCTGTCATGGAACAGATCCCAACAGGCCCAAGCATGCCAGGCTGTGTTGTATGTTCATATGCAGTGCTAGAGTCGCACAATACACCCTGTAGCTGGGGCTCGGCAGATCAGTCAAAAAAGAGGGGAAGAGGGAGGGATGGACAGGGAACATGCAGTCGGCATGCCCGATCACACGGAGAGGTCCTCTGCTCTCTGTAATGCTTCAGATAGAAAAAAGCTGCTGCCTCCTCCCCTACCCCAGATCAGCATTTAGGGCGCTAATCAATCACAGAACAGTAGACCCCCAACTTCTTTCATCACTTACAGTCACTGTAACTAGGCCACCACTACAAAGTCAGGAAGACTGAGTGATGGCTAGACTCTGTATCACACCCATGTCTATTTAGGATAAGAAAGCACAACATCGTGAAAGAGCAGGAAATCACCTGATGCAACAGGCAAGTTTTGAATTACATAAGGTGTTGTAATAGGTATAGCGTTTAGGCATGACTTCCGATCCATTAAACAATTTCTTAAATATGTGATTTCAATGTCGGTCATTACTGTGATCAACATTTAACACTGTATATAGTATTTTTTCTGATTTAAAGGTGGAAAATAATGTTATTAATATATTTTATAGCACAAGGTATGTGTGCCTGTACAAACTTTTCTAAGCGAATAGAGGCTGAAACTCTGAGGCAAATTTCCTAACTTTATAGGTATCGGTTCAAGGTCAGGGATGATGCCGGGACTTGCACAAATAGGCCTAAGCATTCCTCCCATTGCAGAGGGGCTGTGTCAGCCAAGGGCAGAATTCCACTGAACAATGATAATAACACATAAGATAAATATCGGTAACTGCAATGCTTCTTGTTTAACAACCTATGACAATTAAATCAAGGATAAATGGGTGACCAATCACAGATTGCATTTACATCCTCATGGAACCAGCACTTGGTCTTTAAATTTAAATGGATGCAGGGGAAAAAGAGCTCAGAGTACCAAAGATTGATGGGATCGCCCTTACCTTGACATGCATCTTGGACTTCTTCATAGCCTGGTCTGCACTGGCACTGTCCAACTGGAACCACCCAGTCTCCATCTACAGTGCAGTAGATACGAGGCAACTCCTCGCTGACAGCGTTATCCACGCACGCCCCGCTCACTTCCCTGAGGGCCTGGTTTTCTCCTCCAGCCACAGTCTCGGGGAATGACGCAAGGCTCCTCACGGTGGCTGGACAGGTTTTGTAGTAGACCCTGACAGAGAGAAGGGCAACACAGGCCCCAATGTCTTGGAAAGCTAAGTAGAAGCCTTTTCTCGAGAGGTTTTCCACCACCTTCGTCTCTGTGTTGATGCGCAGTTCATTTTTGCTGGTGATTTCGTCGGGAGCTATGGTGGTCACTTTCTTGAACTGGCCCTTGCGGAAGGTAGTTCCCACATCTGCGTCTGACTCTGAGGTGAAGAGGTTGAAGGTTTCTTTGCAGGTCAATGAGGCACCATCAAAAGAGTTACAGTCACGTACGATAAACTGGATTTCAACAAAAACTCTTGAAGCCGAAGGACGCCGCTGGATAAAGGTGGTGCGCAGCCAGTTGTCCTGCTCACGTTCACCAACATTGCAGACAAAGTAGGTATAGAACTGAGAGCCATTCAGAGTCCTCTGGACGACCTCCCACTGAAACGAAACCACACAAACCATCAAGTTTAGAGGTATGAACACTGAGCCCTGGGGAGCCCCTTAGCACGCTGGGCTGAGCCAATACCATAAGGAAAGCAAAAATAAAAGGGACACAAAGCACTTCACATCAGCCATCAACCACTGTAATCTGAAACTGGAAACCAAAACAGTCTGCATAACGGCACAATCGTGGCTCTAAACATTGGTAATTACTCCCCCTGAATATTTAAGCAGTCCTTCAATTAAATTACACATTTCTGCAACACAGATAACTCAATTTCATTGACATTTACATCATAACATAGCAATATCAAGACATTTGTGTGAGAACGCATTTTTGACATCGCAGAGATACCAAATTATTTCCAAAAAAACTTTCACATGCCATTGCTACTGTTGGAATCCTCCCCAGAAAGAACTCGCACACTAAATAATGCCACAAATATTTCTGAAAAACTGACAGCATGTTTTAACATAACCTTGGCTGTTGAAGAACAGCTGACCTCCACAGAAGTAGAGCCTGTGGTTTGCTCTGTAGATGCAGGCACTGAGCTATTAATGGAAGAAATGCGCTTTGTTAGCTAAGTATGTGGCTCATCATATAAACTTGAAGTACAACAGCAGGACCTACACCTCTATTACACAGCCGGTGAACTTTTTTATGGGTGGCCTTTAAAACTTGAAATGATAATTGTCATAAGTGTTGATAGGTACATGACTTTACATTTAACTATCCTTGCGGGACAATAAAGGACTTTCAAGGACTTTCAATAATATAAATATATAGTTTATATATATAAATATATATAAAATATATAACGAGTTGAGTTTCAAAGTGATTATTTAAACAGCGAAACCTATTTGAGAAAGTTGGTTTAGCCACTGCAAACAACACATCTGCACATGCCTTGAAGTCATCACATGAAATGAAGCTATTTACAGCAAATTTGCATGAGTCTGACCAGACAGTTTCTTTGAAACTGCAACAAGGAAGAAGCCACACAAGCTTGCTCCAATGGCAAAGAGATAACCAAAGTATATGGACAAAATAACGTCACAATTTTGTTGGGGCATCTATGAGAAAAGACAATGTACCATGGTTTAAGGAAAAGGTAGCTCTGGTTGATTCATGCCATGTCAAACCCCTCCCCCCCTAAAAAGAGGTACCACATGCTGCAGACTTTAAAAGTTAATTGCCCTCTAACATACAATTCTAAAGCTGAAGCCTTGAAACCACAAGAGGCCACAAGTATTTCCAGCTCAGTGCTAGCAGCTATTCTGTCTGCCTAAGGTTTGGTGTAGCCCAGACATGCTTTGCAGGCAGCTCCTGAAAAGAGCTAACAATCCCTTCTCACATCCATACCCCAGCAACCATTAGGCCCTGCCAGATAATAGAATTAATATAAACCTGACATGTGCACACAGGAGGGCCACTGTACAGTCCACTTGAACTGCAGGCTCTCAGTTTATAGAACTTCTTCCAGCACACTTTCTCTCTGTAAGATTTATCCTAAGGCAAATTCCTGGTAGGAAAACAAAACAGAGGAGGGGACAGAGAAATACTCACCCCAGGCTTGTCTCCCTGATCTAAGGGCCATGTCAACCAGCCCAGTTCACCTCCTGTTGCCTTCATATCCAACAGAACCTCTGTGAGGACATGAGAAGAGTGTCAATACATGAGCATAAATCAAACGGGATAGAAACCATTTTTATTTATAAAAAAATATGTTTACATATAAATACATACAAACAGTGGCTTTTAGGTTTAATGCATAATCACCTGACATGATTACCACTACCACTTCAAGTTTTTGATCAGGTAGATTAAACATTACTTTACAACTTACTCAACAAGAAGAGATTACAATTCTGAGATCTGGAAGGGATGAAGAACTATGCATAGCTTTATCTTTGCTTGGCACATGCATCCTAGAGTAATATATACATACTCTATATGTATATGTGTTCACGTACTATAAAATACACATTTTTTTACAACTTTTACAAACCTACTAATCTAAAAGTTATTGTTAGATATATAGCCTAGACGTAACTTACTTCAGATTATCTGAATGTCAAAGTTAATAAATAATGCATACATTGAAATGACCACTTAAAAAAAAAGCTTATACAAAAGATGAGAAACGTTCACAAGGAACTTTCATGAAACGGGTTTAACTCTACAAACGTTCTTCAGAATTCACCTGCTGGTGTTGCAAAGCCTAGCGCACACGGTTTAAACTCTGAAATCAATTGGTTGAGGAATAATTCAATAAACAACTGAAACGAGGACACCTGCTTAAATAGTTCCAACATTTTCATGGAATAAGACTCTGAGATACGCTGTGACCGACACAAGAGAGCAAGAGAACATTTCCTGCTGGCAAAGTTGCTTCAAGGAGTTGTCCCCGCATGGCAAGCGTGCCTGACTTGAATTAACCTACAGGTTTAAATGACTTTAACTCTCCCAAGTGTGCGTGAAAAGAGACACTCACCCTCTTTGGTCTGCAGTGTGATTAGTATGCCGTTAATGAGTACATAAGAAAATAATAAAGGTCTAACTCCACGAAAGAAATCCATTTGGCCAACTTTTCCCTTGCTCTCTCTGACACTGCGCTCCTGGGCTTGGCTGGGACTAGGAGAGGTGAGCGCTGAGCTCAGCAGCTCATTCACAAACGAGCGGCACGTCACGGACTCCGCCTGCTGGAATGTGTGTGTGTGTGTGTGTGTGTGTGTGTGTGTGTGTGTGTGTGTGTAATTTCGTGCGTGTGTGTGTGTGTTTTAATAGGAACCGGGGTGGAGGGGGGTGGCACATGAGAAACTTTTGCGGCGTTTAGGGACTGTTGGAAATACGCGCTTTTACGCACGTTTTGAACGCGTGTGCACATATCGAAAAGCATCCAATCATTTTCTTGTCGTTTTCCCACTGTGTCAACTGTGTCGATAGAAACAACACATGTGTGCCAAGTCTATGAAAAATGGAATCCATTCAGAGCAAAAGATGGAAGAACAAGTATTAATTGAAATAATTCATAAATAAAGAGGTGAGCATACAGTACATTTGCATCTCTAATACTCTAAAACTATTTAAAAATAACTATGAAAGATTTAAAAACAATAATAATAAAAAAAATGTAATACACACATTTACATTTTAAATTATTATGATCAATTCATTTATTTATTATAATGCCATATATGAAGCAAACATGTTAAACTGTTATCAAGTGCGATTCAATTAGGCAACTGGACTGGTTGAACATTTCTTGAAGACGTTTCACCTCTCATCCGAGAGGCTTCTTCAGTTCTAACTAGCTGCTGGAAAAGTTCAGGTATTTATCCTCTGCGAGATTAATAGCCAATCAGAGGATGAGTACCTAATTAGAGGACCATTGTGTCAAACTTGCAGGCCGTTGGCCATCTGGCCCAAATTCGGGTTGTGGTTTTCGCCTGAGTCTAGGTGTAAATGAGGGTCGTTGGTTTCACCTGAGCTATCCTTTGAGTTGTTGTTCTTGTTTACCTTCCTGGGGAGAGAGTGAAGGACAGCACCGAAGTGGCTGAGAGATGGTGTCTTAAACCTCCACCTCTGTTCAGTGATGGTTTCTCTGTTCTAGCAAAGATGGCTTCTTTTACTCCTCTTTCAAACCATCTGTCTTCCCTGGCCAGAATGTGAACGTTTTCATCCTCAAATGAGTGTCCACTGTCCTTCAGGTGGAGATGAACGGCTGAGTCCTGGCCAGAGGAGGTTTCTCTTCGGTGTTGTGAGATGCGTTTGTGCAATGGTTGTTTTGTTTCTCCTATGTATAAATCAGAACAGTCCTCGGTGCATTGGACTGCATAAACCACATTGCTCTGTTTGTGTCTAGAAAGCTTGTCCTTAGGGTGGACCAGCTTCTGCCTCAGGGTGTTGGTGGGTTTGAAATAAACCGGGATGTCGTGTTTGTTGAAGATTCTCCGGATTTTTTCAGAGACTTTTCTTCGATGTGTACTCCACAGTCCAAGAAGGCCAAGCTGTTTCCGCTCACATCTTCACGGGTGAACTTGATGCTTTTGTCCACATTGTTGATGTGCGCTGAGAAAGCTTCAACTTCCTGGGTCTTGATTTTGACCCAGGTGTCGTCCACATACCTGAACCAGTGGTTGGGAGCAATTCCTGTATACGAGGCCAAGGCTCTGTTTTCCACCTGCTCCATGTAGAGGTTGGCCACGATGGGAGAAACTGGTGAGCCCATGGCACATTCGTGTTTCTGTCTGTAAAAGCATTCGTTACTGGAAATATGTTGTGGTCAGGCAAAGGTCAAACAGAGTGCATATGTGTTCCGGGGTGAGTTTGGTTCTGTCAAGAAGGGTGGTGTCCTGTAGAAGTCTTTTCCTGGTCATGCTCACTGCTTCGGTGGTGGGGATGCAAGTAAACAGAGAAGTAATGTCGTAGGACACCATTGTTTCGTCTGAGTCTAATTTTAAGTCCTTGGTTTTGTCTGCAAACTCTTGCAAATTCTTTATGTGATGTTCTGTGTTTCCAACCAGAGGGGCTAGTATTGTAGCAAGATGTTTTGCAATTTTGTAGGTAACCAAATTAATGCTGCTGATGATTGGTCTGAGTGGGGCTCCTTCCTTGTGAATCTTGGGAAGTCCATAGATGCATGGAATGGTGTCCCCTGGGTAAAGTCTGAAGTACTGTTGTCGATCAATAACCTTATCTTTCTCTAGCTGTTGCAAGCAGGTGATAACTTTCTTTTTGTAGCCACTGACGGGGTCTCTCTTCAGGGTCTCATATGTGACTGTGTCACTCAAAAGGCCACTCACCTTGGCATGGTAGTCTGTTGTGTTTAATACCACTGCGCATCTTCCTTTGTCGGCTGGCAAGATGGTGAGGCTCTGGTCTTTCTGTAGTGATGTGAGAGCTCTGCTCTCCTGTCTGGTGAGATTGGAAGGCGGTGGTTTGGCGCTGGCCAGAGTGGCACACACCTTCAGGCTCAGTTGTTCTGCTTCAGGGTTGCTTAAGCGGTTGCTCCTGATGGCTGACTCTGTGGCTGTGATGAGGTCGACTACAGGTATCTGTTTTGGCGTGACTGCAAAATGCAGTCATTTAGCTAGGACCTCTGTTTCTGGTGGGGTGAGAATCCTGTCAGACAAATTCCTCACCCATTTCTCATGAAGGTCTGGTTGTGGAGCGTTGTTGTCTTTTCTCCTCCAGGTCAGTTCTTCTTCGGGTTGTGCTGTTCTGAGCCGGGGCTGTAGTCTCTGAAACTTCTGCATTTGCCTTTCTTTAACCTTTAAGTGCTGTGAGTGCTGTGCCTTGTCAATAAAGTTGGAAACTTCTTCTAGGACCTCAGAGGGGAGGTTAGATGCTAGGTGTTGATATAGTTGTACTGTCCTCGATTTAAGATGACCTGACCTGGATGACTGAGAACCTCCACAGACATGTTAAACTGTTATTGCAATGATACATTGCTTACTAAAATAAGAGCTGTCAGTTTGTCATTGGAAAAAAAAATGTAAAGAGTACCTTTTCCCTCATAGAAATTTTGTCAACTAAGCTGTAATCGGTATAATCAAAAAACGAATTAATTGATTGATTAAGTATTGACTTCTCAATCTTCCTCTTTAATTCCAAAATAAGTTCACAGAGGGCCCTTTAAGGGTCCAGTGGTTATAGTTTTGCCTACCTGGCTGTTATGCTGCCCGCTTGCTGAAGAATCATTTGCATGGGGATATTAGTTTTGAATTGTTTGCCTCCTTGAATGAGCCTGAGGAGGGAAAAAGGGAGCATGAGCCGCTTTGCTTGACATAGCTTTGTTCTGAGCCTCCCTACATACAGAAGGGGGAATCGTTTGGACAAGCGGAGAGAGATGTATTCATATCAGCATAATAGCAACTCTGAATACCAGAATACAAGTGTACAGCTGGCCTACTGATAGCCCTGATAGTCATAATTTATGGGAAACATCCCAAAAATGTTGCACCCTGCCAACTGTTCCGATAGACAGCGGTGAAGTTGTGAATAAAAAATGTTTAATCTGTTTTTTCAGTCTCAGGGGGGTGTTGGGGGAGATGCGTTGGGGGAGTTTACTGTGAATATGGTGAATAAAAAAAGGCCTTCGCTTAGCAACTGGTGCAGAGTGGAACTCACCGTCCAACTTTAATCTGAGTTACCTTCATTGTGTAGCCCAGTGTTACCATAGCAAAAAAGTTGAGCAACGGCTATGGGCCTGATAGGGAGGTGCTGTGCCTTACATCTTGTTTCCAAGTCTTTCCCCTGTCCTGTACTCCATTGAATTCAGCGCTGTAGCCAGAGGGTCGTACCTGGTTCCTGAGAGTTTATTCCCCCTGGTGTTAACGTCGGAGAACCGGCCGTGTTCACACAATAGATGATGACAATACAGTGTGTCCGTGATTGGCCACGGCTCTCTCCCTCTAAGTCACACACCTGTGGCGCCGACACTGCGGGAAAGCACTGTGGGCTTCTGCTGGTCGGGGCTGTGTCCCAGGCACCTTTACCCTCCCATCACCCCCTCCTTCCTTTCTGGGGGCTCTAGTTTCACAAAGGCAAACCACAGATGAACGCCATGGCTCTCTGGGGGCTTTTGAACCCCTAAAATCCAACCACTCACCCGCCCACTCTCGCCTCTACAGCCGCCCTAAAGCCTCAATTATACTCTTTGTGAATGTGCACATGCACAGCTGTGGACACTACGAACGCATAGTTGTCCTTATTATACCACTTTCTCGTGAGCTTGGGGTCCACTTGATGCAGGCCATGTGCTTCTAGTGCACAAAAAAGTTGTGGGCACACAAACTTTCATGCAAAGCCATGCAAATACCATCTGCCGATGAAATACACTACACCTAGACCCAGTTGTAACTTTAAACTCGCCTCCTACAATGTTTCGCTTTCTAGGCCGACCTTGCGTAAGCACATACAGACGACGCATGTGCAGTAAGAAGGGAACACAGACATCCTCACAGGGCTTCGCATAGACCCACAGATGATGACCCCAACTCCCACTAAGTCCCAACAATAGCTTCACTACTTGTACTCAATAAGGTTTAGGTAATGGGATGAGTTTAGTAAAAAGGAGGCGAATAAAGTAGGGGAAAGATGAACCTATGATATCTTTGTCGATATTAAATGATAAGATGTGCCTGAGGGGCCACATGTGCATTATTTGAGCTGGTAAGCCTGTTGAATATGCATTGTTCTTTGTAGTGCGGCACTAATGCAGGATGTAAACGGAGAACTAAAGTGGATTGGGGTGTGTGGGTCGAGGGCTAGGGGGTTGTGGGTATATTGAGGTTGTGTGTGGGTGTTGAGTTGGGGGACGGGAGGGGTAGGTTGGTGGGAGGGCTGCCATGCACAGGTGTAAGGCAACTACAGCACCGATGGCGATTAGGTAAACAGCAGTGCCATTGTTTTGGCACACACACGTAGCCCCCCCTCCTCGGCTCATCTGTTAGTCTGATTAGCAATCTAGCCTGGTGCGTGGTCCTCCTGCAAACACACCAATACAACACCTGATCCTGTTGATCAAGCCATGCACAGGCATGGGAAATAGTTCCATGTGCCTTAACAGAGTTAATGCTGCCTGATAAAGGTGATGGAGAAGGGTGAATTAAAGAGCAGGGGAGGCTGAAGTTCACAGTTAAAAGGAACATTTTGACCTATATAATGTTTTCCTCATGTTACCTTGAACAACTCTTATCCAAAACAACCTGAAACCACATAGTGCTACTAGTTTTCATCAGTCACTCTGCACACATGGTGGCTGGATTTTCACGCGGCAAGGTCTGAGGGACACATATGTGAGTTGTATATGTTATGCATACGGATGTCCATGTGGTAATGAGCAAATGTTGGTGGTAATATGGCACTGGTGTGTGTGTTGAGGCGGTGAGGCTGGGAAGCTTGAGGGCACATGTGACCTATGTGTTGAGTTGTAATGTAAATTATCCATGTGTGGTTGGCTTCAGTGTGGTCAATTGGAGATTAAACAATGAAAGAGGCCACTGCTGAGGGGAAACATTCGGCGACAGCTGATGCTGAAATGAATCTCCCTCACTTTCATAGATAAGCCTGTGATTCCTTAGTATGGTTGTAATGGTTTTGTTACTTCAACGACTGATTAGTTTACTTTACAAATACTGTTTTTGTGGCTCATCATATTTTAACGTTAATGCTTTAGAAGCACTTGCCAAATCATAGGATACAAGTTAATATGAGTTGCAATGCCATTAATTAGGATGAATTAAGATTCATTCATTATGGTACTGTTGTATGTTGTTGATATTGAATAATAACAATACGTGAATTACATTCAATATGGTACTTGGATAGTTTTGGATGGCCCAGGGCTCCCTAAAGAGTATCTTTGGTGGGATTTGTGAATGGTATTTAGATCGTGAGTCAGTCTCCATTAACGACATTACTTTGACAGGTTTAAACTCTAAGTGCAATTTCTGTGTTCAAGTAAAATGCAAATGAAGTACAAAAACAGCAAAAAAAAATGCTCATGACATATTTTGCTCAAAGCTTCAGGTTAATGCTTCAAAAAATCACATAGAAATATAATAAAGGGATAAATGTAATGTAAATGTAAATACACTGGAATATTGCTGACATGAAAAGAGTGTTGTGACTTTATCTTTTGTGTTTACTTACTGTGGTTCAGGCAACCTATGTATTGAAAATAATAATTATTGGTTTAACTGACACAAGGAAAACGTCTGTCTTGAGCATATCGTAAGTATAACTTTTATCAGAGGCAACTAATGGCTTTAAAATGGACCCTGTGGCCATTCATAATGAAAACTGTTGTGTTTTAATGAACCAGCAGCATAAAGACACCTGACCCGCCAACAATTTGCTTACCCAAAAACATCCATTTGCTGTCATCTTCTCAGGAAATGGTAAAACTAAACACGTGTCTTAAATCAGAGCGCCTTAATTTCATAACAGGGCCCTTTCCATTTTGTTTTATTTATTGAACTGGAGACCTGAGTCAAAGTAAAGTGGCAGATGCTCCCATTTGCTCACCCAAGTAGAATGTCCTGCTCCTTAAGGCACATTCTTCCTCTCCTCCTTCCATATCGAGTGACTGCCAACCTAAAGGCCATTGTAGACGCTTATGGAAGTGCAGAGGAACGAGCAAAAGGAGACAGAGCTTAGAATAAAGTTGTGGTTGGTTCCTGAAGGGCGGAGGAGCGAGGTCGTCCTCCCGGCACTGACTGGAGACAACCCCCCTTCCCCCAGGCTGCTGAGAGCCCCCATTGAAAGCCACCTGTTGATTCAGTTCCAGATGACCCTACTGGGCTCTCTGATATCAGATGAGATGGCGAGCGGGAGGAAATGGAGAGGAGTGTTTGGGAGAGGAGTGTGTGAAAAATTAGCTTTTATGTTTATCCGTGCATGCCTGAGTGTTTTGGGGTGTTTGTCGCCTGTCTATCGTCAATGTTTGTCAAAGTCAGAGCAAAATGTTCTAAAAATATAGTAAAACAAATGATTAAAAAATATGAGAATTGCATGATTGTATTTTTATTCCATTTACCCACGGTGTGAAATTTCGAATTTCCTCGTCCTCCGAGATGGACATGCCTGGGGTCCCTTCAGAGAGCCCTGGCGCCCAGGAAGCATGCAAACGCCTAAACCACTTCAAATGGCATCCATCAGTGTGAAGGAGCAGTGGGGGTTACTCAAGCGCCCTCTAAATGTTTGGGGTTTCTCGTCCTACTCCGCCCAGACACCCTGTAAAGAAAACTAAAGTTGGCAACCTGTAACCACGATATCATTTCTTTCGGTCATGACCCAAAGCTCATGACCACAGGTTCCACTGTAAATCAACTGGTAATCCGAGAGCCTTCGACCTTGTGGACCATCTCACCCTCCCTCAAGCACATTAAAAAACAATATAACTCCACCGCCTGCAGCAAACACTCACAGGCTTCCAATGAAAGCCCTGAAACTTCCAGTGTGTTCACTTTTTGTCCTTTCCTGAGGACCTAGTAGAACTTCAAATAGGTTAATTACGCCATCTCAAATAGCTTTTCCTATTTCAGCTGACTGACTATAATCTGAAGCCAGCCTGTGACAACAGTACCGCACATGTGGAAAGTGGTGGTAGGTAAGTTTAAAGATCAACAGTAAGATAAAAATGGGAAGTTTCCATTCCCCTCCTCCCTCCCCCAACCTGACGGCAGCGATTAGCAAAAGGTGATTGACAACACTGAACACAGCTTTCATGCTATACTGATCTTACTTGGTCTCATGCCCATGCTACAAACTCAAGCAAACAGGGCTGACAAATATGCCAAAAGTCTGACATATCCGAGGAATTATTTATGTCCGCCAAAGAAACAACTTTCTTTTGCTGAGATCACACATAATATCAAGCTGTAAAACCGACTCAGATGATCTTTAACTCTTCGGTGGAAAGTTTTAGGCTGATCTTTGATTTCTTTTATAGTGTGCAATAAAGTTGCTCATCCATGATTTTTTTTTTGTTTTTAATATTAACTCAATGTAGTCTTACTTAATATGTCAAGGATGATTCATCCATTGTTTATTTGTGCTTACTCAACTCAACTGATGCTAAAAGCTTAAAGTCTGATGTCGTGCCTGTACCTGCACTACTGGTCGCGCTACCTTTATTATCGTATCTCAATTATCTCACAGTTGCAGCTGTCATCACTGCTTGGTCTTAGATATATGTGAGGAACTCATCAAGCAGCATCCAACCACATTAGACACTGATGCCAACTCTGCAGCAGCACCTGTCCTGGTGGTAGGAGCCCACCTCCCCACAGTGGTTTGTGGTTTACTGAGGTAGGCATGTCAGGCATTTTCTAACTCTGACTCCAAGTAATGAAGGGCTGTTATACCAACGAAAGTGCTGGGACAGCTGTAGGTGTGTGTGCGTGCGTGCGTGCGTGCGTGCGTGACTGTGTGTGTGCATTCTTATGCCCTCATGTCCTCACATGCAGGAGTAAACTGGGTGCGTATTCAAGACACTTGATTAGACATGGAGGATCTATGACCGTTAACAAAGTTAAATTGAAGATAAAAGCCAGCACTGGGTCTTTACTTCACTTTTAATATAACTCTTCAAATCTACTCCGGTAATTGTATGTCTCGTTTAAGATTTAAAGCCTCAGCCATTTATATATATTTTTCTTTTAGAAAGGTATCAAATGACTGTGTAATGGATGATGTCGCAGAGAATAATCAAGTCTTCTGTTCTCAGCACCTTCGTCTGAGCATTAGCTGTAATATTTTTGTTTAATTTCAGAATAAATTGAGGAATTAGTTCATCAAAGATTTGTCAGAGGTATCGGCATTTTCTGCTTCTTTTATGCAGGATTCACATTCATGTGCATCCAGTGCATTTGTGAGCCAGCCAATTAAGTCATTATTTAGTTAAAAATTAAGTGAGTTAGACTTTCACAACGCCCTGGCAACAGTGTAATTCAAACTGTGCCTCTACATGACCTAGGAGCTACATTTGAACTTCAATGTGTTTATGTTGGAGATGATGTTTTTTTCCCGTTTAAATGCCCACATCAATGGAGACAAGTCACCACAGGACATTTCTGAAATGGTTACAGGGAACCTATAAGAGAGTTTTTAGGTGACTCTGAGAAGCCCTGGACCTGAATTGACACTATACAGCTTTGGTCAAACTGCACATCGGTGATGGTGGTGGCACACAGCAGAAAATGTAGAAATAGCGGTGGCAGTAATACAGTTGTAGTTGGGGCAGTGGTTGTAAAAGTACTCCACTGTAGACTTCTCTGGGGAGATTGTGTAAACTCTGTTTCAGTTTCAACATTGCAAGCCCAAACATTCTTCTTCTTGCGGTAAACACTAAACAAGAATGTTTGTCCGTTGTTTTTCTGTCATGAAATTGGTCAGAAATTGAGTGATAATAGTACACCCTATTTGGAGGTCCTATACGAAAGTACCTACACCAGAATCCTCCCAAGCCGCCACACCTAGGTGTGCCAGTGAGAAGGACACATTTGTTGCAAAAAAACAAAAGAGAGAGGGCAGATCAGGTGATATTGCAAGGTGAGGCATGTGCTGCAAGATGTGTGTGGGCAGATCTGAAATGCCAGCGTGAGAGATGAGATGGCTTTACTTCCTCGCTCACAGAGGGACCCAGGTGGTGCCATGCAACTGTCTGTCTCTGCCAGAATGGCATAAAACTTCCAAGACTCATGTCACCCTTTGCCACCGTAAACACACCGAAAATGACCTTCCAGATGGCAAATGACTATAAACGCACACACGTTCACTTTCACTCGCGTCACTGTCAGAAGTAGCTGCTGCATTGCAGTGTTTAGACAGCCTTGCCCCAGCTGTCACAGCCATACATTCAAGTGTGGGAATGCAGTGTGTGTGTGTGTGCGTGTGTGTGTTTTCGGTGTTTGTGTGTGCACGCAGGTGCTTTCTTGTACCTTGCTTGTTCATTGCCATATAAAGAGTCCCCGAACATGAGTGCCGAAGGAGCGCCTGGTGTTGGTGATCGTGGGGAAGATGGTTCATTGGATCGATGTGTGTTTCAGCTGTTTGTGGAATGGCAGTTCGTTTCTGTGAGGCCTGCTTCGCCGAGAGCCTGTTCTTGCTTGTTGATGTCTTTCAGCAAACACCAAATACCACCGCGAGTCCTTCTCCGCACCTGTGAGGCTGACGAGGTCTGCCCTAATACCACATGGGCGTGAGACAGGAATACAAGAGAAAATAAGCTTCATAATGTTTGTGAACCTTCGTGGTGCATCTTTTGCTCTCTGTAACTCCAGCCCACACATGTTACCAAGTGAATTTGTCCAGTTTTGCCTACTACGTTTTTGCCAGGCCAGTTCACACAGTGAACTCAGAATTCAAACACATGCCCAATAACCAGCAAAAAATGATGTAACCTGCTTTCTTGGGTCAATGTTAACCGACAGCTCAGTCTCTATATTGACCCAAAAAGTTGATTAAACATCTTTTTGTTTCGGGGACATTTGAAGATGTCATGTTGGTCTGTGGGAAATGATCACGGGAAAAGTCTCTATTTGAAAGAAACAATGGGGAAAATATTTGTGGGCAACGCATGTATTCCTTTGTTTAAGTCAAATAATGCATATTGGACTTTCCCTTAAATACAAGACGTGAATTCGCTCACATAACCTCATGGGATGTAGACATGCACAGAGATTTGGTCTTATCTGCGGAGATATCTACTTCTAAAATATCTGCCACCACTAAGTTACAACAGAAATGGAAATGCATTTGTGATAATAAAAACGCTGAGGACTGACTTATGATGGAATCAACGGTAACATATTATTCTCATGAAGACCGGGATAATACTCAAATCCTCCATAGATTTTTTTCTCGACAAAAATCCTAATATTTTTGTTTCGAATGTGATGACTGAGTCCATGAAGTAAAAAACACACTCTCACCTTTTTGTGCGAAAAAATTAAGACTTTGGAAAATGGGTTCAACAGTGACAGATGGCTTGGATCTAGCATCTGATAACCATTAGTGATATGGCACCTGAAAGCACAAACTGCTTGATTGGTGGTGGCAGCTTGATTGGCCAAGATGTAATGTGTGTCAGGTATAATCAGTTGTCATCTATTCAATGGAGCCTTGATGTGCATATAAAGAAATGAGATCTTTAACCTCTCTTGTCTCGTTGGTTTCCTTCACAAAGTAGATCATGGAGAAGCTCGGTTGGTAAATATAGGTCTGTGTGCAGCTCACTGCATTTTTAAGTGGTGACGTTCTGACTTTTAAAACAAGTTTCATCTTGATGGCAGCTTTTATGATCATAAAGATTCCTATAGCGCCTGATAAATGGTTTGCTCTTTTAAACCAATGATTCCCAACTAAACTGGTATTTTCTACCTGGGTACTGAAAGCCAAGAGTGCGTTTTTTGTAGGAAGAATGTGGAGTGAAGCAGAACAATTCTCCTCTAACAAGTGGGAAATTGTTTGTTCTCTGTTCCTTGAGTATTCTCAAGGTAGAAATTCAAAAGCTACTTCACAAGAGGGAAATAAACTCAGTCCGTGAAAGAAGAGTAACTCTGAACAACCTCCTCTAAGAATGCAAAATGACCAAATATTACAATTATCAGAGGCACAGCGTTCCAGTTTACACAACTTAAAAGGCTCCAGAGTCTTTCACCAAGACATAAATCTACGTGAAACTAGACTTTGGTAATTGCCTAAATCTCTGGTAAGACCGCAGTTTTCCATAAATCATAACATGGTTGAGGTTTGGGGGCAGCAGTGATTTTCTTGTAAACAGCTTATAGCTTGTTAGTGCCCTGGATGCCATGACAGAGGAGATTCAGAAACCAGCAATGCAGAGAAAACAATTAGCTCTCCAACAAACACAAACACACCCTGGAAAAGAACCCTGCTAAAGCAGTCCTGTCTGCTCGTTCAATGGTTTCCTTGTGTTTTTATTTTATTTTGTACCCGATCCTCATTTTCACTTGAGTGTTTTTCAGTATTAAAACAATTCCAACCGTATCAGTGTGCTCAGTGCTGAGCGGGCAGAGCAGGCTGAATAATCAACACATCCTGACATAGTGTTGGCATAGTAGGTCTTTGTTCTCCCCCCACCCCATCACTGGAAACCGTTTGAGAATGATTCAGTTTTCAAACCTGCACCCACCTCTAGAGAACTGAATCTAGTTTTGCACTGCGAGTGCTCAACGCTCAATAAAACGTCTCTCACACTAATTCACGCCAGCTGGGTTCTGGAGGCAGAGAGTGGTTAAAACCCTTAATAGATTGAGGGCGATTAAAAGAACTGAAAACAAGTCTCCTTTATTTTCCCCTAGACCTGAAAGAACCAGAAATCACCTTGGCATTTACTTAAGGATTAAGTACATGAAAAATAGTACATGGAAACTCATGCATTACATTGCCGATATCAGATTGCAACTCGCACTCAAGACCATGATGTAAGAGGATGGTGTGTTTATGAGGCATGGGTCAGACTGTACAGCTGTAGTGCTGCCTGTCCACGCTTACTGTATGTGTACTGCGACCCCCATAAGCCACTCAATCTATTCCTGACTGTTGTCCAGCGTAAAGTAAAGCGATTACATCATCACATTTCATTCAGTGGCGTGCCTGACGTCAACCATTTCTAATTATGAGGTGAGGGATCTCACTTTAGGTGGAGGCAGGGGCCTCGCAACGGAGCAGGCAAAACTAGGCAATTGCCTAGGGCCCAGAGCTAGAAGTGGGCCCCCAAAGACGCTGTTTACATTGGTCCACAGCAACCTGAAAGCCCCTTAAAGGACTTACCATTAGGGGGCACTGCAATGACATGTTCAGGAACCCCCTTATAGGGGGGCCCCATTGTACTTGCACTGTCAAAAGCTTCATTTTATTTTTTTGCCTGGGGCCCCAGAGTGTCTTTAAACGTCCCTGCGTGGAGGAGTATTATAAATATCATATTTTCTGCGGGACAACTTATTTACAGGGTTACATGACGGATTGAAAGTTACAGCTCATCAAGGAATTCATAAATCAGGCATACATTTGCTGCAGTGGCGCCTGTCTCTTAAACATTTCCTTACTAACTTGAGAGAGCTTGTGTATGTATCCAAATGACCTTTGTCTCCTTTGTTAGGTTTACTACAACACTAAAACAGCATCTTATCACATTTGTGCTAGCATTTCTACACAGCCTGTGGTCACATGACATCTTTCTGACTAAAGCATTTACACTCAGGCTCCAGCCAATGTTTGTCTCCCACACATTCCCCTGGTCATTTATTTCACCATTAATAAATAGTAATGGTAGAATAGCAAACAAACACAAAGTAAGACATTTGTATTTTAAAAGGCTTCCTCTTAAGTTGGTTTAGTCTGTGCTCTCACGCGCGGACACATTTTCCAAACACCAGCATGAAATGTAGGGAGTTCGATGCCAAAAGGACACAAACAGCAAAACAAGCACTTATCAGTGCAAAACCAACCTCTGAATTTTCAACATTCTTTTCATTTTCAAGCTAAAATTGGCCTTTCAGAATGTCATCTTGTGGCAAAGAACCCAAGAGGAGAATAGCTCAGCAGTATGTATGAGGTCTACTTTAAGGACAAGGGCACATGACACCTCCTCAACATCGCTCAAGGGCAGAGCCTGTAATCTTAGAAGAGCTCTGATTCTAGAGAAGAACAGGGGGATAAACGTGAAGGGAAGTAACTCTGAGTTAAAGTCCTCCTTGCCTTACTGTTTCTTCCCACACTGCAAAGAAATGTGCACCAATTAACATTCCAAGCCATGTCCTGTCAGGGCACTGTAAATCAAATGATTTACAGGGGCTCACCTCGCCTGCATGGCCACACTCCTTTCCCTCCCTCACTGTAGGCACAATGACAGGACAGCGAAAAATGAGTAAAACAGCGCATTCTGCAGCTGCTGATTCTCAGTCCATCATCCTTACGAGAAGCCTGCTTCAGAGGCAGGTTAACGAGGAAAAAAATAAGGGCCCTTAAATGTTTATTGTCATGTTGTTTTCCTTACACAAACAAAACAACACAAGCCAAGGGCAAAGACATTTTCTACAACTAAAACATTCTGATTCTTCCCAAGCTATCTGTGTTTGACTGTAATTAATTGCACTCAAAGGAGTAGTTTTAAAAATAAATTAAGACGCCGTAGCACTGATAACCAAACTTTCTCCAAATACAGTCCTTGTCTGTCAGTGAGTGAGCTTTTGACGAGTGCAGCGGGAAAACCCTTATGTTCAGTCTTAACATTGCCAAAACCACGGAGCTGTTTGCCTCAGCGATGAGTCTATAACTGTAGCTTTGAAAGCCACGCTGCACATTTATCGAACTCCATTTCCATTTTACGCTGCTCTAAAGAGGCACAAACAAGGTTTTAATTTGTCACAGGTATTCATCTTAAAAGGACACCTGTATGGTGGCTACCCACCTACCCACACCTTTCCCCAATGTGTTTGTGATTATATCTGCACGGGGACAGGTAAAGGTTTCTTAATCTTCTTCTATGGTCATTGCATTTATTTTATGAATTTCAAAAAATGCCAGAATGTGCAAGATGGACTAAATATGGGTATGTTATACGCAGTATGAAGAATATAGACACCCCTTTTCATCATATGCAAAGAATAACAATAAACAAATAAAATTGAAAATAAAAATACAAGAGGAGAGGGGCGACCTGAGCATATACTGCACATTATATTGTTATTGTTATACACAGTGAAGGGCCTAAGCATTACTTATTACCTCTTGACACTCATGTCTAAGATCGGAATTATTATATATGGCATGATAAAACATTTCAAAGATGCAACTATTTCAAGCTGAATTGAAAATATAGTAGTAGACTGATTTACTAAAGAAAGTTCCCAGCCATGTAGTTTGGTAGTTTACTGACATCTTCTGACTGCACAATGAACCGCAGCAATGACTGTGACAAGCAGTGATGTACTTCATGGATGTGGTGGGTGAGGGGGGTGTTATACTGACCCTCATGATTCTCGATCAGATTCTGGAGACAAAAAAGTTTTAGCACAAACCCAGAGTGACTGACCATTTAATGATCTTCAGAGGTAAGTTAAACAACAATTTATTTTACAGTTTAAAATGTCCTCATGGAGGAACAGCAAAATACACTCAAAATGAAGATTGATCAAAAGACAGTTTTCATATTAATCACCGTTTTAAGTTTTTTTTTTTTTTTTTTTTGTATTTTCATTTCATTTGTTCATCAAAACGTCATAAGTGCCTTCAACATAACCATGAGTGTATTCAGCTTGCAGTGATATAAATATTTACCCCACAAAACTGTCAAGCATGGTTTTACTTTCAGCATCGGTTTCACACACCTCCACTCCTGCCACTTTTAGACTGCTTTGTCGCACAAAACAAACCCTGAAGAAAGACTATTATAAAGGGAAAAAATACACACAAGAGCACATTAGTATTTACAGCTCGGCTCAGGGAGACAGTTAAGGGAAGATATGGAGGCAGATGATCAACACATCCATTAGCGGCATGATTTCAAGTTCAGGTCACATTCTTTGCCATCATGATTTAACTTTGATTTAAAAAATAAAGCATGCTATAGCAAATCTGAAGTCATGGTATAAATAGCCTCAGAATAAAGAGAATGATTTCCAGACAGTAGGGGGCAGTAGAGGACCATATAACAGAGGAGGGAAAATGGACTACAAACTGAAAACACCACCCCTACAATAATACAATGGTTCCTTCAAAATCAGGATACAATTTCAAAATGTAAAAGCACTGTAGTAACAGAAGGGTTGATGAACAATACCAAAAAAAGGAATCCCTCTGAGGCAAAATACAAAGTCACATATGAAAATAGGTTCTGAACAAATTTTGTTTTAGATACATTGTATGTTGAGCGTTTGCAAAAGATGTTTTGGCACGGAATTAATTTAAAAATATTTTTGATCACTCCTGTTTAGATCCCTTCCACCATTCCCCTTCATGCCCTTGCCTAGAGAGAGAAAGAGAAAGAGAAAGAGAAAGAGAGAGAGAAAAGAGAGAGAGAACAAGAGAACATTGAGATTTCTATGATCTGTCTTGTAAAATAATTCACTTGGTCTCTCGACATTGCTTCAGTCTTTAAATATTTATAATATTTACAGTTTCACAATTGTCCACAAAACCCTTGGGTTTAAATAAGATAAACAAATATTTTTTATATAATCCACGGTTGAGGCATTGAGTGTAAACTGTACAACTCAAAATGTCCCCTAAAGAGTTCCTGGGGTAGGAAACCCTTTGGGATCGAGAGTTGAGTGCGGAAATAAAGTAGAAGTTTGCCGATGGTGAAGGAGCAAACACAGTATGACTGATCAGGCTGAAACGATTCTTGATCATTTTCCAGGCAATGATGTCTCATATCTTGCACAAGCATGGCTGATTACAGGAGTAATTCTAGAACACGTAGCATATTATATTCAAATCTGTACAGAGTTCATAATTTTTCCCCGAACATAGTGCAATGACTTCTCACATCGTTTGTCTTAAAAAAACAAAAAAACACTTTTATGAAGGTAAAAAATATCCCCTAGGAAGGTCTCCATCCATAGCTTTATGGAGGCTATGAATTAGAAAAGGCTATGCACAACACTTCCAAAAATGGCAAAATTGAAATGAGCAATCAGAAATTATCTGCAAGATTGACCCTCCATATCCTTTCCACAAAAGGTATAGTTTTTTGGATTTCAAAGTCACTGGGCAATTTAAGGACTTGGTGAAGTGAAGGAAAAAAGGTGAGCGCATGGTAAATTAGTTTTTCAAAAAGTAAAACTTATAAAAAAATATGAGGCAATTCCAGTTTACAAAACTGCATGACTCCAAAAGGGCTGGTGTTGGCTTTGTTCAGGTGGGGAAAATGGAGGTAATTAAACAGAGGCAATGACAATCATGAGGTGAGGGGAAATGCTGGAGATGCTGTTTAGAAGGTCTGGTGCCAGGCGTGAAAGGTGGCTCTCCGAGAATTCACACGGCGGGAAAATCTGCACCACATAAGCTGGCTGTGAAGCAAAGGACAAAAAATAATATGATGAGAGAGGGAAAAATGTCCACATAATGCAGACCTTTCTTTCTTTACAACCAGTTAGAACAACAACAAAAAAATAGAGCAGAAAAAGCTTAAATAGCCTGACCTGGTTGGAGCCAGGGTTGGGCACGTTGATGATTCCAGCTGCCTGTTTGGCTTGCAGGTAGGTGATGAAGCCACTTTTCAAGGCTTGGGTTTGACCATGGACATCTTCTTGGTCTCGACCACAGGGTAGAGCCAGGAGCAAACAATAGTCATTGTCCACCTGTCATGTGTGAAAAGTTTTGATCATAAATGTCAGCATAAAATACAATTCCACAAAGTATTTTTATCCTTTACTGTATGTCTCCTAGTAGGGCTGTCAGACAATTCAAAAAATGATTAAAAAGTTTTGTAATTAATTAATCGTGATTAATCGCATATATCAATATTTGCTCTGAGAAGCATTAAAAAATATTAGAAGAATGACGATGAGTGAATATACGGTATGTGTAAATCTTTAGGTCAACATCATTTTATTCCCAATGCAATCAAAATCTTTTTTTTCCCCACTGTGCACATTAAATTATTGACCAGTACGTACAAAGTAACAAGTAAAAATCCAAAATATGAAACAGTCCCGTTGATAATATTTCTTCAATATCTTGTAAGCCAAAAAATACTTTTAGAACATCACCATTAGTTAAACATAAAGTGCAATTTGAAATCGGACATAACATCTTTTAAAGCACAATATCTTATTATTATGTCTCCAATATATTGTTGGCAATAACAGTTTGATCAACTAGGACTTGTAACAGGTAAGCAAAGTTTATTAAAAGTAAACAGTAAAATTCCTGTGTACTTGTACATTTGGCGAAATAAAGAGATTCTGATTATACTAATTTCTTACTTATTAATAAAAGGTATTTACGTAAATTGACCCACAACCGCACAAACCTGCCCGTCCCTGACCTACAGTGTTCTATCAGTGACATATGCGCTCAATATCCATTAGAGCTGATTATGAACTTTAACACTGTTTATTTTAAAGCTCTTTCATGTTTTTAACTAGCGGGACAACATTACTTCTGTTGCTCTTTCTTTCATCCTGTACATAATATTGTCTGGTCATCATCATACCATAACATTTTGAGTAAGGCGCGTCAAAGCCATTAAAACCGAAATACTCACAGTCATTCGGCGTGCCACACTGTCCAGCTGGGAAGCCTCGAGCCTCATTCTCTGGACAATACGAAGAAGAGGTCCACCATCTGGGGGTGGCAGAGAACGCTGGGCCAGTATGTTGTTGCCAGAAACAAAGTGTAACTGTACAGCAGCCTGGTCATTCTTCAGTGCCAACAGGCCTTGCCATACAATAGGATATTTCTAAACAAAGAATACAGAAACAACGTTTCAACCTATTTGTTCTTTGTGGTTTTGTCTAGAAACATTCCAAGTTTGATGACGCTGTATGTCTGTTTGTCTTCCTACCGTCAAAAGTTGCACCGTGTCAATGGAACGGTGTCCTGAATGTTCCATCTTAGCATCAGGCCGTGACTGCAGTGAACTTGATGTGTGTACTGCTGGCTGAGGTGTTTGGGGAAATGTTAGGGGAGCTTTCTGTAGAGATAGCTCTGGCTTGTGAATGAGACTCACTGGGGACGCCATGGGAGACTGGTATGAGGGCGAGACTGTGTCCCTCGTTATTCTGGAAATGTGGGAGAGGTCCGTAGAGGTAGCATGGCGGAAAAGAGAACTCTCAGGCTTGGAATCACTCCCTCCCCCATGTGGCTGAGACAATTTAGCCCTGTGACCCAGGTCAGGCTCCGGAGAAACCTGATATAAAAAAACCCCCAAAAAACATATTGAATTGATGTTGATATTTATCATGTATGTAACAGTTTGGCCTTTACATTGAGATTGCAATCATACATGCTACATAAGACAAATGCTGACTTTTCTGCACGAAAGTAAATAATTGGAAATGATAAAAGCATATCAAGTCACCTGTGAAGATGTAATCCCCTGGCTCGCCAGACTGTGTCCAGATGAAGGATGTCCTGGAAACTGAGATGGGAAACCCCGCATGTCCCGATACACAGGAAAGGAGCCTGCACCCCCCGGATGCATCAGCTGAACTCCATGTGGGTGAGGAGACACCATGACAGGACTTGATGTATGGACTCCCCGTATTCTACTTTCATTGGCGGACGGATGTGTCAGTTTTCCTTCTAGTGGTTTGAGTGATCCTTTTGTAGCAAGTTCAATGGTCTTCCCCATTATAGGACTCTTTGAAGGCCCAGTGATGTTGCTTGAAGACGTACCGGTCTCGGAGTTGCGCGACTGACGTGCATCTACGGCAGCCTGCTCTCCCAGTTGCTGGTGCACCAGTATGCGTTGGTGCATGTCTCTATACTGGTCCATGCGTATGCTTGAGTGGAGCCCTCTGTGATCACTGTGAATCATCATTACATCGGATTGGAGTTGGGGCACTGATGGTCTACTAAGCGATTGTTTAAAGTGCCGTGGGTCCACTTCAGAGACAATTCCGCCGCAGCCACCTGGCACTGACCCCTGGGGACTTGAATGAGTCTTTAGTACCATATCACGGATCACATTAGGCTGTGGTGTGTTTGAGCGCTGCGGAGTTCCTTGGTGGGAAGTAGACAGGGCTTCACCTCGCCTTCCATAATTTATCCCAGAAATTGGTGGGGTGCTCATCCTGGCCTCGTGGGTCATTGACTGTGTGGCACTATGAGGTTGCATTATGACGGAGGACTGTTCTGAGTGTGGGTGATGCATACTAGAATGATATGCAGACATTGGTGGCATCCCGTGAGTCAGAACAACAGAAGTCCCAATAGGAGAACTACTTGGGGGACAGGCTTTGGCAAAGGGTGCAGGAGAATGGACGGCTATTCGCGGTGACTGGGGCTCTTGCTTGAGGTGTAGAGCAGACCGATCCGATTGGATGCCAGGGCTAGGGCTCATGCAAGTTCCAGACAGTGATGAATGGTGTGGACTCATTACTGGGCTGGGGTTAGACTGCTGAACAGTTTTGATAATATCCATCTTTTTGGGTAGGGGTTCTCTCCCCAGTCCTCTCTTGCCATGTTGCTGTTGAATCACAGCTTGGTTGTACATTAAAACTTGAGGAGAACTAACAGGCTGTTGGAACATCTTTACCACACCACCTTGGGAAGATGTGTGATATGGGGAATCAGATTTGTCACAACTGAGATTTTCATGTTTAGTACTGGAAATGACAGGTTGAGAATTATATGACTGGCCGGTCAAGGGGAGCCCTGAGTGGCAGTAAACTGCTGAAGTCGGAACTACTTTTGGGGAAGGTGACTGGGATGATGTGATAAGTGGCTCTTGCTTTATCTGAGATTTGGACACAGATTGCTGGAACTCTATATCACCAGCACTGGCTTGAGGGATTTGACTTATTTTGGCTCTCATCCTATGGGGCCCCTCAGTTTTCTGACCTGAATAACTGAGAACAACAACGCCTTCAGACGTATTGACCCTCAGGCCTAGACCAGAGGCTGAACTGTAAGGTGGGGTCTCAACAACTGAGCGCCCTCTAGTCCCATCCTCTACAATATCCATGCCATGGTAGCGGTTATTCTCATTGGAGTTTGATCTGTATTTCTGCTTGGGCAAAGTTAAGCCAATACTTCTGTTACTTAGGGAGATTCGTGGGGTTTCCTCTGTATCATAAGGCATTGGAATTCGACTTATTACTGATGTAGCAGGCGAAATAACGGTGTGCTGGATCTTCTCTCCACAGTTCTGCTGGGTCTCTGTCAGTGGAGATGGTTTGTGGTGTATGGGCTGGATGGGGAAAGTTGGTCTCTCTTCGTTATGCAACTGTCTTAAACTCACCGGAACCGAGCGCTTCTCATTTTCTGACATGCGTGAAGGCTCGGACAGTGCAGATGTCACTATCGTGGTCGGTATGGAATTGCTGCTTGATGCAGACACATATTTTGGTTCCATTAGAATTTTTCTTAAAGTACTGGAACTAGGGTCAATATCTGAAGCCTTTGTGTCAGGGGGCAATGGGGGATTTGTTGAAGGGGTTCCACCAAGTGTACTGGATGTTGGTACTGAAGGGGTTACCACTGTAACGTGACATGAAGGCGCAACATAGATTCTACTTTCTTCTCTCTGAAGCCAGTCGGGTGAAACTGGCACTTTGGCTGGCCGCAACAGGGGTGCACTGAACTGTGATACTGCTTGTTGGCGAGCAGGGGCCAGAGTAGGGGTAGATGGCTCTGCTGCTTGGGGATGCCTTTTACAACTGGAGATATTGCCTGTGCCTGAATGGAATGCTGATTCCTTAGGTACAGGCTGTTCAACCTCTGGCTGTTCTGCCTCTTTGGGCGTGTCTACAGTTATAGCACTTGTAACGTCACGCCGACAAGTTGCAACGGCAGTAACCACAGAGGTTGCTACAGTAACCCCTGCTGTCACAGTAACTGCTTTTGAGTTAATGGTTGCTGGGTCTTCTGGGATTGATTCAGGTAACTTGACTATAGAGGGCTCTGGTTGTAAAATGTCTTCAGCTATATCCCCTTTCTTGTTAGCTGCACCTTTGCGACTTCTTGACTTCTTTGGAGTTTTGGCTTTAACTTTTCCTGTTTTCTTGGGTGTTTCAAGAAGAGGGGGGTCTTCAGCTGCCTTAACCTCCGTCATTGGCCCCTTTGGGCTGGGTGTTAGGGGACAATCGTCCGAGTCTGCTGCAAGAATATTGTTGATCACCATGTGCGTCTCAGGTTCCATTATCTCATTAGAGGATGTGGATATCACAGATTCGGGGGTAGGAGCATTAGAAGAATATGTTGGGGGAGCTGTGAACCCATCGGTATCTGCAGATGTTTCCTCCGCTGTAATGGAATCAATAGCGGCTGCAAGTTCAGTTTCACTTGCAGGATTAGCTCTTTTCTCCTCTTCAACCTCTCTTTCCTGCTCCACTATGACAGGAGGCAATATGGTAGGTTGCCTCGTGGGTGGTTCCTTATATGGCCGAGCAGGTTGCTCAACAGTAAGTTTTGCAATGTTTTGCACTGCCTGCTCTAGTTCCATCTGCTGTGCTAAGAGAGCAGCTGGGTCAGTGGGGGGTTCAGGTTCTAATAGAGTGTCCTCATCCTCCTGTACATCAAAGTCTCTTGTTTCTTTTGGAAAACCTATTGCCTTTGTTTCCTTGTTCTCTTGCACCACTGCCTTGATTGTTGGAATAGCAGGAGCTTCAAATGACTCATCATCCTCAGCACGAAGTAAACCTTTCACGTCATCAACGCATACACGGATCTCAAGATTTTTTAAGGTGTGTGATTTATCATCGGTGACCTGCTTAGTATTTCTTTTTAACCTTGGCATTTTTACTTTAACACTCTTTTCCGGCTGCCGTCTCTCAGAGGAGCTGTCTACCTTTTCATCATCCGGAGATTCCTTTTCACCAGAGTCATTTAAATATTTGTCCATCCTCTGCACTTGAGGGCTTGTGTTTTCTATTCTTTCAGGTAACTTTATAAACAGGTCAGCTCCATCTTTCGATTCTAAATCTGATTCTTCATGATATGCCACATCAGCTAGTTCATCTAGATCTGGAGGGCTGCTAGATTGTTTATCTGTTTCTTTCTGTTTATTTAGCTCTTTCTCTGCCTCTTTCTTGATAACTGGAGCAGTTGATGTTAGGTGTGTTAGTTGCGCTTTCTGGGTGCGGGGTGAACGCCATCCCTCTGCAGCTTTGATAACGTCTATAGTGCTTGAGGTCTCTTTAACTTCTGCATCCTCTTCCATCATTTTCTGTTGATTCCCTTTTACAGGTGAGGCATCCCCACCTCGTTTAATGACTCTTTTAGGGGGACGTCCTCGTCTGGGATTGGTCGTGGGAATTTGAAGATCTTGCTGTACTGGTTCTTTATCAGCACCACGCTTGCGCATGGAACGTGGAGAATCTACGGTTTCTTTGCCAGCTTGTTCATCATCATGTAGAGTGGCATAGACTGACCTGACATTCCTGCGTCGCGTCCTCCCATGAATCAAACTTGACTCAAGGTTTTGTTCAGAGTCTGACGCATGGATTGGAGACTTGGATGTGGCTTTAGATTCACATGAAGCTTTCGTGGCTTCTGCTCGTGGAGATGAGGCCCTTTTCAGTTTCTCCCTGTCAATCCGTTCACTCTTTCGTGTTGCAGCTTTCTCAGTGGCAACATTTAGGGAAGGCTGTGAGTTATGCAATGCTGATAGTGGTTTTGCCCTCTTACTCTTGGGCTGCCTGCGGTATGGTAATGGTTTCACTTCAGCCTCTAGTTCTGGCATACATGCCTCACTATCTGTCTCAATGTTCTGGTATGGTAAGTGTTTCGTTACCAGATTTTCTAAATTAGGTTCTGTCTCAATTTCAGATTTTTTATCAATCTTTGGATATTCAGAGAAAGCAAAGTCCACAGTTTCTCTTCCAAACCCACTTAAGGAACAACCAAGGGTAGGTGGCTTTTCTACCACAAGAGGATTATGTTCCAGTGCCAAACTATCACACATCTTGACTTTAGGTTCATTTAATTCCATTTTAGTCTCCTTTTCTGTCTCTGGTTCATATAGGGCAAGTGGAGAGGTCACGTCTAATTTAGGAGCAACTGTTTTGAAGTCTTCCATAGGAGGGGAATGATGTGGTGACACCTCAAGAATTGGCTCAATTGGTTCTTCTTTGACAATGGACACAGGTAGATCTGTGAATGGTGTGAACAACTCTCTCTTTTCTGGTGTCATTTCATTGATGGAAGGAACAAAAGGTGAAACAGAAAAGGTTAATGGGGAGCTGTGAGATTTGTCATCATCTCTCTGTACTGGCTCAGACTCCTTATCAGACATTATATCACAAGTCTGCACTTGATCTCTCGAAAGATCTGCCACTACTGAATCATTTTCAGTATCAGGTTGGGGTTGGTCCTTGTCTTTTTGTTGTTGAAGCTCCATAAATCGACTATGGAACAGCACTATGGGCTGTTGTGTGGTGTCACCTCCTCCAGATTCAGGCTGTGACTCTGTAGCCCCTGGCTTACCAAAAGGCCTTCCAATCCCAGTCTCTAAATCTTGGTCTTTGCGTTCAAGATGCTGTAAACGTCGGGAATCTTGTTCAAAGATTGAGCTGTGCATGAAGCGAGAGGCAAACAGTTGCTGACGTTCTTGGTCCTGTGGATTATGTTCCTCCTTTTTATCGTGCAGCTTTTCCACAGAGTCAGTGCGAATTTTCTTTTTCTTCATATACCAAGATGGAATGGGGCGAGGTGCTAACTCTACCTTTTCTTTATCTGAACAGCTGTGGGAAGTTGGAAAGCGTGATGGAAGAAAGGACCAATTATCTTCCCTGGAAGAATACAGAGTCTTGGCTCTTTCGAGGAGTGCTTTTGTATCAGGGGTAATAGTTTTGTCTAATGCAAAAGAATAAAACTTATTCTTTTCCAAGGAGCCTGAAAGTTTCATTTCTGTCATTCTCTCGTCACGTTCCCTGAGGATATAAGACAAGGGTCTATTGGGCTTAAGAGAAATGTGTTTGGTTTCTACGTCATCATCTGAATCAGACTGCACTTCACCAGGCTCTAAGTCAGGGGCAAGGTGTTTGTGGATACTATCACGTTTCGCAATGTCACTTGGGAAAGTCATTTCCATTCTTAGTGTATCAGACTTAATTCTTCTTTCCCATCGCTGCATTATCTCCTCATCACATCCAAGCAAGGTGGCCTTGAGTTTTGGGAGCTCAGTGTCCGAAGACTGAAAATGCCTGGCTGTCAAGCCCAAACTGTTTTTTATTGACTCCGTGTGGGGAAATTGGTCATCTGTTGTTGGAGTAGATTTTCTTTCTTTGTTAATTACTGACATGGCAATTGAGGCAGTTTCATCTTCTTCTTTTGCAGAAAACTGCCCAGTTCCTATTGAGGATGTCATACTTTGATAAATGACGTCAGTCAACTTTTGGGAGCTTGCAAAATCACGCTCACCTTTTTCAATCACCATTTCAAAGTCAAAATTCTCCACCTTCTTTCGTTTACAGGAAGAGAAGTCCTCCATAGCCAGATCCTGGAATGGTTTTCCAACATCTTGCATGCCATAATCCTTGTCAAAGTCTTGGGTTTCATCACTAGATTGGTTTTCATACTTGCCTAATTTATCATGATTGCCAAGCTTTGGTCGAAGCCATGGACTCGGTTCAATTGGTTTTGTGCAAATATCAGGCTGATCAATATTCACAAAGTGTTCATCTCCATCATCCGAGTCCCTGGTCTTCCCTCTCCCTTGTTCATTTTCAAATAAAACCTGTTTCTGTTGCTCTCTTAGTTGATCCAAATCAAGACTGCTGTCATCTGATATCTTAGAGAGACTGGGGGTGTGTTCACCTTTTGACCCTTCTGAGTTCATTTTAAGGCATGTAGAATCTAAATGATCTGCAAAATCCTCAGACAGCTCCCCTAACCCTGACTGCTGCTCCACAGAAAGGCTGACAGAGTCACTTTCACTCTCTTGTCCATCTTTAGGACTGTTCACGGCCACCCGCGATTTTTCCTTGTGGTGTTGTTTTTTATGAATCCCCTTTATCAAAAGGTTCTTATCCAAGTCTGACTCCTTAGCACTGTTCCATAGTTTATGAAGTCCAGTTCTGCCAAGGTCCTCCTCGCTATTCCTTTTTTGTCGATCACTTTTCCCAGAATCTTCAAAGCGCCTTTTCCTTGCAGCTAAACGGTCAATATCCACAGATATACCACTATCAGATGCCATTTCAGTTTTTCCATGTTTTTTGGGTTTGGATTTAGAATCCTTGTCAACAACCTCCACCATGCTATGCACATTTTTGTCTCTTGGTACCTTTCCATGCTTAGAGACATCCACTTTTGAGGGTTCTGAACGGAATGGAAGACTCCTCTGGTCAGCTGGCGGGGATGCCAATCTTGGGCTGTCACCTCCACCCCTCTGTATCTGTTTCTCTTGGACAGCATGGCCAATAAATTGTCCTTCTTTTTCTTTAACACGTGTTAACTGGACAACACAAGGCAGAAGGTCTATCCTTCCTTTGCTTGTACTTTCCTTTGATATTTTACTGTTTTTACTTCGGAGGACAGACTCAGGGCTGACATCTCTTTCAAGCTCGGGTTCTGTCTCACATGCTTGGATAATAGGTGATGCAACTTTGTGCTTTTTAAGTCTCTGTTTTTCAATCTTGTCCTTGTCCCCTCGATCCTTACATCCAGCAAGCTTCTCCTTCTCAACCAAATTCCCCCTTTCCACTTCAAAAAGTCGATCCTTCTCTAGTTTTTCGGATTTATTATACCTTTTAGAGCGTGTTTTTTCAGGTTTTTCAAATCTGGGTGGCGAAATTGAACTGCAACTACCACTTCTGTCAGAAGATCGACAACATATACGGCGGTCTGAGTCACTAGGCATCCTCTCAGAGAGGGAAGGAGATGCAGTGGGACTAGCGGGACGACGAGTGGCAACGTGTGATGGGCTTTGGCTATGCTCAACGGTCCTCCTTCCATGATCATGTCCACGATCGGTTTCAAATCGCTCCCTCTCTCTTTCACGTTCCCGTTGCAAATAGCTGTACTTGCGGATGTCCTGCTCATATGGGTCAGCTCTGTATTCCTGATACTCCCGTGCCTCTTCAAAGTATTGTGGATCATAATAATCTCCCTGGTATGGGTCCCACTCGGCGTAAAGGTCCCGACTTCTTGCAGGGTATTTACGACGCGGATCTTCCGTATATGTTCCTGGTGTTCGTACGTTTTCATAATATTGTCTTTCTGCTTGAAGTTCATATTGAGTTCTTCGGTCATCCCTGTTGAGAAATAAACCCAAAACAGCAAGTTTTAACTTCGTCATACTTAAGAATAAAAGCATGATTACGGTAAAATTATTATTATTATTTTAGCAATCAACACAGACCTTCTTTCAGAGAGAATGTCATAGAAGTCTCGAATATCCTGGCCGGAAGCCTGCATTGAACGGTAGAAAGCCATCTGACTTTCCTGATTGGCAAAGTCCACCTAGAAAACAAAGTGAATAATGGTAAGTTGCATTTTTTATACCCATCAAGCATTAAAAACAAATATAACAGAGCAACAATTTCAGAGCAAAGCTATGTCGATCTTGCCTTGATTTTACTGCCCCCTATCTTCCACCCCTTTGTGTCTTTGACAGCTGCTTGTGCATATTCAATGTTGTTATACAGGATAAGGGCCATTCCTTTCTTTCTGTCAAATACAACCTGTGGAGCACAGAAGACATCAGAGTCACTAGGTGCCAAAAATTAAACAATGGACCCCTCCGAAGAGAGATAAAGAGAGACTCACCTTGACAACATGTCCATATCGGCAGAAGTGTCGAGTAAGAAACTGATCAGTTGTATTTGATGCTAGTCCATCCAACCAAACACATGTCGTAGGCATGCTCTTTCCAAAACCCAGCTAAAAATGGAAGGATAAAATGTCAGAATGATGCGAGATAAAAAATAAATACAAGCAACTGCAAAAGTCAATAGTTCCATGTAATTATACAAAAAAATTTGGAAGATGTATCAAGTTAATGGGAATATTTATACCTTTAGTCTGTTGTTACCAAGGTACTCGCCATCCATCTTCTTTATGGCTTTGCAGACACTGGCAATGTCACAGTATTGTAGAAATGCATACTGTGGGGCTCCATTCACTTTTTTAATGTCAATGTCCTTTGGAGATAAAAAAAAAAGACATGTGTCGTAAACATGGTCATCTAAAAATGTGCAGCATTGAAACCAGATCATATGGCCAGATTCTAATCCACTTAATAAGAGTAACCTACCACTATTTCTCCAAAACGTTGAAAGATGTTAAGCAGGTCGTGGTAAGTGGTGGTCTTCTCCAGGTTCCCGATAAATAATGTCCGCGTGGCCTTTGGATGAAACTCGTCTATCCTCTCATCCAAGGGCCGAAACTCGTTTTCACTTTCTGTCTCTGAAAAAATGATTCCTCATTGTAACTTTGTTAATTTTGCCCATCATCACACTTATGCTGCAGTGCATTGTAGATCAGAACTTACCAGGGCCATTCCAGGCTGTGACGTCAATTTGCATGCCAAAAAAAAGCTTCCCCTTTGATGCTCCAAGTGCTTTCTCTTGGTCCTCCTGCTGGCGGAAAAATACAAGCCCATAGCGTTCCTCTAAAGCACCATGGATTTGTACAGATGTGACTTTTCCATGCTTCTTAAATTCATGGAATAAACCATCCTTCAGGCTTGTATCTGTAGTAAAAACATAAAATGGTTGATTTATTATGTGTACTAAAAAAAGGTAAAATTAAACTAGTGTTAATATTTGTTCAATAAAGTGCGTCTATACTTTATTAAGTATAAATATTTAAGTGCTGTATAGAAAAACATTGCACCAGTTCTTCTGCATTAAAACGCTCTCGTGCTCTAGTGCTTTAGTGATAGAGAAGCACCATATAACTAACCTGTTGAGCGCACAGGTAGATTTTGAACCTTGATGCCAAAGCTTTTACGTGGTTCATCCTTGTCAAGGGAGGACAGAGGAAGTGCTGAGGGTGCAGGTACAGCTGCCGACTGAACTGAACGTGCCGGGGAGTCATCACTTGAACTACTGCTGGAATCACTTTGGGAATAGAAAAACAGAAAAAAACTGTCAGGCTTGAAAACAGACAACATCATGTGACTAACTTATAGTTTAAAAGTCATTTTACTTGTGTTAATGTAACTGTTTTTCCCTTTAACAATGTCAGAGCTATGAATAGAGTCAATAATATTCTCTTTATAAGGTAATATGCATATGTGGTGGAATAAATGTTTGCAGAGCTATGCTGAAAGTTTTACAAATTCATCCTCTGAGAAATTCATATTTGATGAGAGCTTTATTTTAATGCACTGTTTTAATCAATTAATCTAATGCTAAAATTGTTCACATTTATTTTACCCGCCTAATGACAAAGTCAAAGCTGAAATGTAAAATTGTAAAAACATTACAAAATAACACAAACATAACTGCTCAGACCCTTTGCACTTGACGACGATACAAAGACATGGAAAGCTTGCATGCTTTCCATGTCTTTCTATCATTGTTAATATTCTGCATATTGACTGGAGTCCACCTGTAGTAAATGCAATCGCTAGTCATGAATTAAAAACAGGTCTCACAGATGTATTAAGAGCAAAAACCGAGCCTGTGTGGTGGAAGGAGCTTCCTGCAGACAGGGCACAGATCTGATGAAGGCTGTTAAAAATATCTGCTGCATTGAAGGTTCCCAAGATCACAGAGGCCTCCATTATCCTAAAATGGACAAAGTGTTGCACAACCAGGACTCTTCCTAAAGCAGTTTGCCCAAACTGAGCAATCGTGACAGAGGGGCCTTAGTAAGAAAGGTGATCGAGAATCCAATGGTTACTTTGGCTGTATGAAAATGAGAGACACTTCCGGGACAAGCATCTCTGTAGCAAACCGCCTGTCTGAGCTTTATGACAGAGTGGCAGGGAAAGACACTTAGACTTTCTTAGAGAGAATATAGGATTCTCCAGTCTGATGAAACAAAGACTAAACTGTTGAAATGTAAGGAGGAAAACAAGCACTCAAGGTCATCGCGTGCCCAATATCAACCCAATCGTGAATCATGGCAGTGGCAGCATCATGCTGTGGAGGTGTTTGGTTAGGACGGCGGTAAAGCTGAGCAAACATATAACCAAGACAATGCCAAGAAACACCACGTGCAACACGGCTCACATCAAACCCAACCTAATACTAACATTTTCCTAAATGTTGTTTTGGCTTCGTCATTTTGTCATGTCAACTGATTTTATCGAAAAGGCCACAAAATAACAAAATGTAAAAAAGGCGAGACCGTCTGAGTATTTCCTGAATGCAATGGACAGTACACAGTGACGCCTAGAAAGCGGAGGCAGGCATGGGAATGGTTTGATGAAAGAGATGCACGAGGCAGCCAGGAATCTCCATCCGTTTTTAGCGTGATGCGCGTGCAAAGGCTGCAAATGGGCTCTTTCTCATCCACAGATAAATATATATTCCAGTTTTGCAGTACAGCAGAGAGAAAAACACATTTGCATTAAACCTCATTCAATAATATCAAATGTGTTTTTCTCTCTACTGTACTGCAAAACTGGAATATATATTTATCTGTGAATGAGAAAGACAGCCCATTTGCAGCCTTTGCACGCGCATCACGCTAAAAACGGATGGAGATTCCATCTCTTTCATCAAACCATTCCCATGCCTGCCTCCGCTTTCGAGGCCCTCTGCTGTTTGTTTCCTTCTCACTTTCTCCTCCTGTTCTCACTCCCGGAAGCGCTGCTGACGGAGCCTGCCTGTGGGAGTGGGCAGGCAGCCAGCATTGGCCAGAAATTTCCAGTTCCAACTGGATCTCACGGAGGGGGGGAGCCATTGCCCATAGAGAGAGGTAGGCAGTGAGAAAAATATAGCAGCCGTCTTCTGAAATTCCCCCCGTAGCACTTCCTCATCAAGCCACATGTGTCGCTCCATGTCGACCAGAGATGTGGTGCAACGGCGGGGCCAGTGAACAAAAAAATAAACAGCTGACCATGCAGAGAAACTCTGATGTCTTTCAAAAATGCAAACCTCACATGCATTCTATGCACCCTAATCCTTTGACTTGTGTTATTTATTAACTGCTCATGCAGTTAATACTCAAACCATCTCATCAACAAATGAAAAGAAATTAATCTGCAAATATCACAACACAGCAGAGCACAAAACGGTAAATATCAAATTTAAAACAGAGCCAATACAAGACTGACTGGCATATACAAACAACAACAACCTGTCAGCCTCTGTCTGTGTGGACAGTGTGTTGTAAGACCAGAAACGAAACACACTCGCATGGCATGAATCATCTTTAAATGTATGATTATGATATGCTATCGATGAAATCTGTGTGATGCCATCTTGCAACACTTCTTATAAAAACTACAGCTTCTGCAAAGACCAATATTGTGCAACAGAGTGCAACAAAGTTTTTCTCAATGACCTCGTAAAATCTTGACTGGAAGTGTTTGGCAAATGAGAGGAAAATTGTAAACCTTGATGAAAATCTCATCCTTATTGTCTCAGAGATACACTGCTGTTTTATAACAAAAGCTAGTCGTGTACAGTGTATCTCTAGAACTGTGTATAACTGTATTGCACACAATCAGAAAATACACCTGAACAATAAATTGTATCTTACTAGATGTGTACCTCATACTACCACTGTTTCCTGAATCCAGGTAAGCAGCAGATGGATGGCCTTATTAATCTTCTGAACTAGTTCACTTAACATGGGACACACTCAGCAACATTTTGAGACTTACTCCAGTTTCTGTTCATGATTAGGATGCACAGCGGTAAACAACATCCAAGCATAGAATAGTGACAAGAGGTTCACTCACCTGCCACTCGTACTGCTGCTAGTACTGCTGACTGAGTCGGAACTGGAGGAGCGGCTGCGGGAGCCTGACCCACTGTGGGAGCGCGGAGGACGGGTAGTCTGACTGGCAAGTCTCTGAGGAGAAGGATTTTGCGTATGCGCAGAGTGTGGAGACCGACTACGGCTGTGGCGGTACGACCTCTCCCCGCGTCGACCCCTGTCCTCCCGGTAAAGGTCCCTGTGAACCACACTGGCCAAAGTAAATGGTTCCCTGGTTCGAGACTCATAGCGAGACTCGGGTGTCTCAAAGCGACAAGGGCTCCTGCTGTGGGACCGGTAGAAGCTGACCCCGCTGGATGCAGATCCTCCGCTTCCGCCCGCCGTGACCCCTGTTGAACCACTTGTGCCCGTGTTGCCAGCAACAGCACTAACAATAGTTCCAGCGACTCCAGACGACACGCTTGTACCACTTCCACTGGAGGTGCCTGAGCCGCTCCCTGCTGTGCTTAGAGTCCTCTCTCTTGCATCACGATAATAGTCTGTTTCATAGTGCCGCTGGCGGTCGAAACTGCTACCAGGACGCTCGTGATGTCCGTAGGTACTATGATCATAGGCCCGCTCCCGACTTTCAGCATTCCTGGAAAAAAGTTAGACAGAAAACAACACCACATTACACTTACATTAAGGACGTATAAGAAAGCTGCTTGCATAAGACAGTGGACAAACTAAGTTCTTAGGTGTCTCCGGTGGGGCTGCATTAATTAGAGACACGGGGAAGACGGCGCACTACTATGGTTTTAAGCATCTAAAAAGATGAATCTACCTTCCTGAAAACTGACCTACAAGGACATTTGCAATAGTGAATGTTTGAGATAACTGAGGATCAGGCCTTGCATGTTTTTTTTCTTAGAGGATAAGTGTATCAGATCCTTCTGCCACCAAACCAACCAATCGCTTTAATAATAAACAACGAATTTCAGGCATTTCTATTGACATTGACGTGTTGGCATATGCTTTAAGCAGATTCTGTTTTAACTTGACAATTCCCAATTCGGGCATCAAATAAATCCTCAGTATATCCTACTGTAATATGCAATACACTTTATTAAAAGCACAATCCATTACTATCGACATTTTGTTTGGCAAGCCATGCGTCCAGAGTTACGCTGCAGCTCATTACAACGTTTAATTGCAAGATTTAACAGAATGTCAGAAGTTTGTGTAAAAAGGGAAGTTTGGAGGTTATGATTTTCAAGTCTACTTGTCATGTCATCTGGCAACTATATCAAAAGCCACCTTTTTACGCGTTTCATCTGCAGGGCTTAGTTGAAGGTTTTTAGGGGTTGACGTGTTATTGCAAACAATTTGACACCACTTTTCCTGATAATAAAAACAAGCTATTTTACGAAGATGCGTGTTAGAAACTATGCAAATAACGACATTCTATTCAGACCTGTACACCCCCTCTCTGAATAAAGCAATCAATTTAATTTAGGAATACAACTGCTGTCATTACTGCAGTCATATTACCAAACTCCCCGTAATGAGTGGGACAGGACAGCAATTACCACTGTTTGAATTCAGATTCAATTATAATCAGCAAATTGACCATAATGTTCAGACAGAAGGCTGAATATGTCGGTTTAACAAAACAATTGATACAGACCCTCATTATACTTGCGATTGGAATAAATTCAAATTATGAAAAATTTAGAAGCACCAGGTTTTAATTAATAACAAGCCTCAACTGTCAATAATTGTTCAAACCTCCCATTCGTTATACCTGTGTGACACTGTAATATATTAAAACTGATATATACTTTCTGTGTATATGCCGATGTGGACGCTGAATGTGGTATCTTGGATTTCAGGTCATTAGGAGGCCATCGGATAAATAGCTAAGTAATAGTTAGTAGTATGAATGCACCTATATAATCATATAAATAACAGCTTTTTTGAGGCATATCCTTAAGGTAATGTAGTGTTCAAAACAGAAATGATGTAACATGTTTAAGAGGAAGAGTCAATACACAGGGCATCTCTTACAACCAGTGCTATAAAGCTCACATCATCTAACTGTGACATTCTTGGTTTGAGTCTGGGCAGGGACATAAGTCCCATTTTCCTGGTACAAAAAATCTTCAGGTCATGGCCTTCTCTCACCCACATATGTTCACTGAATAATATCCAATTAGACAAGTGAGGCTAAAATAATGTCTAAACCTGTAATCCAACGTTCTTGGTTCTATCTTATTTCAGCTTGATAACAAGCATTGTGTATAAATACAAAGTTCTTGAATTCATGTAAAATCACCTCATATAATTCCTCTAATAGTCTTCAATTATTTTTTCCTGACAAGTGATAGAGACCCTCAGATATGGATCTTGTATTGATTTATACCATCAGAGTGTTTTTTTTAATGTATCTGTCAGGGTGCAATTCTGAGTTCTACTTGTTTGCTCCATAACTGTTTATGCCAACAAAGATCTGTAAGTACAAAGCAAAGACATTTGCAACAAGGACAAACTTCTGAAACGGTTTACCTCATTACAGAGACCTGGCAGAAGATTGTTGCCCGATCTGTTGTGTTCAAAATGTCAAGCAAAGGTTTCTACTTAGTTCCTTCAGCAAGATATGGCATTTTTTTACACAATCTCTTTTGTTGTGTCTTTATTTTGATGATTTTCCAATTTTCTGGTGCTTCACACATGTTTGAAAGCTGAACAATGTGTTGTTTTCCTCAGAAGTTTCTTATTGCGATTGCCTAGTCTGGGATTTAAAGCGAACTGAGGATCGAGATATGTGAAATTCAACAGCAAAAACTGTTACTAAAAAGAGCTGCATGCATTTCAATCTGAGCTATAGAGGGCAACATGTGTTCAATCAGGTGCTGCTGACAGAGGGCTGCTGCCATTTCTCTGAAGATATGGGCTACGACCCACTTCCATTGCATCAAAGATGCCGTGTGACAGCCTGAAAGGCGTTTTGATAAATCATGCATCAGAGACATTTCTGAAAATGTACAAACCTGAAATATATACATAACTACACACATCTTATTGTCCATCAACAGGACAGGATTTGAAAAGGTTGCATTCATCCTCAAGCACAAACCTTTCGACCAAATATAAAACCCTTGACTAACTAGTTTTCTCTTTTTGCCTCATCCATTGAAAGCATCTTATTTTATTTGTGAATTCTCAGCCCAACAAAAAAACGGGACGGCACCTAAAGACAATTAGTGACCAGATTGAAAGATTTACAGGATTACCCACTGTGCAAAAAAAAAAAGACTGCTTGGGATATGCATACTCTTTGATACTTGGCTGGTGGATGTTGAGAAAATTGCTTTGGGAGACTAGCACTATGTCCGTATTCCACTAAGCATAAAGTACAGCAGGTCAGGGGCAAATTCTGTTTCAGTTTACTTGATTTAATCATCTGTGTGCAGGATTCATTAAAATCATCCATGGCATAACGGTGTCTGCTGTGAAACTGATGGATTACCTTGACCCCTAGATGCTTTCGAAAATGCTAATTTAGTGGTGCAGGCTCACTGCTCAATAGATAGCCTTCAATTTCGCTTAGACAAAACAGCTTTAAATTATTCATAGGGCTTACATGTAATTTGGTTTGAATTTTGTTTTGGCAGAGTTTCCATCAGTGTTAGATTATTAGTAAGCTCTGGTGCGTGCTAGGCACACCAACTGTTACAGGGTTACGTGATTAACATTATTGTGAGGATGCTTTCCAGCAGTATGCCAAAAAGGCTTCTTATGTGGAGGCTCAGTCACATGGGAGCAAAACATGTGTTTCAATTTAATTCGAAAAATGTCCCATAGCGTTGTGTGCAGCTTATTGTTGAAAATCCTTCTGCCATGCAAACTAAGCTTTAACTATGCAGCTGTGGAGCATCCTGTTGTCCATGCAGGCTACAGCACAAACCACAGTCCTCAGACTGTGCAGGAGGAGTAAACATTATTATTGGAGTTACAATATATTCTTGAAATAAACTGTGCTATAGGACTTTTTTTTGGACACTACATAGCAAAACCTGGTGGTGAAATGTCTGCTTTGGGGCAATTTAGTAAATTATACACCAGACATTTCAAAGTAATCCATCAAACAGATGCAACGATCCTGTGAAGTCACTACTGCCATTAATCAGTTGTGCTCATTGATTTGTAACAGAAATTAAAAGGGATAGCCACTGAAGTATGAATGGTTTAGAAAAATCTACAAACACATTTCTAAGTTTCTATTAATCGAATTGTAATTATTTTGTATTGACATCCTGGTTGTCAATCCAGTCAGGTCCCTTGGATGTATGCTAAACATATCTATGTACATATTTGCTGAAATGCTTAAAACAAGTTTTCACGCTGTGACAGCTTCTACAGGTTTTATGTTCTATCTTCCACATTTTACAATAGAAACTGCATTGCTGGAGCGCAAAATCCCTGATCTGAAATTAAGAATAATGTCTTATTACTGACAAATAAAGACATTTGATATTTTGTTTTTCGTTGAACAAACCATTTTGTCGGAAAAAATTACACCAGTTTTTGAGCTTTTTGTAACATTCCCAGTCTTTAAAATATCATTGGATTTTGACAATTGCACTGCAGCCTTCTTTTAATTTGTAATTTTCTATATTTTTCTATTTTTAAATAATTGTAATATAATGATATAAAATAGTAATTGTTACTGTTATTGCACAGTGTCTCCAATTTCTGTACACATATTGCTAACCTGAGTGTGTGTGTGTGTGTGTGTGTGTGTGTATATATATATATATATTTTTTTTTTTTTTTTTTTTTTGCACAGTTCAATCCTTATGTCATATTAAGTCAGTGTTTATGTATTTCTTTTTCCTTTGATCACTCTGCAATTTGGATATATTGATTATAAGGACAACAGGGGACAGGAGCCGAATGTAGGGTCAGGTAAGAGGAAGAAAAAGGAAACCATATAAAGGCAAGGTGCAGATTTCTGCATTTAGACACACAGATAGTCATAATAGTTTATGTTCCAGCTACTTCGGTTAGTGGGGGAAACGGAGAGAGACAGGGGTTTAAACTAGGGGGTTAGAGAGGACAGCTAAAATACGCATGGCAGGACATACCAACCTTTTGAGAGAGTGGTAACTTGAACTATAATTCCAAATACAATCTAGGGAGACAGAACTTTGTGAGCAGAAAAATGGGCAAAAATGTTGAGTGGAGGGGGAAAAAAATTAAGAAAAAATGTGGAAAACGTAATCCTCATCCTCAGGGCAGGAGACCTTGTGTGCATTGATGTGTCCGTTTGAATAGAGAACAAAAAAACAAACTTGGTCGCGTACAGATCCAGGTTAGGACATTGTGTATGATGGAAAATGTCTACTGGAGTCAATATCCATCCGAAAAAATCTGTGTGGCACATAAGTCCAGTAAATAAAAAATATGTGAAATCCAGGAGTCAATCTTCAGTAAGTACTGCAGTATTGATTCCCCAACAGCAATAATGGAAGTGATGTAAAAATTAAGCCTTTCATCTTAATTTGTGTAGTCCTGCACATTCCAGTTCAGACAAAATGTGCATAGCAGTAAAATAGTCTAATTCCTTTGGTAGTGGAAGGGGGGCCATGACAGATTAGGAATAAAGATGATGTCTCTCAAAGGAAATCCAGTAGCGCTGTAGTCATTCCCAGGATGGAAGACTTTCAGTTTTGAAGCTCTTGGATGCTCATGTCTGTTGTCAACCCGTGATCTCCTTCACAAGTAGAAGAGCCCACATGCAGTCAAAACATGGGCCGAGAAATGTAGTTTGTGGGTGATAAGTAGTTCTCGGATTCTGTTTTATTGTATCCACGGTTTAGTTATAGTTCCACATTCAGGAAAGTAGGTATAATCCACAGACATGAGGTGAGGTTATCCCCCAGCAGTGTAGATGGCACCACTTTCAAGTCAGTTTCCAGCATTCTTCTTTGAACTGTAAGATCCAAAGATAGTCCATCTTGGTTCTCAGCAAATCTGCGAGTGTAACTTGTTGAAAAATAAAAATTATCTCCACACAAATAAGGCAGAAAAAAAAGTCATTTGCTCACTTGTTTCTGTGGTCTCAACTGACTTGAATCACCAGCAGGGGTCTCCCAGTACTCAAATAAAATTGGAAAAAAAATTAAAAGAAAGAAAGCACCAAGAGAGTAACCCATACTCTAAGCTTGATAGCATATCCTTTTGGTGTCTGGCCAGTGTTAATCCAACAGTGGGGAATACATGTCCTGTGTAGGGTTATCCACATGACTCCAGCCCACAACAGAAGTGACACCACAATGAGGTGTATACGATAAGTGAAAACCAAATTAAACTAATCCAAAAAGTGGTTTCTTATATATATCATATATGCACTGGGCTGTTTTACTATATAAGGACAAAGGGTGACATTAATCCATCGATGGGGCACGTAACTCCAGATTAGGGGAATCCCAGGGATGGTTGATGGACCACTCTCTCTTTTTCTCTTTTTTGCCTGTCCCTCTCTCCAGCAATCTCCAATAGTCCTGGAAAATTTTACGATATCCAATCTTTGCCACGTATTATCCGCAAATGATATATCCACCTCACAGACATGTTTAAATGCATAAAGAGAATCCCCAACAGCCATTTAAACGATTGACTATTATTTTTTGTATCAGATACACAACTGCATAAAATTGCTCTCAGCTAAGGAATATCTTGGCATCTACCTGTAAATATGAATCCAGGCATCCCTAAAAGATTTAATTCTTGAGCATGAACTTGTTTTCTCCTCTTTAAACCCCAAAGAAGTAAATGAATAGACGATGGAAAGATGCCATGGTTCCCCCTGCCTTCAGAGAAACTTTGTCCACTTACCCGTCTAGTCTGCGTTCATAGCGTCCATCTCTGCTGTGGAGGGACGTGGGGGGTACGTATATGGCCCCCCCTGCCGCCCTTGTGAACCCTGATACATCCCGGCCACGAGAGCTTAAGGACAGACTATCGTCCAGTGCCCTCGCGGCACTGGGAATTGTGCCTGGTTCATTGTAATCAGTACGCAGGTCTCTGTCCCCCATCTTGTTGATTGCATTATGGGCCTTCTGAGCACTTTTGATGTCCACAAAATCCACAAAGGCAGCGACTCCACCTTCTGAACCCCGCTTCGGCAGGACCTTGACACTCTCCACACGTCCATATCTAAAGAAAGCAAAACAATATGGGTTCATCACCAGGGTTCCAAATGCAACTGTGTTTCAAGCAGCATTTAATTTATTTTTTTATATAAATAGGAGGGGGGGGGGCGAGAGATAGATAGAGAGATAGAGAGATAAAGATAGAGAGAGAGTGATCTTTCAAGGCAAGGTATCCCAGCAACTGGATGTGAATGGTTGGCACAATGCATGTCAATAAATGCATACATTTCCGATATAAGCATGTTTTGTTGGAGAGGGGTGCTCATGGAAAATTACAAATCTGAATTTTTGGCATCATTTATAAAGACATATTCCTGAAAAAAATATATATAATATGCATCAATGTCTCTTTAAATACCAAAGGTAAAAACACCTTTTTGCACAATGCTAAAAATATAAAATTGATCCTCGTTTTATCCGAAACTTAAAAACGGATAAAGCTGCAACGATGTTTTGAGCAGCGGGCAAATTAACCGTTGCTTCCACATTTAACCCGTAAAAGGACAGACAAAAATACTTCGCTATAGGTGATGGATGGTGATTGACTGCTGGGAAAAGCTATTGCATTGAATTGAATTTCCATTAATTTTACAGAGCCTGCAATCATCTCTAAAGGCTCATTGTCTCCCAACCGGAACGTGTCGGGATTGTATCCTCGCCGTTCGAGAGAGACAGTGGGGTGCCCATGAATGTATTGGCCTGTCCGTTCCCAACATTGAACAGCCGCCGACGCCATTTTAGAAAAGCTGTTCACACTGCTTACTCATTCTGCCGCCCCCCATCTTTAGTGACTTCTATCACACATCGGGGCTGTCATGCACCTGCACACTCCGTCCACCTCTGGCTCAACGCTGGAGCTGAGGCGGCTCGCGCAGAGGGACCGGCCCTCACACTACTGTGCTCTCCTCCGCTATTATAACATGCAGTCAGCCCACGTCACCCCCCGAAACATCACTGTCCGGACCAATGTAAATAAAAAACACACACATAGGGTTCCCATTATTGTGTGTGCCGCGAGGCTGCATGAATCAGACAAGTACCATATTTGTCGTTCCGCCGCTGCACCCGTCTGCCGTCAAGAATAAGGACGACACGGTGCAGATCATTCAATGATTACTGTCTGTCCATGTCATTTAAACTGTCCTAAATGCTGTTGGACAAATCATGCACCTTTCGATTGTGGTTTTTATCGAAAAAGACGTGTATCGTTTTTTGTTTTTAATTCAGCAGCTTTTGTACAATATGCGACGCCTACACCATAAAAAAGGAATAAGAAAAAGAAACAAACGCATCGGTGCTCATATACGTGCAGTGAGGTGAGAGGGGCAGACAATCGTGGGAGCCACACAAACACACACTCCCAAAATCATGTTCACATCATATTCCCCGTCTGGTGAGGGCAAAAACGAGCTGGAAGACAATGCATGGGAGTGCGTGTCTGGTCTGCCTCTTGAGCTCGAACAATAAGCAGCAGAGCTGTAGCTCAATGATTGAAATGTCAATATGTTTTCTGATTTCCCTAGAATCGGACGGGGGTAGTGCAAGTCAGCGGCTCGCGTGTTTGTCCTGTTGACATAAAGAACCATTTTTCTGTCCATACACGCACTAAGTAGCCAGTACACACTGCGCGACAGTGTTGTCCATCAGTTAACACGCAGCGCTGAGTTCAATCACAGCCCAGGTTTGCAACAGTGTTGCGGCGCGGTGCCTTCGCACCTCGATGGTTTCGCACACTTGTTTCGGGGTTTAACACGCGCAGCATAACAATGTACAGTAGCTACACTGACTACAGTGCACACTGGCGGACACACGGTGTGCACACTTCGGGCTGCAAGCGGTGACCTGACAAACTCGCAGAGTCAAGTGAAACGCAGGAACCAGAAGCACACAAGCGAACGCAAACACTCGGTGCCACAGATGCATGCTGCTAAACGCACTGCTCGCGGGGCGCGAGCAGCAGCTCGCTATGTATTCTCAAGTTTGTTTACACTGTCTGCGTTTTATTGGCCGTCGCCAAAAAAAATTGCTTAAGAAAGGCTCTAAAAAGTCCAACAGTTACTTGGCGGGGGGGAAAAGTCGAAGTACAACGACACTACATGAAAGCACACAGGTGAAGTTATCGCTGGAGCCTTCGGGTAGGGAATCGTGTCGAAATGGCAAAACCATATGTCCGCTGGGGCTGTGTGGTTAAAGCGTGCAGGTCGCCTGCTTCTTCTTCTGTTTTTTAGCTCAGATGCAGCACAGTGTTGTTGCGTAGGGACGGCTGACAGCACAGTTGCCAAATGGGACTTCGCTACAGAGGAACCTCATGCTTCGTCCAGACTTCACTAAAATGTGTCACAACAGAGATGCTGGCCGTGCACACGTCGTTCCATTGCAAAACATACACGCACATACATTTGCATATACACACATGTGCATATATATGTATACACACACACATTTATACGCGCATAAGGGTTCGTACTCACCGCTTAAAGTGCTCAATGATTTTCTCTTCTCGCACATTTTCGGGTAGATTTCCCACCCATAAATGTCTGGTTTCCCGGACCATACTGTGTGCTCCTGCTGCCCGATCATACAGATGAGTGGGCTATGTCAAGTTCCTCCCGTGCAAAATAGAAAAGGGTTGCAAAGTAAATGTCCGACAAGAGTAGGGGGGAAAATACGCTCGGCGTAAATCATTGACTGGTCGTTGTGACCCAGTATAAACCATTAGGCTGGATCCCCCCGCACGCTGTTTGATACTGTTCACGGTTAAAGCGCGATCTTGCACCTCATGAACGCGCCCCGGACTGTTCCCGTGACTAGGCGCGTCCCTGACACCATGCGACCTTTGGATGTCGAAAGAAAGCATGTAGCTTCCTAAAAAAGATGCAGCAACTTCGCTTGTAATGAGAGGCTCACAGCGCAGGCGTGGCTTTGTGTGTGAACTTTTTTTTCCCTCCCCGATGAGCTAGTCTAGAGGCCGTGCGCATGCGTGAGAAAACCCCTGGTTGAATGTTGGTGCTTCGACTTCTGAGAGTCTTTGACTCACAGGAGGATCCCTTCCGCACTGGTTGGATATGGTGATGCAGGCTCAGGCACTTTGCATATACTGAAATCAAATTACCCCGAGTTTGATGTCGATCGCCTTTTTGTTTTACTTTTGGTAAATTTCAGAGGAAAAAAACAAGTTCACAATCCCAAAAGATCAACTGAACTGTAGGAAAAGCATGTTCAAAATAATGGATGGATTGTTTACTGATTGTGGATTTTTTTTCGTTAAATGGAATAATACTTAATAAGCAGTACTATATCATAGTATGCAAAGATTCAGTCATACAGGTTTGATGAGTTTAACAATGACGTGATGGATACTTGGATGCAGAATCTTTTGTTTGTTTAAACATTTAACAGTTGTATCCCTTTGACAGGAATTATATATAAATGGATGACAAATGTACAGAAAAGAGCAGGGAAACATAAAACATTTAAATGCTTTCAAACTTAAAGGTTTAATGAGTAAGAAAATAATATGAATCATATGCTATGGTGTACACAATGATCAGATTGCAACTAAACACTTACGTGAAATTTTGGAGATAGATTGAGCTCGGATGAATTATCATCAAAACACTAAACTAGAAAATAGACTTGTATAATCACTTTCTGGAGTCTATTAAAGTCATTACTGAGAAGCAATGTGCTGTTTTTTCCTTTAGTTTGTCACATATCTCCATTATGGTACATTCACTAAAGGGCTCAGTTTACAAGTCTGTAACATTAGGCAAAGTTTTGAAGAGGGGAACGAAATCTTATAAATCTTGAAACTTATAAAGTATATCACAAACTAAAACTGAAATATCAGATCCAGTACAAAGTAATATTCACAAGTAAGAAGAAGATGGGGGATTTTTAAAGCATTCAATCAAACAAAATTGCTGTTGCATGTCAGTTAGGTGACCTCATATATCTGGAGGAAAAAAATCCTAGAGCAGTCATTACAATTAAAATATCACTTTAGGTATTGCTGACTGATATGATGAGACACTGTCACAGTACAGCCAAGAAGAAATAAATGGACATTCATGAACATTAAATATTATTCCCCAACACTTAATAGAATGATATATGATATTATTATACACTAATTTATGCCTGTATATAAACCTTAGATGTGTCAGACATCATATTTACATATATGTATGGCTCACTCTTTGAAATGTACCCACTGTCTGCAATATGCTTGTGAAACTGTTGGTTTGTTAGGTCAAACAAAGATTATTTACCTCTAGGACTTCTCGTGGGTGGCCAAATGGCATGGAGGCTTTTACTCGAGAACTTTAACCTGGTATAAGGTATGTTTGAAGCTAATAAGTAACATGCCTGTCCTAAAGTCCAAGATACCGATGGTGATAAGCACTGATGATAAGTAGGCTTAAGTAAACCCTGCACTCTCTGAATGTGTCTTCTGTGAACACCTTTATAATATTGCATTTGTATATGTTTGATTAAAATATATGTTCTATTGAATTGTCTCATCAGTATGTGCTGTCTAAAGCTGAATGTGACGTCTATCATGAGGTAGAAAAAATAACCTAATTAGATTTATGTTTAAAAAACCTCTGTTACTACACAACTCTGCTTTTGTTGCTATATTAAGCACGCGCGTTATGGGAACAAGTGCGCTTGCGTCAATATGCGGTAACGAGGGACACGCAGGAGCGCAGTGCGCATGCGTCCTGTTTGCCTATCAGATTAGGACAGACAAGTCTGCAACTCTCCGGAGGAGGCGAGATTAAGCACTCGGCCGCTCCGGTGGATACAGCCACTTTGTCTGGGTGCTCAGCGAGAACGTGCTCCTGTGGAATTATATTCAACCCTAAACCTAATAAACCCGTGGGAGTACAATTTCCTATTTTGGTGGATCGACAAGACACCAAATCTAAAGTTCCTCGTCAGTGATTTCCAAACCTGGATTATTTTGGAAACTGGACCGCCAGGCCAATGTGTCCACTGTAATCGCACAAGCTTTTTTTGTCCACGGAATAACGGGACTGAAATCACTTAAAATCCTCTCCTGGAATATGTTTCTGTCAATTATCAGCTCTCAATAAAGACACATCTAATGGGCAAAACGCCGGCGTCAATGTGTGGATGTAATCCGACTGGTGTCACGAGAACCTCTACATGATCACAACAAGCTCTTAATACTGAGACAATGTGGCGCAGAGTCGCCTGTAATGGCGCTAACACACTCCCTCGTCTTAGACAGACCTCGTAACAGATAACATCGTTATTTGTGTCCGCAAACATTGCATGTCATCCGATGATGCTTTTCACTAATGAAAAACGGTCTTTGTTCGACGGCGCAAAAGTCCGAGTAAAACAAAGTAACCCAGCCTTTTCTTTGTCTAACGCCATTTTGTGTGCGTTTAAAGCACTAACGCTGTCGTCAGCCATTTTGCCTTTTCTTCTCAACGAGCAGGAAACATTCGACAAGGCAGATTGACGGAAGAATATCAACTGGCTCTCACATAACAATGGGAATAATCTCACCGACAATATGATATAAATAAGATTACACCGCACGTAACTATGGAGTTATTGGTTGATGGCCAAAACACATTAAATGTCGATGGTGGCCACTTTTATCCGCATTTTGTGAATTAACATAACACCAGTATTAAAACCTGGATGTGACCTGTGAGACAATCTGAAAAATGTACCACCTTTCAGTTTTTAATCATATAACGTGGACTTTTATGTTTATTTGAATCTAAAGGCACCTGTTTAAGATATATGTGTGTTTGTGTGTATCACGGTTTTGTTCTGTATCTTCCTATTGCCTAAACGTAATTACATTGCATTCTTTAGCTTTGAAGTGTGTTCTTCCTCCTTACACACTACTGATTACTGGTTGAATTTGAATTACCTCCTTAGATACAGCTGAGAATAACAATAGCAGTAAAATCCTGCCTTTTCATCATCTGTTAGTTGGCCATGGAAAGGGTTACAGCACCCGAGGTTCATTGAGCCCCACAGGGAAAATATGGGACAGTGGATCTTGCCAAAATATCTCCCAAGGTTACAGCGTTAATTCAAACAAGATGTCAAATATACTCCTATAATAACATCCCGAACTGCAGGTCTGTTGCCTGAGTCAGTGTTGGTGAACTGAGAAATGTTGATTTATAAGTAATATATAACGTCTGTCTATACACTGAGGATGCTATTATTATTCAACACTGAGGCAGTCGTAGTTAAAAAGCTTAGTTTGTAAATACAGCTTACCATGCCAACTCATCTTTATCTAATACCAAATTGTTGTAGAAGACCTTGAACACATTTTTGCAACAAATGGGTTTTCAAATCACACATTGTTCAGAAAAAGGAATCGGATTTTTTAATAAAAAATATGACATTCTAAGTAGAAAAGCATTGATTGTTGGTCCTGCCTTAAGATTTACTAAGCAACCCATTTGTAAAGTGTCATGTTTTAAAGGTCATTGAGTGGTTATCTCTGATGCTCCTTCTCCTGCACCTGTGATTTTGGTCCGCGGCCTCTTTTTGTGTAGTCTGTATAATCCTCTTCATCCTATATCCACACAACAAACATGACCGATGAAATTCATGACACCAACTTAGTATGACATTAGATGATATGGGAGAGTATGAGAAAGCTGCTATAGCTGCATCAAGAGCATAATCTCTGGGTAGTCAGTGTATCTCACACTGCTCCTCTGGGTGTTATTAAAATCAAAAATATAACAGAGATTTTTTTAACAGTTTTTAAAGCAAACATGGGAACATATACTGCTACAATTCTTTTTAATGTTCAGTCTCATGTGGGGACAGAGTCTAATGAATGCATTGATATTCTGCTCCAGTTTTTGACTGTCAATGGGCAGAAAATGCTTTTGGCCCTTTGTGCTGCTTCGGGGGAGACTCACTGACCTGTAGGCATGCTGCATCCAGCAGATCCTTAGTGGGGATTAGACAGCTGGCCTCACCCAGGAAACACATTAAGATGTGGATCACGTCAGCCCACCGTCCAACAGTCAGCATCAGGACAAGCAAACCCCCGAGGCGAACCACTATTGCATTCAGGACGGCTTGGCTCCTGGGCAGACGGTGCTGCTCCTCTGCAGATTTAAAAGGCAGGTTTGTACAGCAGTTAAAACTGTGTGATCAAATAAGACCAGAGGAAGGAAACAAACAGATGCATTCTTTTCTGATAGATTTTTTTCAGATGGGTCCATTGTATTACACTGAACGTCACATCTGGATTTATCAGTGTATGATGGGCATTTCACCACAATCTTTTAAAACAGAAACTTTCATTTTTTTCCGTGTGTTTCTCACCCTGCATGTACACAACCAACAGTGTGTAACAGATAGTCAATGGTGTCCAAAACTTGAGGGCCTCTGTTGCAGAGAGGAAGTGTTGGTTAATGATAGATACTGCTGCAACCACAGCCACAGAGAAGGTGATGATCATAGCCTTGCACAACATGGGCAGCAGGCAGCGGCCGGATGTGAGGAGGCCGATGCATATGCCACAGTAACGCTGGGAGCTGTGGAGCTTGTAAAGAGGCACGACATGATGCAGCAGGCGTGTGGCCTGCCTGGCCAGGAACCAGCTGAGTGCCGCTGCCAAGAGCAGGCATAGCCAGCGCTGGGACGCCTCCTCGTGGAGAAAGTGCAGACTGCAGCTCAGAGCACAGCCCAGAGAGAACTGGCTCTGAACTAACAGCTGCTGCAGAAATCCTCCGGAGTCCTGAGGGAATACGGGGGCACATGATTGAACAAAAGGGACAGATGAATAAAATCGGGCTCTCGTGACGGTCTGTTGGTTATAAACAGGTGTCATTATGACACACAAAGATCCGGAAAGGAACTCAGCAACATTGAAGAGTAGATACAGCACGTGAATCCAATGAAAACAGTTTTGAGTCAAACATATATTTATTTTTGTCATATAATTGGTTTCTTACTGATCCAGCAGTAACCAGTCCAGAGACTGCCCGTAGACAAAATTCTAGTACCACCAAGGAAGAGACCCGGGAGCCCACCACAGCCAGTAACCCAGTCACAGAGAAGAACTGGATAGTCCCAGTAAGTCCAGTTTTTGTTCTCCATTGATGACTGGGTCTCTTCTGAGTGGACGTGTTTTTATGTTTTTCATCATCCAAGCTGTGGATTGTGCAGAGAAGGGAAAATGGAAACAGCACCAAAACAGAAGCACATTGGCAAGAATGGTGAAAATCCGAAATCTTGCTGACTTGCAGAGTTTTCATACAACAAAATACACCAAATTCACCTTCAAACGCAGATCTATTTAAAGGCAATTTCCTCACCTCTCTTCCTTTAAAAAGAAGTACACTCTCATCAGGGAGCATAGCACAGAGATCCCACACGCGCCGACCAGACCTGCAGGTCACACAACGCGGCTTGCATTTGAATAAAACACTTCAGCCACTGGTGCAGTTTAGAAACAGCCGGTAGTGATGTGGGTCAGAGAAAAGGAATGGAGGAGAAGCTCACCTTGAAGTAAACAATGGAGTGGATTTGTATCGAGGGTCAACCATCCTGGTACGAAGTAGGAAGTCGGGAGAAACGACGTGATGAAGGACAACATGGTACCTTTGCCTTAGAAGAAAAATATCAATTTACAGCTCAGAGGTTTTACAAGAATCCTTTTTTTTCCTTTTCAGGAAACATATTTTTTTGGTTTCTTAAGATCGGGTCACAAAAATGTTAAGTATAAGCTCCGTTCTGCTGTTTATTTAGTTTGCCTGTCTGCTCCATGTCCTGTACCAAAGGTCATCTGAGCCTTGGCCCTCCACAGCCTGAGTCATGAACAAGATAACGTGGGCTATTGCGACATGGGAGATACTTTACACTCTAAATTGATGGCAGGAATTAGTTACAGTGTCCTTTCACAAGCGACGCTTTAAAAATGTTCCGACATCAACGTTCTCCTCATCCTTTCCTTTTTGTTATTATAATGTACCCAATCTTACCCAGCGCAACACTTTTAAACCAAGTTGGTTCACATATTTTAAGTTGCAAATCTAAAAATAATATGATGATTACACCAAGAGTGAACTGATTTATGCTAGTTGCCTAAAGGTAGCCATCACTGGACTGGACTTTTTGAACATCATATCGACACTGGTTGACTGGGAAAAGCTCTGATCCCGCTCCCGCTATGATCTTAGGATTACACCCCGCTTTTTATGAAACAAACCTGAGTGTCCCACTGTGGGTCAAAGTCCTATCCAACATTACTAACTGTATCCAACAATTATTTTTAAAAGCAGTGAATGTGTAACTTCTAGTGTATGGTGTTGAAGACTTTCAGCGATCTGCCTATGGTATTTTTTTGAGTTACAAAGTGATTTACAAAGTGTCATGCTGTCAAGATATTTGTACGTGCTAAGAGACTTCTAGAGCTGGTGTTTAAAAAAGATTTTAATCCAATTTTGTTCCACATAATAATTAACAATGCTTGTGCCATGCAAATAGTATGTCATGTAACAGTAGCAGGCAACATTATCGATGGTTGCAAATGTAAGCGTGAAAACATACTGGGGATCTTATTATCCCACAGGAACCCACCACAAACTCCATATCTTTGACACGGCGCTGCAGAGGAACAATGTAGTCAATCTGAAACAACCTCTCACTTCCTTGCAACGTGGAAAGACTACCAGAATGGTGCGTCAATGAAGAAAGATGGAGAATGGATTTTTTTTTTTTTTTTACAGTCGATTACAACACAGCTGAGTCGGGGTTAAACTTAACAAGTGAGCTATAGAGTGAGGCTGCTGATCTAATCCACAGAGAATCCATTTTTTCTGGAGTTTTGTTATCATGGTGCAACAAACATATATTGCTGATCATGTCACTCATGAACATCTGCATTTAAAACAATAACATTTGCTATTTATGAGTGGTTATGTGCTGAGAACAGGGGCAGACAACAAATGAAAGCCAAATGCAACAGTCCAACCCAAACTACAGAATAATGTGTATAGGTCACAAACATTCCATCAGCAAAACTCAATCTTGTGTGTTCAAACCATGTGTTCAATAGACAATCATACATGTTTGGACTGTTGCAGCTCTGATAAGCTACATGATGTATCATGCTCATGATTCACAGAGTGGGGACCTATGTTTTCTGGGCTCTCTCCTCCACGTATAGTTGCATCTGTAACGGGCAGAGAACAATCAAACATCAGTAAGCATGGGAGCTTTCGAATGTGTTATCATTAAACTTTTTTTTTAATGACCACAGAATCAGTATATTGTGCATTCAAGTTAAGTGTAATTCTGAACAGAATTAAATGTTGACCTGTATTTCTTTCTTTGACTAGTAACACTGGTTAAGGAATAGGATTTTTCTGCTCACCTTTACGATGTCAGATGTCATAGTCTTCAGTGGGATCAGTCTAGGCTCCTGCATGTGGACTTCCTGCTCATCAGCAACTATCCATGGAAAGTCCTGAATAGGACCGTGCACAAATGTGACACAACACATCTATGTCATTATTCTGTTTTTGCAGTGTTTTAAAAACATTACCTTGATGACTTGAACCTTCTCCATGTTGCGTGTGGCAGCGTCTCTGGTATGTACCAATACTGTAAATGAACACCCTTGTGACAAAAAAAACAAACATGTCACACAAATAGATCTATGATTTTTATCAAAACCATTTTGTTGTTTGCACTTGTTAAGAAGCTACATAGGTTTCACAGCTTAGTACAACTCGCTTTCCCCCAATTGCACATGAGAATCAATGATCAAAGAATACATTGCATACAATGAGCTAGTGCACAAGAGAGGAGGAGACATGTTACATGGGCTGTACCAAACACAGAAGTAACTAAGAACAGTTTCACCAAACGGAATTTTAAAATATGCAAATGTTTCAGTCTTATGAATAAACTCCACATAAAATATCAGGAATAATACAAAATACTTATGCCTATATAGTAGTTTACAAATATGGTATGAGCTTGTATATTTATCTGTATTATACTTCTTAAGTAATGTTGTATGAATTTACCTGGTGGGTTATTATTTAAAACAGCATCACACACACTGATCTTCAGGATAAATGCCCTCAGCAGCTGCTCCACATGTGAAAGCAAAGTGTCAGAGCTGTAAAGACCAAAGCATAAGTGGGGTCTAAAATCAAGATGACAACATATCACAAATCAAGCATGTTAATTCTGCAAGAGTGTGTGAGGGAGACATGTTAAAATGTATTTCTACATAAATAGATAAATGAGGTGAAAACCTGATGGACAAGAGCGTAGGCTGGGAAATCTCAAATACAAATCTCTCTACTGGATGATGTTCTTTGTCCATGATGACCACCACCACTTTTTCTGCATCATTCTGGGAGAGAAATGCAACACTTCAGCTGAGGTGACACATGTAAAACTAAACCATCAGCTTCATATATCTCTTACCTTTTCAATGAGTGGCTTTACACAGTGCAGTGTGTCTTGGATATATTGATTCAGCTCTGGGTGACATGACATCTAGAAATTAACACATCAAAAAACAACGACAAAAAAGAACAACATGCCAAATATAAGTCGATGTCACTTCTGACAAACTGGGAGCATATAACAATTAGAGTTATCTCATTTATCGGTACCTGCACAGGTACATTGTATTTCTTTCTCTTCTGAAATATTCCAGATGGATAAACTTCACGGACATACAGGATGAGATGAATCGCGACCTCCAGGAACTCGCAGAGAATGTCAGCAACCACTGAAATCAGATGAATCCAAGGAGATTGTAATACAGTAAATCACAATCCAGTCACAGCAAACCCAATTCCATGTTTACGCATATGCTTTCCAACATAAACTATGTTAAACCATGTGTACGTCATGCAGTTCGTCAAATGTTGCCGTATATAGCTAGAGGACTGATGTCTGAAAACGTCAAAATAGTTTGGTTGACCTACCTTGTCCGAAGTTGAGGTCTTGCCTTGTTAGTGTGGTCATTTTATCTTCTTCAGAAGGGGCCAACTGAATCAAATAGCAAATTTTCCAGCTGGCTAACGGTAGCAAAGCAGCGGTGTGTCAAGCCGTCATTTTTTCAGAGGTGTGCAGCTGGCAGGAGTGAAATGTCAGTTTTAACATAGATCTGACAGAAACGCTGAGGCACAATTACAAACGACGACTACTACCCCGCCGTTGATGGCGCATCGCCTCGTCGCACATCACAGACGTCAGTCATTGTTTACCAGCGGCTTGCCGTCAACTTGTGATGACGTCACATTTTGTGATCGTGTATATATATATATATATATATATATATATATATATATATATATATATCTCTCTCTCTCTCTCTCTCTCTCTCTCTCTCTCTCTCTCTCTCTCTCTCTCTCTCTCTCTCTCTCTCTCTCTCTCTATATATATATATATTAGGATGAACAATTGTAATATATTTGTTTTATATGTGTATTGTTTACCTGGTCCCCTAAAGTATATTTATATTTTAAGTAAAACCGTTTTTTTGTATAGCTAGATTCTGTGGAACCCCTCCCGACGCCGCCCTCGGTTACTTTAAAACCAATCATCGATTTGAAAAGGGAATTACCTTTCGTGTATTCATCACTTTCAAATTTAAACTTACCAAAAAAAATACCAGGGCTTTTGTATGTTTTGTCGACAAATAAAACTTTAAAATGTGATGCTTACATTATTTGAACTTTTTCAATACAACTGGCACAAAAATCACTTCATTTGAAGAGTTGGAAAAAGTTCAATACGTAGATAAGGTAAGGACGAGACTTCCATTACCAATTTCTACTTCTTTTATTCTATGCAGATACGTAATAACATATACAGTACATGTTCATATTTCCTAATTGTCAATGTGTGATCTAGGCTAGGGGTTACTGCTTGTAGGGGGCAGACTCAGATAAACCGCAATATAAATGCAAGATTATTAATGGTTCAACAATTTCAGAAGACTGTAGATGTTTTTCAAGCTAATACTTTTTTGTGTGTACATTATTGCAATCAGAACACAGTATTTCATTTGTTTATGCAGTGTAACAATCATTAAACTCCACATTTCACTTTTTTTCAGTTGCAGATCCCTCCAACAACTTTTACAACAACAATTACCCTACACTGACCGTTTGCTGTATATATTTATCAGATATTTAAACTGTTCATGGCCCCTTAAAGGCAAATGGTAAAACAATGTGACCACTGATCAACGCATAACGTGGGTAAGTCTTGATAAGCAAGGACAAGCACGAACAGTGGTCACATCGTGGATCATCACGCCGCCGTGAGATCAGCGGGTGTCGGTCCTATTGCTTTTAGCTGTTAGTTCGAACCTACACGGTGCATGGTTCTAACCATAGGTTTAAGCTTTGATCGACGCTCTCGCCGCCTTCACCCCTCACTCGTTTTGGATGGATTGATCGTATTATTACTGCATCTCCATTACTTCGTTTTAACAAAATAAGATGTTGGGCAACCCCCCCTTTTAAAAAAATAAGATGTTGGGCACCCCCCCCCCCCCCTCTCTCTCTCTCTCTCTCTCAGCTTGTTTCAGAGGAGACGTTTTGGTTACGCACGTCTGTCCTGCTTTACCAGTCTGCACGGTTTAGCGCCGGTCATTGTGTAGTCTTACTTTTGATTGAAAAATGTGAAGGTATTAGATGCAGAGTGGAATACCTCACGCTTAATTTGACTCTATGGACTATATGATAAACTAAAGCACTCCGTATTTGGAACGTATAGCTGCATTTTAGGTAGGCAATCCAACTTAATAACAACTTAATAATATTTGTAGCCAGCATGTCTGGCCAATGTAAGTAACAACCTCTGGGCCAGAGGTTGGTACCTTATACAGCAGCACTTCACCGAACAGGATTAATAGAATATATGATCCAACTTTGAGGGGACTTTTACAGAAGGTAGGTTATTCTGTCTAAGAAAACACGATCTTCCACCTTCAAACCTACTTATGGCTTTTAAAGTGGACTAAACTACTACTACTTAAGCTTTCAGCCCAGTGTTGCTTTTGTTGTCAATACAGTTTGACTGGATTTTTAAAAACTATTTTTATGTCAGATGACACTGAACATATTGGAATGTTCAATACAGAACACTAGCGGCTTCCCCCTCATTCCAAATCAAAATTGCATTGTTTAAAAAGCTCTAACTTATGCTATTATTGATGCAAACCATGTGCTGCTGCTCACATTTTTAGAAAATATCTCTAATATAACATTTATATGTAACTATATATGAAAGTTGACCTATATTCTCATCCTTTGCCCTGCCCCCACAGTCAGTTATCTTTACGGCAGGAGTAAAGCATAATTCTTCTGATATTATCTTCATGACAGTTTAAATATATTGTCTTGTTTGCAGGCCAAAACTGTGCAAGAAATGCCTTTTTTGGAATTCATAGCTGGCAGCATTTCAGGTAAAACCTTTGTCACAGAAAAAAGACAGCATTTATTAGTATAGTAGTTGTTTCCAATGTGCAAAAATAACTGGTGTAACTGTTGTTTTAGGTGCACTGGGAGTGGCAGTTGGACATCCATTAGACACTGTGAAGGTAACATGACATAACAAAATCCAAAAACAGAAATCAGAAATCAGCTTGTTTTCTGACATTTCATGTTTCATGTGTAGGTGCGACTGCAGGCCCAGTCTGTGTATAAAGGTATACATCACTGTGTGGCTAAAACATACTCTCATGAAGGGGTAAGCGTCACAGCAGCTCTATACACTGTTTCACCATACATCACTGCATACATAGCACCATCCTCTGTAGGCGATGAAGTACTGATGCACACTTGTTTTTCTTTTGTGATTTTATTTTCTCAGCTCCATGGTTTCTTCAAGGGCATGGCATTTCCAGTGCTGACAACTGGCATCATCAACGCTGTTGTCTTTGGCTCTTACAGTAATGCCTTAGATTACCTCACTCGCTCTCAGCACTGTGAGCGCAGAAAACCTCCCTCTGCTGCACAGGTCTTCACTGCTGGCTGCTTCTCAGGCCTGATCCAGGTAAGAGGGATTGTTCACAAAAAACAACACAATCTTTGACAGAACCAGAACAGGGTCAAGAACTTTGAGGCACTAAGGAGACAATAAATGTTACATTTAATTTGTAGCAATCTACCATGCTACCATTTAGTATGTTATCAATTGTTTTATGTGTCTTAATTTAACCTGGTTATCATGTCTGATTTTCAACAGCAAATCTAACAGCAAACAATAGGGTTTTTCCAATAGTTGGTAAAATCAATGGGGAATGTTGTGCTTGAACCAATCAGGCATACTTTTGGTGGACTGACACTTTGATGTGGTTGGTTACAGGTGTTTGTTTGTGCACCAATTGACCTGGTGAAGGTGCGTCTACAGGGTCAGACATCTGCTGACCGATACCGTGGACCCTTCCACTGTATTGGCGTCATCCTGAAGGAAGAAGGACCCCGGGGCCTGTTCAGAGGAGGGCTGGCCCTCGCCCTGAGGGATGTACCCTGCTATGGACTCTACTTTTTACCCTATGAGGTCATTCGAACAGCTCTGACAGAGAGTGGCAAACAGCCAGGTCAGTTGCAGAGAGTGAACTCTTTCTAAGACAATGGCATCAGGGTAGTGTTGTGTTCTTTTTTTGGAAGTAGAAACAAGGATGAACCGGAAACTTCTCTCAATTAAAGGTTATTTATCAATAAGCTGTGATATGATCTGTAACACACACACACACTCAGCTGAGGGGTACCCTGTGCTACTGATAAGAAAGAGACAGGCAGTTACTGTCTCCTCCCTAACAGATCCCACAGAATAACAAAGTTTCTTTGTGTTACATTTGGTTTTAAGTCTTCCAGGTTGGGGTGTTGTCTTGTTCTTGATTGGAGGTCTTAGTCCATGTGGCTTTCTTGTCCTATCCTTGTCCAGTGTCCTGTGGACAATGTTCCTCCCAAATAGATGACCTCGGGTCATAGTCCAAAGCTCCTTCCCTTGGCATGTGTAAATCAGTTCCCCATGTATTTATTTACTTAACTAAGAGGTAACCACTCCGAAAACCACTGCATGAATTATGGCACCCATAATGTCTGGTTCGTGAGACACCATAAATACCTTCATTGGAATGTGGGCAAGTTGGTGAACACTTCATTGATCATTTAGCAGGAAAACTAAATAGTGAGTATCTTAGTGATAGAAAGGTTTAAGAAGTATTCAAGATATAAGTATAAACAGTATACAATTATAAAGGTATAAAGGGCTATGCTTATTTGCTTATAATAATTCCACAGTAGTTTATGAAGGAAGCTCAGGAAAATGTCAAATATGATAGAAACTAAAATTAATGCATGTAAAGTAAAATAATGAGATGCTTACACACTTAACTATTCAAAACCTAACAATACAATATTAGGTAAAAGATATATTATTATATATTACACACACAGACATATATATATATATTTATAGTATTTAGTTTCTTTTAATATTGATTTATCATAAATATTTTTTTTCTCCATTCCTTCCATTTGTTTCTTTTCCTGGCTTTCATATACAATGTAATGGATTTAGGTTAATGTTTGGTTTTACATTAGCACTTCCCAATATCTAGGATTCAATCAGCCAACAGTAATGTTTCACTGCAGTCATAACTTCAAGGATTAACAATAATTCCTATACCTTTTCTGTTGTCAGGTACTTTTGCGATATTAATGGCAGGTGGTGTGGCAGGCGTGGTGACCTGGTCCTTTGCCACACCCATGGATGTGGTGAAAGCCCGACTCCAGATGTCAGGGGCTGGCGGCCGGGAGTACAACGGGGTCCTCCACTGCATGAGAGTCAGCATGAGAGAGGAGGGAGTGAGGGTCTTTTTCAAAGGCCTCTTACTGAACAGCTTGAGAGCCTTCCCTGTCAATGCTGTCACCTTCCTCAGCTACGAGAGTATGATGAAGATGTTCTATCCACCAATGAGTTGACCTCACACCTGATAGAGAATGCGGTGCTCATCTTGCAGACTGAAAACTCTTCTTTAACACTGATGTATGATAATATCACACATTCTGTATTTGTAATTTGTTTTACCATTTGCCTTCATGGTCTGTTCCAAACCGTTTGGATTGCCTGACTGTTAGACATAACCGACCAAGCACAAACACAGAAAACAAAACCAAAAGAATGACCTTGGTTTCTATAAGATTGTTTATGTGCAATAAGCAGCAACAAGCCAAAAATACTGATCAGGGATGCAATCCCACCATGCACTGGCTGTGAATCAGTTTACAAAGAAAAATAAAAAACATGTATATGCAAATAAATACCTACCTAAACGACAAAAGGTTCCTGACAAAAGATAAGCATTCTTAGAATGTAGTACATAGCTTTTCAAATGTAGCTCACATTGCTTTAAGATTGTCAGTCTCACATCTCAGGCACTTGCGCCCTGTTCACCTCTTTTCAGTCAGATGAAGAAATTACATTGATGTTGTGTAAATTGCACCATCACAGTTAAAAAAGAGCTTTGTTTTTCCACAGGTATTCACGTAAGCATACATTCAGAAGCAGCTGCTGTATCACAGATGAGAGAAATAAGAACATGACAAAAAAAATTACAGAAGTCAGTTGCTTCATAAAGCTGATAGACCCTGAGTTTTCCTTTTTGCTAGCCAATAATTAATTAAAATGTATTTAAGGTCATGAAGGCAGGGAAAAAAAAAATACTGTTCAACAGGACTGGTGAGGACATGGTCAGACCAGTCACCTATACCGAAATGCTTCTTTGCGTTTAAATTATGCTTTAGGATCTTAGAAATGAAATGAAATTAATTGAAATTAAAGAAAAGCCCAAATGGGTCTTCATTAAAGCAAAAATGTGCAACTCTAGTGCTTCAACCTCATGTTGATGGTACACTGGCTTGTAAACAGGAGAAGGGTGCCTCTTTCATTCCCACAAGCATCACAAACGTCATCGTCACTTCCATGAGCAGATACGATGTCCTGTGAGAGGTGTGCAACTTATTAATAGTCAGCAGCTTAAACTGCTAGAATAAGGCCAATGAAGCTCAAGGGTGATGACATATCACAGATCAGTTAAAAAGTCACTAAAATCCAACACTGATCTCTGTTATTCAGAGAATTATCTATTTATTACTGTTACCATAGCTTCTCCTACACATCAAAGAAAAAGAGGGCAGGATAAAGGCCGATCACTCATCGAGATGCAAACAAATCATACACACTGAACCTTTAACCATGTGCAATTTAACCCTTGCAGTACTAATAACCACTTGTGCCTGCTGCACTGAGGCATACACAGAGTTGCTCCACCTGCAGTGTGTCAGCCCACAGGTAAGCGAACAGCTTTTTGTTCATGATCCCATTCCAAGCAGCATGTTAGTCTAAAGTCCTCAGTGAGACTGAGGAGGTTGCAAGTCTTAGTTCTCCAGTAGTGGTTTGTGGTGCTGCTCGGCAGCCATTGCCTGCAAGTTTTTTCTCTGGATCTGTCTGGCCTTGTTGTACAACAAGACCCCAATGAACACAAGGAGTGTGCCGGTGGCGCTCAGGAGGGTGATCTGGTTACTGAACAGGATGAGGCTCAGCCACACTGACAGTGCGTGCTTGACAGTGCTGGCAACACTGAGGAAGGGAAAAGGGGCTGTTAATTATGGATTATGGTTTCAACATAAGATAACACAAGATAAACAACCTTTATTAATCCCTTCATGCACATACACATTGAAAACACACACCGACACAAGGGAAATTGGTTCCCTGCTTTTAACCCATCTGGGCCAGCACAACAACGTCCACAGAGAGTGTGAGGCCACACACTTAGATGCTTCGTTTCCCTCCCATAGTATTTGTATTTAATGTAACCACTTTCACTTCTGCTGAATTCATTCACTAAACATACACTCAAGATAACATGAGGTAGTTTGATGTTTCCCAGCTCCTTCAAAAAGCCACTTGTGGGGCTTAAACTCAAACCACAAAGCATGCAGCCAGAGTTAAGTCGTTTCGTAAATGCAATATATACAAACTAGAACTTTCAAAGTCTGACACTGTGTCCCCTCCCCCAGCCCAGAGATGTATCAGTGCTAATTGTATACTGATAATGCAGAGTTAACGTGAATGGATTTTGTAACTTCTACTTGCTCCACTGATGTCTTGTCAACCTAACTTATTTATGACTACGCATGCCATTTCATTTACCCAAGACCTGTAAACACAGGAGCAATTACCATTTAAATTAAACTAAAGCTGAGGGTGTGCATTCATGGATGGAAAAATTGCTAAAACAGCACATTTCCAGCAGTCTTAAAACCCCACAAATAACTGTGCTGTACTAGAAATGAAAGGGATCATACTTAGCATAATATAGGGGCCACTGTATATAGGGGTGTTTGTATTTATCGTTCTATAATCATCTGCATCAGAAAAACAAAACCTGTAGCCGGTATAAAGCATTGCGGCTACTGGTAAGTAGAATGGTGTAGCATATAGTAACGAAGTATGAAGTATGACCCCGTATATGCAAAGGTATAGTTTCCATTTCCTACCTGAAGGTGACTGGGGAAATCCGTCCCATGAGAGCATAAGCAGTGACACTTTGCAAGTGGAACAGGCCGCCATCGAAAAGCAGCAACAGGACAATGTCTTGGTTGAAGATGAAGCTCCGCCCACTCTTCCCAATCACTGGAATGTCCTGGCAACATGGACACGTAGCTCAACATTAACTCTGGTACATCAATATCAAGTGCGATTCAAAGTAGGCAACTGGACTGGTTGAAGATTTCTTGAAGACCTTTCACCTCTCATCCGAGAGGCTTCTTCAGTTCTAACTAGCTGCTCGAAGCTTCGTTAAAACGACCAGGCAAAAGAGGGCTAACAGAGGAGAAAGCAGCAGTAAACGGAAAAAACACGGTTATTCCGTATGTTGCTGGAGTCTCCGAAAAAATCCGTAGAATCTTCAACAAACACGACATACCGGTTTACTTCAAACCCACCAACGCCCTGAGGCAGAAGCTGGTCCACCCTAAGGACAAGCTTCCTAGACACAAACAGAGCAATGTGGTTTATGCAGTCCAATGCACCGAGGACTGTTCTGATTTATACATAGGAGAAACAAAACAACCATTTCACAAACGCATGTCACAACACCGAAGAGCAACCTCCTCTGGCCAGGACTCAGCTGTTCATTTACACCTGAAGGACAGTGGACACTCATTTGTGGATGAAAACGTTCACATTCTGGCCAGGGAAGACCGATGGTTTGAAAGAGGAGTAAAAGAAGCCATCTTTGCTAGAACAGAGAAACCATCACTTAACAGAGGGGAGGCTTAAGACACCATCTCTCAGCCACTTACAATGCTGTCTTTCATTCTCTCCCCAGGAAGGTAAACAAGAACAACAACTCAAAGGATAGCTCAGGTGAAACCAACGACCCTCATTTACACCTAGACTCTGGCGAAACCCACAACCCGAATCTGGGCCAGATGGCCAACGACCTGCAAGTTTGACACAATGGTCCTCTAATTAGGTAATCATCCTCTGATTAGCTATTAATCTCGCAGAGGATAAATACCTGAACTTTTCCAGCAGCTAGTTAGAACTGAAGAAGCCTCTCGGATGAGAGGTGGAACGTCTTCAAGTAATCTTCAACCAGTCCAGTTGCCTACTTTGAATCGCACTTGACCTGGATGACTGAGAACCTTCACAGACATCTGGTACATCAACTTTGACTTTTTGACTGATCATTAGCCGATGGGACTTGCGTCTGTGTAATACTGCTTTAGATTAATTTCAGAAAATGTTAACCACAAATGACTTGCACTTTTAGGTGTGTCTGTATATACTGTAATTAAATGGTCCTAGTCATTACAATACAACAATAATTGTTGCCACATAACCGTTTTGACCTACCAGTAGAAAAACCCATGCAGGTATAAGCATGATGACTGCTGCTGCACTGGTATAGAACTGGAGCTCAGGAGGGCTAAAAATAGTAAATTAAATGGATGATTAAGTAGGTATTAACAGCACAGAAGTTTGTAATTTTACAGTTATAAATAGAAAATATCAGACGTTTACCTGAATTTGTACTTGTCTCCACTAAGCAGCTTTTTGGAGAATACGTTCTGCAAACTGAGAACAGAAATAAAGGGTTATACGAAGCCCCACACTGCTGTGTAAATGGCAATGTTGCGTGGTGCAGTACCAGTCCATGATGTTGGTGGAGAGAGCGGCGGAGAAACCCAGCATGTTAAAGCTGATCTCTGTGGCAGTGCAGAGGGCCAGTCCACCCATGACAGGGAACAGGGACAGGTTCACCCATAGACCTGCAGATTGTAAAACAAAACAGCAGACTAACATTTACATCACCCACTAACTAATTACCTCTGCTGGTATTAGGGGTGGTAACATAGTCCAGGTTTATAACCACTTACAAACTCAAAGTCTGACCATCAGACGGGTATGCCTGCAAACCTATCAGTTCCTTTAATTTAATGATGGCTTTTTCTTCTGTCAGTTGTGCAATGCAGAGCAATTGATACAAATGCACTGCAGGACCCTTGAGAGATAAAGTTGTCATTGTGGATAGAAGAGCAGCACAGACTTATTTTCATTATCAAAACTGTCATCGGTGAGAATGTTCTGTTTGTTTAACTGTTGCAACACCAGCAACGTTAAATTTAAACATTTTGCTACAGCTCCAAGCTTCCAACGCCCTTGAAAACATGCTGCACAGGAAAGTACTGTAATGTTTGCCTTAAAACCATGTTTGCTCAACTGCTTTCCTTGAGGCTAGTTGTGTCTTGCAATCCAGCTTGTGTCAGATATAGACTTTGAGCAATTACTTTTGGACATTGTTCTGTTGGATATGCTCTCTGAAACACAACCTGGCTGAAAGTTCTCTAAAGATGGATTGTTTTAATGAAACAGAAGACTCCAGGGTGTCAAGCGATAAGGGGAGCTTTTTCATCTAACGTAGGGTATGGGGAAACAATTATTGAATATGTCTATGATGATAAATGTCTATGATTATTTAAGACATTGTTTTTAAGAATTTGATCTCATAAAACGTGTTTTGTTTCATTGCTCTTCTTAATATCCCCATCTTGATTATAACTCATTTCCAGGTAATGGATAACACCATATACCAATGAGACAATGCCAAAACCAAATATTAATCCCTAGCTGGTATTATCACATTTTGTGCATTTCCCAACACAGTGTTTAAGTGAATGGTGGATATAGCCAATTAAGCAAGCGTTTTAATGAATAAACAATCTCCGATCTTTTACTTAAGGAAATATGCTTTGTGAGAGTAATCTATCACAATGAATCATCACAATTTTCATTAAATGATAAGCCAAATGTTATTATCCTACATTTGTCATGAATCTCATTTCTGTGTGAAGAGATTATCGCACCACATTCTCTCAAACAGACACATAGTATATCCATGTACCACCTGTCATCAGTGTCTACCTGTGTACTCCCCGAGGATGAGCCTGGACATGATGACAGTGAAGATGGGTGCAGAGCTCTTCACTGTCTCAGCAAACGACACAGCCACATTCTTCAAGCTCACCAAGCCCAGAACCACTGTGGTGAATCTGACAAAATATTGTCAATTTGGGACTTTCAGAAATGTCGCATTTGCAACATCCATTAAGTTTGTATTACTTTCTGTGACACTAATATTTGACTGGTGATTGGATATTTGAGTTGGCTTGCACCAGTTAAAAAATATACTAGTTAAAGTCTCAGTAGGGCCCACCCACCTCAAGAGTCCAACAAATAGCATGATCATGATGAAGTTGGTGGGGTACTCAGTTCTGGACTTGTGCTGGTACAGACAACAGGGGACATACATCTTTAGGCAGCCAATAATTGTGGTGGACACCATCTGAACAGCACCTGGGTCGCATGAGAAAGAAAACAGGGGAGCTTTAGTCACAAACCCCTGCAGCATTTATGCCTCTTGAGCTGCAGCAGTTACCTTTGATGAATAGATAGATACTTTATTTATCCCAACATAGTAATTTGTTTTAACAAAAGTCATGCCCTTCTCTTTCTACAGGTTGCGTTTTAAGGTTGGTTCAACCTTTTAACTCCATTAACTTTAATGATCAACAAGACTCAATGTGCACTCGCACGTAAATGACTCAGTTTGAAAATCCACCATAGTAAGAAAAAAAAAATCTCAAGTGTAACTGTCACCCGCAATGAGCCTTAAAAATATTGCTTTATTGAGTATTATTCTAGTAGTCTAATAGTCTTATTTAATTGTGTTTTAAAAGTCAGATTCAAATGAAAGCGGCATCTCTCAGGAAGTTGCAGACACATACAGTACGTGTCCCCAAATGCATCAGAAGAGTTTCTTTGAACAATTTGTCTTTGACAAGTTTCATGTCTCTGCATGTTAATTTATATGCCTTGAAGGAAGCCTGAAGACTAATGGTATCCTATACTATGTACAAGTTGCACACCGTATTTTTTCGAGTTAAAATTCACATCAGTGAGAGCAGAAATACTTAATTCCTCCTTACCCAGCATGCTGGGCTCCCCCTCCAAAAGGGACAGGATGTACTTGTTGAGGAACAGGGTGCAGAAGCTGAAGAAGTACCAGAAGCCCAAGTAGGTCATGGAGCGCCAGTTCCACACCCCGGACTCAGCCTCGATCACTGTGGTCTCTGTGACCGTGATCTTCAGTACCTGCTCTCCTGGCAGGCTCTCGCTGCGGGCCAGCACCACTCGCTCCTGGCGGTTGTGGAGCGGTGACAGGAGATGCCACAGTGGGTGCCTGGCAGGCTGCCTGCTGCCGGGCATCAGGACTGCTGTCTGAGGGCCCTCTGGGCCCCAACAGGTGGGTGATTAGAGGGGAGACCAGGAGCAGTTGTAGCTTTCAAAGCTTATTCCATCTTCTGATTGGTCCAGGAATTTGTCAGGGTCTCAGTGTGTGTAGTGAGGGAAGTGGTTCTCTGATGCAGCAGCTGGGGAAGATAAACGCGAAGTCAGATGAGAGGAAAGGATGAGACGAATTTGCAAAGAGCATGAACTCTTTGCAAATTTGCCAAATTAAAACAGCTTTGGCTCATATGTCACATTCAATCACAACATACTTTATATTATTGATCCACGTGTCCTGTCTTTACCATGCACTGCACTGATGCTGCAAACGTCACAAAACATTATGGAATCACAGCTGACGTGAACCAGTGCGGTTGATGTGGCTTTAGTTGAGAGGTAAACACGAGCCGAGTTGTTAGCTTCTCCTGGATTACACTCTACATGTGCCCATGCTCTTACCTCTCGCTGTGAACGCGGATGTATCAGATCGGACTGAATATTAAGCCCTGTTACTCCATGAGCCAGCGGCGAGTCGTCAAAAGAGGAAGTTGCACAGTTTGCTAATAGCTGTGTGTTTTCACTGACACGGGATAAAAAGTATATACAGCAGCACTGTTAACAGTTTGCAGTGGCAAGCTAACCTGAAACCAAAAACGGATACCAACAAACCTTCAAACTAAAACCTGTATTATCGATTAATGCCAGCACGAACCCAGTGATGGAACCGGGGTTATTATTTTAATCATAGCCTGTTACACGGAATGTTACATTAGCATTTCCCCCACTACGTGCTTAATGTAATTCATGTTCCCATAGGCATTTAGCCTGATTTAAGAATGCTTTTAATTTTGAGACAAGATTGCTGAGTTTCCGGTCACACACGGGACACATTTGAAGTCGGCGCAGGTGCCACGATACACATTTGGGTGATGCTTTAAAAGATGCCTTCAAGTCCTCCACCCAAGTTTGCGGGGTTAAATAAAAGCACATATGAAATAAAGGGTGGTTTGAAAATCAAATGTAAAGGCACACACTGACTGACCAATATCTGTGTTGTAGCTCCTGACTGGACCAGGAGAGCAGTAAACTCGGCGTCAGTCCGAAGCACCACACAGTAACAATCCAAACACACAAAAACAAACAAAATTCAATATATATATTTTTTTTACAGCACTTAATAAAGTATGCGAGTGCTTGTATTTCCGGGCCTGAAAACACAACAAGAGCAGAACGTGTCATGCAAGTTCGTGTACGTGCAATGTGACGGAGGGTCCGATTAGGGGTGGGCGGATCAATCTAAAATATTGATGTATCGATTCTGACGTTGGTATTGGCATCGCATCGATACTTGCGTGATGAGATCGATACCTGCGTGATGAGATCGATACTTAAGTTTCAGTTTCTCTTCTCTGCGTTCAGTATTAAAGTCCTAATCGATCATAGTGGTTGTGCATTTGAAAACTTCACTCCTCTCACTCACTTCGCTCTTGCTCACTCTGCCCCTCCCCCTTCTATACTGTGATTGGCGTGCAGTCACGTCACTCAGCAGCACACCGCTGGTTGCAGGACGGCAGAGAATAGGAGCGCCTTATGGTCTTATTTTACAGCTGAAAACCAAAATACTGCAAACTACGATGTTTACAGAAAGCAAATACGTTATTGTTGCAACACCACAAATGTATACACAGATTAAACACACCTAAAGCGACAAAAAACACAATATTAAAACCAGAGATCACTAATAGGTGGAGATAATTTAAAAAGCAAATGGGACGAAAACAGATAGATAAAACAAAGTTACACAAATACAGTTGCTTTTTTTAATTGAAAAGCGTCTTTAATAGTATTACGGAGGTTTTGGGATACAATTATTTAGTTTGGCCCTCATGGGATTTTCTAAAACTCTAAATGGCCCTCAATAGAAAAACGGCTCCCTGCCTCTGTGGTCCTCTGGGGAGCAGCAGAGCTCTCGAACAGCCCCTGCACAGCGAGGAAGAAACTAACAATAGCGACAAACGAATAAAGAAGAAGAAGAAGAAGAAGAAGAAAATAGAAGAAGGGGGAGAGAAGGAAGAGGGGAAGGAAGTAGCCGCAGCACCACTCGTCCTGTTTACACTGTCATTTGTGATTTGACGTTGTTCCAGCGGGACACAGTTGGGTATTCAGAGGCCACAGCAATGTAAGCTCCTGCTCTTACAGTGTTGTCCACACGGATATGGACGAGATAAGGTCAGCTGCTTCATTTGAAAACGGGTTGACTTAAATGCTTCAGTAATCACTTCGCCCATTTAAATAATGGTAAAGTCGGCACGCTCTCTAAAATATAATCCGACTGCTTGTTTGTGTCTGGTTTATAACGAATGGGTTCATACATCGTGGCTGTATTAATAGGAAGCATATCTCTTGATATCTTCTTCTTGTAAAACATGTTGACCATGGAGCAATAAACCGTACACAAACTGTTGAAACTAAAGAACAATCCAAATCGAAAGCTGATTTTTTTTTCTGTCCACCAGACATTACGCTTTATCTGACTTTCACAGATCAACGCAGGAACAAGCTGAAATTGCCTGCATGTCAGTTTAATTTTCCCGTCCCATGACTTAATCTAGCCAATAAAGCACAGCGGCTTATGCAAGTTCTCTGCAAATTCCATAGTCACGGTTACTAAGACTTAGTAATTATGTGTATTAATTTACTCACATACATCTGTGTTCTAATCAAATCTAAATACATATTTTTGGGTTTGTTGATTTATTTGTAGCCCGTCAACAAACCTACAGAAGTTGTCTTGCAGTGTGACTAATTAATTAATTAATTAATTAACGTTTTTGTGTTGGTTGTTGGATGCTGGTTCTTTTAGAGTCTGTTTCATGCTTTGTTTTCACTGACCTGAGTAAGTGAATTGCACTTCACAGGTGGACTTAAGACTTAATAACTATTTACTTTATGATTCTTAGTGTTTTACAAGTGCAAAAGCAAACGTCTAAACAATAAACTAATTGAAAGACCACAGTCCCATTTCACTGGTGCTCTTAAAAAGGCCACACGAACTGTTAATGGTGAGATGCATATTCACTTAACTTACTCATAATGTGAATGTAGTTTGGTTCAAATGCTGAAATGTATAAAACAATATATATGTGTTTACCCTATAGTCCTTTGTTGGGCAACCAACCCCAAGAGAGGCCTGGCCTTCTGTCTCCAAACCTGAGGCCGAGACACCAGGAATTGATTCCAACACCATGTGGACCGGTGAGATGCTCTATCTTTTATTAAAGTATCATGACAAAACCAAGCTGAAACATGAGTATCTATGCAAGTCGAGCTCATTTTGTGGGTGTAACAGAAAAAAATGTGATACTGCAAATGAATTGTAAATCCTCATCAAGTGAAATTTGTTTGTAAGTTATTTTAAAAATGACCCATTCGCTCAGCACTGCTGTGGCTTATATAGAGACAGCAGTGCCCATAGCCTATATTATAAGTCAAAGCCTGTCATCCTGTGACCAGCAGTCCTGTGCTGCTTGTCGTGGGTGCAGTTTTGTCACTCTGGCTCAGGGGTGTCAAACTAATTTTAGTCATGGGCCACATACAGCCCAATTTGATCTTAAGGGGCCGAACCAAAACAAAATATAGCATAATAACATATTGATAACGACAGCTCTAGATTGTTCCATTTGGTTAAGTAAAAAGGGTAAGTACATTCTGAAAATGTTCATATTTAATTAACTATCTTTTGGAAAAAAAACATGATGAATATCCTGAAATTTTGAAATATAAGTACAATAAGTAATTTTTATTAGGGCTGTCAAGTTAATAAAATAATAATAATCACATGCTTTTTGATTTATGAATCGCATAAACCAATATTTGCTGTAATAAACTTTTCACTATTAACATTGAATTATGGACCAAAATTAAAATATAAAATATGAAATATTCCCTTTGACCTGAATAATCATTCTCCAATAGGTCAACACTTTCAAAGCATAGCATTCATTTTTTATATCTAAAAAAATATATATATCTTGTATGACAAAATTAACAAAACCTAGCAAAAATCTTGGCAACATAGTACGCCAATGGTTCGAAAATTCTTTACTGCAGGAATTACACAGAACAGTGCTTCAATCACTGTTGGATTGTAATTTACAGAATGTAAGCGAATGGTTTGATTTGACAGTCCTAGTGACAAATGCCGGGTGAGTTAGTGGGGTAAGTGTGTCCTGATTAGGTGGATTTTCTGGGGCTGAGTTTCAGATTTATTTTGATGACTTAGCCCATTTATAATAGATACGTTTGATATTCCTCTCCTCTCTTTTACCCCGCTCTGTATCTGACCCGTGAGTGTGTGTTTGTCGGTTATTTTCACAATCACTGTGCTCTTACAGATAAAGCCCTGGTCGGAGCTGTCACGTCTGCTGAAGCTCTACTTCTGCTTCACTCTAGCGTCGCTGCTGGCGCTGCTCGGCCTCACCGTGCACAGCATCTACAAGCAGCACATGGAAACGGGGGATGAAATCACTGTATCTCTTATCCAGCTGGTGGGATTATGTGAGTGTGATCACTGGCACCACTAGGCTAAACAATGTTGCACAAGGTTTTCTTGTGTAACTGTGTTATGGTAACTGGGATATGTGTAACCATGCTACTGTTTGATGAACAGTTCCCATGATGCATGCAGTCAGTGATTCTGTTGATTCATTTCCTCCAGTTGACTTTACTGCCTGGTTTTCCAACACAATGTAACTGTCTGCTGAGGACTTATCATTTTCTCTCTTTCTTTCCAGTGTTTTTTTTGCTCAATGACCTAATCTCGCGAGCTAATTTCAGACTGAGGGTACAGTCTAGCAGCCCAGTTACATCAGGAGTGGGCTGGTTATGTGTCCAGCTAAATGTCCATCGAGGGCATCGCCAGCCTGCCCTAGATGAGACTTCTTAGTTTAAAATCAATAATCAACACAACATAGAGCTTGATATTGCTGCAGTATGTGATCCACGATTTGATCTGTCACCTACAGTGTTCTGCATCTACTACATCAGCCGTGGCTTGCTGCAGGAGAACAGACAGGAACTGGTGGTGTTTGTGCTCAGTGTGTTGGTGGTCATGATGCGATCGGTGGTAAACTTCACTGTGCTGGGGTCAAAGGGCAAACAGGAGCTGCTGGTAGGTCACTCTCTGCTGGACACAGTAAGAGATTATTCATCCAAATCATTGATAACATTATGACTTACATGATTGTAATCATTTTAATCTAAAAAAAATAAAAAATCAAATCTTGAAAGATGCTTTTTAGAACTAGGTTCTTATTTCTTTGACAAATTGATTAATTGTAACAATGGATTTATAGGCAAACAAAAATCAGAGAAATACTGTGTTAAAAGGAAAAAAACTATATCGAACTAAAAAATATTGATGATAAAGAATAATACATTTCAGCTATACATAGTTTCCGCAGTCGTCTTCCCAGGGTTGTTGTGAGGTGTGTCGTTTACACTGGGAACGTGGCAGTTCCCAGTGTAAACGAGCAGTTCCCAGTGTAAACGACACCCCTCACCCTTCACCCCTTAGATGTAGTTTTAGTCAAAGCCAAATTCTTTGTAAAGAGAACACTGATGCACCCACCTGACTGATGCAGTGACTCAGAGCAGCTGCTAATGGATGCACGGTTGAGTCATGATTTCACCACTTGATGTCACTATTGCTCAGGGTCTCAGTCAAAGATTAGATTCTGTGACTTGCAAAATTCAGGCTTCAGACTGTCTCAATAATTCAATAAACATATTAAACTTTCTAATGTAATTTTTGTTTTTAACTTCTGTCTTGCATCACTGATGAATGTTTTTACATTGTTTGCAGTGATTATTGAAAACATTTCATAAACCTGAGGGAATGTTTAGGCACTGTGATTGGTTTTTGCTGCAGGTTCGTTTTGTGTGCATCATATGTCTTGGCATGGTGCATGTGTTCTGCACTTCGTTGCTTATCCACCGCCCTAACATGATGGCATTCCGTGTGGGCGGGGCCTTAGAAAGCCTTCAGGAGCAGTATTTCCTGCTCAACCTCTGTTTCTCCATGGTGACCTTTGACCTGCAGGCTCAGGTACGTGTATGTGTATATGGTACCCTTATATTATTTTGTTCATGGTCAGATATTAAGTTGAGTTGGGGTTTAAGATGACTTTGTTGTATATTTTTTTATTTTGACAGAACGTAAATGGTGCTTTATTTGTGTGCCTAATTAATAATTAAAACACGCTGTAACAAGCAGCCTCCAGACAGCATGTGAGAACATGCTGCAAGTTCTGGAATTGTTATGATTATGGAGAGAGTAGAAACAGTGACGTCAAAAGACGAGAGCAGGTTTTTCAGGAAAAGTCAGTGTACACACATTGAGAGTAAGGCATTTACCAGGCTCGCAGTCACGCCATGTTTATCTACACCACTGAGGCTGCAGGAAGTTGTCTCCAAGCCTTATGCCCAACATGTCTCTCTTGTGAGTGGTGAACATAGGTTGGCTGGCCTTCATAAAGGTGTGTGTGAAAGGACATGTACAAAGTGAATTAATGACTGGCCGAATACGAATATGTGTGGATGCGTTTCAGTTGTGTCTGTGTATCCTGATCACAACGTCGCACTCAGCCATGTCTGCTCGCAACAGCATCATCCTGGGTGTCGGCGTAGTCTGGGCGTGCCTGACCGCCGCTGTGGGCGCCACTGCAGTGAGTTTTCATCCATCTTCTGGTCACACGATTAATTCATTAATGACCAAAATGTTCTGTCGGATGAATTCAAAACAGTCATGGGCACACATTATAAATGGCAGCGGTTGTGAATACTTGTTGTTTTTCAGGTTTTGAAAGAAGTGAAGTTCCTGGTTTGGGTTTTTATGATGCAGAATCTCCCTCAAGTAGCCTTCTTTGTTTATCTGATGTATACGGTAAGAAGCTGATTTTCCCTGACTGGTATAAACTTCACATTTGATCAGTACCTCAAAATTGTACTTACTACACACTTGAGTAAAACAAAACATTTATTTTCCACCACAATAAAAAAAAAAAAAAACTCTTCAGAACAAAAAGGTAAACATGAGCAGAGTTTCTGTATTTCAATGTTCAGAGACACTGGAGATACTGTAATAAATACAATGTCACATCACTGATGTGCTGGCCACTGAAGGTTCCAATTTACAAGCACTGCATTCAGACACGTGTCCCCGCAGGAAATGACGGTGTGCTTGAAACACAGGTGGCAGTCAAATGGTTTCACGACAGCACATACACCCTGGAGGCAACTGCTGTAACTGGAGCTTTGATTTCCTTGGTGATTAAAGTTGTCTTATTCTGGGGCCTCATCAGACTGGTGCACAGCTTCGGTCAAGGTCTGAGGGAGAGAAGTAAGTCGAACACCACGTTTCAACCCTTCAGCAGTGTCTCTGAGCCGAAGACCAAACAAGCAAATGCATAACGGCACCATTAAACCCTACAGTATTCTGAATTACCTCTGTCTTCATGTTGTCCTGATCATATCCCTTATTCTGAGAAACCTGAGACTTTCCAGACTGGACTGAACTTTAGGCTGCTTATGTTGGCTAGAAAGCAGAATACGGCAAGGTTGATGTTAATTGCACTTTTCTTTTTGCAGTGTTTGCACCCAGCAAACAATGAAACCCCCTGCAGTTGTGGACCATGGACACAGCTGCACGCCGATGGCCCCTTATGTTGAGCAGCCATAGCTCTTCTGAGATCACGTTTTTAATTAGCATCAACTCCAATGAATTGATCAATAATGATATCTTTAAATCTGTTTTCACCAAATGGGCAGTGGATTACCTTTGCTAAAATAACATTTGCTTGATCAGTGTGCCTGTTGTTTGTAGTTGATGTAATGCAGCACAAAGTAACTGCAAACGCTTTGTTTGAAACTCCGTGAAATACAATGTGGTTTTATATTTTTTCTCTGTGAAGACACCAAAGTGGACTTCAGATACTAACACTGGATTATTGTATTTTACACATTTTATTACTTATCATTCTGCTGCACCTTAATTAAATGGCTCCTGAGTTTACATTTTCTTAATATATCTAAATACATCTTAATATATCCAAAACAGGTTTGATGTTTTCATTTGTGACTCAGAAAGAACATTTATCTCCTCAACTAACAAACTGAATGAAAGTCATTTGGCTGTGATGCACATAAATCAAACAGGCAGATACACATTTCCTGGTTAAACTGTCTCTCCGTTTATTAAAGTGCTCTGGAATGAAAAATAGCAGGATTCCTATAAGGATTATTAACAAACAAAGCCATTCAAAAGTCAAGCGGGAAGTGGCTCTTGGCTACAAAAGCGAAAAGCACTTTGAGAGAATAGTTGATGGTGCTTTGTAGAAAAGAGAAGCCAAAGCCTGGGACCAAACACTTCAGACCAGCATTTGAGACATACTGTTGGCAGTATCCACTTTGACACATGGATTCAATACGTTCATCGGAAAACTATACTGTTGAAATAGCTTTGACTTTCTTTTTAGATGCGAGTACTCAATGGTTTTTCCCCTGTACAAAAAGGTACATAAGTTCTAAAAAAAAAAAAAAATCAACAAAGCACAAACTGCATATTAATGTAAAAAAACAAAAAACAGATTTATTTTCATTAATGACACATTGTAAACAGGTTAACTCACATGAAGTTGTTACAAAATACACCTCATTAAAGTATCATATATATGTACATACTCAAAGTTAAAGGAATGATTGCCTTTCAGAGCTCTGTTGGTCCTCTTTAGAGTTATAACACCAATGCTCACCTTCTCACCCTGATACGCGTTGAGCAAATTCAAAGTGTGTGTGTGTGCGCATGTATATATGATTATACATGTGTGTGTATATATAAACGTTTGTGTATATACATATACTGTATGTATGTGCATATACATATATGTATGTGTGTGTGTGTGTGTGTATATATATATATATTCACACACACACACACGTCTATATATGTGAATATATACAGGTATAACATTTAGACATGTTATCTGAACAGGTGTGTATGGTAGGCCACCTCCAAATATTCTGCAGATCTGTAGCAAAACTGTGATAATTCCATCCCTCAACATACACACAGACAATTAAACCATCCCCAACCCACAGACATTGGTCTATACAAACTACATAGAGATCAGCTATGGCTTTAAAGGACATTTTAAAAAAGGTTAAAAAGGCGCTGAAGACATCTTAACTGTCATCGCTTTGCCTGGAGTAACTTAACATTTCACCCAAAACGTTATAAAGAAAACTTTCAAACCACAAGTCTGTGCAAGTTTGATTCATTAATGGTACCAGTGTTTAAGGCACATTCTGTATGGTTGGGCCACTATCGGTAAGTTGACATATTTTAAATAAACTCTTAATCTCGAATAGCATTTTTTTTCCTGATATGATAAACTAAATTTGTAAAAGTTTTACACATTTATTTGAAGATGAACCTTCACCTTTCCTCAAAGAATGAACATTATTTGTTCATCATCCCTGCCATCTGTCTCACAGAATAAAAAGTGCGAGAACAGACGTGAGGAGTTCTGCAATAACTCAGTGACATTCTTTGTTTTAGTCCAAAATCACCCCAAGTGTTGCATTCACTTTTGATCACCTGTCAATCAACTTATTTTACAAACTAGTCTACAAAAACCTGGCCCAATAGAGTTGCCAAACTCCAATCAAAAATCCACCATTTTGATTCCACACATAACAAATACGTATGTTAGGGAATTTTACAGGCTATAATAATGCTGGATAACTCGAACATACCTCTGGCAGGTAGGTAATTGTGCAGGGTAACTTGACTGAGCTTTGACTTTCAGATTTGTGTACCTTGGCGCCCCAAAGTCATAAATAAATTATGCAATAATTTTGTAATTCTAAAAATAGATGTTATTATATAATTTGTATTCACATTATTTTCAGTTTAAAAAAAGTTGGTTTTGTTTTAAATTTAATTTAATTTAAATGTTAAAGTCCATTTATTATCCAACAGCTAGCAAAGTAGCATTTTATTTTTGGCTAAAACAGCTCAAAACAACATTAGATAGTTGTTACTGGAGAGTTATTAGTATCCATGGCAACACAACACTGCCAAGCTAACTCTGCATTTACACACTTGCTTTTCACTTTGATGGTAAATAAAATTTAAAGCCCATCAGCCATACCTATCATATATATGAACTAGTAGCTGGGTAGCATATGTAAAACTTTACTGGAATACATTTTAAATAAATAAAAAAGGTTACTTGAAAAACCATGATGCTGAAATATTTTTTTAGGTGATTTCTTTAATTATTAAAGTTGCATAGGGGTTTACCCAATTAATTAATTCCAATATATTGATCTTAATTGCATTAATTATTTGATCCAATTTAGTGAAATTGAAGACTTTGGGTTTTTATATATTTTTTTTTGTCAAATGTATTTTTACAACATAAACCTCAGTTAAAGTGCCGTTTGGCCCAATATTTTACCCCACTATTCTATGGTATCAATTTAATCTAATTACATTTTTTTTAATTGATTTTGGGGAGTCTTTTCAAACAGAAAAAAAGACAAAGATTACTGTCAAGTTAAAACCAAGACTATGGAGTCATGGATACCTTGGGATTGACGATGACGCTCAAACAGGCCTCAGAACTCCTCGTCCTCTGAGCTGAGGTAGTTCTGCTTCTTCCTCACATTCCAGTGTAAGCACTGGGCAAGGCTCTCAAACCAGTCATTGACTGGGTCCCGGAAACAGATTGAAGGAACAGGGAAGCAGGATGTGGTGATCGTAATACTGGAGAAGGGATGGAGAAATAAAGAGAGTCAGGTCTGATAAGTTTTTGGCAACCAAAGGCTAAAGACCAAACAACACAAACAAAATACAGGAATTTGCATCACAAAAGCAGAAGAGGAGGTGTTGACATCAGATGAAGTAATATCACTTCCTTGTAAAGCAACACTGGGTGTTTGTTGAAAATGCTTCAATAACACTAAATGAAGGGTAGCTTTATTTCGGGAACCTGGAAGGTGAATGTCTTTGGATGAGTTACATAAAGGAAGAAACAGGATCTGGCGCAATGGACACTTGGCGTCAAGCCCATTAAACAGGTTTAGAGGGTTACGTAACAAAGACTGCAAGTGTTGACGCAGCAGCTGAGTGAGTTAAACTTATTATCCATTATCAGTTATCCATTGTTCAGCTTGGTCTCTTCATTCTCCTTCACCCATATTATCTGTTTTCTACAGTGTGGCAAAATACTTAATGATCAGAAGGTACCGTGTGTGGACTCACCTGTCCCCGTGGCAGATCTCTTGTCTCTTTCTTCCATCAAATGACACCCAGGCTGTGTTCCTGGCATCATGTGACAGCATGATCTAAAATAATAAAAATGCAAATGGTGTTCAAAACATGCCAAAGACCAATGAGATTTACTATTTTTTTTAATCTAAAAGCATAAATTCAAAATACAGATGAACAGTTAACGGTCACTGTGAAGTGCCAGTGATAAAGTGTTGAGTGAGTTGCGACACTTGACTGGGGAAATTGATTATTAAGGAACAAATAGCCATGTGCCGTGACTTCTCATTTCAGTGCAAACAATGTCACAACCCCAGTGTAAATACCTTGAGCTCCACTCCAGCAGGCACCACAATGGGTCTGAAGGAGAGCGAGTGGGGGCAGATGGGAGTGATCATGATTGCGGGGACATTGGGATGGATCATGGAAGCTCCTGCTGCCACAGCATACGCCGTACTTCCGGTGGGTGTAGACACTATCACACCTGAGAAAAAACACACATCCACTAACTGTATAAAGGTACATGTCATAACTCTGTCACCATTCACTTCAGGGGAAGACAACAGGGCATCTGCAGTCAGTGGCTTTAGCAAAAAATAATATTCAGTATGAATGTTTTCCAATTTAAATATATCTGTTGGTTGTTATTATTTTTGGCATTAGTATAGTCTCTAGAATGTCAGAAAAAGTGAATGATGCCCAATATAAAGTCCCAGAGCCCATTTGAAAACACATCCTTAATTTCAACTGCTCCATCTCCTCTGGGTCAGTGCCCCTGTCAGTGTCTAAACCAGTAAGCCTGTAAAACAATAGATTTAGCCTCAAACTTCCTGCTTTAACAACACTGTGGTGAACAGGGGATGTAGTGTGTCGCACATGCACGAGCACCAACACCGACTACCAACTCCTTCTAAACTACATCAATGTTTAATTGATGTTTAGCATGAACAATGGTGAGAGGGACTGCGGGGCCATTTTATAATAGATTTAGTTTAGCTGGTCCAAACTGTTCTTTCAAGGAAATGACAAGTATTTTTCAAGATGTGGATCTTCAGAGAGTTCATGAATATTTAGCTAAAATACTCCTTCCTGGAAATCAGTGCCTGTCATCCTTAATGACACACACAGCATCCATCTCCTCTGGGTCAGTGCCCCTGTCAGTGTCTAAACCAGTAAGCCTGTAAAACAATAGATTTAGCCTCAAACTTCTTGCTTTAACAACACTGTGGTGAACAGGGGATGTAGTGTGTCGCACATGCACGAGCACCAACACCGACTACCAACTCCTTCTAAACTACATCAATGTTTAATTGATGTTTAGCATGAACAATGGTGAGAGGGACTGCGGGGCCATTTTATAATAGATTTAGTTTAGCTGGTCCAAACTGTTCTTTCAAGGAAATGACAAGTATTTTTCAAGATGTGGATCTTCAGAGAGGTCATGAATATTTAGCTAAAATACTCCTTCCTGGAAATCAGTGCCTGTCATCCTTAATGACACACACAGCACTCATCTGATGTATGTGTCTCTCTACTTGTGAGAAGCAGTGGGGAAGAACATGCAAATATTTCCATTTTCCCAGAGCCCCAAACTTAAAGAAAGATTATCTGCCCACTTACCGTCTGCCTGCACTGTGGTGATAAGATGTCCATCCAGGAAGAGGTCAACATTGGAGAGGTAGGAGGAGGGTCCTCTGTCCACCACCACCTCATTTAGTACCTGCCACACATAAGGGAATACTTACTCACATTGGCAGAATTCAGTGTGCCCTTAACACACGTGTCTTCATTACTGGTCTAAAACTCCCAGGTGATTTTAACATATATCCAGGGTACAGCTGCATTGCCTAAAACAGGAATGGGCAACTGGCGGCCCGTGAATTACATTCAAGGGATGCATGTATTCTGGCTTTGTAACAAAGAAATGGTGTTACACAAACTGTAAAACAAATCTTTTTTGTTTTTTGTTTATATTTTTGTAAATTGACTCACAGGTCGCACCAAGTGAGGGTGGTGAGGATGTGTTAAAATCAAGAGTAGGCTCTTCTTGGTGAACGAGCAAAATGATCCAGCTCACCAAAAAAGAGCAGAAATTCCCATCACTAGTTTCTTGTCTTAGCCCATATAACCATGTTATACACTTATTTACTGTTTGATAATGTTAATGTTAATATTTACTTCTATTGGTTCACTTAGCCGTCATTTTCTTAGTTCTGTCTCCACTCAACATTCCACAATCATCAGTTATACACTTATTCCTATATACTGTATTTAATGTTTAATGTTTACTTTTTATTTTTTAATGTTTATTGTTTATTCTATGTTTATGGCACCAATGCACTAAAAAGATGTCCTTGTAATGTTACTATTACTTGACATTAAAGTCAATTCTGATTCTGATTCTTTAGGCACCTGACAGTGCATCGCTTCGGGGAGCACTTCTTTTGCACCATCTGTAGGTGTGACTGTGTAATTACATCAAAAAGTCGAGACGAATATAATACGCCACCGCTTTTTCAGTTTCAATCTTATATTGGGGTAATAGGGATAGTTCTTTTCACCACATTTGTTTCGCTCGTTGGCTAATTAAATGATGGGGTTACAGTATCTTACTGATGGAAGTGCATGGCAGAACGTGGCCCTATGGTAGTGAGAACAAATGGTTTGTAGCCCTCCATATCCTGTAAGTTGCCCCTAGAATGTGTTAATGTTGTTTTCCCAGAGACGTGTAGAGACACACGTTCTACTTTGGATGGTATATGGTTCCAGTGGCTCAACAAAGTTACAGTCTTGAGAGAGCAGAACAAATCCTCCCCCATTGTATAGAATGTAAGTTATCCAGCATGAACGTAATAGACATTCGTTGTCAAATGAGGGGACGTTAAATCATTGACAAAACGCTCAAATGTTTTTCTCAGAACAAGGTGGCTAATTTGCAGTTTGAAGTGCAGAAAGTACCTGATATTGCACAGCTTTGTGGCTGCTCTCGATTTCCCCATTGGTAAGGATGATCCCCTTTTCGTCTACTCTGCCCTTCTTCTCCCAGTTCTCTTTAAGCACTCGGACTTTCAAGCGACTTCGGAGGACAATGGCAGCATTACCTATAACAATACACATGTAAATACATGAGGCTTCCTCAGTAAATGAAATATGGAGTGCAGCATAAACTTGGGAAACTGAAAAGGATAAAGGCTGAGCGACAGGGTTAGAGAACATTCTTTACCTTCAATAATTTGGGTGACCTGAGACTGGTAGCTGTCGAATTTAAAAGGTGTGAGGAAGCCTAGGGAGCCAAGGTGGAAGGCCATGACTGGTGGAACACTCCCCTTCAAATGAAAAAGGAGGGAAAGGATGTTACACCATACTAATAATTGTGCACAAACCACATGGGATGTTTAAATATTGACAGCTGCTGAATACCTGGAAGAGCGATGATGCATACAGCAACGTTCCATCGCCACCGAGACAAATTATGAAGTCTACACGATTTGAGATGTCATCAAGGTCTAAAAAAGACAATCAAGACAAAAAAATGATTTACTTCACTAAAAATAAATGTACTCAAATACTGTTTAGTTCCCTAATGTGTGGTAGGTGTACCGTCTCTGAAAGTGCAGAAATTCTTGGTAATGTTCTCAAAGTTTTCATCTGCTGATATGGCGGGGTCTTCCAGAACTTTCTTTTCCACATAAACAATCATGTTCTTCACCTAGAACAACAAGGAATAATGCAGGATTAGCAACACACACAATACTGTTTTTAATCAATATCTAAACAGAAAATATTATTGCCACAATTTGGGTTTGATACTTGGCCTATTGAACTTGGGAGGACACCAAGATATTTATATAGAATAGTGGCTGAAGTGGCTTGATACTGGTATCTACGGAAAAGCCCAGGTAAATCTCATTCAATTCTTAGTAACACCAGTGGGAAAAGAAAACATTGTTTCAGTACAAGTGTGTACAGGATATGTGGTCAATTGAAAACAGAATGTTTGCCCTAATTGCATCAAAAGGTTAATTAACTTGATCCCTCACCAGCTTCCCACCCACATACACTTATGTTCACTGTTAGAGGCAGCACATGGTCTTACCTCCGTGAGAAATATGCAGAGCTCTTTAAAAGGCTGATACAGACTGGCATCTTGGATCTTCTTGATAACAAGGACACTTTTTGGTGGCGTGTTCCACGTCAGTCTCTGGCTGGCAGGGTCCTGAATATGCCTGAACAAAAACACACAACTCTTAATTGCGGAGGGCAAACCAGACCCAACAGTCCCTTCCCCAAATAAAAGAAAAACATGAGAATCGCAAACAGATTGTAGATCCACCTCGGGCCTGAGCCTTGAACCTCAGATCTCAGCTGATGTAAGCTCAGTTAACTAATTGAAGCATTGCACTGTTTATCATAACCAGGACTGCTAAGTAGCTATCCAATTAGAGATAGCAGCTTAAAGTCTAGCACTGTAGCCACACACTACTGTTGACCGTGTGCCTGGTATGCGGGGCCTTCACTTCCACCTCCTGTTTATTGTGGAACTAGCCGATGGTCTCAGACAACTGTGGAAAAAAACTATTGAGCTGCAAAGCATAAGATGACCAGAAAGCATTTTTTGTGCTCTCAGACATATGTTCCAACCATGACAGATTAAAGCAGTGTCAACAAAGGCTGTCTATGTAACATCCAATCTGTTATTGTTGGTAGTTAAAGATAAATATTAAACCAGCAGCAACGTGTGATTCATTGCGATTGCTTTTCAGCAACAAAAATCATCCCCCTCCTCCCATTCTTCACGTTTTTTTGGTACAACCTATGGCATAATAACAAGACTCGGCAGGCTTCCTCTCCACCTGACGACCCGGAGGAATGAATGTGTAGCATCTTCTAAAACCTGTTTTTGAGTTTTTGAGTCTGGAAATGAGTCCAAATACATGCAGGGTCAGTGAGTCACACAAACATCACTTACACATACCAAACTCTAAAATCTCAACAAACAAATAACAAACAACAAAGAACATAATCTGTTCCTGTTTTTTGTACACGCCAAACACACAATTGATATAAATGTTCTTGAACAAAAACATCACCAACTAAAGCATTTTAAACATGTCCTAACCCCTACATAAAGAGAACCTGAAGGACACAAACTAATAAATGTGAAAATGTTCAAGCGTTGTTTTGAAATACACAATTAGACAAAAGCAAAATGTCATGAGGCAACAAGCTGTGATCAATTTGTACACATTTACTCCTCTTACCACCCTGCTTCAAACCACAAAACCCTAGCATACACTATAAATATACATATAAATACAAATCCAACTCACTCCAGACCTGCATAACTCAGGGACATAAATATATCATTGTGAACCATCTTACAATTTCTTTAAAGACAGCCCAAAGAGGGAAAAACAAACCATGTACACAAAAACAATTGTGAACGTGGCAAAAACGTTTGAAATGCAGCCCTTTTTACATCGAGTAGGTAGCGATACTCGAGCTGTTGCCATTTACTATTTCACACGTTCCTCTCACCATTTCCAACAGATGTTGTTGTCGTTGTTTCCAGGGATGTCCTGCAGTAAGCACTGGTTGAACTTCATGACTGCACACATGTAACACGAATGGTGCCTCGGGCGCTCTGTTTCGACACAGCTGTCTGCCTTTGACAGATTCTAATAAGTGCTCTGATAAATGCTCATTGTGGAGCAGCCGCCGCAATAGAGTCCATTCACTTCTGGCATTCATGCAGTGAGTGAGGCCAAACCTTCCTGTTGACTCTCTGCTGCTGAAATAAAGCTCTCACTCATTTTAAAGATGACTTGCTCTGGGCCTCCGCCCACTCAGCTGATCTGAACACGCCTACACTAGGGAAGGGCTTTCCCTATTGGACAGAACAGGTGTGAGTCGACCAAACGGCAATGCCACTGCTGTTTTATTATTTATCCATTGTTATGACGGGTATTATTGTCGATGACAACAATTCCGAGTATTTACGTAACAGTATTTTACGTTAGGCTTTACCTGTTATGAATGAATAAAATGACTAACTGTACTGTAATATCAAGCTCCAAAAGGTGGCTCAGGAAAAGACAATCTGGTGTGGGCACCTGCTTGAGGAGGAAGTCCTGGCTGCAATATACTAAACTGGGCTTCCTGGCTGAGTGATGTCATCATGTATACCTGAGAAGCTAATTCAAGTTCCTGATTTTTCATTTCAGGAAACACAATGAACTAAACCGAACCGCTTCGGCCCATGTGGATATGTTAAACATTTCTAGTGATGTTATCCCCGTCACCTTTGTCTTATACATTAAACTAAACCTGAAACACCTTGCTGAATAGTTGCTGGTTGAGCAAACACTGAAACAATATATGCATCACTGTTATAGTGCCTGCCAGTCTGTGGCTTGTTTTTACTTAAAAAACTAATAAAAGGGGACGCAACCCTATATGCTGATCTAAACTCCTCTCTCACTCACTCACTCCCCTGGGAATTTGTGTGGGGGGGGGTGTAATTTGTCCATCGGCAGTGCCCTAACTGGAAGAACTACAAGTGTACTGATCGTGACTGCCTGTCTCACTGTGCTCAGGGTGCGTTCAGGGCGTCGGTGGGCAACATGAAAATTTAGAAATTCTCTGTTCAGTTCAGAAAGCCAATAAGAGTAAAAAAGAACAAGGTGGCTGTGACAGAACCACACCCATCCATAGAGAGTGAATACATGTTTAGTGTCAGTTTCTAGCCTGGAAGGTTGAAACAGAAACTACTTTACTCTGATACTTGGTGCCATATCAACTGTTATTATGTAATCAATTATAATGTAGAATGGGTCTTTCCTAAAGCACCATAGGCTAAACTTTATTTTGGAATACAAATAGCTTGGTTTTACTACTTATAACCGGTCTTGCGGGTTTGCGGAAGATAATCTTTCAATTACTGTCACCTTAAGACAAACACTGCTCTGAGCCTCTTATGTGACTACGGGAGTCGAAAGGTCCAGCGGTCTGACTCAGATTTGAAGGGAAAACATATTTTATATCTCTGCTTCCTGATTTATTCTGTTAATTTATGCAACAGTTTTGGGACATGATACAGCCAACAAAGACTCCTCCTATATAAGACACAATCCAATGCAACAGCTCTGCAAAATGTAAATACTCACTTAACTTTAAGAAGTGTGTTGAAACCTGCCAAAAGTCCTTGATCAACTGATGCACATGTTGGATTATATTATATACTGAAACTTTGAAGAAAATAATTCTCAGTTGTTAAGTATTGTCCAAACAGAAGCAGTCTTATGTTTAATGTGTGAGTATCAATATGACCAGGCCTTTAATGACAACTCTCAGTACTCAACCATATCCCGACCAACTAAACACAAAGATCTAAATGTATCTGCAGATGGCTTTAAAGGTTTTTGGTATTCTCCAGTTTAAACTCACAGTACTATGCAAAATAATAGATTGAGTCATGACTGTTATAAATATTAAATATTAAATATTAAATAGAAACTCTCCTTTGATGCAGAAACCAAAGACTGTCCAACTTACATTACTGCATGTGGATTCTGGAGCATGCATGCCTTTGGGCCAAATGTAGTCACAGGGCTTGGTCCATGAAGTGACTGAGTCCTCCTAAAAGAGAAGGCCACATGACAAAAATGTTTTAAAGCCAAAGAATTCACTAATTACACGCTGACTTTTATACAAATGAAGACGTTAGGAAAAACTTTGACATTTAAATTGCAAGGGTGACAAAAGAGTGAAAGTTTCATATTATTTCAGTTGCAAAGTGTAATATCAACTCAACCTCTATTAAGGGGTCTCTAAAACTTTTATTTTATAACAGATCTTTACAGTTTCAGATCAAAACATTTTTTTTCTTTTTTATGTGAGGAGACAGTGATTGAAAGTTTAAGTACTTATGAGCTGATATTATGAGTTAATTTGATGTCTTTGGGACCTTTCATAATGAACAACAGGTCTGGGACCAATCCACAATACTAGACTGTATTTCCCATTTGTTGGCGAATGGTAGTAATGGATTGAGAAAAATCTGAAAGACAAATATCTCTTTGTGTCCTTTCAACAGGAAAAACACTGTGTCAACAAACCAGACATATTAATCTACTGTGACATTTACAGCCACAGGAAGGCTGCTCTCTGCTCGGTCATACTGCACTGTGGAGAAAAACAAAATGGTTGTCTTGAACTACAGAAGCTTTCGCGCAGGATCACATCACTGACAAATCCTCTTAGCAGTCTGATTCTGCGAATAGACCATCTGCTGTTTGCCACTCATTTAAGCTGCGTCAATATTTTCATTCACTCTATTAGTGAAGTAAGTGTAATTTGTTGCTCATGATGACAAAACATCAGGTGTCTTCAGGCTACCTTTAACAGTTCCTATCTAAAAAGAGAAAAAATAAACAAGCACGGTTAAAGTTAAATAAAAGTATATACATAAGGAACAGCCCGGTGGTAAGCACTGTTGCCTCACGGCCTATGGGTTTGAGACAGAGGCAGTAAGGCTCGAGGTGGCTGTGGTCTCGGTTCAGGGCTTCTCTGTGTGGAGTTTGCTAAGTCTCAGCCCTGATGACACAAAGACCGGTGACTAGTCCAGGGTGTACCCCATGATTGCCCCTAGAAAGCTAGGATTGCAACAGCCCCTGCGATCCACTAGGGATAAGAGGATACAGATAATGTGTTTGTTTATATACATTAGGGTAATAAATAAGGGAACCCAAGTAGGGCTTGCTATTAAATAAAAAAATATATAGTGGCAATAAGTACGCAAATTCAGATGCTAAGCGTTCTCCTTGTTATTCTGAACTCTTCGCAATTCATTACCTTTCTGCTGTAGCAGCTAGGGGAAACTACAACGTATTTGTGGAACATGTTTCCACATCTTGGATGAGAGTAATCTGTAAGACTAGATGTGAAAGTAATGACGGTTTATTACCTCATAGGTTATAAGGCAGTCCAGAGTGGTGCTTAAATGAAACTGCTGCTGTCATTTCACTTCGGTTTGTAAAGACTTTCTTTACATTTGCTAAAATATACAAACAAAATCCTTGCAACAAAAACAGTGGGCAAATATTTCAGAGCTCAAAGGTTTTACTTCCTTGAAGGGATTTCTGTGAAACGTGGGGTGACATGTACATTTTAGAAAGGACTGCAGTGGTGCAACACGCATTATGTTACAGGACTGTTTCCAGCATTTCGTAAACAACACAAAAAGCCACAGTTTTTGAAAACCAAAACATTAAAAATGTATCCATCAGCAGCATGACAACCTGGTTTGGATCCTAAACAGTAACATTTAAGTATAAACCCAGACATGTTTGCTTTTGTATTAGTGAAAAAGTTTTTGCTGAGGGCTGATTCCAAATCCACCAGTGAAACCATAATAATCATCATGAGATCTTTCCATTGTCTACAATGCCAGAATACAAGCTGGCTCAAAGCATAGGCTACGAATGGAAACACTAACATGCAGTTATCCGTTAAATCAATGTCTGACCTCTCACCCTGAACATAAAAACAACTTACCTGTACTCAGAGGAGCTGCTTGCCGAGGAGGTGCTCAGGCTGCGGGCTTTCTTGTTGTGTCGAGCCAAGTTGTGTTGGCCAACTTCCCCTCCATCACAGGTGGAGCAGCAGTATGGGACAGTTTCTACTCGCACCTCCTCTCCACCATCCATCTCAGACAGCCAGGCTGCAAGTAAACACACAGGGCACATCAATCATTAATGAAGCTTATGGAAACTGGCCAATCATCAATGGTCAGTGTAGTTACACCAATAGACTGGTCCCGGTCCAATAACCTTTGTACTAATTCAAGTAAAAAAAAACAATAACTATTTAATCAATGTTTCATAAAAGTCTCACTGAATGTTGATTCACATGTAGTAGTAGATCAGACAATAGGTCTGTGCAGTGGAACAAATCAATAACCACAACAACGATATATAATAATGATAATAATAATAATCAAGTGTGAGCGAAATATTTGCTAAATTCTGAAAACAGCTGCACATTAGCGGAGTTTATTGTTTACATCACATGGAGTTTATACGTTTCAATCAGCTCAATCACGCGAGGTGTGCAAAGGTTAACTCGCTGTATAAATACATTTAACCTGGCTGCTTCGTTATACAATCATGTTATGTTATAAGTTAGCAGCCTAAAAGTTTTTATACAATTCTCAAAAGTCCACGAATCGATACGCGTTAGCTACAACAAGACCCCCATCAGCTTGAAGGCGGATGGTGCCGGGTCCAGATGGTAGAATATTCATAGAGAGCTAATAACGTTAAGCTAGTTAGCAAACCGAGCTATTAGGTAGTCATGTTGAGCACAATGAGTTAACCGCATCCACTTCCAACTGTGTGTGTTACCCTAAAGGAGACGGGGGAGCACAACACGCTGGAGAAAACCGCCTCTGGAGTTTAGCGTCTCGCCATCTCTTCTTAATTCAAAAACAACCTAACACCATCTTACTTTACCGGAGCTGTCAACAGCCGATCACTTCCTGAGGGAGCGACCAATCACAGACCCGCTCCTCGCTCAAGTCATGTTGGAAGAGCTTGCCACAAAAAACACAAAATAAAGTAAAATATATTAAAAAAAAAACTCAAGTTAAGGAGAAATTAAGCGGAAGTGAAGACAATTCAGTGTGATTGCTGAGCAGCTGAAAACTTTACTGAAGTAACCTTAACAAAATAAAGCCGAAGATTATACATCTATTTTAAATGTGAAGATAAGTCGGACCTGGAATAGTTGAATACGTTGACATGACTGGTTTAAAAGAAAATTATGTTGAAAGTTGTGTCATGTTTAATGATACAGCGACCTGCACTTCTTTTATTTCGAAGTCCTCTTATCCGGAAACGTAAAGTAGTGACGTCGGGGTGGCGCGGCGTTTCACATACACAGTGTGACAGGAGTGGTACGCTATGCAGGTGTGTAAATAAAAAAAATGTAATGTATAAAAAAAACATTAAAAAAAATAATAATAACAAATGCGGCAGATTGAAGCTCCCTAAATATTGTAAGTTATTATAACAAACTGCAAGCAACAACATGCCGACCAGGGGCGGCTGGCTAATAGAGGGCTATAGTGCGCCGCCCTCCTTGTGCCACACACAAAAAGTCTGAATATCAACAATTCAACTAGACTAGTTGCTTACTTAGAATAGCTCCTGATATTACCATGACTTAAAACCTTCACAGGCATTCACGAATCAGATTGGATCACTATTTGACCTATCAGAGACCCAGGGGCGATATTCGTCACCGAAATCGCCCCAAGGAGCTCCCATTGACTCCAATGTAAAGTGCGTTTTCTTCTCGTTGCCGACCCTGCAATGCAGTTTCACCGACCTCCGGGAGGGAATCATACTTGTAAGATGCAGTGATGCTAAAATTCTGGCTAAGGTTTGATTTGGTCATGGAGCCTCTGGCAATCACACTTCGAAATAACCAAGATATTCCTGGAATTTGGAGGAGTGGGGTTGAACATAAAGTGTCGCTATATGCAGATGATCTTTTACTATTCATCTCCAATCAAGTTGCTTCTTTGCCTGCCATGCTGTCAGCACTCAGCCAATTCAGCCAGTTTTCAGGGTACAAACTAAATTTGTCTAAGAGTGAACTCTTCCCCGTTAATAGTGAGGCACCGGCCTTGCAATATACTGCTCTTCCTTTTAAGGTAGTGAAAGATCAGTTTACTTATCTTGGCATTACAGTCACAAGGAAATATAAGTCTTTGTTCGGAGCAAACTTTATCTCTTTGTTAAATCTTGTCAAACAGCGTCTGGCACAGTGGTCCCCCCTGTCTACATCTTTACTAGGCCGCATTATTTCCATAAAGATGACTATTCTTCCAAAATGTTTGTACCTATTTCAAACAATACCAGTTTTCATTCCCAAGTCCTTTTGTGACATGCTGGACTCAGTTGTGGCGCCTTATATGTGGGGGGGGCAATCGTCCCTGACTGAACAAGGCCCATTTTCAAAAATCTAAAAACTATGGAGGCATGTCGCTGCCTAACTTTCATTGGTACTACTGGGCGGCCAACATCCGTTGCATCACGTTCTGGACACATTTTCATAACCATGCTGACTGTCCGTCTTGGGTTGCAATGGAGGTGAGTTCCCCCAAAGAACTCTCCATCCTACCATTGCTCAGATTTTCACTACCTCTCCCTCCAAGTAACTCTATTAGCAATCCGGTTACTAGACATTATCATAAGTCTGGGCTCAGTTCAGGAAACACTTCGGCTTGTGTGATTTCTCTCTCCTGAGGGCATCACTTGTTTTCAAGATCCCTTCGGTAACAACAGTTTTGCATCGTTTGAACACCTTTCTGAAAAGTTCGACCTCCCTAGCTTTCACTTCTTTAGATATGTGCAAACTAGGCATTTCCTTCATTCTAAGATGTCAGGTTTCCCTGAAGCTCCTGAGCCAAACACGGCGCAGATGTTTCTTAAATTAAATCCAACTCGCAGAGGTATTATTTCGGATATCTATAACAAGCTAACAGGCATAAAGGCCCCACTGAACAACATTAAATCTGCCTGGGAGCGTGACATAAATATTTCAATACCGGAAGACGTTTGGGTCACGATATTCAAGCTGGTTAATTCAACATGGATATGTGCCCGTCACTGTTTGTTGCAGTTCAAGGTGGTGCACAGGGCCCATATATCAAAAGCCAAATTGTCCCGCATACACCCTAATTTAAGTCCCTACTGTGAAAGGTGTAAAATTGGTGAAGCCTCCCTTATTCAGATGTTCTGGACTTGTCCCAGCCTGAAACATATTGGAAGGACATCTTCTGTACCTTGTCCGTTGTCCTTGGTCAAAAACTTGACCCTAAACCTCTTCTGGCACTCTTCGGCACAAATGGGGAGCACAATTCTTGCCCGACTCCAACTTAGGCTCGTATACTGTCCTTTGCCTCCCTGTTGGCCAGGCGACTGATACTTCTCAGGTGGAAAGATGCTGTCCCGCCTAGCCATGCTCAGTGGATTTGTGACCTAATGTCATGTCTTTCACTTGAGAAGGTCCGATACTCGGTCGGTGGTTCAGGTAGCAAATTCAATCAAATATTGGGACCATTCCTAAAACATTTTCAGATACTTAAGACACTTGGGACATGTTGAAGGGTGATGGTACGTTTGGCACATTCTACTGCAAAAGGCAAAGAAAGTCTCATAGTAAGGTTAAATAAGGGTGAAATAAGGGTTTGAGAAAATACTAAACTTTGTTTAGTTTTATTTATTTATTCGTTCAGTCCTGTAGGAGCAGACAAGGGGCATACTAGTAGAAACAGCCCGCAGAAGAATCCTAAAATTGTGATCATCAACTCTTGGTGTACAGTAAAAAAGAAGATAACAGGAAACAGGCAGGGCAGGAATGCTGGAAAATCCTGGAATTGGTCTTAGAAGGGGAAAACATTTAAAGGGGAAAGGAGAAAAAAACCTGCAGGGGTGGAACAGGAAGTGCAGATGAAATTCAGGGTCAGAAGTGAGGCAGGGATGTGATGAATGTCCCCTGACACACTAACGCAAATACACACTTAATTATTCTTTTCTTTACCCTACTGTTCTCACTTTTCATTGCATTATAGTCGTTTTGTTCCCTGTTATTATTATTGTATCTATATTTCTTTTTCTTATTATTGGGTCCTAGACTTCCAGCTGTAGTCTCTCTCTTTGTGCTTTTTCTTTGCTCCAGAAATGGCATATACCTTTATATTTTTGGTCCAGGTCTGTGGGGTTGGGGAAAGGGTTTAATGTAAACTTGTATGTTTGTGAAAGATTCAATAAAAATAGTTGAAAGAAAAAAAAAAGCCTTATGTTGTCCAAAACTGTCAAAAAATACAAAAACACTTGAAACCTGCATAGGAACGTCAGGAAGGCGAATAAATATGGAAGAGGTGAAAAAAAAATGTGTAAAAGGTGAAAAACGTCACAGTATAGCATGTTGTCCAAAATTTGCCAAAACACGCCTTACTATAGCCATATGTCGTCCAAAAAATGTCAAAAATGTCAAACATTTCAAAAACTCTTAAAACATACATAGGAACATCAACAATACAAATAGTAGAGCTAGAGGTTAAAAAAAGTTCCAAAATTTGACAAAAAACAGTACAGTAAGATGTCCTTAAATTGAGAAAAAAAGTAAAACATTTTACAAAACTCTTCCAACATGCATAGCAGCGTCTGAAATGTGCAAATGTATTGTGGTGAAAAAAGCGAAAACCTTCATAGGATAGTATGTCCTCCAAAATTAGACAAAACATGTATAGTATGTTGTCCAAAAACGTCAATAAATTTAAATTCCTATTTTTAAGTGTTATTTTAAGGCACGTCGTCCAAAATATACTCCAACTGTATATTAGTCATGAGGTTTCAGCTCTCTTATATTTGTTTATGCAGGAACATTTTGGAAAGTTGAAGAAATATGTGTTGGTCTTTATTGTATATTTTATTTGTGATAAAAGAAAGGAGGCTTCATATGCTCATTAAATGTGATCATTCTCCATTTGTACTGGACCATGGCAACATGACTTAGAGCAGTCTAACCACCGGATTTTGTTTGGTGAACTCCTGTGGGATTGCGCCAGTGTCTAGTCCAGTCATTGCAGGATTATGTCCAGTAGAGGGCAAAAATGGTCATAAAAACTATGTTTCAACTACAGCACAGAGGAGTTTGACTGATTAAAGCTGCAGAGATCCATTTTTTTTCTTTTTTACTTGAACTTAATTACAAGGAAACCAAACAGTCTGCAACATTCGAGCTTTGGCAGGAACCGCTCTAAGTGAATCACACAACACAGTAGATCATCTCAAACTGCTTTTTATTACATCTTAAATAACAGTACATTTTAATATAGTTTCTATCTTGCATCCAGCTTTCGGTTGTACACTGACTGACTTTAAAATTAAATACAAAAGGTGAAAAGGGAACAGTGGGGGTGCAGAGCTCTACAGTTATTTGATGGAGAAAGAGAGAAAAGGAAAGGGAATTTAATAAATGTTTAATATTTTTATTTAATTTTATTTTTTGCCAACTCCAGGCCTAACGCACAATTACAGCACATTTTTTGTACAGAATGTCGCAGAGAAAAAACAGAATGGAAAAAATGTCACTACTGCTAAAGAAAGAGCGTCTCTGTTTACAAGGAGAAGGGAATAACAGAAAAGTCTGCCATTCAAATGCTGCAAGATTTTTTTTTAATAAAGAACAGAAAAAAAACCTGTTATAAAATGTTTTTCTTGTAAGTGGAATTTTGTTTGCTACAGTAGGAATGACAATTTATTTGTTCCATTTGAGATTGTGTATGTTTAGGTGAATGAATGTACGTATGCATGTGTGTACAATTTAAACATTTACGTTACTTCTTAATTTGCGGAATCCCTCCCAAGTATGGACCGAGTAACCGTTTTTGTTGTAGGGTTTGCTTCTCAAGTGCATAGCTTTGACATTTTAGTTGAATCATGTATGCACGGAGTAGCCAAAAACAAAAACAAACAAACAAAAAGAAGAAAAGAAAAATATAAATACCATTGTATTGATATATTCAACAGGTTATTTCTTAAAGAAAAACATCGAAGGACTTAATTCCATATGCACCTTTTTAAGCAATTCTACAGCATGCGATTCTAAGAGATAACCCACCCATGGCAGACAACCAAAAACTTTTTTTTTTCGTTTTTAACTTAAAAAGTTTCAATATCATTATTTTCAAACATTGATTTATACAACATGTCATTCACAGAGTAGTAACTGCATTTCCAAGCACGGAATGGGCACCTCTGTTACAAGAGAAACGTCCGGATTGCAACCGGGCGAAAATGGAGGTACTCCCTACCTGACCAAATCACATCACCAGTCCCAACCACTGGCAACAGAAACCAGGTGAAATAAAACCAAATTAAAGGAGAAAAAATGAATAAAAAGGGGACGGGGTGGATTATGATCCGATGAGTTAATCTTCATTGAATTATACTACACTGTCGCCAGACAAAAAGGTGTAAGAATGGTTAAAATGATTTGTTTTTTTGTAGTTTTCGTTTTAAAAACGAGCATTCATTATCATAAACAGCATGTGCTTGGTTAGTTAACCTTTTTTTCTTTAGACATTATTCCATAGATGCAAAGTTACATTTTTGTGCAAACAAAGATTTGTGGACTACACTGGAAAAAAAAACAGTAAAGGTATCTTGGGACTTAATATACAGAAGGGCCAGAATTGGCTTGAGGACTCCCCGTTGAAGTTCAATTATCTTGCTTTGTTCTCCAATGGGATAAAGCTGGACTTAAAATGACATGATCTGGAGGTTCTTTTAGTTATCAACTTAAAAACATTTTTTTTAATGTGTAAAGACTAGGAAATAAAACAAAGCTTTGATCCTGATTTTAAACATAACTGACAGTTCACAGATCTACCTCTCTTTAACAAAAATAATAATGAAAACAACAGAAACAAAAACAGACATGGCCAAAAAAGCTATAAAGGATTAGATCACTGTCAGGTCATAACCTTCACTCAGGCCTGACCTGTGTATAATGAGGATCCAGGGCATTTATAAATGGTGGTGGGGGGTGGTAGCAGTGGTGGCTTGCTGACTATAATACCAGACCATGGTCATGGGAGGAATGCACAATTTTTCCCTCCATTCCATTTAGAAACCATTAATTCCTTGAGCTTTTTTTTTATGTATTTTATTTTTCTTTGTAGCTGAATGAGTGACAGACAATTGTGCTCTTTTAAATGAGAAGGAGAGAGAATTTTTTTGCCCTTGATAGTTTTTGGGGTGTTTGGAGTCAGTATTGTGGTGTTTTTGAAAAGATTGGATATGCAATAAAATTGAATATTGTGATGTTGGAATGGTCTTCCACTTAACTTTGGAGTCCGGATGCCATCTGTAAATCAAACAAAAAAAGATTTAGCAGATGCGATATTGTGTTTGAAGCTTTGTTTGACAACATGATTAATATGTCGTGTGTTCCTTTCCAACCCCCAGGTGGCAGTAAATGGAAACGCTGATAGGCCATAATGTTGCTACACCATCAATGAGATGGCGAGCCACCGGAGCCTACCAAAAAAACATTGGACTGTGTTCATTTACCTTCAGACTCTAGTTCCAGATCTTGAGGAAGCTGTCCCAGGACCCTGTTGCGACTGCCATGCCATCATCAGTCACACCCAAGCAGCTCACCCGGTTATCATGACCAGCGAGGACACCTACACAGAAAGCAGAACGTGAGACACGGCGACAACCCATCTCTGTCTGGACACACGGTAGGTCATGTGTGGCTCTGAAGACCGAGGGACTGGACATAAGGTAATAACAACAAAATCAGAATCTTGTTCACACGTGTGTTGGGGGAGCTGTGTTACTCAAGCAATTTAAGTCCAGATACCTACCTGCCTGATATTTTTTAGTTGCTTAAAACCACAAAAATGCCAGCAGACTTTAACTGACTCAATGACCTGATGATCCATATTCCACCCACCGATGGGTGAAATAGGTGTGTGTATTGTATTTGAAATAGCCTGCCCAGTTGCGAGTCTCCTCTGATCCCACCACGCAGTCAATAGCTGTAAAGTATTCATGCCTCCACCGGAGCTCCTCACTGCTGGAGCAGGTGACGCTTGCTGCTCTCCCAGATATATATTGATACCTTTCTACAAAACGAACTAATAATCTTGCTCTACTTGGCCTCATTAGGGAAGACGATGACTATCCAAGTTCTACAGCGAAATCTCAACTGTGGTGCCAACATGAATGAAGATTACCATTCCATCTCAGTGTGCCCTGTAAATAGCAAAGGGTATGTACAGTTGCTATTTGCCAACATAGATCGACACAAAAAAACCCCAGCTGTGATAGTGGAAAGGCCTGGGACAGATGTGCACATCTGGGCAGGACGTTTGAAATCCATTTGACTTTGCAAAAGTGCATATATTGCTAAGATTTCATGAGGACTGAGTAAACAACAATTTAAGTCTGGTTTGGACTTGGTGACGCGTGATGTTAAATTCACAACAAAAACTGCTCATTGTGACGATCAAGAAGCTGTTTGTGTAATCCCTCCACAAAATCTCCTTCCACTCTCTTTCCCAGTGTTCCAGAGTTGCCCTCGAGCAAGCAGAAGTTCATGTCATGTGAGTTTTTTTAAACAAGCATGACGCTGCGACTTGTGAAGCTGCCAGGCGAGACTTGTACGATTGTCTCTCCCACAGCAGCGATGGGGCCCTGGAGCTCCTACGTTGTCCACAGAGCTCCGGCTGGTATACGGCAGCTATATTCTGTGGCATATTCAATGCGCTCAAATATTTGAATGTATCCTTTGTTTGATTGGTACTACTCCGTTAACTTTCCGCAACCTTATTTTGAAATGTTCAGTTGCCGTCATGCTGCAGTAGCGAACAGGAAATTAACTGTGAACTGTTTAACCGACCAAATACAAATGTCTTGAATGAAAAAGCTATGGTCATATGATAAGAAACGAAACGAAAAGTATCACTGGTCTGCTTTTTAATTCAACGCCCTTGGTCAAAATTATAACCAGTGGTTTGAATAGTTAACCTTATGTAGAGCAGTAATAATTATCTTCCTCATCTATCAGACCAAGAACTATGAAGGCATATATTGCATGACTGGTGAACTGACAAGAACTTTCATGATACATTGATTCAACCCCAGCCTTGATGAATCTGGCCTTTTGATGGCATTCATGATAGTTTTAAAGCCATTTCTTGTCTATGTTGTCATGCCAACAGAGTGTGTGTGTGTGTGTGTGTTGACATGACAACATAGAAAAGAAATGGCTTTAAAACTATCATGTATACTCACACACGCACACGCACACACACACGCACACACACACAATATATCTCTTCTTATGGCAGACTTTAGCGGCAGGCTTACCTGCACGGTCGGCCTTCAAAGTGTCCCAGACGTTGCAGTTGAAATCGTCGTAGCCAGCCAGCAGAAGGCGGCCACTCTTGGAGAATGCCACGGAGGTTATACCGCAGATGATATTGTCATGCGAGTAAACCATCAGCTCTTGGTCAGCACGCAGGTCAAACAGCCGGCAGGTAGCATCGTCTGAGCCCGTGGCAAAGGCGTTGCCATTGGGGAAGAACTGCAAAACAGGTCATGGGGGACTTTTTCAGCTGTGAATTCTTTTGTACATGCATTCTTCCATTTAGAACAATTGTAGAAAAGTGGATGTTTTTTTTATTTGGACCCTGTGAACGAAGTTACTGTCTCACCAGAGATGTATAACAGGAAGCAGCCTCACCTTTTTTGTCCTGTGTTACTGATCATTTTCCAAAGTGGGATGTGTCCCAACATGTTGTTAAATGTGTTTTATTGGAGACATTGCAGTAAATTATAAAATAAAAAAGTAAATAAGTGACTTCTTTAGAGGCAATTACTCAGTATGCCCTACTATAAACTAATTTCAAGCGTAAATCTTCCAAGGAATGTTATGGGTGCAATCCAAATGCACCAACAGCACTTGTCCTTAGCGGTGCAAGAGACACTGCTTACACAGATTTGAAAGTAAAACATTCAGATGGAGTGTAACAACCAACAACACCAGACAATCTCCATCTTTATCTGCACTGAGCTTATAAAACTTGTGACTTAACTTGAACTTGCCCTTAAGGGCTTAGTAGCTCCAACAGACTTGATTTGGATTTGTCCTCTGTGACTACAAATTTGACGCTTTGATAAGCTTATTATATAGAGATCGTGTGTGTGGCCTTACGCAGATGGCGTTGATGTCCGACTCGTGGCCAGTGAAGGTCTGTCGGCACATTCCTTCTCTGATGTCCCAGAGCTTGGCCGAAGCATCGCAAGCTCCAGACACAAACAGCCTGGTGTCTGGTGCCAGAGAGAGGCTCATGACATCACCAGTGTGACCAGCAAATGTAGTTGTCTGCTGACCAGTCTCAATGTCCCACAGAGCACTGCAAGACGGAAGAATCAATAGTTTACAACAGCAACATACAGTAATGGTTTGTTCCCTGCCCCAGACTATATCTTTGGAATCAATCTGAACATTTATGAAAATGAAACTCAAGTGTTTGTTAAACTGAAATAAATATACATATTTGATCAGGATGTTAATAGTTCAGAAATGTGGTATTTATCCACACTCCAGTAAAACCACAATGTTGGTGAGCGCCAGTTAAATCTTAAGCTAGGTCTTATTTTTCGAATTGTGTCATATTATTCAATGAGTCAAATCATTTTCTTAAAAGTGACAAAGTGGGTATGAGGAACGACGTGTAGTGAAGTATAAATTGCAATAATATGGCATAATATGAACATACTCAAGTACAGGTACCTGAATATAATTTAGTTAAGTGATTTAGTTAATGTACCAAATGACTCATCTGAGCCAGAGTCTACAACATAAAAAGGAGAGAATTCTGCCTGTGCTTTTTGGCTAAAGCATGCAAAATGGGCAAAGAGGGTGACGTTTAAAAAATGCATAATTGCAGTGCTAAAAGGTGCAGTGAAAGGGTGCCTGGGTGCACCTAAATTGAAAGATTTTGCCAACAAGCGAACTCGTGGTGAAATGTTACCCTGTATTTGTAGTTTACAGTGTTACATTTTGATGAAATGCTCCAGGAAAAAAAACATTTGAGGTCCCACTTTGTGGAGGTGTTTAACTGTGCTTGATGCAGTATTACAACTCACCAGGTGGTGTCTCCAGAGCTGGTGACAATCTGGTTGTCATCCAGGAAACGACAGCAGGATAGGTAACCTGTCAGGAATCGCATGCATTGATTGAATAACTCATTTGTGACAGGCCACTAATAGAATATTGTGGGGTGCAGGCTTCACCTGTTGTCTGCTTTCTAAACGCCATCACAGGCGTGATCTAACAACGTCTCTAATGGGCCGTAACTTGCTCCCATAGTGCATCCTTTACTAGCTGGCAGAGTTTATATACACCTCCCTCTGGTAAGGGAACTAGAACTAAAATGCTGACACGCTTCCTGCATCATGTGACACTGATCAGATGAATGCTCCCTCTCTACGAGCTCAACATTTTCATTAGTTGGAGCAGGGATGTAGCTAGAGCAGCTACTGTTTTTCAAACGACAGACACCCCATGTGAATAGGATATTTTAGATGTGAAAACAATGTGGGTTACACGAGAGCAATAGGTTCATAAAGTAGAAAATAGTACATTTGATCAAATAATAGAATGGCCTAAATGTGACTGGTTGTCTGGAGGAAGCTTTCTACAGTTCAGGTAGTGTGCCATCCGTTCTATATAAATAACCTAAATGTTCCCAATAAACTGTAATGTGTATGGTCCCTTTTTCTTACCCACATAAAAAGGCCAATTAAAACTGCTCAGTCATATCATTGTGTGAAATTAACATGCTGAAAGTTGACAATTGATGTTTCGTATTGTCCAGTTAAGTATTTAAACCAAGATTGGGCGTATAAATCTTTTTAAGATTTATGTCACATTTAACATGAATTAATTTCATTTATTTCCCTATGTAATTTCTCTGCTACAGTGTATGAATAATAAATATCAGCAGCGATCCACTGTTGAATGCTTATCAGAGACCAATCCTGAATGGAGGATTTCCGCAAGACAACATTATTGTCCCACTGTATGAAGGCTTTCTTAAAAAAAACCCTGGGACTGATGAGTGAAGGTGCACATGCTAATGTTCAGCCTACCTGTATGGCCAGCCAGCTCGCGGCTGACACGGACATTTCCCTCGCGAGTCTTAAGGTTGTAGATGGAGCAGATGTTATCCAGGCCTCCACAGGCGACGTAGTTCCCAGAAGGGGCATAGGCGCACGTCATCACCCAGGAGGAGCGCAACGGGATGGCGTGGACCTGGAAGAGAGGAGGAAGATATAATATTGTATAGTATGCAGTGACAGATGGGAGAAAGAGGGGAGGATATGTGACAAAGTCTGTCCACAAAAATAACTTACCCTTTCAAGGTCAAAACTCGAGCCATAAATAGCATTACTTGATGCCCTCAATCACAAAAATGGTTTCATAATGAACTCAGCATTTTGTCAAATCAACTAATCTACCAGAAATGTGGGTGTCATGGTTAGTTCTGCTTCAAATTGATTAATAGTAAAGATAACCATAACTCATTATCCTGGCATCAATCAATCCCCACATCTCAAGTTAGTTTGAAATATATGGGAGCTACTCTTTAGATTTGGGATCGATTTTAAAATTAGGCATAGGAGGTCTGATTTTCAGCGATACATTATGGCATATATGTATGTGTATCAACTGTGTGTTGACATGGTTTTTTAGGTTTTTGGTTCTAGGACACCACTGACAAAGCTGACAGTTGAATAACATATAAAGGTTATTAATATTTTATGGTGACAATTTTCAATTTTTTGTGCAAAAAGTTATCATATAGTTTCATTGCTGTATCAATATAATTGTAATCAGTACTGTTCCGTTTACTTTAAATCATTTAAAACACAGCTAAAAAAACGTTTGTGTACATTTAGTTGCTTATAACAACTGCAATAATGTTATTGTTATCCCAATACACAACATAACAATACAAGGGCTGAAAACAACGCTAAAACAACTGCATGGAACCTTTAATAGAAACACACAAATTACAAGCCACCAGCTTGGTTTCAGGTCATTAAGATTAAGATGGTGTTTACCTTGTTTGTGGTGTAGCTGTCCCAAATAATGAGTTTGCCATCCTGGGAGGCACTGACCAAAAGCCTGATGAAAAGAAAGATAAGGGGGGGTTAAACTATAGAACCATTTTAAATGGCGAAACAGGGTGTTCCACCTCAGCATGTTTCATGACCCAGCAAATACAGCAAGATGAATGACAACATGCAGGCAGCAAGTGATTAATACCAACTTGTACTTTATTAAGCACAACATATTGCGTTTTTCGTCATCATCTGTGATGGACACGTTTCTGTATACAGAATTATTTCAAAGCTGCTGATGCATCAACATTGCAGTATTACATTTGAGGGTGAGTGCTAAACCCCTTACAAGTAATGACACAGAGCTGAGGCAAATTCGGTATACTTATACTTTTACAATGCAGTGACTTTGAAGGCCATTCATTTACTTTCAGTATTTTATATGCCCCCAAAACAGCCAGCAATCCTAGCAGGACAAGTGTATGGGAATCATTACAAATGCAGGTTTCCGTTTTCTAGAGAGGACCCCGACGTATACCTCTGTGGCTGCGTTATCTGGGTGAATCCAAGAAGAGTAACCACAGTTACAGTCCCAATGCACAAAGGAGAAGGAGTGAACACACCAAGGCCTGGTGGGACTATGCAAATCCTAACTACCAGGCTGGCAGGAGCCTGCCCACATGTGCACACTGCAGCCGTAGAGCCAGTGAGAGAAAGGTTTGTCAAAGGCAGAAAAATGCACCAACTTCAGGCCATATTAACCTCTTGCGCAATATAAGAGTGTATGTGTGCATCAGCTAGAAGACAGTGATAAAACGCCATCAGTGGCTTATATACACTCACATACCCTTAAAAAAAAGGCCTTACCTTATTTAAAGGTGTGCAGTGAAATAAATCCAGATATGAACAAAGTAGCTTTTCCTTTAACAAACAATGGCAGTGATTTGGCTACAGTTATCGAGTCAATAATAGGCCACTGAATGCAAACCGGTTTGGTGTCCTGTTAACAAGGTACTCACATTAAATATTGTCACATATTCAAGTTGATCAGCACCAAAGGTTTAAGTTTAAAATATGTATTGCGTGTTGGGTCCTTGGACTACCACTCCCTGAACATTTCACTCGATATAGAGAAATTACAATTGACTCTTAATCGGCTGTAGACCCCTCCCATCCCAGTCCAATTCAAGTAGTGCTTCTGTTAGGGCTGAAAATATAAGCCTTAGCCTAGATGACATGGAGATGCCAAAATGTTTTCATGTGACCTTCGTACGGATGGCTGAATCTCAACAGGTGTTTAATAAATACCCCAACTCCTCTGGGAGGTGAAATATTGACATATGACACAAACATACAAAGAGAGCTGACAACAAAAACAGAGGTATGCAACTGAGTGGACGATGTGAAAGACCAGTTTTCGATGGGCTCTCGGTAGACTGAGATAAACCAGCACCTCCATTATTACGTAGTTGGTTGCTCAGGTGTGTGCAACTCTAGGGAAAAGCACTTTAAATGAAGAGGGGAGTGTTACTTCATCTGCCTTGGCCATCAGCATCAACACAGCTCTAACAAAGGCAGACTCCATTTTGAGTATTTTCCCTACCCACATACCCCACCCCCAATGCACACAAACACAGCAGACATAGACACAAAACACAGTAGACATACTAAAAGATAGAGTGACTGATGAATGCCAAGTGTGCCTTCAATTACCCATTGCCTATTGTGCATGGGCACAAACATCCTATAGGGAAATTGTTGGAACACTGAGCAGAGGAAAATCTGACAGATTGATTTGGACAGATGTAACGCAAGACTGTTGTCAAACACTTAAATGCCACTGGACTCTTAAACGTGACTTCTACAGTCTTATTCTCCTAAATTATGCCTTATGTCGTATGTGTTTATTCACTTGCGCTGTACGCCACGCTAAGTTCCTGTCTACCTGTACATTTGGCGAAAAAAAGGGATTCCGAGAAAATGTTTTTGAGCTATTATGAAAGGTCATGATTCGACAAGAATACTCGGGTAACAAGCAAAAGGAGTTTTATATCGATATCTTGCATTTAGGGCATGGGTGAATGAAATTACCTTGAGTCAGTGCCCCAGTGCATGGCATAGATTTTAGCCAGATGCCCCCTCAGTGTCCGTCTAGTGCGCATCTGAATTCGGCCAACAGGGTCGATGTTAGCTGTGATCTGAACAAGGGTAAGATTGGAGAGTCAGTTTGAGACCATCAAAGGGCTGTATGCACTTAACTTCAAGTAGTTTAGCTTGGTGCAATGGTACGCCTTTTTTTTAGGATTTACACATGATAAAACCCAGTCAAACGTGAATGCTAATTCAATTGTTTTTATAATACATCTTATCATAGTTGGACAATTAACAATGATGAGCTTAAAGACATAATTCTTACCTGAGACAGGGTAGCATCCGCACACGCTTTCCTGGCATCCTAAAACAAAAACCAAAACTTGGTCAGTAGGACAACCCCAACGTCCGTGAATCTAAAAGGCTTCTAAATAGTGTATATGTACAATAAATAACCCTTACTAACTTTGGTTGTCGCTTTAGTACCTAAAGCAACAAATATGTTGTGTGGCTAAAAAAAGGCCAGTGATTACAGCAGTTTTTGTCCCACTTTTATGTCTAGACTTCCTTACTATCAAAGTGCTGGTCATATTTTGAATCTTTGTGTGTGTGTGTGTGTGTGTGTGTGTGTGCATATTGCCAGCTCAACTAATGTGGCAGTGATATTAACTATATTCATCATAATTCAAATTATGGTCATACAAAATAACGTATACAACTTTGGGAGTTTGGTATTCCTAACTACAGAGCATTAGTTTTGATTATACATCATTATTACGATGTAAATGGAAAATCCTGTATAGGCATTAGCAGATGATTGTAACTTAATGCTGCAGCAATTATCTGTGAAATGTACACAGTGGTGCATGATGGAATCCCATGGCCGTTCTCACTGGCTGATTTGTAGCCTAGTATGCTGGTGGTTTTGAATATAAAAATCTCCAAACATTTAACAAAGAAAAAACATTTTGCCCAGCTGCGCTTTATTTATGATATATCTTTCTATCTATCTAAGATTTCTATCATTACAGAAGCATCGAAATGAGAAGCCTGAAGTCTCTTCATTTACAACAGTGTGAAATAGCACAACGCTTAATTGACCAAATGTCAATGTGTGGAAAAACATAATCGGACACATGCAGACCTGAGGACTGTGTAGGACTTACTCTGATCTGGTTCTTGAGCTGCTCAGCCTCCTGGCGTAGCTGATCCAGTTCACTCATTTTCCTCTGCTAATGGTGTGCTTCGCTCCGCCGCCTGGACACTTTCTGATCTGGAGGCAAGAAATGAAATGTTCAACTTCCATACTACACATGGTTCGCTTATGCTCATTTCAGGCAATAAACAAAATGTACAATTAAGTAAGTGGCTCAATTTTTTTAAATATATATTAATATATATATAATAAACCAATTAGAAATGACACATTATGCATAAAGAATAATGATATTAGCTGCTCCGTCTTCCATAATCATTTTAATGACATTACTACTTCGACCAAATACAACTGTGGATCTCGCAGTGTCTCCTAATTTTAATATGAAAGACCCAGACAAATTTAGAGAATCACAACAGCCCTGCACTTTCTAGGCAGCCAAGAGTTGTCCTTTCCAGCTTGAAACTGTTACCTAGCAACAAGAAATAGGCAGGTACCTTAGGCCTAAGATAACAATTTTGAGGAAGATGTTGAATTTGTTCTCTCTCCCAAACAACAGCAAACCCTCGGCTAAATATCATGTCACACTAAACAGCTGAACAGCCAACGCCCCATCTTTTTTAAATCCAGTCAACCATAGGGGCCAAAACATACCCCCTACAAACTGTCAAATTTAAGCAAGGATAAAGAGTCCGGTCATCAGGAAAGCGGAGAGAAAAACCGAGAACTCCAGCTTTGGTTTCGTTGCACTACTGGAACCCCAAGGAGCTCCGCTGGGTCTGCCGAAACTATCAATACGCTGGCCTCTGGACTCTAAACTCTCCTCCAATGTCATTCCTGTAATCCTGGGACACAGTTGATTCAGCTCCTCCAGCAAAATCCGGTTAAGACAAAACCTGCTGATGATCCTAAAAGCAGCGGCTATGGCACTGACCCCAATCCTCTGGTGGACGCCCTTAGCCCCGACACTTTCACTCACCATTGAACGACGACAAATTATCCTAAACAGAAAAATACCACTGGAACAATTAAGACGTCTGGCTTTTGGTCCTTAAGGCATCATTGACACTGATGGAAAGTGTGGGTTGTTTAGTAGTAGTTATCATTACTTAAAGTATCCAAATAAGTCAGAGCAAGTCAGCAGGAAAAACAAAAACTTCTGATTGCAACAGTGAACTCCAGGGTGATTCCTTATTTCACTGACCACATCCTAGCTATTACGAAGTAACTGTCTTCCTCCAATGCCATATCATTTGACACATCCAAGGACTAATAACTTTCACAAACTCAACTTTAACAGAAAATAGCAAATAATATCATTACCTATTTGTTGAATCCTGTACCGTATGCACTCCAAAAAACCTTACCTCCCTACTTCTCTAGATTTCGGTAACGGTCGTTTGTCCTGGAGAGCGTCAAGACCTTCTGAATGAATACCTTACCCTTCAAGCGCCTGACATGTCTGTGGCTACATGTCACCTGATTGGCCAGAGCGGATAAATGGGTCTGCATCTAAGCAGGGCGCCTTAACACCATAATCTTGGTAATAAAAACGTCTCATGGAGATATCACAGGCTTATTCTCGTCTTCTGTGTTATATTCCTCTGCGTAACATTGAAATTCAAATCAATTGGTGGATTGAAGTAAGGAGCAGGTCGGCAGATTGGGTGTATTACTGGCTAATGTAGCCTAAATCGTATTTTTACTGCTGAATCTAGCAATCACACCCACCAACACCCCCACAAATAAACTAACTTCCGATAGTATAGCCTGTATATAATGCAAGTAAAGTCAGTCCATATACAAATATCAGAATGGTGTAACCTAATTTTTGCATTGATCTTTTAAAGGGTGAGGAGGAAGTTTAAGAGCAACTGATCCTATACCCCTAAAATACTTGCTCTCTAGGTTGAGCTTTACCATGGCAGAAGAATTATTGGGGTGGAGCCTGCCATGCATAACTGACTGCTCATGCAAGCCTTGTGGGTGCCACAACATTGCAGGCCGAATTCATTCTGGCTTTTAAATGGTGATCAGAGTAACGAAGGACATGATCGTTACACTTTTGCAGGCCTTCGTGGGCTTCTAATGTATTTCCTGCAACATTTTCACACAAATGGATACGACGCCTTGGGGTGTCAGGATGCTAGATACGAACAGGCAAACTTGGTGCTGTCCACCTGTGATGGGTTCTCTCTAAAGGCAGTTGTTATTTCCAAGTCTGAACAAAGCTATGATGTTTGAGAAGCCACCAAAAGCACAGATGAGCAACCAAATAGCCCAATGTCTTTCTCAGGCCTCTCCCTCTCTGATCCACAGCACACAGAACCAGTGGGTCAGGGAGCTGGTGCAACTCAAAGTGTCTGCTGCTTCACGCTAAGGTGCTTTCATGGGAAGCTTGACAGAGGAATTTCCCTGTTTTATAATAGTTAACACCGCAGTAGTTTGTGTATGCTCGGGAAATGAATAATTTCAAGAAAAAGAAACACTTAATTCCCTCCACACACATTACCCATGAAGAGAACACACATTCCAGGGAACATAATACTTGCCATGTCAGTTATGTTGGTTGGTTACATGTAAGACAGACGCAGAGATTTGCCTAAAAAGCTTCAACTGATAAACTGAAATAAACTGGTTATCATATTCGAACCTAGGCAGAACTAAAAATATGGTCTAGATAATTTGACTTATTTTAAGTTGCAGTGTTTATTTTATTGTTTTGTAATAGTTTTGTGACATTAGTCAAAATGCAGCTAGAGAATGCAAGACTGTGTTAATAAATAGAAAATCTCAAAGAATACTGCTTCTTTTATGCAACTGATCTAATAAAGGTTCGGTTGGGGCTATTTGCGAAACGCTGCTGCAATCGAATGCATTCAGTCATAAAACATGTCGAAATAAATTATCCTGTGTTTAAAAATATGTAAATAAAACCATTCAAATTCCACTGCTAAGTGTTTCAAAAATATACCTTGCCTAATTGTCTTTTCCAACTGCTTTGTATGAATTCACTATCAACCTTAATCTATCCCACTGCTGACTTTGTATGGGCCTCTAAATCGCAAAAATGATGACATTAGCTCAGTGTAAAATGTTAAAATTTAACAAATTTAGAGTGTGGAGAACACATGACAGCATAAAATAGGGCAGCACATGTAAGTGTTGAATAGAATTAAAGGTGTGATTCAGGACTATTTTTCCCTTGTTCTGGTGGTGGGAGTGTTGAAACCACTGGAAGCCCAACAGATTGAGCCTCGACTTCACTGCCTCCTCATACGACCAGCTATTTTTAGAGAGGTGGTGGGGGAGGAGTGGGAGGAGAAAGAGGAGGGGGAAGCAGACTTCACATTTTCCAGCCACTCCTATCAGCTCCGACATCTCAAGCACAGCACACTGAAGAGAGAGGAAGTGTAATTCGACTCTATACACACACGCACACACACACACACAAAACACACTTCATTGGTATTCCTCCTTCCTATAAGGCAATGATGTGCATACACCATTCAGACTTATAAATGCACTACATGAGCTTCTTAATCAGAAAATACATCAGTGGATGATGTTTAATTCAGGGCACATGATGATACAATTATGTATGGTAAACAAATGAGATTAAGGTCTTAATAAAGGATAAATGATAAATAGTACATTCTATTGAGTTTGAAATCAATAGGGAATGAATGTCTTTAGTTTTGATCACAATTTATCAGAGCTCTGACAATACAGTTTTTGTTCATGACCGAGGGCACTCTATTTATCCTGCTGGCCCAAATAATTGGAAGTAGACCTCTGTATAGGCAGACATTACCAATTCAACATTTTCAAAGACCTTAGAATATCTTTATGAGAACAATATTGATAATACTATAAAGGTCAAACAAGCTATGAGGGCATTGGGTGTGGAAACATATAAATCACGTGATGGTAGGGTTGGGCAGCAGATTTCTACGGTAAAGGACAGACTCCACCCCGATGACATAAGAAGTGGGTTGGGTAGTGAGATGTTCTGGTGTACAAGTGGATAGAGGCAAGAGAGGCTAGCTGGAGGACAGAGCCAGATTAAACTAATGAGAGTGAACAAGCAGAGGACAATTGGGAGGGGAGCTGCTAATTAACCCCTTGGTGAAGACTTTGTAGGCTTGCTGGCATAAAACACTGTACAGAGGAGGCCTACACTTACTTCTTCCTAGGTTACTTGACTATAGAAACAATAAAGAAAACAATAGATTTCCAAATTTGGTCATCACACCGTGTACTGCACATACTATATAAAAGTTAGTTCAGAAATGCACAGCCTGCAAAAAATAACCACCATTGACAAAATCGGAATATTCATAAATGCAACAAATGCATGTTTTCATTATAACTTCATGAGACCAAGAAAATAGCAATGGTGCAAACACTGTTATTTGAAGTGTATAAAAAACAGTTAATTATGAAACTATAGAACTACAGCTATGCCAATCCAAAAAAGATACCAGCATCTTAAAAAGACTGGTCTCTGTTGTACAAGCCCAGAACATTTATAATAATTTATAGTTATTAGATAGTATAAATGCATTCTGCTTGTGACCAACAGAGAGCTATAAAAAAATGACTTGCATCGCAACAAGGAGTTTGTTGAAATAACACGTGTGCGTGTGTGTGTGCGCGCTAGTGATGGGAGCCATAATAACTTTCTTTATGTGCAAATATTTTTTTTGTATGGTAAGCTGCATGTAAATGTTCAAAGATGACTGTAACAACCAATACAACAAAAGAAACATGACAGGTACAGCTTTCATTGGGGGTTTAAGCAGAAGCAATGCTTGCGAGGAGAAAAATGTAGAGCTGAACGCAATAAGCAATAACAATGTTTCCAGTGTCAACAATTTGGATTCAAAAACCTAGAGGGCGTCAGTGCCAGCGCCTGGGTTCTGTAGTTGTCATTTTTTGTGTTTTTTCCACGTGGGAAAAATCTCAGCCAGGACTTAAACACATAAATGGGCCGCATAGACTGCTTTCATTTTAGCGTCTGCATCACATTACAATTTGACGTATGAGTCATCTTTAAAAACTGTGATGTGGTTGAGCTCAACAAAAATAGATGACAACGCAGGTGTGCCTTTATCTAATCTTTTTTTGATTTTACCGACCTGTCCACTTGATCAAGACACCTTACACGTTAACTTCACCTACTGCCCTGACTATACCATGGCCTCTCTTCACTGTGGTGATTTTTTTAGAGATGAGCCCCGCCCTCCGTCAAGCAGGCAAGGGAGATGACAGAGAAGCTAACGTGGCTACGTGAGAGAAAAAACGTGGTAGGTAGTAAACGTAGTATCGTGGAGATGGTGGGGTGAAGAACGTACACCCTGCTGCCTGGATACCACCTGCCACACCCCTCGTCATGGGGGCCGCATCCTTCTAGCTCACGTCTCTGTGAGACCGTGAATCCTAGTGCTTCACAGTGCCCCTTGGGTCATGGATGATTCCCTACTCCAGGCGGGACACCTCGGAGGGGTACAGTAGGGTACAGTAGGGTACTGGACTTTGTTGCTAGTCTGCCAGTAGTTGGCTGTAGCAGTGACTCAACTATTGATCATCTGCGTCAGCATGCTGCTTCCGCCTTAATACAAGTGTGCGGCCTCTCTAGGCAGGCGTTTCCTTTTTATGGGTGTTTCCCTAGCTGTGCTTGTCTTCTCTCTTCCCGTTGTCAAAACATTCAGCGGATGTGGCGACAGCGCACGCACACACGCGCACACACGCACACACTTTACAAATACACTTGCTCTGTAGTTTGCGCTACAACCATTGCACTTACCAGAGTCCATCCAGACTCTGAGCTGTGCAATCCACTGCGTTACAATAACAAGTTACATAGGACATCCTGCCGGGCAGGCTCGTGTTGTCAGACAAATGTAGGGATTCAAAAACAACGAGACAGAGATGGGGCTGGCTCGTCACACAAAAGGAAGGTCAGTCCAACTTACATTAGGTCTTACAGGTAAATAAATAATCAAGAGTGACCGAATGAGAATACTGAAGACTGGAGACAAGTCACTGCTGATCTAATGAGACACATTAATGACAGAGTGACAAAAATCATTAGGTAAGCAAAAGTACATGCAACTAACCTCATAACTCCAAAGGCGGTTATATAATCACTCCACTGTACGGAACTGTTGATTTCCTCGAGTGAATGTACAAGTAAATAAAACAATGTTCCAAGTGTGGCCTTTAAGATATTAAGAGACTAGTTTGGACAGTGTTGATAAAACGTGTCAGAGGACAAAGGCCAGCTTGTTTAAAGCTCACAGATACCTCGACAGCCATCTGCTCTGCATCAATGTATAAGTGCCTGCTTTCCAACTGAAACATAGCAAAGGGACATCGCAGATGGTTAGAAAATGCAGGCTGTGTCAAAGAATGTGGCTGTAGCGACTACACAAAATGTGTCTGATATAAACGGATTCCAACAAAGCGCATAAAACTATATGCAAAAATCTGTTTCTGTTGTTTTTAAGTTCATTTTTTATTTAAATTATTGCTCATGTTGGAGCTAGGTCAATGCCAGAATGGTAATCCGGCAGATGCCTGTAAAACCCCTACTCCAAGCTTACAATGGGACTACACTTAAGGGTCTCAAAAGAACTGGGAGCACTTTTAGAAAAGCACTCTGGAATAGAGAAAGCCAACCTTATGTGTTCGATCCATCCATCTATCTATCTATTCAGAAGAAGAACACTCTTTGCAATATTTACAAGCTCTTAACCAACCCTGTGCTCTCTGACTCACTCTGACCTCAGCAAATCTCTTATTTGCCTGAGCATCTTCAGTTCGGTCTAACCACTAGTGAGAACTACTTAACCACCGACTATCACCAAGTACCAAACTGGCAATAATATGGTGTGTGTGTGTGTATATATATATATATAATATTACAGCAATGTCAAATATAAAAATGAAAAGTAAAAGTAACTGGCCCAATCCATTCTCTTGGCTAAATAATGGTCAAGCCCCCCTGTTTTTCTAAGGCAAACCACACAGCTAAGTCTTTGTCCTGGGTTAAAGAATGCAATCATACATTTTTTAAATTATGTTTAAAAAAACTTAAGTAAGCTTTTGTGCCAGCTACGTTACTGCAACCCTATTTTAGATCAACGTGAACTTTGAAGCAGGATGGCGAAAAGAAGGTATAATAATCTGATCACATTCAGTACTGGCAGGTTTATCTATCTATTCAATATTCAACCTGAGGTGGTGGACATATTTTGAACATTACTGATAAAAAATATTAACTTGTATCCATTTTAACTTGCGTTGTTTTATTCTATCTTTATGTCGACATTTTTGGCCAGATGATACTCTGGGTGGAAGGATAGCAAATATCCCCCTCCCTGTATTTGGTCTAAGTGCTGTGGGGAAGCGAAGCATGGTAAATGTAGCTGAAAACACAGCCAGGTCACAAAGAAGGCAGGAACAACGGGGCTGGTGATGCAGTAAAAGAGGACCGAGGGGGACAGCTCCTGGACATTTCTTAAAAGCTCCATCCAATTTCACTTATTCCCTTCAACACATACTTAGTCTATGCCTTAAAATGTTCCCCTCGCTGTCTGGCTACTATCAGAATGAGATAATATATTGTGAAATGTTTTGATTTGGGTGTTGGCAAATACCAGCGTTTAAATACAAAACCATACCGTACACTGACAGTGTTACTGGTCTTGTATGAAATGATTGTGATAAATGTTATGTATCGTAAATGATGAAAATCAAAGTAAACCTACTAAAGCATAGTGGACAGTGTTATTATGGATGTGTGCACAATATCAGCTTATTCTTTGTAGGATTTTGCCAAGTAAGCACACATTATTACAATAGATGTGTAGGGATGCAAATAAAAATGACTGATCCTACTAATACCTATTACTTATTTCTCAGATCATTTAGTCAAAACAAGACCTGCCCTAATTGTTTAGACGTTTTGTTTTTCTCAGTTTTGTCTATAGTGTCACGATACAGGCCACTAAGGTTTGAATAGAAAAAAAATGCATACATTTTCCAATTTCAAAATATAATTATTCATATATGCCATTGACTATCTTTCACCTTCCTATGTCTGTGTGGACCTTTAACCTTCAAAAAAACATAAGAATAGCCTCACTGTGGGCACCAAATGCCTGTAGACATATAGATGGTTTGGATTGATAAGATAACAAGCTATCAACCCCCTAAATGGAGACGCCCAAATGGGGACATTTGGGTAAACTATTGAGGTTGTTTCTCTTTTCATACATTTAACATGTAGCCCAACCACTGTAGGTGATTGCACAAAAGATTTGTTATGCAATCAAAGCAAAGTATGTTTTCAAGAGGTATTAGTGGTGTTGACATTAGGTAAGTCTTATTTGCACTGGCTGCCTTGTGACTTGATTCAAAATCTTAAGTTATCTAAAATGCAATCAAGGTAGGTAGGTATAAATGCATCACATACGCGGTTTGTTTATCAATTCAGGGATGTCTGATAGATATGCCAAATTACATTAAGTCTGTGCACCCCATCCGTGGCACAAAGTAACGTGTTATCTCTTGTAGACCCTGTATAGAAAGGGAACATGAATGTGACTGCTTTCAAGACACACTAATGTTTTAATAAGGCCCCAGATTGGAGCATTTACATGACAATTTGTTGCATTGGTTGAGAACACTGAATAACCCACACGTTGTAACATTAGACTAGGGCTGGTCAAAGAAAAACATTAGGATGAACGGTTTAAGTGGCTACACGGCACAGCACAAACACCAAGATCAGCTTTGTCTCTAGCAGAAAATGGGAGATTGATGGCATTTCTTCATGTCAGTAAAAATATGTCATCATAAAAGCATGGCATGGTGAAGTGTGGCCTTCCAGCCACTGCTCCCATTGAAATCAGCAGGCAGAGAGCATAGTCATACAAACTGAACTGTTTGAATCAATGGCTGAGCAGTAGGTGGATTTGAAAACCTTGTGGGTCTGAAGAAGAATGGTTGAACTGAAAATGAACAGCCTCGGGCACCAAAACCCATTTTGCTCCACGAAAAGTGGAGCAAAATCCTGGGGCTACATATAAGAATGCACAAGCTGACACAGTTCTGATCATGATGTTCTGCCCAGTTTTGGCGTACAATGAAGCTGACAAACATTTTTTCTAAATAATTCTTCCACCCATTTCCTTGAATTGGTCTGCGATACATTTTCAATATATCATAAAATACTATTAAATGGCGTTTCACTAGCGGAGAAGGAGATGGACTTCAGACCAGTTGGTTCGAGGCCCCCACATCACCAACCGCGATATCAAAAATAAAATCCTGCTGTCCACTCGAAGACTCTGCCTTGTAGCCCTGGGCAAGGCACTTTACCCCCCCCCCCCCCCCCCTTTGTTTGTGTTTTTGCCCTGGGCAAGGCACTTTCCCCCCCCCCCCCCTCATTGTGTTTGTGTGTGTGTGTATATGTGTTCTCACAATGCATGTGCATGCAGGGATTATTAAAGGTTGTCTTTGTCAAGCCAATACCTGGACACTGCAGCATCCATAGCTATGTTTCATTCTTATTGCTGTTGCTGCCAATACAGCTGAGATTCCCTATGGAGATCACTAAAGGTTTATCCATCTATATATACCAGACAAATGTGTGTTCAGAATGACATTTTCAGTACCAAAACACAGGACAAATGTTTGCTTTATATGCTTTAAATTTCTCTGACATAATGCAAGCCTAATGAAGCCTCGGAGATCAGAGCAGATGACGGACTGGATTTCAGGGTGAAGAAAGGCATTTCACGGGACACATTGGCGTTGTACGCATGACAGAAAAAACCTTTCCACATCAGCAGTCTTGGTGCCATGGGCAATAAGTGCATTGTGAAAATCTTAGCATTTCCTTGGCAAGTCAAACAAACTAAAACCTTAAAGACATGCAGTCAATAACTCTATACAACGTTACCTTGCTCGTTACTGAACAGCATTACTTGCTTCATTTAACTTTTAATTTAGAACAGGCTCACAGTAAGGTTTAAGTGTATTTTAACCAACACTGTGACGCACAGCTCAATATAAGTTGATTTATTTGGACATGTGAATGGCTTCCCTACATGTATATAATGACGGCATTTGTTTTGTGTGTCCCATGTCAGCTAGGTTAAACCAATGTTGTTGCCTTGTATTTAATGCTGTGATAAAAGTAAAATATTTGTCTTATATTAACACGTTTGCAAAAATGCAAAGCCACTCCTTTAAAGTAGATTAAACTGTTACTTTGAGACAGACTTCTGGGCTGCCTGCTGTGGGTACTTTCTAATGATATAGGACATGACATCAATGAGACTGACAGTTGAATATAATTGATTGATTAGTAAAACATTCCATGATGCAGTGCTCTTCCTAGACAGGGAGCATTGTTGTTTGGAATAGCACAAGACACTAGTTACTGTATGTGATACGATAACATGTTCATGCAGTAGCATCTAATATCAAAACACACAACTTGGAGGCACATTTTGCCATTGGTAATGTGATTTTACCAGACACTGGAAAATACAAGGAAATATATGTTTAAACCATAACAATCTGATCAGGAAAAAAAAAACATCTACTCATGACCCATCTTTACTATAAACTGTCAACTAAAGTTAGACAAATGAAAAAACAAAAATCTGATGTTATTCATTAGCTGATCTGTAATACACTCCTCTGACCATCACAACACAGTAAGAAAAGAAAAGGCCACTAGATTCCACACGCAAGCAGTAAGTTAAGCCAACAAATATATAAAAAAGAAAAGTCACATACATTTACAATGGTATGTTTTGTTATTTGGACAACTGCACAACCAGCTTTTCATAAGGGGAAATGAATGAGTTAGAAAAAAAAATGAAGGAAGGCTAGCCCAAAGCCAAAAGCATGACTTTATTTAAAACATAAAATACACTCCTTTGATTGCATTAATAATCATACCCCTCCCCCACGCTTTCTCTCCAAGCTTCCAAGAGAAGAATAACTGTGTGCGCGCGTGAAGAGTCACATGACAGCTAACCCACTCTGTTGCTCAAGTGACTATGGCTTTTCTTGTTTTAAAGAGGAATTTACAGACAAATCTTGCCAATACTGGCAGTCTTCCACCCTCTTCTCAGGTTTCCAGTTCGGTAACATTTTCCCTGTGGCATTCAAATGCAAGGCTAGAATGTAAATAGAGAGACGAGAGGTCTCTACTCAAAGCAGAGGAGACGATGACATGCACATGCAAAGTACTACTAGGGTTTGTGATGGGCTTTTGCCAGGGTTACACAGTGGTGACAGGCTTATGTGTGGGTCATTAAGCGACCCTGGTACCACTTAGTTTGACTATTCAAAACAGTGGCCGAGACCTTTTTGGCCACTGGCCAACCAAGCTATGGATACAAAACAGCCCCTACAGTCAACTACACACATATCTACACTGAAAAGCTTAAGGAATTCCATTTTAATGTTGACCCTGGAGATTGGGTGGGGGGCTGGCAAATAACAAAACAGCCGGACAAAGTGTTTCAGGAACACAAAAAATGAGTGTGTTACTGCAAAATAACCTTGTATTAAAAAGGTACAAATGGGATTTAAGTGGTTTAATAGTAGTTAATGTATTTGTATAGAGCAGTAGACACTACCTACATAGGATGTGGGTCAACTGAGAGGCTCTTCAAACGGACCCATTAGTGTGAGATAGCTGTTGGAGGTTAATCGCTGGTTGTCCCCGATGAGTAGCTCCATAGACTCAATAGTACTGCCAGATCAAATTTAATTGTCAGTATCACAGTTATCACACTCAATAACTGACATACATGCAATCATTTTTGTGAGTCTCTTATTTACCGGATAACACCAATATCCTTACATTAATAGCGCCTTGTAATACTTGGAGTGTTGTTTACATCATACCTCATATTACAACCAATCGGAAAGTTGTTCGAAATTTGTCGGACAATACTAAAAAACAGTCCATTTCTAATCATAATTGGCTATTTAGGAATCTACAGACGCAGTAGAGCAGGTACAACTAGCTTTATACCATGTTTTGGTAATAAAAGTTGGAAAAGTAAAAAGAGACTGAAAACCCCATGCCATCAATTAAATTCAAACTCAACTCTTCTCTACTGTGACTGTATACTAAACAATGTCTACTTTGATTTGATTGGTAATACTATCTTATACTAGACTAGGGCACATAAAGGCCAATACAAAACACATTGTGCTGTTAACCAATTCAAAAAACTGACGATTAAAACCACAGAATCCACCGACTGGAGCTATACCATAGCCATTGTATCTGCATCTGTCAGACCTGCATTACTGACATAAAACACTCAGAACGCTTTACACCTTGCACCTTAGTTATTTATCTCTTTTTTTATCTAATGTAATTGCACTATTTTGTCGTTGTTGTTGTTGTTGTTGCTGCTGCTGCATTGTCTGGTGTATGTCATTTTACTTTTTTGTCTGTATGTGCCCTAGTTTTTTTCTATGTGTCATTTGTATTTGTAATATATTTTTTTTTACCAGGATGCTACAACAGCACAATATCCCCACAGGGATAAATAAAGTAATCTATCTATCTATCATATCGCCCCATGACTCAAACAGAATGAAAGTCTTCAACACCAGCAATTAACCCATCCACTGGACCAAGTCCGATTTTGTTACTGACTTGCAAAATGTAATATTAGGGAACTTTGCTATGAGTTTGCCTCATCAAAGATGCAAGCTCCCTGCAAGTAAATATCTCACAGTGGGGTTTAAGGATTTAAAATGGGTTTAAGAGATTCAGCCAACCTATTTCATATATAGTACCAAGCATAGTTTGATGTACAGTTCTTTTGCCAATGTTAAAACAGTATGACCTTACTATATTTATACTGAGGAGACCATGCTCAGCAGGAAACCTTGATTTATTTATGTGTCCGTGGATGTCTTGAAGGTATCTGGTCACTAAGCAGTTAACTACCTGTTTTAAGTCTCCAAATGAGACATAAAGTTAAAGAGGGGCGGGGGGATAATTTCATGAGATGACGAAAAATCAGCACTATCACTGACCAAAGCCATATAATCCCAGAGTGAAATCCACAGACTATGAATGTAATCCTATTCATATGCTGCACTTGCAGATTAAAATAAAATACATCAGCAGGATGAAAATCCTGACTTAAAAACAAGAGGGCACATGGAAAAACCTGCAAAAGATAGCACAGTCAAAATGATTTGAGTATTAAACACATGGTCATTATTAAGTGGCAACACCGACAAACTCTGCTAAGTACAAAGCCAGAGACAGTGTTCTTCTAACCAAAATACTGCATTCAATCAAGCTCCATGTGTGCCATATACTGCCCGGATGATAGTATACTCTAGGTCACATCCAGATCACCTAATCTGCCAAACACTAAGTGGTACAATATTCTGCTGCTGTGGGATGTGCTAACAAGCTGTCACTCAAACCAAAACCATAACTGATACAAACATTAAACAAGCTTAGTGCAATCCGTGTGTGTTCCTTGAATGTAATCTGCAGTGGATTACAAGATTGAGAACAGTAAGGATAAAGATTTTAAATACTGGACTAGTTCAGTCACAGAATAATAATCTGATAAATCACAGAAACATTTGAAATTACAATGATGATGATTATAAGGAGAGAGTAGTTACTGTGATAGGACGAGGATAAAAACGAATAAGTCAGTTTTGAGAGTTCTGGGTCAGAAAAAAAAGTGTAGATGTGGGGGGAGGGGTTGGGGAGATTGCTTGACTTAGAACCTGAGCAAAACCTCTAAGTCAAAGTTTTATTTTATTTTTATTCAACAGCCTTTTTGTAATCTAGTATCTAACATTTCAACTTTGACATCTAGTCTGGATTAAGAAGAAGTACGGCACATTTCCTGTAGACATGATTGCATATGCTTCAAATCAGGAAATACCAACCGAATGTGTATTCATTACATACAATACAAATATTGATCATAGTTGCCATGGTCCCTGGTATTCAGGTTCATAGTCAAGATGTACTACACTCTTTCTCCACCATGTTGTCCTGCATCTGTGGAACAGACACTAAATATGACGAAGAATGCCATCGGTCCTGAGCCGTATTTTCATACAAATGCATTGTGTACAATTCTACGACAGGGACGGGGGAACCATCAAAGAAATCTTCCCCGACAAGCCTGAGCCCATCCGATGCCCGGCAGCTGTCTCCCTCGGTCTGAGAAAAAGCGCTGATGAAAAAGGCTTTGAACGCCATCTTGTTCATTGCAGCTGCTTGGGCCCTGAGCACAGGAACCCATTCATTCGAGGAGGCGGAGGGAGGGGGCACACTGGCAAAATGAAGTAATCTCTGTGAGCCACTGAATACAAACATTTCTTTTAACAATCCGCAAAATGTCCCGGTTTACGGCTATTTTCAGGCGATTCTTTTCTAGATGCAGATCTTAGGTTCACCGGTCAGCAACTTATTCAGGGCGGCGGGCTGCCTGTATCTCGCCCCAGTGCAGGCGGAGGCGCTCAGCGGCTTCCAGCGACAGCAAGTCTGGCACGTTGCTCCACCACCTCTCGACCCGTCTAGCCAGAAAATAAATAAAAAAAAACAAACAAACTCCCAAATCCCGTCTCCTACTTTAACACATGGTGCTTGCATGCTCGGATTCGATGCTTCAGCGGAAAAAAATGGTGCCCGTTTACCAGGTCGGAGACTGAAACTACTGAGCAGCGCGGGCCCGGTGGAGCATAGTTTCTGTAGCTGCTAAGAACTTGTCCTCCGATAGACCCGTGATCGAGATAAACAGATTGCCTAAATCCAATTAGACAATCTCGTTTTCACATCATTAAAAGGAGAAGTTCAATTTAAGGCCGGACTGTGAGCGCACAAACCCACGGTCGCCTGCCACTGCCGCGACTAAAATGGCCATTTTCACTCCCATGTCCACGGCGACGCTTGTTGTCATTTTCCCATGCGATTTCACAGCAGTCACCAGTTAACACTAAACGGGTTTTAATGAGGTTGCTGGGAAGTGTTGTGCTAAAGCGTGACACCATTTCCTTTTCAGCACAATCAGCTGGATGGCGGACTGTGCACACACTGACTTATAACCTTAGCTGTGGCATACGATAGCTACGATCCCTGATGGGTTGGTTACAATTTCCTGGATCAAAAGCTCGTAGTTCGACCCGTCTAAACACGGCCTTCCCAACAAGCTGAGCAATAGCCGAGAAATTCCGCATTACGTAAATTACGTTTTTTTGCAAGGCAAATATTTGCACACGCTTTGCGTAACAAGCGGTACCGAAACGACAACAGCAGTGTTAACATTTACAGAGGCAAATTGTTGTGGCTGCCATGTTCGGGACATACACACCCAGCTCAGCCATAGCAGCCACGAAACGTAGGCTGTGAACGCTGCCTGCTAACTCGTATGGGCTGGCTACAGTGCAGTGGGGGTGGTGGTGGGGATCCTGTTGGTGAAGTGGCCATTTTTAGATTGCCTTCCTTGACAATTGCATGATGCTACAGATTTTCAGCGCAAGTGGGAGTAAATCATAGCTCCGCTCAGGCTTACTGGAGTTGTGCAAATATACTAAGTTTTAACTATGTCACCATGTTAATCAGCGCGCCCGGGGCTGGTCAAACAACGAGCAGAGGCAAATGTGGGACTGTACAATGAGCCTAACTTGGAGTCATTTACCATCTGTAGAGCTAAGATGCGAAACTGTGGCCGACATACAGATGCTGAACGTCGCCAAAAGCTGGGCTTAGTGTTACATATTGGTCGGATCCCAGATTAACATGTTACTGCAGGTGAAATCAAGCAATTCAAATCCGATAGAATTGAGCCTGGACAGCGCATTTGTGGAGAGATGGAGATTGATACCCGGACATAGGAGAGGGGTGCTGGCTAACCGACCTAATTAACATTAGCACCATACCTTAACTAGCCTGTTGTCGGGGGGAATTATAACATACAAAACCAGTCCATGTACTTGTGGTGAACACAGTGCGTTAGGGTTTGACCAGCAGTGGCCCACACCCACTCTCCTGGCAGCACCTACTTGCTAGCGACGGGCTAACTCCAACGGAGGAGCTCTTAACCCAGTTTAACCCCTTTTGCTCGACAGGCTAACCCAACACACACTCAATGCATTTCCTCGGGCGCAATTTCAAATATCCATACACAAACTTACCCGCTTTCACTCGAGGGTATCCGTCGTTTATATCACATTGACTGGAAACAGCAGAATCTCGTCTCCTCTCTCCGCCCAGGCGCTCAGATCTAGCTCGTTTAGCTACCGAGGAGCGGCACTCCCCGAACCCAGTTTTTGACCCGCCGAGGGGGGAGACACACCGGCACAGAGGCGCAGAGACGAGGCGGCGTTTCACCCGGAGAGACCTGTCACAGTCCTGCTCGAGTCTTCTCCCGTGGCAACGCGAACTCCAGCGCAAAAGCAAAAAAAAAAAAATCCCTTCTTGCCTTTCCCACCGTCGTCGTCCCTCGCTTTTCTTCCTTCACGCCAGGATCTCAGTGGCTTCTTCCTGCAGCCATCAAACAGCAGAGATGGGCGCGGTAACCCTGCACTCAGGTCCGGGAAACCCCACGTTACGGCAGCGTCACAACGCACGGCGAAAGGGTCGGCGACCACTCCGCCACACACCAGGAAACACTGCCATCTTTGGTTACATCAGGGCACCGAGACATGGCACTCACCTGCACCAAAACATGTTCGACGTTATTCTCTTGACTTTACAACTTTGATCGCTCAAAGTGTGAAACCGTGGCAGTGGTTTAATAGACAAACAGCCCCAGTCAACGTTTGTGTCTCTCAAACTGGCTCACACTGGTCCTTAAGTAATTGCAGTTTAGTGGGAGGAATTCAAGTAAAAAAAATACCACCGACTGCTATAATAATAATAATTAAATTATATTCTGTCATTTTATACACACTATGAAATAACATCAAAGTGCCCCCGGGCCTCTTGTTGAATATGATACACAGTGGTGCAAATTAGATAAGGTGTTCCCCTTTAGCAATGGAAGACTTTTGGATCCAACAACATGTAAACAACAGTGACTTTGTGTGTCTGTCATATGAATATGCTTTGAAACTCCAGCAACGCCATGTCAGTACGACAGCAACCACTGGCAAATAACGGTCTCATTTGCAACCCACACTGTACTAGGCCACACATCTAACTACAGCACATGTACTTCCCTGCCAACATGCAAAGCTAAACCCCAATCTAAATCCACATACCATACAAAAACATACTGTACATGCAATATATTGCTGTTTTTTAGAGACTGGGCACGATCCTGTAGTTTTACGACAAAGAGGACAGAAGTTAGAAGTAGAAATGTCCATTAGGAAACCCATCAGTAGAACATTCCAGACCATTTCCCCCTGCAAAGATAGTTTAATTATATATGATGAATAATGTATAACTGATCCATGACAAGGCAACAATCTGGCCCCAGATATTAGATCAACATAACCTGGCAATGGAAGGCTTTGTTGATAATCTCACATTTAATTTGCCATCATCTATGGTTTATGAGTCAATTCTAGCTGAAAAATGAGTGAAGATTTACGTTTTGTACTGGGTAGACTATCGATACAGCAAAAAAATGACTTGAGCATTATCTCCAGTAGTCAATACAGAGTGCTCAGAGGAGGCCTTCATGCTCAGCGAGTTAATGCGTTACTTGGAGACAACATGGAACACTTTGACGTCCTCTGGGACAACAAAGTGTGTATGGACTTGGTCCGATGGGGGGAGACGGCAGCAGAATCGGCTCTACAGTAGTGGTCCTGAGAGAGCATTGTTATGTCCACTGTGGCCGTGCATTTGGGGAGCCACTGTTTGTGCCATATCTGTTTTGCTGTCGTCTCCTCACCTTCACATTTTAAGTTGGCAGGGACCGTTGTGGCATTGTTTAAATAGGGTGTGAGATAATATATTTTATATTTATACAATTTTTCCATTACAAACAATTCTGGAGAGTGTAATGAGGGAGGAAATAGCTTGCGTCCTGAAAAAGCAAGAGTTCATTAATATATTCTCTATCTTAGGAATTGAAGTTGAATGTTAACTTTAATAAGTGTGGGGTGTGTCTGTAGACTTTTGTGTGTAATTGTAAATACATGCTTGTGAGTGAAAACCCCAACATACATTAGAGGCGTACATTAAATGTTAGTTGATATTGGTGGTGGTTTCAATGCCTGAAGTGGGTATCTGTAATTTTTATTTCAAAAAGGGTTAAAAACAAAGAACAAGCTGGAATCCTTCCCCTGTGTGTATATCAGGCAATGTTTTAAGTGTGGGTTTTCACCAAGACTCATCTGCCCAGGTTAATACTGCTGAGATTAAGTTGCCCCTGGATACACCCCTACCTGTCTGCATACATGTGTTGTGAAGCCTCTTTAGCAGAGCTTCATGCCACCCAGGGGAGAAAGCGTATTGTCTGTATTCAGCCTGTTGATGAGAACTGAAAGACAGCGGTACACACTTTGATGTGCTTTCTGTGTCCAAGGAAGCACAAGTCTATTTTTTTTCCTAATGTAAATAATGCAACCATATGATAAACAGCAGTGACAAACATTAGGATCATTTTAAGGCACCCAACCTATTAAAATAAGGAGAAATCAATCATGTCTGTACATTGAATATTTATCATATCCTTCTTTACTTACTATGTTGATAGCAAATACATCTGTCGGTAAAAACACTGTACACATAATTTATGCTGACATGAACTGTAAGACATTTGACTGAAATAATTGTGTGAAAGTGCCATATAGACAGACGAGACATTAACAGCTCTCGTTGGCTAGAGCAGTGGCAGTAAGTAGCACTATCTTGCAGTATTAGTGAGAGATCATAGGAGAAATCAGATTAGAAAATGAGGCAAAATGGCAACACAAATATTACCTAATATGATCTCATGTTTCATAGAACAAGTGACATTACACACGGCTAAGCTCATAATGACCTTGCTTTTAATAGGCAGGTTGGGGCGCAGTAATCTGATTTAGCATAATCTCCTACAATCTCTGATAAATGCTTACAGCATGTATCTCTGAGAGGTCAGACCCTATTGGTCTGTTCTGAGGCATTAGTGACATCTGCTGTTATACACACACAAGGCCTAGCTCACATACAGTAGCACACGCTCCTGAGTGGATGAAATAAGCTCTCATCTGAGGATGAATTAAATGATTTAAAGATGAACGATAGCGATTAAAAGACCTACAATTTTGATTTAAAAAAACAAAACAAAATATTGGATAGGATTACAAACTGCTCGAATGCTTTATTAAAGGTACTGTGCATTACCTAAAACCTCATGTTGCTGTTAAGACTGCATGTAATGTCATTAGCTTAGAAATCTGCTTTCTTACAAAGTAGTATAGACAGTAATACATATAAAGGTCATGTATAAATAGTTGGAATGATTAAAACTAATGACAGAGATAAGCAAAGAGTAGTGGATAAACGGCTTCAATAATAAGCTTTAATTCATTGATAAATGTTTAAATAGCTGAAAGTCATGGCTAACGCACACTTAGCCAATTTCACTGAAACATTAATTCAAATGTATGAAAAAGGTATGTTAAACATTAAGAATCAATTTTATTCGCAATATTACTTTCTGCACTTCACACATCTGTTGGTTTAAATCAGTGGACACACCCTTAACCAGTGGCATATCTGGTGTGGTTTGCACCCCCTGGTGGTGAGATCGGCTCATTTCAGACAAGCGCTTCTGTACATAATGGGCCAAAGGAGGGTCAGCTTTTTGTGCAACGATAAGCTATCGTGATAAAATTCCATGACTGCAAAATGCTCTGATTTATTTAAACATTGTTTGAAATGTATCAACTTTGCCTCAAAGTACTTAAAGTCTGTACAGGATGTGGCATCCTCATCAAGGAAACCTAATGGAGAGTTAGTGAGAGCGGCAATTAGGTACAGTCTGTCTCCAATAATAATACTTAAACGCAAGGCTATCAATAATTCTTACAACAGAAAAACTGATGATCTCAGAACCTATTAGAGATACAACAAGTAATTGTTGGTTACATGTACAGTACTTGTGTGTTCCACGTCTGTTCTGTGGGGAGACAGTTCAAGGGAGTCTACGGGTAATAATAATATATAAATAAAAATACTAAAATGAAAAATATGAAATAAAAATACATGTATAGGGCACTTTTCAAAAGTACAATATGCATCACAAGGTAGCAGTGTAAAACATACCAATTATAAAATGATTAAAAACTATAGAGAATCTTGGATGAAAAGATGATAAGAAACTGCAAAATTTCTGGCTATTGTAAGGTCTAGGTGACTAGCATTTGTGTTGTGTCCAATGTTTGTGTAAGTGTTCCATTCCAGTGATGGACCTTTAAGAGCAAACCACCCAGTAATTAGAATTAGAATTAATTTTAATAGTCCCACACAAACATGCACATGCTCAAACACAATACACAAGTCGGGGGAAATTTGTTCTCTGCATTTATCCCATCTGTGGCTCATTCAAGGCCACAGAACAGTGGACAGCTGAGAGTGCAGATGGGGTAAATGCCTTGCTCATGGGCATTAGAGGTGGAGTCTCTTTTGTTAGTTGGGGGCTTCGTCCATCCTTCCGAAGGGAGTCCGCCTCGACTGGGCCTCGAACCGACAACCCTCTGGTCCAATGCATGTCTCCCTCGCCACTAGTGTACCTGAATTGGTTTTGAGATAGGTAGACTTAAAGAAGCAACAAGACAGATGGTGGAGGTAATGCACCTGATAAGTGCTTTCCAGCAACCAATAACAACAGAAAAAGAAGATTATACCATGATTCATATTTGTCCCCACAGGAATGGAGGAATGATATTGTGTTCATATGCGGTCAGATTTGCTTACTGGCCGTCATCCAGGTACTGTAGAGGTCAGTCAGCAGAGTTGGAGACCAGAGCCATTAGGGTGACATTGTAAACATTCCTCAAATTCCCTCTCAAGGTAAGATGCACACATGCCTGCACCACCTCATAGGGCTGAAGCACACAAACATACACATAGAATCAGTGAGTGCAGGGAAGGGTGACAAATCTGGACACAGGATTAAGTCCAATGATGGTAAAGGCTGCTATTTAAAATGTGACTATTTAAATCAGAAATTATATTTTTTAAATGAAATCTTTTCCATTTTAAATGGGATGTGTCGCTGTCAATGTTAATGAGAAGTCTTAAGTTTTTCCGGAAATTGTGTTTTTGGTAAAATTACATTTTTACCTAGAGATGATTTGTTTTTTTGATGACAAATTCAACCAATTATCAAGCTCCCTGGTCCACTAGTCGTACAAAACAAAAACACACAGAATGTAGCTAGGTGTTTTTGAGATTGCATTTGTATCAATAATGGCATCCACGTTTGTAATTCAATCCCAAGTTACTGCTGATTCACGCAAACACTGTTTTATCTAGTCCAATTCCAATTCAAAACTGTTTCAAAAAGTGTCTCTCCCTTACCTTGTATCCACTCTGAGGGGTCCATGTGATTCTGATGGTGCTTTTCTGGCCTGCCTCCAAAGTGCCATGGGTTGGCTCTACATGGAAGCCCTGTTGCTGAAGGCACGCCAGCTTATCAAAATGGAACTCACCACTCTGGGGGAAAAAAACAAGAGAAAACCTGACCAAACAGACATACCGTAATTCACAAAACCCAGGGCACTCACAGGGTAGTTGTAAACTAAAGTAATCAATATAAAGAGCAATAACAACATTCAATTCTGTAAATATATTATGTTTATCACTGCCTAACCTCCCCTATGATGCATCACAGTGCACTTAATGAAATATGCATCAGCAGCTTGTTGCCGATCTGCGCAGACCTATTGCCCCTATGGTTCCTGATCCCAGTACCTTCTTTATGGAGTCGATGCAGCCCACCTGTAGCTCCCTCACTGCGGGTGAGATGGTTTCCCCGCTGTAGCTAGCCAGCAGGGTCACGAGCATAGGTATGATGGGCCTCTCCATCTCCTCTGACTCTGCTAAATAGAGAGGCACGTTTAAAAAGACCAGACACAATACACAAGACACTTTTTTTGTCACATTTTTATCCAAGTTACCATTTTGATAATATTAAACATTACATCCACGAAAATAAAACGAATAACAGCATTGTCATTGTCAACATAACAACATGTTGGCCTGCCGGTGCAAGAAATATGGCTTTACAGCACCACTGTGAAGTATAGATATACACTATGCCCACATAGTATTGTTAATACGTGAGTGTGCTCACACAAGTTTGTGGTTATATTCAAGCCAGAAGGGCTTCAATTTTGGGCCCTTTTTGCCATGCACATCCCTAAACTATAAATTGGACTATGATGGCAAATAATGAAAATCTGACATTATTGTGAACTAATGAAAACACATGGGTCGACAGCAACATCCTTCTTTCACCAACACTAAACTGTGACCAAGTTTAACAGGATTGCCCATTTTTTCCCACACATGGATTTTTGTATTGAATTATGATCTGACCGCTGGTGACTATCACATTTGATTAGCATAAATTACTTTTTTTCACGTGCGTTTGCATAAATCAAAGTAAGTAGTGAGGAGTTACAAACAGTGAAGCATTTCACTCTTCCATCGTGACTGTTATTACTAGTAATATAACAGCAGCAAAGGAAGAGGACAGGAGGATGGAGGCTTCTCTACCTGTGACCTGAGTTTGACTGGTTGTCAGTGGAGGGAGGAGGGATTCAATGGGCACCGTCAGCACATCTCCTCCGTATAGGTACATGCAACACGAGGAGGCTGCACCCTTCAGATCCATCACGCACACTTCATTCTGAAAGACAGAAATGACACAGTGTTAGGGTTGTTATATCCTGAGCACCAATGCGAATGGAGGACATACTGGTGCAGTGAGCACATTTGTTACCATGTGACGACTTTTACAACCAGTGATTGAGGCCAAGTAAAGTAATGTGATCAAGGCTTTAAGTGTGTGAAGTGCTCTGCTGACCTTATGCATTAGCTCTAAAGTGAGTTTGTCAGAATAGTTGACAGACGGGTGGTCAGGGTGAAAGGTGACGGTGATGTCTAGGCTCTCTCCTGGATCAATGCTGCCCTCCATTGGCAAAACACTGAAAACACTCAGCGCACTGTAGTTCTGGGTTCCTGTACAGGATATTAAAAAGGTACTTTTATACTCTACAATAATAATAATAATAATAATAATAATAATAATAATAATAATAATAATAATAATAATAATAATAATAATAATAAATCAAATATAGCGCCTTTTTAAGGCTAGCCAGCTTGCTGCTGATACAAATGGAAAAATTATGAAACATAAACATAAAAAAACGGTTTTAAACAAGATTCCACAGTTGACAATCTTCACTGTGTTGCTTGTTTCGGGTATAAGACACACTAGTTACATATTCTTTATTCATATGATATCCAAGGTACAATTGGGAAATGTAATAATGTCCAAGTATTTTAATATTAGAAATGTTAATACATGGCTGAGTATATTATCAGTTATTAGGAAACATTGAGGCCTATATCCCATGACAAAATATCAACTGTACATGGTTGATCTAAATCCAGGCATTTATATGTATGTACATAAGAGCGAATATTTTATGAACATGTGCTCTTTGTCCTTTTTGATTTGGAGCTTTAGTAGTCAAAGTTCCCTATGGTCCCTGGTGAGCTGCTGAAGTGTTAATCACATCTTACCCACAGTAGGCTGGACCTGAGTGTCGGTGTAACAGCCCAGCAGGATGTTCGCATTCTCAGCTCCACCCTGAGGCCTGGAGGGAGACAGACTTTCCTGCAGCATCCTGAAACCCACTGCCACCGCCGAGCTGTTCTGCAACTGCAGACAAAACTGGTTTTAATATTGTGACCCAGGCTGCAAGGTCCTCAAAAGTATTCAACATAGCAACATGCATATTCTGAAAGTCAACACAGATTTGCAGTTCTGGAGTTATTTGTTGGATTTCTAAAAAAACTACAAAATATAATCCTGTTTTAGTACATTAGCCATCAGCACGACGTTGACTGACCTGAAAGATCTGGGAGGTGCTCTCCTTCTCCAACACATATCCAAAGTCGAGGAGACCTCCAGGGTGAGAGAAGGTAACAGCAGGAATCACACCATTCCCATACAAAGTCACGTCCAGGTTCATTTTATGGTCACGGATCGTCAGAGTCTCACAGAACTAAACAATTGAGGAGGGTGAGTGGGTAAGGTCAAATTTTCAATGTTTTTATAGACTGCATCAATTAGTGTGGAAATGTCTAAAATCTAACAATAAGCGAGCGCTACACATTAAATTCCAACCAACCTTTTTCTCCAGAGTTGGACTGAAGGCCAGGACCAGAGTGTATTTTTCTCCAGGTCTGATGCCTCTGAGAGAACTGAGAAGGGTAAATGGACCATGTATATCCAGCACTGATGTCCTGAGCTTTAAAATGGTCAAAGAAAAGCAGTGTGAGCATAGTGTCATTATTACTATGATTGATTAGTATTTCTAGAAGCAGCCAATTATGAGGACATTTAAGTATATTTATTTTAACGACACAAAATAACCAATACAACTAGTTCATAATAATGTATGAATTATAGACCATTTTAAATATGCGCAATGTGCTTGATGGTTTTTGCATGGATTTTCCCCAAGAATGGGGTTTTAAGTTAGAAGAATGGGGATTTGGTTTTTGGTAACCAGATAGGCAGACAATGGAAGGACGGAACAGATGTAGAGATGAAGAGAACAGCCTTGAGGCAGAATGATGACTGACTGATGACCCAGACTATATGTGTTGATGACCACTTCTAGTGGTAAGTAAGGAAATATATATATTTATATATATTATATCATTTGATTATTATTTTTATAATAAGATGAACAGACCCTTGTATTACAGATCACAGACCACACGCTAAATGGCCTCTAAAAAAAGAGGCTTTTACATGTTAGATAAAACCTTTATTGATCCTAATAGGGAAATTCATTGATATGAAGCCAAACATAAATTTAACATAGCTCCTCCTCAACTGTAAAAGGGAAATGTACCAGCGTACAATGAAGTCATCGTAATCAGGACTTTTCACTGTTTATAGTGATATAGATGAGATGTTGGAGCAGACCTGAGAGCACACATGTATCAGTCGTTCTAATACTAGCATGCCACAGCATGAATAGCAAAATTTGACCCTTAGTTCTGCAGAAAGGATACCTCCAACCATTCCATAGAGATGTTCTGGACTGTGAGCCTCTCAATCGCTTTCTCCCCTAAAATAGACACACATACCAAACAACACATGAATACGAAAAGGTGTGTGAGGAGTGTACACACAAGTGTACATTTACTGTATGGGAAGAAGCACCAGGCCACACAAACATTCAAAAGGACTCACCCACTGCCACCTCCTGAAAGTCTATGATCTTTTGTCCATTGTTGGAGATCACCGCCAGAGAGGGCTGAACAGCAGGACACTGCAGCTTCAAGTAGAGTGTATTGAGGGGGCTGAGGAGACATCGGACATGGCACACTATGAGATAAGACATGGGAGTAATACCTTATAGTAAAAAAACAAACCTAAGAACAGACAAGAAATGACCTACGAACACAATTATTGTATGTAGACATATATAGAGATACAAAATAAAATGTAAACATACACAGAAAAGTAAGTCAGAACTATTGCAACGACAGATACCCTGAAGTGGAGAAAGTTTTGAATTTAGGAGCTGATTTAGCTTCAAAAGCTGAACCTGAACCAGTCTTCATTTAAAATGTACAGCTAAAGTGAGAGGTAATCTCGGGGTTCACTACCCAGTTCATCCTCTATTTACTGGATTTATACAAGGGCTTAATGTGAATGGGTTTGGTGTAAGTCATGAAAAGCAAATTTGGGGAAATGCACCACGAAAACACAGAATTAACTAAAAAGCTAAGGGCCTTGCGGATATCGTTTTGGGAAATACATTTATTCCATTTCTTGTGAAGAGTGAGGAGATGGATGCCATTGTTACATCGGTATAATAAATACTAAGACTTCTGCCAGCAGACAGCACAAAGACAGCTAGAACAGCTCATAGTTTCTCTACAGCTCATTAATACACACTTCAAATTGTACAAAATATCAACACGTGGTAGTTTTAATTTGTGACTGTTCTTGGTCAAGTACAGTAACCTTCCTGGGGATCAGCATTGCCAAGGTACATTGTGAACTGTATGGAGAATGGTTTATCGTTACCTCCATGCCGGCTGAGCTTGTTTGTCTTCCTCAGGCGGGTCTCCATCTGATATAAAGCAAGGAATGGTGTACTCCTTGTAGTGTTTAGTGAAGGAGTACAGCAGCGAGGCCCTGGCCTCCTCATACATCTCTGACCTAGAAGTAAAAGACCTCTCACGTTTAAATAAAACAACAAACACTCCTTAAACATTTCATTTCAAGGTTTCCCAGCTCGGCTGAGATCATACAGACTCAGTTGATGCCCTACAGTATGTATGGTGTCATCACTGAAAACCGAAAGAAGTGGAAATGCTGATGGAACCGCTTAAGCATTGGAAGAAGAGAGAATGTACAAGTAAAGGCTTTGTGTGTAATTTATATTTAAGTGTTGCTGGATTTCAGACTTCTGACCAAGTTATTAATTGGGCATAGCCTACTCTAGGAGACGGGCCTTTAGGAGACATGAAAGACATTTCCTAAGGAATCATTTATTCTCCTTTTGCAGAACGATTCTTTGATATTTGTCAATATAAAATTCATTAAAGATATTTGCGCTTCACAGGCCAGGCTCGGTTCAGCAAAGTAGTCATATTTTCCCTATACATTCTGATACAAAGTGAAGAATACGAGAAAAAAAAAAGACGAAAAAAAACTCCTACCCTTTCTGAACGTCGGCAGGATTTGGTGATACAGTGCGTTTGACTGGCTTTATCTCTTTTGTTTCCTCCATCTTGCTGTTCTTATGGTTCCCAGACGTTTTTTTTCCTTTGCTGCGTTCCACTGGGATCTCTTTTTTAGTCTAGACAGCACACAAACAAACCATAAGTGCTGACAAAGAAAGCATATTCACTCCATATTTTATGGCTATGAAAGGGGAAAAAAAATCTGTAAATTGGCGAAGATGTGCTCAAAATTAAAACACTCACACTAGCAGGGGGTTACTGGAGTAAATGGGTACGACAGTCATACCTCCTGTTTGGGCTGTATTTCCACCGGCAACTCTTTCTCTCGGAGCAACTTGGCTTGGTGGAGACGACGCAGCGCATCTTCTTTGATATCCTGCTCAAACAGTCTGGGTCTGAACATCACCTGAAGCAGGCATCTCTAGGAAGAGGAGAGGTGGCAGCCTAAAAGTTATTACTCGTACAAATAAAGATTTCGTGGACAGGATGATGACAAGTATTGTGTGTTGCACACAGGAAACGCGAGAATCACATTCAGATTGCGGTATTCCTACACTCCAGTGTTTTTTTTAAATCTAACCTCCAAGTTTGGTGTTTGGAGAGGAAGGCAAAAAAGGAATTTCATTGTACAATGTACACATGACTAATAAATGCTTGAACCTTGAAGTCGTATTTCAAGGCGACAGTTTGGATTAGTTTGGGGCAGTTTCCGGCTCTGAGATTTCTCTTGTCTGAACCAATGCAACCTGATTTAAACTTACGCATTATAATCCCCATGTTTTACTATTGCAGGTCTGCTGGATTTCTCCCTGTGGGCATATGTCATTGGTGGGGAACAATAGATTATTGTTTCTTTTCTACAGAGTACGAGTGTGCAAAAGTCTCAATAGACTGCAATGATGTACTTAACCTAAGTATTACCACACACCATGAATATCATTTTAATTGAGATTTACCATTATTTGTATTATACTCTGCAATCACTGATATTGCAACACAGTTGGTGCAAAATAATAAGTACTTGTTCACTTCCATCAGGTCTCCAGTAGAGTGCATCATTACACTATAAAGTCTTCTGCTATGATGGCTGAATATCCTATTATTTTCATCTGTATGTCGATAAACAGGGCTGCAAGATTTTCTACTGAGATCTATTAGCTCTGTGATTGTTGTTGCAATCATTAAAAAATATATATACTTTAATTATTACTACTGGATTGTTGCTATTAAAACACGGAGCTATCTAGACATTGGCTAAAATATTGAATTTGCATTTAATTTTGCAATTGCAACTCAGTAATGTTCATGTGTAAAATGGGGAACGTAACTCTAGAGATCAAGCCCCAAATGGTTACTTGGACACTGGATAGTGAGAAGGAGGTTGAATTAATATTCTTGCAAAGGGCAGTCCATCAATTGTATACTGCACGAGGACAAAGTTTGGAAAATTTCAAGAGACACTTTCAAATGGGATGTAGTAGAGATTCAAACACTTAAAGGGGGATTTCAAAAGATTTGGGGGTGCCCCTTTAACATCAAAGTAAACATTAGGTTATAGTTCTACGCCACCTCTCCAGGAAGCAGGCGTCCTGTGGAAGGGGTGATGCTGATGTAGGAATCCTCTGGTAGGGTGAAGGAGAACAGCCTTGGCACTACAGGAGTCACGGCGTCCTTGCCCACTGCCGTGATTGGTTGTTTGGACTGGTTCCCGTTGATGTGAGGGTTGTTCAGGTAAATAATGGCAGTGGAGTTGTCACCTAATGCCGTGGCTCCAAACTGGATCAGAGAATGGGAGAGCTCCAGAGGAGGGTGTACACCCACTGCCCGGCAAGACAGCTGGAAATCTCTAATGTCAGGGGAATGGAAATCATTTATTTATGTATTAATAAATATGGAATGTTATCCGATAAACGTCATTATATCATATTTCAATGTTCCATTAATCAAGGTCCTATGACATTAAACAAATCGTACATACTGTATGACATGAAATCTACAAACAGTAAAAGATTACGAGTCAACCTGTTCATTGCAGACTTGCAATGGAGCTGGAAAGTGTACTCTTTGGCCTTGTTGCCACTGAAAATCAAATCAAGCTCCAGGGTTTCTTGTGGGAGCAGAGTACCAAAGCCATCATTAGGCTGGACTTCAAAGAACTGGGGTGTGGGATGGGGGGGAAAGGAAAACACAGACTTAGACAGAATCATACAGATCTAACTAAAACAGTTCTAAGATCCTTAAGATTCTGATAAAATTGGACGATGATTGCTGTAAACATAGAATCAGAGCTTCAATAGCAAATTAAAAAGTTTAAAACCAAAAAAAAGGCAGAGTTCCGATTCAAGCTCTATGTCCTACTTGTATCTGGATTGAAGTAATTGTGCTTTACAAATATAGTGAGATTTAATTCAGGCTAAGAAATTTAAATAACTTCATACACATTCATGTTGTTCATGCAGTACCTCTGGAACAGCCATAAATCCAAAGTCCTGAGGCATTAGGGACAGGTTGGTCAGGCGTACGCTGCTCTTGACTGACTGGTAAATGGAACAGTATCCAAAGTCCACCTCAGCGGGCTCAAATTGAAGGTCTGAGGAGGTTACAACTGCTTGGACTATGAAATGTATAGGCTGCACCTGAACACACAAGCATGACACGCCTTTAAAAGCCTTGCATCGACATACATCAGAACCAAGAGAAGAACATTCCTAGACTGTAAAATGGCATCACAATTTAAAGATTAATGATCAATTTTCATATTCAGATTGAAGGCAAAACTATGGTAAACAAAGGCTGAAACATGATGAAGCTGATGTTGAACAGAGATGTATCAACCTTGAACATATCCACTTAAAGCGTGTAAACATTTAATGTCTAAGGCAAGGCTGCGTGAGTCCTTTAGTGGTCAGTCATCATTGAGTTGTTGAAATGTAAGATATATGTGTGTTTGGGTGCGTGCTTGCGTGTGCGCACATCCCGAAGTAGAGAGTAGGCTCAAAGTAAGAAGTAAGTGATTGAAACGGCACTGTGTGTTCATTATTGAACAAACATGTCACTCAGTACAGTGTGGCTCAATAATGGAGTTGGCACAGAGTGATGAAAATTCATAGTAGGACAGGTTCTGGTCTCCCCGCACGGTCAGCCTTGTCTTTTAACCCATTTTTTCGGTAAAATATATATTTATGGAAATCTCAAAATGATGCCCTCTTGAGTCATGGCAATGCTCAGAAGATGACCTTGTTGTTTGCACCGTTGTTTTCCTGGCTGCTCTGGCGTCTTGTCACCATACTTGTGTGTGTGTGTGTGTGTGAGAGAGAGAGAGTGTGTCTGTATATATGTGTGTGTATGAGTGCGCATGGGATTGGTTTAATGCCAGGAGCTCAGACCCTGGGGTGGGGGCAACAGCTTTGGTGCTCCACAGGAGCATCCTGGCCCAATCTTTTGGCTCCTCATCAGACTGCCCGGCCCTCTCGCCTCCATCTCCTCATAAAGGGAGGGTATAAGGGCTGGAGTGAATGGGAAAGCAATGTGGCAAAATGGCAAAGGGACGGCACAGATTTAGATTTAATGAAAAAGAGAACTGGCATCAATGCAGCACAGTTGTTTAAGTAGCTGCTATGGTTATTTTTGCCATAAAGGCGGTTGCTGACAAGTTGAAGGAGTTGCTGTTCAATTGATGTCAGCACTTTATGTTCCACTTCAAGGGCTTTCGGAATTGTTAATTTTCATATTTCAAAATACAAGTGTCACCTCAAAGCAGACATTTTGATGTGTAGCGTTTGAGAGGGATGACACACTGGATTGCACAAAGTGTTCTTATACTTGTATCGTTTCTGTGCCATACATCTTTACCTGTCCGCTGTGTACAGTAAAAGTTTTATGTGTAAAGGGCTGTAAATCAGGGCCGAGGCAATACCAAAATGCTTCCTCGTTGAAACAATCAACTTAATTCAATACATCACATTTTTTTTTACCAATAATAAAAATGCAATTTATTCATTTAGTTTGCCGCTGAGGTAACACTTTTTCAAAAAGCCTGAATATTACCTGGCAGCTGCGGAAATGATGAGTGATGAGTTGGCTGTTTCAAACAAAATGTATCTAAAAAAGCCGCAGCTCCACTAATAAAGTTTTGATATGTTAGAAGACATATATAACTTGTGTAATGCCTTTTTTTTTTACTACAAAACACTACATGATTAACAACTGATGATTAAACCAGGACAGTTTGATGCCAGCCAAGCTTAGTAACTTGTTTCCAATTCAATTCTTCCGGTAAGTACATGCATTCCCATATTCTGTTTGTGGGTGTATCCTTGTGATTTAAAGTATTTGCCTTTAATTATATATATATATTATATGCTAATTTGTTACATATGGTGGCACTATGAAATGGCCTCCCCCATTCAGTAAGAGCTTTGCAAAAAGGTCATGAAATTAAGTAAACACAAGTTCACCAATAGAACATTGAATAAAAAAAAATAATATATATATATATATATATATATATAATTGTATCATAGACGACAACACGCACAATAAACTCCTGCCTGATTCTTACCTTTGAGCTTGTGGAGACATTTTCACTGAAACAATGGGGAATGACCTTTTTACTCTGCTTATTGACACCCATGGAGTTACTGGGCCTCGGAGGTGTGAGATAATTTTAGCTTGTTGCTACCGAACTAGGTTACAAAACCTCAGTGAATCTCTCTCTGTTAGGGACAGAGTAGGACACCAGCCTTGTACTGTGGGATAACTACTCTGTTTTTAGAACCATAGCTAGCTTTAATCATTTTTAATACGTATGAATGTACGCAGTGCATGGCATGACACAAACCTGGCTTGCTACTTGTACGCTCACTGGAACCTCTAGGACTCCTGTATCACTGTCAAAGAAGCGTTTGGCATCTGTGGATAAGGAGCATCTATAATAGAAAAAAAAAAGAAAAAAAGGAAGCAGAGTGACATCATTATGCAAAGTGGCTCTTTCTCCCAAACACTGCTTCATCCTAACATCATGGTGAGCAGAGTCACCAATAAGAGTTTGAACACAAACACACAACAGTGATTTGAAAATGTTTTCTGTTCAGTCTGTCAGATACAAGCCGTCAAAAGCCACGAGCCTCTGTGGAACATTTCAAAGAGAGACAAAGATGCAGGGCCTGAAGACCCATTACTTCACTTTAACCCACGACTGTACGATTGACTCGCCAGGGAAAGCAGGAGATGTGGATTGCGCCTCCACACTAGTGTAGGTTGTAGCCATGGTGATAGGAGACGTAAGTATGATTCAAAGAGGCCCAGTAGTCATGCGCAGGCTTATGTAAAACTCCAGTCCCCCACGATCCACCAGTGCTGAGAGCTGCTATCGTGATGGTGTATGCTGCACATGTGTAATGGATGCACTGATAGTTTGCTATCATATAAACAGTGGTCAAAAGTCAAATGCATGTTTGTGGCTCAAATCCACCCCCTCACTTTCTCTAGCTCCTTTCCCTGCATCCCCCTTTTTTTTCCCCCCTGCTTCGCTTAGCTTTCTCTTCCTCCGTTTCGGTCTTATCGGCTGTCGTCTGTCTTTCCCTCTTGACAATCTTAATACCAGTTGAAGGCTGGAGAGCTAATAGCGTTAATGTCAGTGATTTAAGGCTCTCCAGATGTCGGTGTGTGTGTTTTTTTTTTTCACCAAGCGAGACTCGCCTTCAACAAATCTGTCGGTTTCAGGTTCAAGGACGGGTTAAGGCTCCATGTTACCCAGCCCTCATTTCTGCACGCAAAAGCTCTGTAAACATGCTGTTCTACTACAGAGCCCACAATGACTCAAAGCTAGACGTTTAGGAGGAAAAGTAATAAAAAAGAGTTGTTTGTTTCCCTCTGTAGATTGACCAATGAGCACACAGGGTGTATTTAAGGAAGCACTCTTGTTTTGTCTGCTAATAGCATCGCTGCTGGAGAGTCACTCTTGAATAAGCTTGGCAGGGCAGAGTGGAAAAGCCTGGTGGGACGTCGCAGGGCCATATGCTCCGGAGAATTTTTGCGGATGGATGGGGTTTCAGATTTGTCAGTGTCCTGCACCAATTTACTTGTGTGCTCCTTCTCAATGTTTCACTGCCAGCTTATTCCGCCTCGTCCAAATTCTTTGCTTCCACAGTTTTTAATGATACTTTTGATAACAGTAGGGGAAATAGTAAAAGTAAAATTGTTTTTCTAGGTTTGTGGAACTCGTGTGAGAACCGGGTGTATATCCGCAAAGGATTATTTACAGATAATACTATTTGGACGGATCAAATGTATCTATATGTCTATAAGAAGTGAGAGTCAGGAGTATAGCCTGACAGATATGGACTTTGGGGGCCACTGACATTGCTGGTATTACGGATTAAAAGATTGGCCTGTATGAAATGTTTTCAAAATGATTCCTAAGATGTTGTTATTAAACTATTATAATAGATAAATATAATGAGGCTTGAGATTTCGTTTTAGTTTAACCATAACCTTTATCACAAGTAACTATAAATAAAAAGCAAACAAATACTACCATATACGACGAGAATGAAATCATGCAAAGTAAAGGCTTAACTTGGAAATCAATCAGGCTCTAGCCATGAGGAATGGAGTTGGAATTCTTTAACTTACAATGAGGTCTAAGGTGCGCACATACGCAGGCACAAACGCGCGCACACACACACACACACCCAAAAAGATAGGCACACAAATAAACACAGACACACACCCACACACATTTGAATCAAACTCCTTTTCAATATGGATTCCAGCTTGATTCCACTTCACCATCAAAAAGTGATTATGAAAAAAGATTAAAAAACGGATTAGGGGGCTCTTAGGGATCTGACATGGCGAAGTGAATGGGCAAAAACTACAGTTGATGATGGTAAAACAAGTCTAAAAAAACATGTTAAGCAAACAAGTTACTTTGTTTTTTTTCTTTTGCGACTCGTAGCGCAGTTCAAATGTCTGATGCTGCTGTGATCTGCCAGCTAGACAGCCAGTTCGACTAGAGCTGTTCGGTATAATCTGTCTTATATCACCCTTGTAATCTCCCTTTTATCAGCTAGAACTTCCAGGCTGGTACACAGCTATCTCTTCAGAGATTACACCTAAAACCGCTCATTCAAGCAATCGTATGCTGATGATTTGGTCATCGGGTTTTAAGGGCAAAAAACGAGTTGTCATTTTAAAAATCCTTTCAACTGAAATTCTCTCCCTGCAGAATGTTTAACTCACACATCGAAGCCGCGTGGATACATTGCTAAACCATTCAACTTATGAAGAAGTTCGTAAACCAATTTTCCAAATGAGCCAAGTCCCAGGGCTCGGAAATGTAGCTCACATGCCAATTTCATTCACTTGTTTTCAGCCCAATGCAATGAATATTTTCAGGGATTTAAATAAATCTGGCATGAGAAATAAATAGGTAAGGTTTTTGTAAATTATTATAAAGACTATCCTCCACTCCAAGCGTATGCCTCTCAGTGTCTTCACTTGCATCTGGCAGGAGAATAAATAATGGGTAAGCGAAATAATATGGACACTCATATTGCTTTAGGGCTCTCTCTGAATGTCATCATCGGAAATCACAATCCAGTGAACCACCGGCCTTGATTCTGTGGAGGGGACTGTGTATTGTATGGAACAATGCTGTCGATTATGGGAGGGTAATATATGTGGGCTGGATGGTGACAAACAAGAGTGGAGGAAGACAGGCGGAGAGGGATGAAACAAAGGAGAGATGGTGGAGGATGTGGGCAGGTTGAGCGCAATTCTCCAGAGCAGGAAGCAAAAATGTGCTCACCCAAAAGTCAGCGGAGAGAAGGCAAGAAGGAATCACCTGTGTAACGAATGAAGGCTGTGAGTCATTGAAGAATGGAGATTTAACGGCACATGGCTGTGCGCGGATGACAGTGAGTGAAAGCAGTGCTGCTAATGAGGACGTTGAATCGTAGGCTCCGACTAGGAAGACTTGGCAGCGCCAAATGACACACTGCTACTGACTAATAAAAAAAAAAAAAAGCAAACCTTCCAAAAAGCAACAGATGGGAAGGCAAGATCCGACCATGACAGAGACGACACAGACAGCCGCACATTTTCCCTGGCATGTGTCGGTTTGTGCAAGATTTATAGGAATCTCCCACTGAAGGTGGAGGAGATTCTTTTGAGGATTGGACCAAGATAACTCCCTACAAAACTTTTTACCGCAGTTTTCAATGTTTATACTGTTTATATGAACTCTTCTAATCGTCCGGATAATAAAAATATTTAGATCCCTGAACAAAAAACATCCCTCCTTGTACATTTTCCAAGTTGCAACTCCCTGTTCTGTAATCCGACCAAAGATCAGTCATCACAAAATCATGAACAGAAGCAGAGGCAAGTCAACCGCAAACATGTAAGTGAATATTGTAATTATTCTAATGTCCTGCTCAGGATATCTGATAAAATACATTGACACAATTAGCCTGGCTGAATTGACAAGATCATCGCAGCGGATTTCATCTTACAAATAAAACACTTCCCTCTAAAAGAAAGAAAACACAAAAACAACGAAAGACTGAATAAGGGAGTGAAACGGAATGGCAATTCAGTTTATCAGATTATCGCCAGACTTCTTTTTATGATGATGATTAAATTGGTCATTTCAGTGTTCAGATAATTGACAGGCCTGATGGCCAAAACTATAGAATAATAATAATGATAATAATAATAATAATCATCATAATAATAATAATAATAATAATGTGGAATTATCCTTCGAGTACAACTGTGTCGTAAATAGGAGCACAGGGAACCGGATCTGGTGTCTTAGGTTATGTAAGCAGAATCAGGGCCAGCGTGTAAGCAGCGGTGTATGGTGGATGCATCGAGGGGTGAGAGGAGTTTGAGAATAACAGAGAGAGGCAGAATAGATGTAGTTAAAGCCAGAGAGACGGAGGACTGCGGTGTTTAGGAGAACCAAAGAGAGAGAAGTTGAAGTGGCGAGAGGCCAAGAAAAAGAGAAGTACATGTGCGAGGATGGGCGAAGACAACACAGGAGTGGAAGAGAGAGGGATGGAGAGTGTGTTACAGTGTGATACGGAGGGAGGGAGGGAGGGAGTAGGGAGGGGGTGGTAGCTGTAGCTGTGTTGGCCAGCGCTGCACCATCTCAGCAGCAGCACGAGCGAGGCTGTGCTGTAATCCCTGCATTAAAACCTCGGACGATTCACCAAGGCAGATTACTTACATTTCCCCCTCCTGCCCCCTCGCTAAATGGTGACCAGTGCATTCCCCTACTTTTTGTCACGTGCAAAAGAAAACGTGGCATCCACTAATATCTTCTCAGCTATAAGTACACCAAGTCGCAGAAATGAAAACACTTTGGAGGGGGCCGGCAGAGGGAAACAAGCGCCCACGTTGAGTTTTTACATACTGCACGCCTCTCACATCTGCCCAGGGGGTCCCCGCAGCTCAACTTCGGCCTCTCCATCTAAATATAGAGCCCTATTACCGTGAAAAGAATTACCATGTCCTTCAAAGTCATTAGAAACCATTATCAGAAGCCGTTGTGCTGCTGCACTCTAGAGTGCCGGAGGTATTGTGGAGCAACTCTTTTCTGCCTGCCCCCTGCAAGTTGCAACTCTGTAAGACTCCACACCTTGCTTTTAAAAAGGGCAAGCTGTCATATGAACACTAATGAAGGGTTTCATAATTGATATACTCTAACTTTGTGTTCAAATCTGGATATAATATAAAGGCTGCCAATGCTACTTCAATGGAACATTCTGTGTCTTTGTAACAAGGTCTTTTTCCTCCACACATCTGGTGACCAAAGAAAGTACAGAAGGTCATAGTGGAAGCAGGAAGTTGACTGTGTTGTTTCCTAATTATGTTTCTGCATCTACACCTTGGCAATTCACCGTCAAATATTGTTCAAATATTATTGAAAGGATGGTCATAACGGACGTTTTGTAATCGAGTATGGTCAATTGGGTGCCGCTATAGCTTCCAAAGAGCCCCTAAGGTTTGTGTGAGTGTGACGTGTCCACTGTATCCGTTTTTGAACAAAGGGAAAACAACAGCGAGGACGGAATGTCACACTGCCGCGAGACTGAATCAATGAATACTAGTCTCCTCCACCGTCTTCACTCTCATAGAGGGCTGATAGAATCTTAACAAGCTGACAGTCCAAAACAAGATTATGAATGCCCCAGTGACTCCATTATCACGGCATCCTCTGGATGTCCTTCCTTACCTCGGCAGGAATTTAAGTTGGGCATTAAAGCTCGATTGAGCCTGGATGAAGCCGGTCTTTGGTATGATCTCCATGTGTTTCCTCATTTCCGGGCACACCTCAAAAGTCACCTTCAAGGATGTGCTGGCTCTGACGTACAAAGGAGAAAAGGCAGTCACATTAGCATAATGGTAATAAACCAGGTGCATTCATCTAAGACAAGGCTAATCTATACAGATATAATAATGCAAGCACGCAGGTACACAGGAAATAGTACACAGGAAAATAGTCAAATATATAACGAAAGACTGCAGTTCCACCTGCCATGTGGTTGTTGTTTTTTTTTTTAATATATGCCACAGCCAGACTGTAATACTCTATCAGTGGTCTCTTTATTTGTGCCGCAAGGAATGATTATTTTCATTATGAGGTAATCGCCTAATTATGTTTGAAAATAATCAATACCCATCAGCCCACAATTAATGGGGCTGAAAGTAAGGCAAGCAAATGAGGAGCAATCAGTCATACTCAAGTAATGGATTTTCAACAAATCTGCGGATCGCTTTTCTGTTGATCAACCAAACAATTCATAGGGCTGCTCCTCTCAAAGACTACAGACATTTTATTTCCTTTATTGGAGTGACGCACGGTCCAAAAAGTCCATATCATTTCGGTGACCCATTTTCCAGGAGCTCCAACAGATGGTCGTGCCTGTGGCTACAAACCTCCGTTATAGCCGAGGCTTGCGATATAAATGGCTCTTCACCTCGGGAATTCAACCACAGCCCACACTTAAACACCTTCATTGAACGACACAACAAACACAGCACGTAGTATATTAAAATAACCTCTCCGTTCACTGGAGGTGATGTGTCTCTTGTGACGTCTGGGCTCATCCCCAGTGATTACCCAAAGGTAAGCCATGGACGACCCTTCATTTTCGACCGCCCACTAAAAGGAAATGACCCACTTTGAGCGAGGTCAAACAGACGGTTGTTTCCCTGAGGAAAGGACTCTCGGGGACACTTGGGGGATATTAAATGCTATCTTTAATCCCGCCAAATAATAACCTTCAAATCTTTCTTGGGGGAATATTCATCCATAATCATTTAGGGCAATTAGGCATTTTAATTAGCTGGGGCATTTAGCTGATCCTCTCTTTTTCACTGGCTGCCTGTGACCAGATTATAGCCGAGGTTATGTTTAATGATTTACTTCTAAATTCATGGAAATTCACATAGTTCTTCAAAGGGATAAAGAACGCAGTATTATGGATTATGTAACCTTCACATTGTCCGCTTTACCCATGAGGCTGCTGCATGCCTGACCATTTATCTGGCAGCAGATGATACCCACGGGTGTGTTATTGGGAGTGTCCGCTCCCTTCGGCCATCAAGCATTGTTGCTATTTAAAGAATATTAAACAGTGTGGGAAAGACATAGGTGTGACGGTATACTTGATATTTCCATTGGTTTGGATAAATGTGCCTTCTCTTCAGCCTAGGGGAATCACCCACCTCTCTCACTCATCCACGTGCTGTGGTTCAAACTACCTATCAAACCACGACTGCACATTCTATATGTATATATATATATATATATATACTGTATATACTGTATATACTGTATATAGTATATATATATACTTTAGATACTCGATTTTTTCAAATAAAATAACTCTGGAAATCGAGCATGGCATGGTTTTCGTTTGTGGGCTGGTTTGAGGAAGTTTACTCAAACCGACATTTATCTGAGCACCGCTGCCGCATCTCACCTCCCTTCCTCCTCCTATGTTTCCCGTCTTGTATCTCTATCCATTGCCAAGAGCAAAATGCCTTGAGATAATCTCGGGAGAATAAAAAAGGATAATGTCTGAATCTCACTGTGTGCAGACCCTTTGAAGAATAATGCACGTATCGCAGAGGAGCGGCAAAAAACAACATAGTCGTTTACCGTTAAAATCCCTAAAGATCGGATACTAGTTCGAGCAACATCGATGGCACAAATAACCACTGAGGTTTAGAGGCAACAGTTCCAGGTCATGTCATGTTGAGAGATTGCTCACACTGAGCTGAATAACTACGTGGATGGAGTGTGAGTGCCCACAGCTACAGCAGTTCCTTTGCCCGTTCTTGAAAGGGACAGGTGGCTGCACTTCCTTACTCCACATGCACGTACCATGGGATACCAAGTCTTCGCAGCAAGGGATCGAGGGAACCGCCCCCACAATGCAGCGCCCCCCCCCCATCCTCTACTTTTCTAACTTTCAAGCCAAAGAACACAGGGCAAAGGTTGGACAGGGTGCAGAGGGGATGTTATATGAGTGCCAGCGGAGAAGGGAATCCAAATAACATCCATAAAACAAAACTCTCCGCTCCATAAGAAAAACTCTTTCAACCGAGTTCAGAATATTCTAATTACTGGCTCACGAGCAAAAATCAAACAGGGCACATTTGAAAGCCTCTTAAACTTCTTTCAGTTTGTCGAAGTAACATTCAAACCACTGGCTCGCTGACAAGGGAGAGGTATTCATTAAAGCACGGGCTTTTCCCTTGAAAGCTCCGTCACAAAGGAAGGAGGCTATGTGGGATATCTACTCATCCGCTCAAAGGAACAAGTGACACACTCCATGATGAAAGCAGAAGCTCCCCCACCATGTGCCCCGAATGCCTGCCATGCTAGTTTGTGCTGAAATTACTATCCAGGAGGTGGAGTGACATATTGCATGGTTTGCTGGTGCTGGGCTTCAGTATTTTTACTTTAAAGCTGCTGTTGACGCTGATGCTGTCATCGTCACGTTGTCACATGCGCTGGTTTGCCAGGGCACCAGATGGCAGTTATAACAAATACCCCACCCCCACACACGCACTCCCGCCCCCACACGTTGTGGCACAATGACTGGCGAGGTGGTGGACCACAGGTCGGTAAATGCTCCTGACCCCCGCGGTGTGTTCTTAACCTCCAGTGTGCATCATAATGTATCCCATCTATAATTGAAAAGGATTTACCTTTGTACTGCGCTATCGTGTGGACCAAAGAGGATTGTGGGGGATGTGGGTTTACCGCTGGGTCTCTCACATCCTCCTTTGTTCAGGAATATTTATCAGCCAACACATTGCCGTATTACTATGTCTGTACATTTGATTAATGTCTCCGTAAGTCACTTGGGTCTGACCGGAGTTAGGCGGCAGTTTTGTGCCGTCTGAAAAAAGGGATTTCCATGAGCTGTTTTTCTGTGAAAAGGCCTGCTTTGGCAGAGGTTTTAAAATTGCATTGAGCAGATAAGCCGGCATGCTATGTCAGCAGTCCCTGCTTTACAAACTCTATTCCAAGGATGTTTGTGAGCATGACAACAAAAAAATGGAAATATGACACGTGGCCCTCATTTCTGCAAGGGTTTTAAACAGCCTCTTAAATGATTACAAGATAGGATATAGCTTAATATATAACTCAAATGTTTTAACATTCATATGCTTCTAATTGAAACCTTTTTTACAGTCCTGATGGGTGTACAGCTGAAAAACAGGTGCATAGTTTAGCGCATGTTTAATTTGGGTTGCCATAAAATCTACGCTCTTTTTTTCCACTTGAAATACAAAGCACACAGTATCATAACAAATTATACACTTATAATACAAAGGGGACAAACTGAGAAATGTAACATTTAGTTTAGCCTCTAAAAATGCTTATAGTATTTTCAGTGCTGATGTCATATATGCAAAACGATGTGTGTTGGATTCATCTTGAAGTAAATGTTAGTGTGATATAATTGAACACTTAATATAAGTTATGGATAATATGGGAATCGTTGGAAGTAACTTCTTGTAATTAATGACTGAGACTGTTATACTGACTATTCGGTCAAAACAGACCACAGTTCACATTAATTTCTGCCTGTCCATTTTGTAATGAGCTTAAATTAATAACTGCCGTTCCGCTTATCAAAAGCAATTCCTTTTTTTGCCACACGTAACCAAGACTTTGCAGACAGTTCGCTTTGCCATATTAAACATTTTTGTGTGACTGGAGCGTGGCTGTGACAAAAAAATATATATAAATGTGGCGATCATCATCACATATTTACCTGTGTATGTAGCTGCATATGTAACTGTACACTGTGCTGCCACAGGGTGTCAAATGGAAGATTTGCTCTCGCATCTGTTGCTATACATTGGTATAATTGTATGGGAAACATTGTGCAAATGTGTATGAATCTGTCATGCCAGTTACATTGACACACGGTGAACCTGTGGTGGTAAACATTTGGGTCTCTTTTAAGTAAAGTGCCAAGTAAAAGCCAAGTACGTGAGTCAGGTGATGAGATTCCTTTAAAGAAAGACTGTATCTGTTTATCTGTGTTGACAGATAAACAGAAATTCATGCACACTAAAATGATTTAGGTAACATCCACAGAAGTTTACAGATTCTAATTTCTTTACAATTGAGACCATTTTATACACGTTACTTAAAATGTAGACGACACACATGGAGCCTTTCTACAATAAGTACCGTTGGCACTTAAGTCAGTCTATTCACAAAGAGCACTTTGAGGGGCTTTCGAGCTGTGAAAGTCACCTGAAGCTTGCAGCTTACCTGCTTTGGACTACGATAGCTTCTTGATAGAGGTGGTCCAACATGCAGATCTTCAGATCAATGCTGGGCTGAACCACCCATACAGGGATGCTGACTGCAATGCCCCTCACACGGATGGGTATCTGTTCGAAGCAACATATGCATATTCAGTCATCAATGATCTAAAAAAACACACTGATGGGATAAAAAGAAGATTATATGTATCTATCTCTATCCTCGACAAGGTGATAAACATGTGTCTTACTGGTTCGCTGGATGGGTCGGAGAATTTGATGTGAAAGTCTAGTTTGGCCTCTCCAGTGACAGTTGGCGTGAAAACAATCTCCAGTTTGATGCTTTCGAAAGGTCCTATCTCCCCCTCCCTAACCTGGGGGTGTGTTCATCACACAGAGCAAGCAAACGTTTGCTTTCTGAATATTGGATTTCATAGTTCAGTAACTCTAAACATATCCTACAGGTAACAACGTGGAGTTACCCGGGGCGAAGTGAGGGATCAGTGAATGGCCATGCACACACGACAGATTAAATTGAACTGTTCTACTTCATGGCAGAAAACCATTTCAATCTATATATGCGCTTCAAATGGTTTACAATTAAACCGCAGTGAAAGGTGCTGTTGGTTGACCGCTGTGCTATACAGGTTGTGAGAGAATAATTAATGACAAAAGAGGTGAAAAAGTCATTCATGCGGCCACGGACTCAGTACTGTGTGACCATGATAGCTCGAAGGATAATCCACCATTTAAGACTGCAGCTTTCTACCATACATTGTCCAATAATCAGTCAAAATGACAATGGAAAAGACATGGGCATGCACACACACACACACACACACACACCAACACACACACACCCACACACGCCCACACACCCACACACACACACACACACGCCAAAAACAAGCACAGAGGGAGAAGCAATGCACCATTATCCCCCTGCCAGAGAGACATAATGAACCATGAACAACTCTACAACTTCACATGGACCACAAGGCACACAGCATCAGTGATAAAAGACACAGAGTCTTCTACAGACACAGATAATTGCCCTTATCAGAGACTGAGCAGGTGTCTCGCTGCTAGTCCAGTTAGAAGGTCACAACCATTATTAGAAATTCTTTGACCAAAGGTTCCGAGTTTGAACCTGTTGGCCATACGGGGCCTTTTGTGGGCTTTTCTCCAGGTACTCTGACTTCTTCCACAGTCCAACGGCATGCAATTTATTGGGGGATTTGAAAGTGCCAGTAGGTGCGCGTGAAAGGTTATTTGTCTTTATATGTCAGGCCTGTGATAGGCTGACAGCTGGGATAGGGTAAAGCTCCCCATGACCCTCAAAGGATAAGTGGTTCAAAAAATGACATATTCATACCAAGAGCTGCAGGGGTGATCAGTTGTTGATTGATGTCTTTATCCTTAATAAGACATGTCAGTAACCACCTGTTTGTTTGTTATGAATATTGATGGTGCCAAGAGGGCAATTACGAACTGATTTCTAAAAGTTTTTAATGATGCCTGAAATGTTATCTTGTGCAACTGTCACGATTCCATTAATTTTACTCCTTAACAAGATCAACGGTGTAGTGTTATGTTGGCAGCTTTGAGAGGCTGTGCTTGGACATAGCACTGTATGATCATAATGCTTAGGTCTGCATATTAATGTGCTGATGTTAAATAGGCAAGATAAACGAAGGTGTTCACCATTTTTTGTTTGGCATGCTAGCAATGCATCGTATTCGGTTATAAGACTCAATCTTTGACCATAATAATTTTGACTTCTAAGGAAAAGTCAGCAGATGATTCCAAGTCAAGGACTGATCCTCCCACCCTAACCTGCACTGACCTGCAGTGGCTCCTGTTAGGCCGTCTTTCTAAATTTCATGGCACGAATATGGTTTCACTTTGTTCCTGAGAGCCATGCTATGGCCGCTTTGCAGATGAATCTATTGTGAAGATCAGTTATTTTAATCATTCAGGTTATTACTCCCGGAAAGGTGAACTCACATCCAGCTGAAAACAATAGTGCTACTATAAGGCATTCATCACAGTAAGATCCATTACTCACATTTACTAGACTTATGTCACTGGTGTCTTCGGGATTCTCCTCTCCCTGAGCTTCTGCACTAGTGGCATCAGGAATAGCTTCTGGACCTGCAGATGCCACAGCAAATCTTATGTCATTTTCACTGGTGAGTCTTAAACCTGCTTAAAAAAAACTGGTGACTCTTCAAATGCAATACATCTGTTATGTGGGTGAAAAATGACATTTATATGGAGAACAAAAACTCAAACCTGATGCTAAAAGCTCATAAGGCCATAATTGTAATTATGGGGGGGAGATGAGCAGATAATCTGTGAGGAACCTGACAGTTTGGTTTGAAAAATGACATTGCACTATGAGCATTGAGTCACAAAAACTTAATGTATTGACAGACACAGGCATAAATGTCAACTACTATGAGCCTCGGTCCACAAAATACGCAAGCCAGAAAATTTGGCCGAGAACTCAATCTTTTAATGGTGGCAGAGGAGAAACATTGTTTCCAATGCCAGCAGAGCAGTAGTAAAAGACTGAACGGCTTATCAAAGCATCAGTGGAGGAAAGTGCTGAGTCCAGTGATGTAGACCTCAGATCTGGGAGAACACAAAAGAGAAGAAGCCTCCTTGTCACCAGCTGTGAGAGCAAGGTGAACAAGTAGTGAAACTACTACTACTACTACTACTACTACTATTAATAGTACTACTAGTACTACTGCTACTACTACTACTACTACTTCTACTAAATATTCATCTTAATGTGTTTTTCCCCCCTTTATGTCATAGATAACATTTTCACTTTAAGTAAATGGTTTTTAGAATTTACAAACGTTCATGGCAATCTATCCAGTTATTGATATATTTCCATTTCGCCAAAAATGGTGGGTAAAATATTCCTTTTAAATATCATGGTGAAGAATATTCGTTTTGCACAGATACATTTTGGGGCAGAAGGTCGTTTAAGGATGGATACTTGGGTTCAGCTTGAAAGACCTGATCTGTTGGCTAACAGTGCCATTAAAGAAACATAAACAGCCAAATGTGGCAGTTCCAAAAGGCAATTACAATTGCAGGTTACAGTGTTGGGTCTGTGCAGAATTCTATTTATTTACTGGTGTCAAATAATCATTGTGTGTTTATATATGAATAAATACCCTTACCTGTTTTCTCACAGTGCGTTGTCTCCAAAGGCTCCTGATTCTCTTTCTCCACAGAGTTCTTCTGACTACCAGGTGATGTGTTGCGGTCGCTTGTCTCCTGTCAGCCAACAACACAACTTATTTATATTTTATACATCATAGTTTATTCATATGACTGTCTTTAGACATGGTGATGGGGATCATCTTAAAATACAATATTTCTCATTTATAGGTGTGTACATTTAAACACATCTTAAATCAGGATCCATCAAATAAACTTAAGATAAGATAATCCTTTATTGTCCCACAGTGGGGAAATTTGCAGACTGACCTGGCATGTGTGGGCAAAGACCTGAGGTGGCATCTGGACATGTTGAGTTTCTGGACGGAGACACGTGGAGGTTTCCAGGCTGAAGAGGGTGGGCAGGGCACCCTTGTTGGTCAAGGTGATAGTCCGTGAAATAGTTTGGCCCACCAAGTGTGAACCAAAGTCAATGAACTGGCCGTCAACCTCCGGCTAAAGCAAGGATATATTTACACGCAGAAACACATTTAACATACAGTGCGGACATGGAATTATTGAATGAGGCACATATTATAATCTGATAGATCATATTGACATATTATATTATTCAGAAGTTGGCTGTAATATAATGCTTACCTCACATTTCTTGATAGTGCATCTGACGGGTACAGAGAAGGGACCCACTATGGATGCAAACTGGACCTCTCCTTCCAGGTCCTCGTTGATCTGCAGGGATCAGATAATGGACAGGAGAGAATCCACAATCACACATCCAATATGTAATGAGAATCAGTTGTAATCCATACGTATGAAATCTATGGTTCCCAAGTCAGTTGATTCTCTATAACACTGTGAAATGCACAGATCTTTGTATTTGCAAATCTTTTTAACTCAACCTAAAAAATGTGAGTCTGTCTATTGACTCTGGCATGTAGTTTACATTCGGCGTAGTAGGAGAGGTGATGCGACTAACCATAGGGTGGAAAATAGCCTGCATGCCGCAGGACATTCCAGCAGACAAAAACCCTGGAGGCTCAAAGCTGAAACACAAAACACACATTTTGCATTTTTGCTGGATATTACACAAAGGCAAAACTGCTCATTTACTTTATTTGTTAGACATGCTTCGGATGATTAACAGAAAGTAAATGCAGTGTTTGCATAAACCAAATATGAGTCTATGCAAAGCCTCATGTGAATAACAATGACCCGAGACTCAAAAGGAAACATTTCAATTTTTAAGCGATTTACATGCACTTGCAGTAGGAAATATGCTGTACTCAAGATAGCGCAACAAACAGAAGTATGATGAACCTCCAGAGAGTGGAATATATAAGCAGAATATGTACAGGTTAAAAGTCAACCTGGTGCAATACAGCACAGAAAACAAAAAGAAACAGAAGCTGCTACTCCATATGGAACCACTGCAGTTATTTGACAGCCCAGTCGAATTATATCTCTCTGCTTATTCTACCAGAAACCCTAAAGGTTATATCAAGACAAGCAAAGAAACATGTGAGCCATATTTCAAAGCAACATGTGCATATCACACAACATGTTTATGATGCTCTGAGCAGCGTTATAACCTTTAGTGCTTCCAGAGACACAAGAAGAGGGTCTATAAATATAATGTGGCAAGCAGCCAGCCAGAGGAGCAAGGAGGATTTTTGAAAATTCAATACATAAACAACAACAACATGCTGAATGTCAATGGCTTCATTTAGAGCTTGTACATTTGAACAAAGTTAGAACATGTTTAAGTACAGAGCAATCATGCAGAAACTAGTTTTCGTGCACGGGTTATGGAGAGTTGGCATTTTGGCCTGAAGTTGAGTTTTTCTTTTTAAATTTTTTAAACTGAATGGCCACAGACATATTTTGATAATCGCAAGCTGCTTGAGGCTTCACTTTTGTATAGCTGAATACATGTATCATATTTTATCACCTTACTGTGAAGTGGCTTGAGATAATGTATATTATGATTTGGCGTCATATAACAAAAATGGAATTGAATCCTGACTATCTCTCTGCCGAGATGGGCAGGTTTGGTTTAAGCCAGTTGTTTGAAGTTATCAGTCCAGCTGTTCGGTGAAAAAAAGTGATACAGGCTGGTAGAAGCCGCCATACAGCTCACTGCTGTGACATGGAAGAGTATTAATTTTTTTGTTTTTATTTTTCCTTCCTTATTGATATTATTCTTCTTTCTCAGCTTGAAGGCAGGTGGTCTGAAAATGTGTGAAGAAAAATAGAACAGTTCACCTGGGATTTGACGCTGAGTGAGGCAGTGTTTGAAACAGCCTGCTACAGCCCTATATAAAAAAAAAAACTGCAAATGAGGCCACAGTGTGGAGAATATCCAGTTCATACTGCAGTAATGAAGCTGAGACCATGGCTGTACAGTATAACTGACTTCCTTGTGTATTCTATAATACATTTTAGTTACTCCTCATTGGCTTTTGCAAAAGTAAATCAATAAACATTCTCAGTTTGTTATTCATTTCAACAGAGCTAAAACCCCCAAGAGCAATCTACAGGGAAGCATCAAAACTCTGACTGTGTGTGAACATATACAATTTTGATGTGTATATTTATTTAACAAAAAGGAATTGTTCTGAAAACTGCACAAGGCAGACTTCTGTTTGCAGTTTAGGGACCATTTGAACCTAATGTTTCTTATGGCAGCTGTTACATTATATCTAATGTGTGCAAACCTTTTGTCGGGTTGCCTGGGCAGGTGAGAATGATCATATTCAATTCTTTAAAAAAAACCACGTTGTTGAACACCTGTACTCACAGGTGTTCACTTGTGATCGGCACTAGATGCTAAAACCAGGTCTGAACATGGTCATTCAGACCACAGAGAGGTGTCTTCCTCTGAGCTAGTCACTTGCAATGCATGCGAGGAAGTGATGCCACTTGCAAAAAAGTACAGCTTGCATGAGGCTTTTCACCAAGTCTGTCGTGTTTTTTTTGTCCCGGTAGTGAAAAGCCCATTCTGGCACAGATGCACCTACGCTGGGAGGCGCGGAGGGATGGCAAACCATTTTTAGAAACTCAGCGGGTGTACAGGGGACCACTGGTAAGTGTGGAAAAAAGGCCCAGTGTCATACTGGCTCACCGTTTTTGTTATTGTCCTGTTTGATATTTCACGTTTTTAGAAGTGTGAATAACCACCATGTTTTCACCCACAGCAGACACTGCATAGTAAAAGGAGAGTGTACAGAAATGACATATTTCAGCCGTACGTAATGAAGTTTCCTCTCACTAAATACATTATTCCTATGCTACTTGCTATTAAATGTATGAAACCTTATTTGCTTATATCTTTCAATGTTATGTTATTTTATTTGTAGATCTGTTTAATGTAAATGTAATTGATGGAACATGCGGGGACGAGAGACTTTTTAGAGAGACACAATGGCTTGTTGTTTCTGTTTCTGGTTGAGCTAAAAAAAAACAATAATCATGAATAATCAGTGAGTGACTATGCATAAAACACCCTAATCTATCAGTTGTACGATGGACTGAATGTACTAGGAGGCATCGAGCCAATCTGGCAGCTCAGACTGTTTTTCTGACATTCTGACATTTCTGACATTGGATGACATTTAAAGAGGATTTCTTTCTCACTGGAGAACGGCATTTTGTACACAAGCAAAAGGGACACCATTTCTTGCTCACCACCCTCACCAATTCTGGTGAATATTATAATTCTAATAATAAGCTGCACATCAGGCTCAAGGACTACTGCAGTATCAGACACGTTCCCTACGTTGACCACCTTCTATAACAGAAAAAGTGACTTAAAACATGACAGCCTTCAACAAAATCCATTAATCACTGTTACTACCATAAAGGATATCACTTTAATCCATCCTTTGTAATTTATTGCTCTGAAAATTGAACTGTAACTCGACTATTTCACTGAATGTAGTGCCATTAAAAAAATGAAAGGATTTACTCACTGGATGCACTGGGAGATCTAGGTAATTTTAACCTAAATCAGATGATTACTGATGATTACTGATTACACTGTCTAAAAGAGATGTGTGACAATCTCTCTCTGTCACAACCAGACCCCACCATAATTTCTACGTACTGATTCTGTGCAATAGGAGGGAATAAATTAAGCTTGTGGAGTTTTTGTGCTTGGGATCATTGACCACTGTTCACTAGTCTGTGTTTAAAATAACAGACAGAACATATCAAACTGTAGGATTTTTATTAAACATTCTCAGGGACCTTGCAGTAATTATTGATCTATACATTGCACCCAAAATATCAGATGTTAAATCAGCATTGGATTATTTTACCACTTAGTTGCCATACCTGACAGACATGCAACCTTTTGAAAAAGATAAGGACACAATATAGGTCAAGGTTCTTTTTTTTTTTTTACTCTCAACAATGTTCAGGACAAGAGACAAAGTTGGGCAAGGCAAAGCAGCCCTTTAGAATACTCTCAAATATGCACATTCTATAAGAAAGGCCAAAGCCAATTGTCACATCACACAAACTCTCTTAAGTGAATTTTAGAAAGCATACAAAATATACTTTCATCACCAGGGACTGCACTATGTAATTGCATATGAAAATAAATCATGAGATTAGCCAGAGCCAGAGATGTAATGAAGTAACAATATTTCAATACCTTACTTCAGTATTATTTGGGATAAAAAATAAAAAATGAAATACTAATAATAAAATGTATGTTTTCAATTTCTTATTTAAGTGCAGCAGAGGTCAAAAATGTTCTAATAGGTAACTTCTACCAAACTCAGTTTTCTGTGTTTGTTATCTGTACTTGTAGTGTGGCTTTTCCTTTACTACATTCCACACAGCAAGAAACCCAGTGAGCTTTGTCATGAAAGGGAAAAAAATGTATTCACTTCTAATTAATTTATGCTTGAAACTTATCATCAGAAATCACCACCGGTAATGGCAGTTTGAATATCTTTTTGAAATGAATTGTTTCAGAAACTAAAATATATAAAACGTAATCAGAATATGATTGTGCTGCGTGTCAGTGACATGAAAGGGAGACACACGAGAGTGAGTGAGTACAATGTACACCACACAGTATGTGCGCGTTCAACCGTTCGGTAAGGAAGTGCGTGTTTGCTTCATGTGATTTGAGAATAGTGGCTAGAAGGTGATACGCTCAGACAAGCGGTCCAGCACGAAGCCTCAGCGACAGCATCAGTCATTACCAACTGATCTGGCTGTGGCCTGGGAGACTCTTCGCTCAGTCAGGCAGAAAGAGGAGAGATGAACAAAAACCACATCAAGTCATGGGGAAGCTGATGAGGAGGCGATACACAGAGAGTGCGTCTCCGCTCGGCCTGTAGGCTGCGAGCAGGCTGAGAGCGAGGGGATGTAGTCTGACTCACAGTGCTGAGTCCCATCAGAGGAGCTGTGAGCTTTGTGATCTAGGCTGACGTCCATGTGTGGGAGGACAGGCTTTGCTTTTTACATCCACTCCATCATCTTTTAAAATGAACAATAAGTGCTCGTTTTAAATTCCTACTTGTTGACACATGAGACGATGTTTCTAGGCGATAGCAGGAGCAGCTGAACAGTGGGCTCATACTGTAGGAGCTTCAACATTTGGTGCCGTAAACATGTCTAGTTCCTGTGTCGTCACGATAGAAAAACAATGTGCTTGAACCCACATTTAAACAACCAGGTTCAAAGAAAGATATAAAAACGAATATCATGTACGCAGACACTTTAAAAAGAAAGTTTACTACACATCTTTTTTGTGTGTGTTTTGACCAATTCAAAAGCTTGAGTTGCAAAAAATTCCAACCAGCACACAATGTGTTCAAATTCAATGTTTTCACTCAAAAAGCCACTTAGCAACCAAACTTAGCAGCACTGCAATTTTTCAGCAAACCTGAGCAACTTTCCACAGAAGGAAATTGTCAGTGCTGCCCTGCGAGCACATCCTCCTATGTGCGCTACGTGATACACAAAAGCAGCTTTCGGACATGCACTGCAGTCTTGTAATATTATAGAGATTGCCCAGGGGAGCCGTATGTGTGACCTCAAATGTTAGAATCAGTTTAACCAGACATTAAATGGACAGTATAGGGTGAAGTCCATTTCATGTCCTACTGACTTGATGTGCAAACAGATAATGGGCTGAAACTGACTGGCGCTAGGGGCAGAATACCATGCTGTGACATCCAGAACATATCGATTGCGGCTCAACAACAATTTAACGACACAAGTATGTTCTCAAATTTGCTAATTGATTATACAAGCTATAGCCAGTCATACGACGCTATGACCTTCTAACGCTAAGATTATACATTGCAGAGTAAACATGAAAAACACAACCAAAAACAACTAATTACATTATCTAAAGGTAGCCATAGGACAATTTAAAGGTCCTCTATATATTGAGTAGCTTATTCAACTATTTTGTTTTGGCAAATAAACTAAGCTGTGAAATACATCAGGATATCCGATCCTACTTGATATTTGTTTTACTGTAAAAATATAGTTACGCAGCCTTCATCCACCTCTTTGTTTTCATAGTGGTGACATTATTTTGTGTTGGTCTCAATATTTTGTTTCTAAGTTAAATACTCAACATTACACATAGGGAGAGTCTCTGGTGCATACAGTACACAGTGTTTTAGGTCCATTTACACTATATGAAGGCAGCTGTGGTCCTTTGTTGTGTGCCAAACAGATTTCTTACCATGACAAACTGAAAATCTTACTTGATAGTGATAAAATCCTTCAGCTGAGCAGAGACCCCGAGAAGCTTGCAGTGGTTCGTTGTGTAGTTTATGTTGGTCAGGATAATTTTCTTCTTATACATTTTCCCAACTTCAAAGTTCTGTAATAGACGATTAAAATGTTTTATAAATCCACCAATGAAACACGGACATTACACTTAAATGGGTTTCATTCAACATTTCAATTCCGCTGAAAAATTCTGAAGTCCGGAGGGATTTCTCTATAAAACCATGAGTGTGGTACCTTGAAGAGGATGACCTCTGGTTTACTGATGAATGAAGACATTTTTGATTTACTTCCATGCCGTGTTTTTGCAGGCCCTGGAAGTAATCCACGGGTCATTGCAGGTTCTTCCTGCTGTACTTCTGTCTGACCCAAGGAAGTGCTCTCCTCCAGAAAATTCTATAATCACACAGTGGTGCAGCAACAACAATCATTATGGTAAAACTGTAAAATTTCCAAATTCACAGCCTTAACAAAGTACAAAACCAGAAGTCAATACCTGGCAAGACTTGCCATATACTGTATAAACAGATATAATATATTTATTGACTCTTAAAGTAGAAAAACTAATATTTCACTGATTGTTTCAGTATTAATCAGTCGCATTTCTGATAGAAGTTATCATTTTTTTTTTTTCAAACTGAAAAAAAAAAAAAAAAAAAAAGAGTTCAAGCCTTGGATGGCTCATGGGGTCCTCCTGGCTCTGTCAGCACTGCAGCCTAGTTGTTGACCTGGTCATAGGGTGTAGGCGGACTTGTGCTCCACATGTGACGCATGGTGTTATCGCGTTACGTTTGACCTGCCGGTGATGAGCTTCACCATGGGCAGAAAGAATACTGTTCCTCATATTAACATGCTCAAGGTGCAGTAACTGGGAATTGAAACGTTTGTTCTTCGATGTTTTGACCACGTCCCTAACCATTAACAAAAAAATGTATAATGAAATGAAAAACGTATTCATACATCATGTATCAGATAGGAAATGCATGTGCTCAAAAAACGCAATAAGCACAGCCGTACAAAAACAAAATGCCAGCTGCGAAAGGGACATGATTTACGAGTGCTTCATTTTAGCAGCTAGCAGGGACTTGCTTGCGGCGGGATGAGGCAGTTAGTGTAGTGCACCTTGTAGTCGTGGCCCCACAGCCCAGAGAATTCAGGCTCAGCCAAGCTGTCAGCAAGGCTCTGGTGCTCCACTCCCTGGTACGTGGTGTCCTCTGGGATCTCACCGTCAGTGGAAGCTGAGGATGAGCTGCTGACGTCACTGAACTGTCTCAGCTGCCGGACGAATGCACAAAGACGCGCTTGGTCAGAATGCAGTCCAGCTTATTTGAATGTCACTTAACAAATTTCCGATTTTTGAGAACCACTCACAACTTTGGCTCTCTCCTCTGTGGGCGATGGGGAGCTACGGTCCAGGTAGTGTAGGATACTCTCCCTTGTGCTCCCCAGGGATGGCAACTTGTTCGTAGTTCTGAGTTTGGGCAGTTTCGTCTGGTGTCTCTTTCTGGCCTTTAGCTGCTGTTCCTCCTGAAGGATTTTTGCCAGAATTGCCACCTTATTTGACTTCTGTCTCTCTTCAAACTCCCTGAGAAGAGCAAATCAACAACTCTGCATTATACCGAAACGGGGTCAAGTATTCTTCGGCACACAAAGCGAGAGAAACTACCCACACACTGCTGCATGGAGTGGGAGGGGAGGACATGCACGTGGGAGGGAGAGAAAAGGACGCACTTTTGTTGCTGCTGCCTCTTCTCAAGTTGTTTCTGCTGGTGCATATTCTTGATACTGCTGAGGTCTTGGGCGTGCAGTGATTCTCTTTGTTGTCTCCTGTGCTGTTCTTTCCTCTCTGCACTTGCTTTCGCTCTGCTTTGCTGGACCCGTATGGTCTCCTGAAGAAACAACATCGGATTGACGAAGTTCAACTTTACAACATGCATTTGGACTTGTACTAAGAGGGCCATTCATATATGCACGAAGAAATGATTCTATATTATATGGTTCATGAGGCATAATAAATAGAAATACAGATTGTGTATTATCTTGACTAAAACAACAGAATCAGAATGGGCGGCTGCTTTTTCTTACTTGTGTGGCTTCTATGTTATATTTCAGTGACTTGACGGCTTGTATCCTCTTTTCCAGTAATTGCCTGTTCTCTTCCTCCTTCTCGACCTCTTGCTGACGTGTCCTGAATGAAACATGGACAATCACAAATCATGTGAATGGTCAAATACAGTATGCAAAAACAAATCTGAAACAAAAATACACAAAGATCAATAAATGATCATAGCTAACATAATTCCCTAATTATTGATGACAATAACCCTGACAGCTGTCGTATGTTGAGTTAGATGTTGAATATTACAAGAAAATACTGACTGATCTTGGGTAAGGAAACATGTTTTTTCCCGGCTCACGAAATAAGCTTCTACCTGTTATTTTGAATGAAAAGACTTCGTAGATACATTGAGTTTTATCGATAAACTAATAGGATTTCTGGGCAAACAATGTTGAGGCAGAGGGGCGAGATTAGGATGAAGTTGGCCATGAACTGAACAAAGTCAATGCAAAATGCACATGCTGCAAGGGCATTTTTGTACTGCCATGGAATGTTTGCACAGAGGACCGATCTGGCCTTGGGAGCACACATAATAATATAAGCACACATATTTTTTGTCTTTCAATGTATTCTTCATAGTAAGAAAAAAATATAGAATGCCAGTCATATTATTTACGATGATAATTGTGAGCCCTGTTTATTGCCTTAAAGGTTGATTACCTTTTAGTGGTCTCTTTTAAGAACCTGGCAGCTATCTTTCGTCTCGCCCGGTACTCCTCAGCTTCCGTCTGAATCTTTCGCTCTTCTTTCCTCGTCATTGCTTGCGGTTTACTTTCAGAACACAGACACATATACACAACATACTTTGCATGACCTCACAATAATATATGAACACTATAAAGACAGTACCTATAAAGACGATATTTGAGACCTCACGTAAAAATCAGGGATCAGTTTAACGACTCTAAAAAAATACATTGATGAAGGGATACTTTTAACACATATCATAAGATAATTATTTCCAAAGATATTGGCTTCATTGTTCAAAATAATACGTGTTTTAATAAGTTGTTTCCCCTACTCCCTGCGATTCTGCATCTTGAGCTGTAGATTCTGGCTGGCTTGTCTCTCATGCTGCAGCCTTCTTGCTGCCTTCTGGGTCTTAAGGACCCGGAAGAGCTGCTCCTCCTCCTGGACTTCCTGCCGGAGTGAAGACAGCCTGCCAAGTTCATCCTCCACCTCACTCAGCTCCAGTCTGAAGAGCCAGGTCACAGAGTAAGATGGATGGAGACTAGAAGCTAGAGTCACTCAACAGATGTTAATATTATATATGAATTATGAACATATGAATCAACTGTATTGGTTGGTCTGAAAGGCAAACGTGGATGGTTGCAGAACAAGTCTACAAAACAGCAGACGGCCCATTGAAAGGAACATAAGGAAATGTCATTTTTGGAAAGTAAAACAAGATGAAACAGGATTACTTGCAGATTTACATACAGATTAAGCTAAATTGCCCAAAAAGGCAAATGAATGGTCGCTGGCAGATTACCAGACATGTCATTTCAGAAGTTAATAAGGGAAACAATAACTATAATGAACTCTTTAGCCAGATGGCCTAGCATTTTGTGGTTTATGTCACAGTGTAAATGTAGTGTAGTGGAATACATTCTTAATGCAGTACCAATGTCTGTTAGATTAAGACGTAACAGTCAAACCATCTTTGTTTCAGACTTACTCGAGCTGCTTCAGGTTGGTGTGGACATGTCCTTCCAGCTCCTCTTCAGTCTGCAGCTTTTGACACAAATGCTTATGCTGGGCTCGTAGGCGAAACACAAACACACTGCAGAAATAAAACAAACAGCGGAAAGCAGACGCGTCTCATATACTGCATGAATATTAAGCAGAGTTAATGTTGGTCCGTTTTGAACTCACACGTTGTCCCCTGCTTTCTGTTGCACCATCTCTGTCTCCAGGTAATCCCTCTGCTCCAGCAAACTTTTAAGATTCAGACGACAGAGTTCCAGCTCTTCTCTGAAAAAACAAAACACAAGGTAAAAGTCAAACTATTGATGAAGAAAAACACCCCAGATCAAAGTCAATCAGGTTGGATTTTCTTCAAGGTTGTTTGAGTGCAATTTGTTCTGAGCATCAGGTGAATGGATTTCCTTGTGGCCACTGCAACACACGCAGGGTAATTTTGTTGACTAAAGCAATGGAAAGAAGATTTGGAAAAGCTGAGGGTGGGTGGGTGGACACACACACACACACACACATCTCAACAACTCTGAGTGTGCTTTTTGTAGTCTAATGGTGTGTAACACAACAATCTGTGACTGGAGGGAAATCTGTCCAAGAAAATCAAGCTACATGGTACAGTAAAGACTGTAGACTGGTTAAAAGCCAGGTGTGCTTCGGTTCTATTAAGCTTGTGTTTGATCAGAGCGCAGTACATCTCCACAATGACCTGTGATGTTTTGTACTAAAAGGAAAATGACAGAAGCCATTTCTGCTGGGGACTGCATCACAGTTCATTGGGTGCTTAATGGCTCACAGTGCAGACAAATAAAAGGAGGGAAGAAAATTGGAGAAAGAGGACATTATAGGAAATGTTCTCTCTTCAGCCGAAATTATTTTTTGCAATTTGCTGAATCAATCGGCAGAGAAATGATTGGCCCTGTACAAGAAGGGTGAGAAGACAGTTTGACTGACTTTTTTTTCTCCAAGAATGATTAAGAAAAGATTAGGAGAAAACTATGTACATATTTTTTCTTGACAATACCACAACATGGGACAAAATAACATCTGTGTCACGTGTTATAGTCTAACTACAAAACAAAGGCAAAATGTCCCATTCTGTGGCAGCCTATCCGGGTTAAATAGCTATGGCTTTAGAAAGCTGTTGTTTGTCCAGACCTGGCTTTCAGCACGTCGTGCTCCTTCTGTCGGTGAACTGAGTCCAGCTGGTCCAGGTTTCGCCTCAGCTTGAACATCCGTGCTGTCTCGGCATTAGTCCTCTCCTTAACACGATTGGCCGTAAGCACAAGGTCAACCTCACCATCGTCCTCTCTTGAGACAGATTCAAAATGATAGTCAGTAAAGGCTGCACAATTCATTTCGAACTGTACTTCACATATATAAACTCATATTACACATAAAATATGCCTGGGGCTGTTTACTTGGATTTTAAATGGACAAACTTTCTGAGAAAAATCAGCTTTATTCAATGTTATCATAGTATATTGAGAATATAAATGAGTTACAGTGACTTGATGCGCTACAGCAGAGACAAATAACAAGATTGCAGTATCAGTGCATTTATATTTGACTGCGGTAGAGGGAAATGATTTACAGTGGCAAAAAATACCTACTCAGACAATTCCTCTAACCATTCCAAATCAGGTGGGATAGGGGGCTCCTGGTCTGAGCGTTCATCTGAAATACAGTATATACATACATTAAAAAAGGCGAGCTATGTTTATTGAAAGCATTGTAAACAGTATACATATAATTATACGTATGTGTATGCCATAATGGAAAATGACCTAAGCAATAGCTGTAAATCACCTTCGGTGTAGTTATCAGAGCTGAGGTGATCACTGAGCTGTCCACAGCTGTCTGATGCCACATCAGATGGATCTCCCTTGTCTTCTTCGTCCATTTCAACTGACCTGTGAGGAAGCAAATCTTATGAGAAGAACGGTTTCTCGTCAAATTAAATATATGCAGTTCACTACAAGCTGAGCTCATGGTAGAACTTCATTAGATGACGGTTTGACGTGTTTTGGTAAGTAAGAGAGAAGTCAATAACCAGATTTCAGAATAAAGTTTGGCGTGCCGTGTGAGTAAGCCACACTGAAGACACTGGATAAACTGGAGAGCGAGAGAGCACGCGGCCAATGCCAACAATGTGCAAAATTCCATTTCAATCCAGCTGTTTCACTTAGCAACGCGGCTACCTTGCCTAGCAACGACTCCCTTCGGTTGACGAAATATCCTCACAAAATGACTTTTCCCTCACAGCAAAACAATTAGCCGCTGGAAACCACTTTCAGGTGCCCTGCCGCCACTTCTTTAAACTCAGAATTCCGACTTTAATGCCAGAAACAAGCCGCGACCACATTCGTTCACGTGTGCGCCTGACACTGCATCCTCCATGTTTACTTTGTGTTTCCATGGAGACGGAGCGCAGGGGGAGGGGGGGGGGGTCGACCTGACGTCACGTGCAGGTGGGGGGGGGGGGGGGGGGGGGGGGGGGTCGAGCCCTGACGTCACGTGCAGGTGTCAGAAGGGGCAAAACAATAATCCTAACTCCGCTCACAACGGGATTAGGTCCACAGCCTATGATGAATACATTTATAGTAAGAGCTTCAAAGAGAGGAGACACAAGGAAAAAGCACATTGCTAACCAGTCAATGACAGACAAAGCGGACTATTTAAATTGTGTGTTAAAGACTGAATCATTGATGTAGTGTCATGTGCGTTACCCTGTGGTAAAATACGTGAAGAGGAAATTCAGTTGTCCTCTTTCTCATAGCAACTGTTGTTGCCTTTCAGTTCCAGTCTATGATTGTCTTCACTGATATAAGTCGAGCCACACGCAGCAGAAAATGTCCCAACAGCAAGAATGACGAATCTGTGTGTTATGCAAAATCTTTTGTCAAGCATGGCAGAGTGTACCGCCCCTATCTGATTTGCAGAGGGGAAAAGACCATTTCCAGTTGATCACTATTGCACTTACACAATAGTTTTATTTTATTTTTTATCTCTCTCACTGCAAAGCTTCTCTTGCATCTTGTCTTTCAAACAAGGCGTAGAGGAATCCTGAGGAAGTAGAGATTCTTCTAACACACTTCTCCTTATCACCGTGGGATACGGAATAAATAAATAGTATGAGCATGTATGTGTGTGTGTGCGAATGTGTGTGTGTGTGTGTGTGTGTGTGTGTGTGTGCGAATGTGTGTGATGTGTAGTATGGCGGCCAGGTTTTGTTAGAGAGATAACGGTTGAGCAAAGTAACCAGGAGGGAAACAAAGACTCCAGACATAAAGAACAGATAAACAGGAGGGAAACTCTGCAGAGAGCGATGAGTTGAGTGACAGCGAATACAATCCCTCAAACTCTTGTCAAAAGAACTTGCTGTGCAAAATCCAGTGGTTTGGATCCACACAGACTCCAGGTCTGTGACTGTGCTCCCAAGGGTGAGGAGGCAGAAACCAGGGCAGGTGCGCTGCTGTGGATATATGCACTGAATAACTCCCCATAGCACATAAAAGAGGTTCGGCTTATGCTGTTTCAGACACGACACTTACTTTTAATGAGGAGAAAATGAACGCCGGCAAATGTTGGCAGGACGAAGGACGTGTTTCTTGTGGGAATTTAAATACCCCATATTTGTTAAATCAGTCTGAGTGGAGATTAAAATACAGAGAGAGATTATACCTCTGGGACCCATATAATACTTGTATAATATAATATACCCCTTGAAAATCCCTCTCACGCTCCTGCCCAATCAAAGCAAAGTGTCAACATGGGGCTCGTGTAGCTCACCAACCATTTAAGAGCACCAATGCAGGCTAAAGTATGTAGTTGGTCTAATGTATAGGTATGTACATTGTTAATGTATGTTATGCTCTTGCTCCTAAAGAGAGAAAAACAAGTTTTTCAAAGAGTCTAAACTGCTTAATCAAAAATCTAATTTTACATTAAATTATATAATCACGTCCTATATATTCGTGAAAGACAACCCCCCGCCGTCTTTGGCCAGATTGGATCTGACGTTTAGAGGCCGATTTACGGAGGGATGGAGAGATTAGAGAATCTCTCTCTCTCGCTCTCTCTCTCCCTCGCTCCCTCCCTCTCTCTCTCTCTCTCTCTCTCTCTCTGTGCTCTGTTGCTTGGGGACGAGCGGCGGCGGATCGGCGCGTTGTTGCGGTCAAACCGGGAGTTGTGTTTTTCTTTGTTGTTCGCACCTTAATCTTCGGTGCGCTCTGCTCTGGCGCGCTACTGGACGCGCGGGGGGTTATTGGGGTCCCGATCATGGGGTCACCGTCATCATCTTCTTCTACATCACCACCACCACCATCATTACCATCCTCATCCTCAGCATCTTCAACAGCATCAGCGCGCCACTTTACTTTCTGCTCGGCTGCGCCGGCATCGCGGAGCAGCGCGCTGAACTAAAACTCCGTGGATTCGTCGGCGATTTTCCAAGTCGGGAAAGTTTTCCACTGTTCAAACGGTCCCTGACCATAGCGCGTGTGGAATGGAGATCCCAACTTTCCTGCTGTCGAGTCTTGCGCTGCTCTTTGTCGGAGGGGACATTTTCACCAGGTGAGCTCAGCCTTGCTTGCTTGCATTTTTCTGCCCGCAGGTGTCTTTCTACCAACGATTTACTGGCTCTGTAAAAAGTTGGATATATAGCATAAACCCATACGGTGTTTTAGGCATTGCAGTATCCATAGTATCCTCTCTCTGTAGACGGTGAAATTACTAATAGGCCATTGCAAAACAGGCGGGCAACACCCAGCATAAAACAAAATCCACAATCCTAAAGGAACGGGGTTTATTAATAAATGTCCCTGCTGAAAAAATCCCTGGTCAGTACGAGTGTTCCAACTCCCACACATGTACCTTATTAGTATTAATGTACGTGATGCCAAAAGCTGAGTAAATCCAATAATCCTTATGGCACTTTACAGTTCAGTACATTAAAACAAATGTCTTCAAACCCACAACCTGAAGTCTGCTCTCTGCTCTGCTTTCCCTCTGGGCACATGGACCTGATGACATCATTTGCATAATGCATATGCATAAGGAGAGAAGGTCGTTTTTTTTTTTAATGGAGAAGAGTTGAGTAGTTTCTTCCTTGTGTGACAGTAAATGTCACCAACCTCCAGGCCAGGGGACGAACATCAGATGATGCCATGATATACATGAATTAGGAGGCCTCTGTGCCTCTTCATTGGCATCCCAATTCCTAAAGGGAATTTACACTGTCATTACAGTGAAATACATTCTCTTTGTTATTTATCTTTACAATAAGTCAATATTCCCTTCTGGTCTCCTGTTTACACCTTCAATAGCTTCATACAATTAGTATAACCTGGGGAGGCCACCGAACCCTAGTTTCTGCAAAGCCCATCCTAACAGGCAGCTTTGGGAGAAATTTGGACCAACCTCTCCATTGTTCCTCACGGATGTTAACCAGCAGAGGGAGTAACAGCTACTGTGATGGAATTTTACTGCCTCTAGTCAATGCTGTTATTTTGTTCTCAGTACAATGCAGAAAGTAACACCTCATTACGTGATTATGTCAGCCTTCTCTCTCTCTCTCATTGGCTTCTCCCTCTCTTTCTGTTTCTCGCTCACACACACGTTCACACACACACACAATCATGCACACTCACACATTGCAGTTTTTCCTACCCTCCTCTCAGAACTGAACTACACTGCTTCTCTTTCTCGCTCTCCGTTTACCCATTGCATGACAGTTGGTCAGCTAAGTTGTGCCTAGCCACTTTTGTCGTGGTGTGAATTTCACATCTTTTCTTTCCAGCTGAAGTGTCACTTAACCTTCACTTCTCCAACGCAGTCTGCATCTAATTGGCGGTGTAATACCTGCAACGGAGACAACAAGAAGCACAGGCCTGTAAAATAATGTAGCTTAGCAGTGGGCATCAGGACCTCAAACTGTATAATGAGTGTAGATAACATGAACATACCAACGCAGATTGGATCAGTTGGTCACCAGTAATTAAAATGTTCAAAAATGTTCACATTTTCACAAACCAAGAATCCCATTTGTTATTTAGATGTCGATGGATGTGGATCTCACTCCCTTTGTGAGCCAACATTTAATTCGCAGCAAGTAGAGTCCCAAAACCATTTCAAAATACAATATACTGCAAATTCTTATAGGCATACCAAATTATTATTAGGATGTATTAATCCACAGCAAAAAAACAAAAAAGCCACCAGCTGATGCAATAATTACTCTAATTGTACTCGCATAGGGACATAGATCAAGACCCCAATCAGCGTAGATTACCACCCGCTGACGAGGTGGAAAGAAGCTCATAGAAACAATAGGTAGCTAAAATAGTGTCTCATAGAACTCAGTTGCTCCTGTTTCTTGTAATGAGATTTAAAAAAAGTGGGTTGAGCTTGAAAAGGCCGAGTGGTGAAATGCCATGTTCATCTAATGTGTGTGTTTATTTTTGCCATGGGGTGCCCTGGTGGATTCATCTGGCTTTGCATTTTCAGTGCTAACAATGTCCTTCTATCTGACTGAGCGATCCTGTAGAGGACAGTGGGTTAAAGAGACGATGAGTATCATGTTTGAGCTTTTCAGAAGGACGGGACAGGCACAGGAGGCGGGGCCGTAGAAGTTATTTTCTTACGTGGACACAAGAGAGGTGTCCTGAATAGGGGGTAAACACGTTTGGCAGAGAGATGCGATGCAGCAGGATTTAATCCCAACCCTTCATGATCTCTCTGGTCTGTCAGACTCGTCCTTACACCTGGGCTCAGGTGACACACTCGCTTTATCTAATCCATATGAGAGGCTGAGTCAGCGGATAAATCCCTCCTCGTGTCCAGAGAGCACATTGCCCAATAACACCGTGATTTGATCGTGTTCCACTGGCTGTAAAGCCGGAGTCTGCTCTGGGTGCAGGTGGCCGTGGTGCAGGGACATCTCAGTGCTTCCACTAAAAGCCTCCTTCGCTATTCAAGGTGACACCCACGTGTGAACAGTGAAAAACACATTTTTCTAATTCAGACAATCAAAAACATACAGATCAATTTCTTTAAACTGGGGCTTTTGGACACATATGTGTAGTTCAAATTGTGGAAAAAGCAATTTAAGTAACCTTAAATACAATGACTAAATAAAGGTATTGTGCTTTTCAATGGAGATGGTCATTTCACGGTGCTGTTGTTTCACTTGCAAAGACACTCAGATCATGTTTCTGTTATTTTGGGTTATTATATTCTGCATGTGAAAACTGTCACTTAATGGATTCTGTGATTAAATCTATATGAAATATAGACTAATATATACGACACATTTTATCTATGGTAAAATGATGGTTTCAACGGGCTATGACTGAGGGTCAATTATTTGTTGGTATTCTTTATACGTTGCATCATTATCATATATAGTTATTCTATTTAAGACTAAATCGGTGGTTATTGGGCACATACAAACTGCAAAGTAAATGGTCTCGTCATCTTCGAGGAGTAAAGGAGTGTAACTGGCAACATGAAGCTCATACGATCCAGCCAGCTGCTTAAGACCAAATGTTCATCTATTCAAATTTGGGGACGCTCTGTTTCTTCAGGCTCTATAAAACAACAGAAGATGGTCACTGACGTGAACACGAGGCCTACAGCTGATAAGGAGAAACCTTCTTCACGCTGAAGCTTATCTTGTTTTTTCCCACTCAAATAAAGCTTGAGCCCACAAAAACATAGAGTACAAAGGCACCTGGATCGGAATACAAAGAATTAGAAATTGTTGTTGAATAAATACTTTTAGATAAAAGGAGGAACATATTTAGCTGAGGAGATATAGCAAGAAGATGTTTCCTATTTTGCTACATATTTACACTCAACTAAGGTCTTTTCTGTGTTGAGTGGAATAAGAGAACATTAACAATAATGTTCTGCTAACATTAAATCATACACATAAGGATGTGGGTACGATGGGAAAGACATAAACGTGTGCTGGGACAAATAGATCAAAAAGCAGTAAAAGATAAACACAATAGTGCCATTTAAATTCAATTTCATTTCAATTAATGAAGTGACTGGAAGGAAAATAAAACATGTAGTATTTATTTGGGTATGAAATTACAAGTGAACTTCTTTACCAATCTGTTTGTTGGATAACAAAGCAACAACACGGGGCCTTTGTTATCACAGAGAGCTAATGCAGTACAAACACACATACCAATTTATGTTTATAATAATTTGTCCAATTGGATTTTAATGACAATGAATTGCAACACTCGGTATTGCTCGTCTCATGTTGATACCAATAGAGCAAATGGTGAATCACACAGTGAGGATCCGGGGACTGACACTGTACTCATTTTCAGGTGACAAGCAGTGTTACCATATAAACCTAATTAGGCTTGTTAGTCTATGCTGCACATTATGATCACAAAAAAGACTCCATAAATTTTAGCGAGCCTGCCACTATTTGTCTTTCCTCCCCTCCTTCTTCTCTCCCCATCTGTTTAATGTTAGCTCATAAACAGGCGGGTGCAGATCTAGGCCTCGGGAGAGACATTCAATGAAAATGAAATATAGATGGACGAGCAGTGTCCGGAAATACACTCTCTTTGTAATACATGAAGGGCTGTGAAAATAGAGAGGTGCAAATGTTTTGGGAAACTCCCCAGAGACCAATCAAACATTGTTATGTTAACATCATATATGTTTGATTACTTATACAGTATATAGCTGCGTTCACGTTTGGCTCTTTTGGTAATGCCAGATTCTATGCATTGGTCATATACCATATGCTGAGTCAAAAACAACCTTTTCCTCAAACACCAATATTTAAGGTCAGTGGAAAATGAATCTTCTCTGTTGACATGAGCATTTCATCAAAGTAATAATCTATGATATAAAAGATAATTTTGCTCTTATGTAGAGATTGATAAAAAAAAAAGGATGCAATATTTGTTCTGTTATTAAAAGCCTTATCATTTTCAGCGTCGGACAGAGATCTTTGAGATTAAAAATGTCAGGGGCGCACGAAGCAATCCTTCTGACAGGTGCGTAGCAACAGCCAAAAGAAAACTCAATGGAAGAGCACATGCAAAGGAAGTCAACATTTGGACATGTACAAATTGTCTAAATGACTGGTTCAATAAGAACCATGTTTATCGTCAGTCTAAAGAGTTGTAGCAGCAATTACAGGTACATTTTGTAATCTGCAACTATAAATACAGAACCAGAATCCTTTTTGACATACATGGGAAACTGCGCACATAGTGAGGGCTTTAAAAGGCTACTACAAACAGGAAAGGTCACGGATTGCACTCATGAAAGTATAAAAAATGCGATAATGTCACAGTGGACCCATTACTCTGATCACCATAGACACAAGGGACTTCATGTCAATGCAGAATTAATATTAAATTGCACTAAATTGTCCAATAGGTTAGTAGTAGACACACACTCCCACACCGTCTCATCCCTCCACGAGAGGAATCCTCTCTTGAGGGGAACTCTATTTATTTCCAAAATTTGGAAATTGCCAGCGAACAGATCCAGGAGTCACATGCTGATTAATTAATTCACTCACATGCTCCCATTTATTTTAGACAAGACAGTGATTGCTAGCCTAAAAATACATCTGCCAGTTCAAAATGGATCCGCTCTGGAAATATTAATGACATGGCGTAGGAATTTCTGTCATGAAAATGTTTTTTTTTCTGTTGAGGTCAGTTTTGCACGTAGCAATGAGTATAATGTTTTGCTTCTTCCCTCAAATGTCATGCCCATTTCAAAGGTCAAAGAATGCTTTATTCGTTGGCCTTTAACAGCACCTTCGATCAAGCCGCCATGTGGTCCATTTCCCCGGCATTGCGACCGCGGGCCTTTGTGACATTGAATGTCACGGAAACTTTCAATTTCATTCAATTTGCTTTTGCCACATCAGTCAGCTCCCTCAACGCTAATGGACAGTGTAGACAACTGCCTCCAAAATTGGATTCTGTTCCAGCGTAAAATCATGGCTGATAAAGCCCTGCCACTTTTGAGTGACAGCATTTTTACAGCATTGCCACTCATGACAGTGTGTAACTGAGTTGACATATACTTAGATGCTCGATGCACCTCAGTGCAGTGTATCTCTTGTGCTTTACAGGGTGTTGTAGAATGCAAAACTGCCACCTGGTGGTAACAGGGCTGTGTTGATCTCGTTAAAGCCAGGCTGTGACTGACATTGTGATATGTGATATATGACAATTTAATTTCATTATTCATTATTCCCCTTGCGAGAGCTTTGCCGAATGGAACATGCCTATTCCTATTTCCTCTTCTTTAATTCTGTATCTGTCTGCCCTGCTTGTTGCTTTTTTTTATGAGCACTGTTTTTCTGTTTTTCTGAGCACGGTCGAGGAGTTTGAGACCTTAGAATTACATTGTCAGCATCTGCGCTCTGTATTTTTTGTGCATATCACAAATACATTCTTGAATCATGAATCTAAGTAGTGTTTAAGGAGTCACTCTCAAACTAGAGACAGCAATATTTTAATTTGAGGCTTTCGGACTTAGGCACAATATGGTGTTCAGTCTGAGCTGTGTGAATAGAACAGAAGATGTTTTGTCTTATTTTTTTTTTCTGTTAAGGTCAGTTTTGCTACATGCATGCTAGTCGATTGGAAAACCCCGCCAGCCTTCTGGTGGGAGACAAAACAGAAGAAAAAAAAAAGGCCCATGTGCCTTTCGCATGATATCACAAGCCGAGATATTTAAAAGGATGCAGCTGATGGTCTTTTTTTCTGGTGTTCAGTAGTTGTGATCATTTTCATGCTGTCACTGTTACAAAATGATATCTTCAGACATGCTGCATCCCTCGTCTATCTATCTTTCTGATATTGTCTCTTATTAAAAGTTTTGATATTTTATTTCATCTTTATTTGTCCCCGACTGTAGCTGAGGCTCTGCCAGGTTTCCTGGTTGGGCCGGACAACCGCTGAACAACCACTCCTGTGTTTGCTGTGTGTCTCCTTTAGGGCCATGCTGAGTGACATTGGGGACTATGTAGGTTCAGACATTCAAATATCCTGGTTACCTAATCTGGATGAGTTAATGAAGGGCTATGCCAGAAATTTTCGCCCTGGGATAGGAGGTGAGTATGAGATCTGCTGCTCGTGGCATTGGATTGCATTTCACCCCCTCACATTTACAGCCATCCTTAGCATACTGGGACCCAATATACACAGAGGAGGATGTTTACATTATCATTTTGTTTCTTGTATAGCATTAGAAATTTTAGAAATGTGTGTTTTACTTAAATACCTCCTTTGACTCTTTGACACAAAAAATGTATTATCGAGAATGATGCCCTTCACGGAGGAAGATGGGTTGTGCAAACAATGTGCACCACTCTGAAGACTTTGTTAAGAATGGCTGCAAGATGTGAAACATCCAATGACCACAGTGATAGATTTCTCAATCTCACAGCTTAACTCAGCTGAGCAAAGGTGAAAATATACGCGCCTAGACAAATCATCATAATGCACAATCATGTGGTCACTACATTCCTATTGATGTGACATTATACTGTGAAAATGAAAGAAATGGCTGTTGTGACCATTAGGGAATCATGTCGGCTATTTGGGGTTATTCCCTGCATTCAACTCATATCTCGTGGCCTTTTATGTGGATTAATGTGTGCCATAATGCAAACAATTATTTATGAAACCTTCTATCGAGAAAGGTTACATATCCAGTGAATAGTTAAGATTAAGAATTTAGAAAGTATCTTTTAAAGTTCTGAGGTCTTTTGACAATGATATTCAGTTTATCAGTGCCAGTGATAAAACAGATTTCTGTGGGTGCAATTCGCAAACATATTAAAGCTCTAAGAAACAAAAGTAATGGAACACTAATATTATCCTTGCAATGCACTCATTCAAAAATCGGCACCGTAAAGGTTCACAGGAATGATCTGAAGATTACAGCATATGATCAATATATATTATTCATCTGTGCACCTCTATTGCTGGATACTTTTTAAAATGCTTGTTATGGAATCAGGTGAATGATGAGGCTATGCTAAACTGTCCCCTGCTGACCTTGACAAAGAGTGAACCTGCCACTCAACATCACCTCACACCATACATCAGGTATATGGCCAAAAGAATATCATTTAGCAGAAATGGTTATGGGAAGGGGTTAAATGGTGGGGAATGGTTATCTATGATTCCTTAATGTTCAGTATAAATAGCCTTTCTGTTCTGCATCAGCGAGCTCCCCTGTAGTGTCTGCCCTTGAGCATCCGATCACAGAAGCCCACTCCATGCTAACGATATGGCAAACTGATGAGTGAAAACAGTGTGTGTTTGTCCATGTGTGTGTGTATGTGTATGTGTGTGTATGAATGTTGGCAGAATCTCACTTTGTGCGAGTCCATGGAAGCCCAGTTCGGCTCCCTCAGTGGGATGTGCCACTTAGCATGGTTAAACTGGATAATGCTTAATCTCTATGCACTGTAGGAGTATTTGAGACGTGGGAGAGTGGTGTGTGGGAGGGAAACAGATGGGTGATGGATTGAGAATGGGAGGGACTGGTGGACTCAGATCCAGCAGAGAATGTGTGTGTGTGTGTGTGTGTGTGTGTGTGTGTGTGTTTGAGGTAGGGAGGGGCAGCTTTGCCTTCTTTTCTCACTTCTCCCCCTGCAGGTCCCCCCGTGAACGTGGCCATGGCTATTGAAGTGGCCAGCATCGACCACATCTCTGAAGCCAACATGGTAAAGTCTCCATCGTCTCCCTCCTTGTCCAGTGAGACTCTCTATCCTCTCTACTGTGGCAGAGATCAAAGATTTGCTATTTGCATAATCCTGATTTATCCGAATTGAGGGTTTGAAAGTGTTCAGTGTGAACATGTGTGACACATTGGCTGAGTTGTTGGATCATTAGATAATTTCATGGAATTTGTGCATTGCACAAAAACAACATTTGATAAGGCCACGTGACCAAATTGCGTTTAAAAGAACACAACAGTTGATATTTACGTGTCAAGTTTTCATTATTATCAATTATTCTTGATATTTAAATGTCAAAAATGTTAATTATTATGAGAAAATAAACGTCTGTTATCACTTGTCCACGACCCATGCCTTTTTAATGTTGATGGGTCTATGGTGGTCCCGGCAGGAATACACCATGACCGTGTTTCTGCGGCAGAGCTGGCACGATGACCGGCTGTCCTACAATCACACCAACAAGACGCTGGGGTTGGACAGTCGCTTCGTGGACAAGCTGTGGGTGCCTGACACCTTCATCGTCAACGCCAAATCTGCTTGGTTCCACGACGTGACCGTGGAGAACAAGCTGATCCGTCTGCAGCCCAACGGAGTCATTCTATACAGCAGCCGGTATGAGCGAACAAACAATTTACTGTCTTCACTAGTCAGAGTTGTATCGCCCAGGAAATATTTTTCTTTTATATAAGCATTTTATTGGGCAAAGGTGAATGCAGTGGTAAAGTTAATTAAGGCAAGCCATCTGAAATTGAATAGTAATAAAAGAGCCAGTTGGGAGTCACTAATAGAGGATCGGCAGAAACCATGAAATATGATGAAAGATAAAAACAGCTTTTCCAATCTACCACCTCTGTGGTTAAGTTTTTTTTTTTTTTTTTTCCAAGGCAATTCAACGCTGATATTTTGGTTCAGGTATTCTCCCTGCTGTCCTTACTGTCGTTTCTAGACTTAGCAGGATGTTTAAAGTAAAAAAGCTCTGATATAACCCAAACTGTATATATATAATGGACATGGTATAGCTTTTAACAGCTAAAAACCCAAGTTATTGATGTGTGTATTGCTTATGTCCAAAATAAAAAAAATATATATATATTCAGGTGTGTGTTCTTTTGGTGTTTGTGCATATTCCTCTGCTTAAAAACCACTGAGCTTTTGTCATCAGCTTCACAAGATTCTAAGGAGTCTCACTGGAAGGATGCTAAATTCAAATGGTTTGACCCATGTGAAGGTGAACCAGTTATTATTTTGAAATCAGTTCGTAGTTCGTTGTTAATGACTGAGCTGTTTTATTCCCAGGATTACTTCGACAGTGGCTTGTGACATGGACCTGACCAAGTACCCAATGGATGAACAGGAGTGTATGCTGGACCTGGAAAGCTGTAAGTCCATAATTTACCATAAACCCTTTTCTAGAAACCCATAAGAAAAAACATTTTAATTGATTTAACCCTAAAATGTTGCTGTACACTGACATCCAAATAAAGGTGAATGTCTTACAAACTCCTTCTGTTCCTTAGAGCAAGTATACGAAAGAGAAAAGTTTACAATATTAGAACCACACCAACTGCAAAATCACACTATGTGCTCAGCAACATATTACATATCTTAGTAGGGTGGATTGATGAATGTCTGATTGTCCACTGTTATTTCACTCCAGATGGTTACTCCTCAGAGGACATTGTGTATCACTGGTCAGAGAGTCAGAAACACATCCATGGCTTGGACAAACTGGAACTCTCCCAGTTCACCATCACGGACTATCGGTTTGTCACTGAGATGATGAATTTCAAATCTGGTGAGTCTGCCTCTTGTTTGAAGTTAGCTGCAGTCGTTTGAGGCCTACCGAAGGCCATTGCATGTTTTCAGGCTTGGCCCCAGAGCAAAATGCCAAGGATGGTTACTAAGGGACACCTTAAAGCGATCAATGTCAAAAAAATGTACTGTTGCACAGATTGTATACGTGACGGTTGCTTTTGTATGGCTCAAACCATCATCACAGCAAACACAAATAATATGATTCCGTTGTAGGTAAAAGCAAATGTATGTCCTCGAGAAGTAAAAATAAATAATCAAAGACAAAAAAAGTGCGGTTTATAATGTAACCAGGGCGAACATTTAACTGATCATAGGCAATACTATACTACTGTGTGTCTCTGATGCTTCTATGTGATTGGTGTGTCTCGTGTCCTATGAACACTATTAGTTCATATCTTTGGACATTCTACACGGTAAACGTGATTTAAGGATGCATAACAGACATAACAGACTACTCACCTATGTAATGTAGTCAGGAATTAAACACACAATTAAATCAATTAAGGAGGATACATTGTCTATTTCTGCACCAATGTAGAACCAGGCCTGCATGCTTCTGCTTTTCTTTTATGCATTATTTACTACTTTTCGAGATTTTGGATTTGGCTCGGCTCTTGCGTTGAAAACTTAGCCCGATTCTTTTTGAAGTTCTCCCTTTTTTGCGTAACTTCAGGCCCTTCTGTGGCTATATTTGATGCATCTGGGAATGGATCAAGCCAGGCCTGCTGCTGAGCCAGGCAGGAGTTTTATGAGACGATACGAGTTGCTGCTGTGAACATACATTACTTTATCGCTTTCGTCATGTTCCTTAACCACTAGGGGCAGAAGTGAGCAGAAAGATAGTCAGCCTCTTACCTCACGTAAACCAACATGGTGTCTGTTTTCCTCTTCCAGCGGGACGATTTCCAAGACTCAGTCTTTGCTTCGAGCTGAGACGCAATCGTGGCGTCTACATCATCCAGTCATACATGCCGTCGATATTACTGGTTGCCATGTCTTGGGTGTCCTTTTGGATCAGCCAATCCGCAGTCCCTGCTCGTGTATCCTTAGGTCTGTATGGGTTTGATGGGGTCTTTTTTGGTTGGTGCCGCTAGTCCATTAGCCGTCTGTTCTGTGTCCATTCTTTCTGTGGACTAAAAGAAAAGGGGGAGAACAGTTGAAGTCTCCATCAGTTCCTGTAGAAACACGCTGTTGTGATAAACAGTCTAAGGCTAACGTTATGTTACTCAAAAATAATTCCCCATCATCTCTTACACCAAAGGCATAACACTGTTATTCAAAGCCGTACAAAACGTATGCTATGGTATGGAAACATCAGGAGGTCACCAAAGTCACAAGGATTCTGTTCAGCAGTTTAGACCAGAGGTCTTCAACGGGGGTCCACGGAGGCACTCCATGGGGGTCACAAAATTTGTGGTCGATTGAACGTACATGAATATATGAACCTTTGTATTAATTGAATAGCTTAGTATTGGATACACAATAACGGGGCTGCTATGTGTAAGCGCTCGGCCCAGTTTAATATAAAACATTTTTTTTTAGATAGTAGGGGGTCCCTGCTCCATCTCTCCATCGGTTTGGGGGTCCTTGGTCTGAAAAACGCTAAGACCCCTGCTTGAGACCAATGCAAGCAGTATATGTTGAAATGTTTCTTTCAGGGTAAATGACACGATCTGAGGTGCCAATGGTAGTAATCATACTGCAATGTTTTAGTTCAGACAACATTATTAACATTGCTATCATCCCACTTTGTGACTTTCATTCGCTGTGCAGGGATCACAACTGTTCTCACCATGACCACGCTGATGGTCAGCGCCCGCTCCTCCCTGCCACGAGCATCCGCCATCAAGGCGTTGGATGTCTACTTCTGGATCTGCTATGTGTTTGTGTTTGCGGCGCTCATCGAGTACGCCTTTGCACACTACAACGCTGACTACCGACTCAAAGAGAAGGCCAAGGTGAAAGCCAACAAGCTCAGCTCCGAGGTGAGGAAGTCTTTCCCATCATGTTCGACCCAACAGTACACCACAATACTTGGCTGCAAGGGGGTTGACAGTAACGAGCATGCCTTTCAAACACAGGCCAGGTATGCACATCAGGCCTCGACCTTGACAAGCATCCATCCCACTGACCTTCAGCAGGACAATGAGTTTCTACAGCGCATAATGGAAAAATAGATGACCCGATTGGGAGTGATTGCTGTTGTCATCACTGTCTATTTCCGTTGCTTTTGATGCTCATCTTACTATGCTATGTTTGGGGGAAATGAATTGCCTTTGGAAAAAATGTTGTTGGACAGAAACTTAATTTAAAATGTGTGAGTGGGGGGGGGGATTTAATAATCAGGACTTGAACTAAAGGAATTTATAACCGGCTGTATTTTGTTTAGATAAATTTGAAATATTTCACAAATTAGTCATGTCAAAATAGTGCAAAAGCAAGAGATGTTTTTGACACACAGAGCTATTATTAATGAGGAAACTATAAAATGTAATCTCAGGGAGGAGCGTTTCAAAACAGAGGAAGGCTGTGTTTTTTCATTTTCTTTACAGTGCAGATGGGATAACTCACTTTTGCCTGTCATCTTTTCAAATCTGTCAAATCTGACCTCTGCCAGGTAACGCTTCAGAGAACACTTCTTACCTGCCCTTCTCTCTATCTCCCCACAGTCCATTGTGAAGAACGGCAAACAGGCCATGGTTCTGTTTTCCCTCTCAGTCACCGGCATGAACCAAGGCGTGATGATTTCCGGTCGCCATGGCCGGACTCAGCGCTCCAGCAGCGAGATACCCGGGGAAGGCGGCAGCGAGGAGGCCGAGCCGAGGAGGAGAAGGTCCAAGCAGACAGAGGAGAGCGGGGAGGAGAAAAAGTGCTGTTCCAAGTGCGTCTGCAAGCCCATTGACGCCGACACCATCGACATCTACGCCCGGGCCGTGTTCCCTTTCACCTTCGCCGTGGTGAACGTGATCTACTGGGTGGCATACACCATGTGAGGAGTGGGCAGCGGGTCTGTGGAGAGTGGCTGCCATCCATGGCTGTGTATAAGAAACTGCCGGAGTGGGGCCACTCCAGTGCCGGCAGAATGACTGGTGCAGGTGAACTACACTGCAGGCCTCTGTGAAAAGTAAATGTGGAATATGGTAATAGTAATGGAAGTAGTTTAACAGAACTCCACATCTTTCAAAGCAAATACAGAAGTGTGTCTCACAAAGGCAGAGTACAGCGTCGGAGATTCACATACTCCGTAAATACACATTAACAAACAATGCAGATTGCCATGTTACAGGCACTACATCAACACAGAACACTGCAGCAAATCATCCTGCCCACCTGTTGGGCTGCCCTACTGACCACAAGCTCCCACGTCCCTCCCACAAATTACAAGCATAGTTTGCTTAACTAGAAGACACAACCTGGAGCGAACCTCCTGTTATCTTGAAAAAGCAAAAGCGCCGCCCAAACAAGAGGATAACAATATTCTGCATGGCTCACTCACCCTCCTTCCTAGTCATCCCCACCCTCCGTTTGCCTTTTATCTCCTTTGGTTCTGCACTCATTTATTTTCTTTCTTTTGTATAGGACACTGGAGTCTGGAGTGTCTTATCACCTAATGCCAGTTCTGCCTGTTTCCTCACCATTAAAGGAATTCCTCTACTACCTATGAATGTGTATGTCTCTTTGCAGGCTTTAGATGGTCACTTAAACCTAAAAAGTCCAAATTACTTTTGGGTGTAATAAATGATAATGGACAGATATATTGTAAATGCACAACATCTTCAAGAAAGGCTCTAATTTAAGAAATTGGGAAAAAAAATAACCAGCATGTTTAGACAAAAGGGACCAAGGATTGTGGTCTACTAATGCGTTTACACTCTTGTAATCTGAAGAGGGAAATTGATTAAGAAAACATCACAGCTTCCCACTTGAAGGACGGCTTTAAAAAGAAATAAATGTAACATCACAACACTTCTTCTCTGGTATTCACGTGTTGTAATGTATTTTTTTTTGACATTTTCACTCCAAAAATTAACCAAGTCCTGTTCACTGAAATAATTGTAACAATATTACTGCAGTATATTCTGAGAACTGTGCCAGTAGGATGAAAGTTAGTCGTTCATGACCCAAAATGTACGGGACTCATCTTTTACCTGTGTTAAAGAAATGCCAATATCGCAGGCCATGTTAATTTGACCACAAACACAAAGTGTGTAAATCTCAAACTTCTTATTACTGGTGTTTAAAATACAAATGAATGCAGTTATTTGCACATAGAGACGAATAGCCAACAACCATACTGCATCCCTTGTAGCTCCATGCATTGTTTTGGTTGTCTGGCACGCAACTTTAGTGTGTTGGTTCTAACTTCTCTCACCAACCTGGTCTCCATGTCCAGCGGCTTCCGACCGCCGTGAGGCACCAAATAACTGTACATAGACTATGAAAGAAACTAGCTTGGCGAGCAATGGCAGATGTAGCAGGAAACTAACGTGGAGCTGAGAGTAAAGCGAATATCTGATCATTTCAGTCTGATAATGCAGGTTTCATCTGCAGGTAGGCAAAGCATATATAACACTCCCGGACTGCATTAACCCACATGGTCACTCATTCAAATGCAACAGCAGTAACATACCCACACGCTGTGGTGGTTGCTCTGGAGGCCATTGGCGTCTACATCCCCTCCTGCTGCTTCTTCATGTATTCATGTGTGCGGAGGCTGTTATCAGGGCCAGCGGTGCAGATGCAGAGCAGGCATGGGTGAGAGCAGGGCAGGGCTGGGCGCTCCGGGAGCAGGGAGCACAACAGGCCGGCTTCTCCCAGGGAGATAACTTTGTTCTGGGCCAGGAAAGGTGACATCATGACGGATGGCGATGAAGATGTGGACGCAGGAGGCCGGAAACTTTATCTCCTACAATGGCACCGAGGGGACAGAGGGACACACAGATAGACTTTGAGGAGTGCACTTCCACTTACTGATGTACTACTCCAGTGGAGTTGAACAACAGTCACTCACCCATAGAACACATACACACACGCTCGCTCTCACTCACGCGCACGCACGCACACACACACACACGCTGACATGCCTGCTCATCCAGTGGTGTTGAGGAGGTGGCTTTCACTTAAAAGGCAGAAACAGAGTGATACAGAGCTGGTCACTGTGTGTGACTGTTGTGGTGTTGTCATTTTCTGCTACTCAGCATCAGAACTTTTCGGAGAAAGACACTGGATAAACCAATGAAACAGCGAGGAGCCCAGCTTACTCTGTAGGTCTGTACTGCATGCAGTCATACATATTGCACAAATTCTGTACGCATCTGTCTAGCATATTGCTATTCACAGGCTTGGGAGAGTTACTCATTGGCAACGCAAACATGTGTTCTTATTGATGAGAGTTTATCAAATCCATAAAGCATTAGTGAATGTTTTACTTCAAAATAGCATAAAATGTTGTTTATTTATTTTCTATTTAGTGTAAACAGACAGGCAACATAGGGAGGGAGCCATGAGTCCGGCCCACACACAGTTTTTTTTTATAGCAATCACCTTAAGCATTGCTTTCATGGCATCCACATACTCCACAGAGATCCTGGGATCAAAATCAAGCAAATGCATGCAAAGCCTCCTGGACTCACTTCATATTGACATGCGGATCAATTTGTCTAACTCCTGTTAACTAATCACTACTTGCTTTGATTTCCCCCAAAGCTTCGAAGCTTTTATTTAGCTGACTAATTGCCAGTGAGGACTGGGTCCAAACTGACGCCATGCAGTAGTCATTAATATAATGAAAGCTGAACAGGAGGTTTGGTGTTTAATGATGCAGGCTGTTTACATACAGTAAATGTTTACTAATATTTCATGGTCGGTTTGGTTTTTGGCAGCATCACGCCGAGGTTATACTTTAGATTTAGTGCAAAATGCAATCAAGTTGAAGTGTCCTCTGGCAGTTTTTCATCCGCACTGCTGTACATTAAGTTTATTACTGCAATACAATAGAAAAAAATATTGGGTTCAACACATAAACCACTTTATTGTTGTGACCTTTGGGACTTTGTTTACAAAAGTTTGAAGTATAAAGTAGTGCTTACTCATATGTGCTTTCTCTCTCTGTCTCAGCAATTTTTACAATCATCAGTTTCATCCATGAAGCAGTTAAAACTTATATTTGTTGATAACTTTTCTTTATTATTTTCATTATTTTTCGTGTACTGTGATCACTCTCAACTTTCACCTTGCAACAATGACTGAAGCAAATATGGCACCTAATGCTTAGAATCGGTAGACATTAGTGGTTGAGTCACTATCAAACAAGGGTTTTTACAGTAAACATAATAAGATGCACTTGGTAGCAGCTCCTCCCACATCTTTTTAACTTGAATCTAAAAATAACCTAATTTCACTCCTTCATCTTAAGTTACACATGAAGAATCACAAGGAACCTGATCGTACACGATAAAGCTATCTTCTGTACAGGTTTTCTGTGGTGCACGATGTGTCGCCTCTTGAACGTCCTGCTGGCTTTGCTGAGTCGCTTCCTGTTTGCGCTCCACGGGGCGGTGACTGTGTGGCGTGTGGTGGCCGTTAAAGGGGAGCCCCTCTATTGGCTGCTGCTCACGGGCGTGGCTCTGTTGGGCGTGGAAATGGCCGTCACGCTGAAGTGCACCCGAAACGCAGAGTGGAAATGGTAACGTGTGTGCAAAGCACAAAGCGCCACTACGTTCAAATATTCAACACATTACACTTCAGGCTGATGCTGGACTCTTATTGTGAACCGCATTTATACTGCAGAATGAGCATTAAACGCTTGCTGAAGGTCTACAGCCAAGCGAGTGTCTGTGTGAGTCTTTGCTGTCAACACATTTTTCATTTTATTTTTTTAAGCAGGCCAAGCCACAACACAAAGCATGGCTGAAAACAATCTGTGTGTTTTAGCTGCAGACATTAACTGCACAGTGCTTATGGACTCTGTCAGACCACAGCTCCTGAGCAACTATTAAATGGGCTGCTTTGGAATTAAGCATCTATTTTTTTCCGCAGGCTAAACATTGTAGCACTCTCTCGGATTTTTGAATTAGTAAGGAAGCTAGAGTGTTCTCTTAATGGTTAAACAACAAGAAATGACTGATTCTTATAATGGGTGTTTAGCCGGGATTAAGGGGGTGGCACGGGGGTAGAGGTACTGTGGCTGCGCTTCATGAAATTGGTTTGCTTGCAGTGTAAGTAACATATAGAGTTTGAATACATTAAAGTGTGCTGGACAGGGCAGCCAGATTCCGCTGGAGTACGGCTTATAATGTGCTCTGCCTCTTAACGCTGTTTTCTTTCGCAGCTCTGTCTCTTTCGCCGTCTATCAAAATCAAATCTATCCCTCTGCTCTGTCTTCCACCTGGCTGATGTCCTGAGTCTGCTATCACGCTCTGTCACAGCCTCATTTGTCCACAGGGAAAATGGCTCCCGCCGACTTGAGTCATTTCTGACCGGTGAGCTTTTTTTTTTTTTTTTTTTATGGACTACACACAAAATTTATAATCTGCACCCCAAAAAGGGACTGGGCGTTCAGTGTCACACCTCATAGAACACCAAAGCGGCGTCTCATTCGAAAGCTGCAGCTCTCCAGTGCACACTCAGTGAACATCCGCAAACACAAGCTTTCTTCAGGCCTCTCTCTTTCTCACTGAGTCTTACTTTGAAGTTCTCTCCTCATGGAAAAGGCTTTGCACTGTCAAGTGGGATTTGCATATATGATGAGAATAATTGCAAGTCTGAAATTCAACGCTTCTTTTAGAAAAAAAAAAAAAAAAAAGGGAGCGGGGGTGCAGGATCTTTCATCTTTGGAGAACTGTGCAGAAGAAAAGAAGTACATAAAAAGGTGCCGCTAAAAATAACCTCACCAATACCCCCACCAACTTCGTCCCTCTCCTTTGGCGGTTCTCTTTTAGGTTCTCCCCCATGATTTTCCTCTACCTCAGTACTGTCATCCCATCCATTTGGTTTCTGGAGCTGAGCCTGCTGCGGTCCAAGCTGCCTGTCAACAATTCCTCAGGCCCAGAGTTTCATTTGCTGGCTCACATCCCGATCACAGCGGTAGGCATCCTGGCACAAAACTGCCCTCCCCGCCGTCCAGACAGCTGCATTAAAGGGAACACCTGATATCAGATAAGATTCAAATCTAGTAAGGGGTTGGATAAACTATTAGTTGCAGGAAATTCCTAATAGGCACATTGAGATGAAGTCAAGATAGGCTCCCACTTGAAACGCTCTCAGCTCTCTCCCCTTCTGGGATGGTTTTAAAGCAGGTTCTTTCATATAGGATTTGGGAGCTTTTTTTTGCCCCTTGGCTGTGCTCGAGGCTAGGTGGCATATTTTGAAGTCCCAGTGTTTTTTGGGAAACGTGGTTGAAACGTTGAAATGTTAAGGGGTGCTGTCAAGACAAAGTCAGTGAACCCTGCCATCACGAAAAGCTGACTCACAAGCCATCAGAATCACACCAACACCAGAGAGGACATGTCCTCTTGGGCGGATGATTGCCAGGGTGTTTCAGTGACTATATTTTTTGTTATTTTTTGCCAAGATAGGATACAACATAGCACTATATACACGGCACACCTTATAAAAACAATGTGAAATAGCATTGACACCTAGTAAGAAAAAAAATTATATGATATAATGTCAAAATTAATATTTGAGATAAAAAACTTTTTTCTTTCTATGTTCTATGTATGTTGGTGTTTCTTTGACCCAGGGCATTGCGGAACTGGAGCCAGAGAACTGGGTGGCTGGCCTGGAGCAAACCATGCTGATAGTCTTGGTTCTGGGTCGCTGGCTCATGCCCAAGGGGGACATGTCCCGGGACCAGCTGTCCCAGCTTCTCATGGTCTACGTTGGACTGGGGGCTGACATCCTGGACATCTTCGACACCTTCAAGGAACCAGAGGTTGAGACCAACCGGCCCGTTGTCATCATAGGTCTGGCCCTCTTCTCGTGGGCTCTCATGCAGTTTCCTCTGGTGCTCACTCAGACGCAACCACCAAAGGGTGAGTCTCCCAAGAGGCGATTGGGAGGTCTGCTCTGCTGCCCGAGAACTCCCCCCTCGTCTTCCTCCTGTTGCTCCAGTGAAGTCTGGAGCTTGCTGCTCACAGTGGGACTCCAAGATGGCCCGTTCCTCCTTTATCGGCTGTACCTCATGTTTCAAGAGCAGGTACTCAACCAGCTCATGATCTTCTTCACCTGCAAGAACATCCTCATTGTCCTGCTGGAGCTCTACCGAATCATTGTGGTGCAGTGCGAGCAGTGCCTCGGTGAATGGGGTTCGCAGACGTGGTGTCGTACCCGGAAGGCTGGGGAGGTGAACGAGGAGGACACAGGGGGAGATGAGGGGTGTGGAGAGCAGAGCTGTCATACTGACGCAGATAGGGAAACTGAGAGGGAGGAAGATCAGAGAGGTGTCCAGGTATAGAAATGCTCAAAATGCCATCAGGCATGACTTTGGCGCTCGGGGAGGAAGGTCGCGTGATAGGGGTTGTGACTATCACAAAGCAGGAGAAAAGTCGAACCCATCTGCCATCTCTCGCAGTTAAGCCTCATTCAGGGAGACAGCCTCCACTCTCCAGAGGGTCAGTGACTAGGAATAGACGACAGGAGAAAAGAATAAGTCCCTACTGAAAAGATCAGTATGGAACTCCCTTTGATAAAACCTTCAGTCAGAGGAGGTTCCTTCCACAGAAGAAAAGCACTTCAACACGTTTAACAAGAGCTGTCAGGTTGGTTAATACGTAGAGTGAATTAAACTGATACTAACTACATTGTGTTTTAATCAGCAATAATAATGTGATTTCATGATGCTGAACATAGAAGCATCCATGCTCAAATGATGATGATGCCCCGGTGATTCATGTGAAATTAATCAGGGTGGCGGTTTCAGATGATTATAGCACGTCTTGCTTTAATTAATAAACCTTTCCTAATAAAGATGTTTCAGAGAATCATGATGTGCACGCCCTTATTTTCTCTCTGACCACCATGAGATGGCAGTGTTGCCAAGTCAACCGAAGCATCCCACAGGAAGAAAAAAAAAACAAAACAATACAGTGTTTACCTGACTGGAACATGCATGCCATTCACACACAAGATGAAAATGTGAGAGAGCAACACAGTGGCAGTGGTGGACTTTTTTGGTGTGGTTTTTCTGTTGGACCTCACTATACAAAGAGGATGTTGGAAGTCATGTGATGGATTCATTTAAAAGATTCACCTCCAGGGAGACGACAGGTAATTATGTCTGGCGTCGTCCATGTGGAGATACCTCATACAGTACAACAAGTAGGACAAGAGTGAAGTCGAGGTTCATTTTCCTCTCGAGCTCAATCAGCTCATGGAAGCCTGAGAGCTCGGTGCGTTTTGATAAGGTCTAAAAAAGCACACTCGTGATTATGTGGGAGTTGTTCAAGTTCGGCATGATCGCTCTCACGTTGTCTCTTTTGAGAGATGGATGGCAGTTTTTTTGAGATATTCCTCCGCAGACCACAAAAGCGAGAGGCTCTTTGTGAGCCTATACAGACGGAGAAATGTTGGAGCAGAGGGGTCTCAAGCTTTCCAGCCACTTCACGGCAGAGACACACAGCCGCGGCGCAGTTCCTCCTTGGCCCCGCTCCAGACAATACCTCTCCTGTCAAACAAGGGCCCGGGATGGAGCCCTCTGGCATTCATGGATGACCCCTTTCTTTACATGTGTCTCTCGCACCGTGCCGGGCAGACTGTGAATGAAGAGCAGCAAAAGCAGCGAATGGCAATTCAATCAGGGGGGTCCGTTCTATTGCTGCACTTCACCTGGTCTGCAAGATGATAATGAAGGGTGCTGAGGCCATGAACAAGCAAAGAGAATGATGTGTTGTACAAGCCCTCAATAAAAGAAAGGTAGGGGGCCAGAGAAGAAAAGAAAGAGAATCCTTGTTTTACTTTTTTTCGCTGCATTTGGATTAATATACAACGCAAAGATGCAGGATTTCCTTAAGTGATAACTGTACGCTAATTCCAGAACCTATGCTGGAGAGCAACACCTCTGTTTTTATTCTTGTGCGCTTAGGTTTAAATTATTGATGGATATGACTAACTTTCAAGTGGAAACAGCTGCGGCGAGTCCACACTTAAATAAATGAACTGTTCGGGCAAAAGGAACAATGTCTAGTTTACCAAGTCACTCCCCTGAAAATGACATCACACAAAGCCAACAGGAGAGGACAGCTTCCTCTTAGCACCCGAGTGCTAGGTGAATCCACATATTCCACAATGTGTTGTGGGCAATGGAATAGGGTGATGAAAGAGCGGCTTGCCTGTGAAGAGAGTCATTTTCCTCTTCAGATTAACTGCATGCTTTAACAAGATTGTGTGGGCATGTGGGAGGATGGGGATGTCAGCTGATCCATGGGCTGCCCTACATATATATAGAGAGAGAGAAGCAGAGCGTGGAAAGTCTGCGATTCCACTGCACATGTATACAGTACACATAGAGTTTACTCTCTCTATATATATATATATATATATATATATATATATATATATATATACATATATTAGCAATTTTAATACGAAATAGAGCCCCATAAGAATTCAACTGTGAAATATACGGTTACACAGAAAAGAGTGACGTTTGCCTTCAGGTGCTCTTTCAAACTCCTACATGTACATCTCTGCTTGGGTTGATTCATCAACCCAAGCCTTTGAAGTCTTTGAATGTGACATAATTAAAATAAAATCTATCAAACATGACCATGTTTCTGAGGACAAAGTCGAGTGACTAATCACTGACATTTCATTTGGTTGGAGAGATGACAGGGTTAGTCATACTGAGAGTACTCAACCAACAAGTCTTAAGTGTTTTTATTTCCAGTATGGTCCCTGACCGCATTTTGCTCGATTTCTGCTCTCCCGAGCTTTGATCAGTTTAAACCCATGTGTTGAACCCTATATCACCAGTTGAAGTGTGATTTCTTAAAAAAATTAAAATATCAAAAAGTACACACGTGTACGTTATTTTAAGCATTACTTATCCGTCAAACCACTTGGAAAACATAAGCTGTCCAACCTAACCCTATTTTGTCACAGCGAAACCTACAGTATATATCCATTCCACTACAGTGTAATAGAGTACAGTATATTTAGTGTAATACTACACTAAATATACTGTACATAGGTGAATTGCAATAGAATAAACGATAAAGAAATACATGATTCAAAACAATATATATATATATTTTTTGACAGCTTCACAAACTCTTCTTGCCGAGAAAGATCCAAAATGTAGTTGGAAGCACTGTGCTTTTAACTACATTTAACTACATTTTAAATATAGCTGGAGATTGTGTTAACACTCTTTTACTAAGTAACTTCTTCTAAGGGTCAAGGGTAAATTTTTCTATGAATGCAGCCATTTCAGAGCTTGCCATGCACTAATAGTCACACAGTAAACACGGTTCCTTTGGAGCCCACTAAAGGTCTGAGTGCGAGTTGTTTTATAAAAAAAAATCAGCACAGAACACGTTTGTATAAGCACAATCAGCAGGATCAAGCATGCATTTGATTCGTTTGAAGAATGTGACAAATACAATATGAAAGGGAGAATGATCCGAGATTAAGCTCTGAGACTTCCCACGTACTAACCTTGGAACATAAAAAAAAAAACGAGAAAACGAGTTATACTTCTCTTTAATAAACAGGGTGTATAAAGCTATCAAGCTGCTACTCCCTTTCTCATGTTTTTCAAGAGTGGATAACACAGTATTGTTTTTTTCCAGGGGAACCTGAAGGCTGCAGAAATCATAATTAAACAAGAGTGAGTGCCAGAGACAGAGAAATGGAGAGAGCGAGAGTTTCAGTCACTTCAGCAGGTGCATTTGCCATGACAGCATGAAATGTTATTACCACATGCCACAAATTCCGTATTTTGTGTCAACTAATCAGGAAGTCCAAACACACCGAGGTGCGCCTCATCAGCCTCCAGTCTAACAGATAAACCTGTCAACACGCCACTGAACTGTTACATTAAGAGAGGAAGAAGGAAACAAAAGGAAACTTCAAATGAACTCCAAAACTTTCTGACAGGCAGTTGAGGTTCCACCTCAGTGCGCCTCACGCAACACAATGGATGGCAATATAATGAGATTTACTTCACTCTTTTGAAAAATGGGATACTACAGTAAATAGTGGTTTTGACATATGAATATGATTTTGAGTGTGATTTAGAGGTGCCAGACATCATATCTCGAACCACCACAACCAGAACCACCCATGATTTTTTTTTAAGCCATGAAAACTAACTTCCCTTATTAAGGGCAGGTGTGAAAGGGGGGATTTCAGATGTCCTGCAGAGAGAAGTTTTTCAGACACTGTGTGGGTACTTTTATAGCACTGTTTCTCAAACTGGTGGTCCACAAACGACACAAAGTGGTCCTCGAGAATTGTATTGAATGAAGACGTCATTCTTATGCTGTTGGCAAGTCACGGTATTGCTTCAATGAGTCAAATTCATCGTCTCATTGTTTTCACCATGAATGTCTGATGTCTGGATCGAACAGTGCAGACCTCAACATTTTTGACATCCTTCTCACAGTGATACGCTACTGTACTTACATATAAGGAACCTACTTTCTTAAGAATAAACAAAGAGCTTTATCTGGAACTTAACACTATTTTCGTTATTCCTCAATGTTTCCTCAGTATTCATGTTTTAAGTTAATATTAAAAAGGTTAAATACTTTCTTTTCAACCAAAACTGACTTTGTTCTGACAAAGAGCAATTTATTATTCAAAGCCTGCGTATTAAGAGGAATTCAAGGTGCAACCTCTGTGTTCTGAAACATCCTGCTAATTCCTGATTCAAAGACAACCAAACTAAGAAAAAACTCCTCAGATGTCTCTCAGCCTTACATATATGCATTTCGTTTTTCTCAGGAGTTAATTGCGTTTAGAACCACATTTATCCCGGATGTGAGCAGTGCACTAGAAATCCCATCCTAAAGAGAGCTTTTAAAATCCTCGCTTACATGAACCCTTTGTCAGTCAATCCCAGGTCACGGAGGATGTATTGTTGAATTATTAATTGGCCATCTCTTTGCCATCCCCCAGCTCCTCTGAGCTGGGAGGGCTGCCATTTTTTCCCTTTCCACTCTACAACATGGCCTCTGGTCATAGAGGCCAAGGCAACGTCGGGACAACAGTTCTGCTGAGGACAGGCGGTCGATCGTTTGGCGGGACAACATTATCAGGACAGCGGGCAGCGCCCAGTGGACAAACACATTTAGAAATGTTGCTCAAATGTTGTTTGAAATATATGCCTTGTGATTCTGATGTCCTAATTCTGTCCTCCATGAAAGACCACTCCTTACCCATTTGCATTAAAGCTATCAATGTAGCCTACACTTTGTTCTTGGCTATAAGACTGGTACTTCAATGTAAAATGAAATATTGGGGTATTTATTGTGAATGCCTTGCAGGTGATCAATTGTAGCCGACATCTTGTTTATATCCATCATGCATTGTTTAACCCCCAATGTTAATGAGGCATCAACTCGAAACTTGTATATATATATAAAAAAAAAGCGGTACCACAGTTTTGAGAAACCTGAACGCAACCAGCTCAAGTAGCAGAGCAAATTAAATGGAAAGGAGAGATGTATGCGATTAAAGTTGAGATAAGGATGCTAGAGTGTTCAGTTAGTGGGGTCAGCAGCTTCATTGACCTACTTGGAATGATAGAGGTGTAATTTGTTCCACCCGATCAGGGGCTACAAAGCTAAGTAGAGAGTCTGGTGGAGGATGTCGATTAAATAGTCATAGGCACATACACAGATATAACCCAAAGTTTTCTCTGCCAACACAAGTGGCCATTATAGGCCAGGGTCTGCCTGAGGAAAGATGAAAATGCATGCGTTCCCTTTCATTGCATTTAAAGCAGGGGTCTCAAACTCACGGCCGAAATTGGCCCGCGGGTTCCCTATTTGTGGCCCCCTACTTGACATCAAAGTTTAGAGTTAATGCGACCCGTGCACCGGGAACCTCAAAACCTTTTTGACTTTTAAAATGAAATAACACTGCATATAACGTTTTTTTGCCTTAATGCTATGCATAAACAAACAAACAAACTATACTATATAATGTGTTGCATTTATGAAATCAGTCTGATCAGTAGTGAAAGCATATGAATCAGCCCACGTAGCAACAAGAAACGTTAAACACGTTTTATTTCGATTTTACAAGATCACCATAATCTTCAAATTTAGAATGACATTTTAACAAACTAAAATAAAATACATTTGAATTAAATACTATTTTCCAAAGCCACAGGGAGTTGCAGGTTGCTGACCCCTGCCCTAGGCGTTTTATATAATTTGTTATCACTTATGGGATACAATAGCTCAGGTCCGCCCAGCCTCACCTAGACTCTACCTCCAGCGGCCCCCAGGTAAGTTGAGTTTGACAATTTTCTTTTAAATCTGAAACATTAACTAATGTAATATATATATATATATATATATATATACACAGTGTTTCTATATATTGTTTTTTTTTTTTAAACAAGTTACCCTTAGAGTTCAGAGCACAATCTTGAAATTATAACAGGCACACTACAAGCAAAAGCAAGTTAGCTTTTTTAAAAACTTTTTTTTTTTGTGAACAGATACCGTAAAGGTTTTTCTTGAATCCGCATAAACAGGCAGTGTTCAGTGGTGTCCCTGTTAGAGTGAGTCACAGCTGGGATTTACTGTGCAGGGGACTCTTAGTCTGTGAAGTCCATGTTAGTACTGGATTTCCTATGGGGAATCTCAGTCAAAAACAGGAACGTTCAGTGATAAAGGTTGAGTGGTTACACAATGACAAAATTAACTATATTTATTCACTCCAACAACTTTACGGAGATTTGGGCTCCGCTCTGAGTCTTCCGTCTGTTCATGCGAGCTCTGCAGTAGTCTTAGGCCCCGCCCTAATGCTCTCATTGGGCAAGATGCGTCCCAAGTCAAAACTGACCAACATTCCACCCCTCCTGTGACCCATCGTCTGTCTGTATGTGTATTCAGAGCCGGTGAGAGACAGACTTATAATAATATTAATAAAAAAAGTAGGTTAACGCGCTATAAAAATAATTGTTAGCATCAGTTAATGAATGTGTTAAGGCGATAATAAAGCGTTAACTTACCCAACCCTAAATAAAAAAAAATATTTATTTCCATGTTTTTTTTTGTCAAAGCTACAGGGAGCTGCAGCAGGGTATCCAAAGAGTCACATGCGGCTCCGGAGCCACAGGTTGCCAACCCCTGGGTTAAGGTTGGGTTTACACAGAAATGTTATTGCTTGGATCCTTTACTTAGTCTTATGTAAGTAGACATCATGTGAAAAAACCAAAAGGAGGCAAGGCTGACAATGATCTGTTGTGTGAACACGAAATGTGTCAAAAAAGAGGGTTCAATAGTGAGAAAATGATTTCACTTCACTTTATGGGTGTCTCCATTGACCTGACAGGCTAAGCAGAAGAAAATGCCTCTGGCTTTAATGGTGCCAATAGAGCCAAAGCCTATTGCCGCGGCTCTCGTTGTGCGCTTGTGAATGTCTCTGTGTAACCTAGCATTTCTCAAAAGAGAGAAGGCAATTCGCCGCTGTACCCACTTGCAGATTGGGCCCCTCTGTAATGGCACAAATATTCCCCAAGTGACTCCATATAACCAATGGAGGCATCACAGATGTGAAAGAGGAAAGAGGGTTTCTTTTAATGGCGGGACCAATGAGCTGTGTTACAGACATGCTGCAATATAGATGACACACGCAGAGCTTTCCTTCCAAACTAAACCACTATTATCTCATTGCCGGAGCTTTGTTCTTCTCTGCTCCCCTTATTATTTTTTCTCATTTAGATCTTCACTTTATTCATTTATATGAAACATATGGAGCATTTGACAACATGTCACGCTCGCCCTGCGACATACAGAGTGTCAGTGGGGTACAGTGTGCAGCCTCTGAGGGAGAATATTATGGCACCGGTCCATTGCTTACCACACAGTAATGAGACTTTCGAGGGGCATTTCATTATGATTGAAACACCAATTTCTGTTTTATATATGACTTGTACTTTTTTTTCTCTCGAGCTGCAATTAAGTCGTAGTTGAGGGCTTTCTTATATGGTCCTCTCATAGAAGCACATTTTGAACAATTAAGAATGTGACTCAGACAACACATGTTTATCCTCAGGATATGAACAGCAGCACCATATTCAACCACAACAGCTCTCAATGATTATCTGCCATTGATTGCGTGGTAGATTGTGTGGTGCGCGGGGTCTTTCACTTGGTTTGGTTTACATAATTACATTATGTAGGACATGGGCAGCCAGAAGCGCTTTTTCTCTTTTGAACACTTGAGAGAATGAATGGAGCAGATCTATTTCCGGAAGTGGGTTAGTGGTGAGGGGAAGAGGCTTGATTCAGAGAATAAACACATATTTTACACATTAGAATATTTGTTATTGCACCATGCAGCCCCTGGTGTCCCCCGACTCTGTAGATGATGAGATAAAGCATATCATCCAGATCTTAACATGGATAAGAGAATTACAGAGAGCTGTATGTTTACTGCTGTAATGTATATGCTTTGCATTGTATTCAGATTCACGTGGAGGGTAGTTTAGTCGCATGCAGAGATTCAATTATCGGGTTAATAACTGTTTCCCGTTAAAGCTAGCTCCATATTTTATATTTGAATAAACAACGGCAGCAAGAAGAAAGGTTTTGCATAGTTTGTATCTCATTTAAGCAAACTACATGAAGAGAATTGTTAAGCCAGTGGGGAAAAAAAAATATTTAGACATAATTTACTTATGTAAATGTACCTTTACCACAATATTAAAATGTATCCAACTACGCAAGTATTAACTAAGTATTTAAAATCATAATAAATCTATCAAATGTAAAAGTACTGTAAAAAACTGGCTTCGACTGACCCACTTTCATATATCACATTATTAGATTGTTCATTATAATGCATAAATAGTATTTCATACACAATTATGGAAGGTTGGTTTCCTATGTCTTGATACGTGGTGGCCAGGTTTGATAACAGTGTGCATAGGGACCAAAACTATAACCCACTCATAGCCTGCTCACTGTCAAAAACCTGATCCAACTGCTTCCCTACCTTCTTAATCTTACCGTCACTCGTCTAAAAATAAATCAAATTTGACTTTCTGATTCAAAATGTGAGCTAGTTCCACGAAATGTGAGACACGCACTTGATGAAACGTTTTACACAGGGTTGCTAGAGACAACAATTATCTTGAGATTGAAGGCTGTGTGGTGTAAAACACAAATAATCTGAATGGATGAATTTAGCCATGGCATTTTTTATGACCGCATAAGTATTATTGGACTTGTCCTTAAAACCCACTTACTATGAATTGAGTGAATTGATGAAGTGTATTCGTTTTTATGCCTCACTCAAATAGCCTCCCCTGTTATTGTAATGTGGGCTGAGACCTGATTTCCATTTCCACCGCTCTGGAACAGCCTCGCCTCACTCTTACCCAACGACGCACGAGGATAAAACGAAATCAAAGCCAGCCAAAAACATCTTGACAACCTAATGTTGTTGACGGGCTCATGTCTCACACCCAGATTTCCTTAACATGACATCATGTGTAGTTGTACAGAGATCCAACCTAGAACCATTTGTGTCGTGCTCTGGTTAAATCCTGTAAATACGTGTTACTTTAATATTATTTGATAGATTCATATTGATGTACCAAGGTGCAGGTACATGCTAAACAATCCTTTGAAGGCATTCCCTTTAGTTTGCTTGCCAGCAATGGAGAACGGATAAACAGAGAGGGAGTCATATAGCCACAATACAGACACAGTAATGTGTCTCATCTCCCATCTATCCCTGTTCTGGCGCTCCACAAAAAAAAACAAAAAACACCAGGCCTCATATGTCACTGTCAGTAGTGGCATGAATCCAATATGTAGAGCAATCAGAGACTTTGTTCAAACAGATTATTTGGCAGTGGAAAACAAGAACAGAGGCCCCGAAGAGCTGCACATGTGTACAGCTCTTCTGCACTGGGAATAAGCCTGAATTCAGGAAAAAAATATTCAACCTGTAAGAGTAAAAGTGGGGAAAACAGCATCTAAGCTTTATTTACAAATGGATTGTTTCCTCAGAGGACATGTTGTTATATGCCCCACAGCGAACTACGAGATTGCTTAATCCAGAGCAGTATCCTTTTTTGCTGATCCTTTGTTTTTGAACAAATAATTGTATTCACCTCCCTGCCTGCTGCCTTAGGGCTAGACGGGAGAAAGTGAAGAAGAAGAGGGAGGGCACATCTATAAAAGTGGAGCTGTAACAGGATGATCATCATTGCTAGTTTTTGTGCCGATCAGACATTCATTCAGCTGCAGACGCATTATGACAGACAGACAAAAGCTCAAAAGCTAGGATTAATATTAACATTATCATTAATTGAATCTCCATCCAACTTAATCATGAACCCCGACTGAACCTCAAGTAATATGAAATTCAACTCACAAGCTAAATTCAATATCTACAGCGCAGTCTGTCAGTACACTATAAACCCAGAATTTCTTTGAATTATTATTTTTCAGTAATCACTAATTATCAGTTCTTGTTTTGTAAAAGAAGGGTCCCATTACTAGAATCATATTAGTTATTTGCATATATCGACTCAAATATACAATGCAATTATTATCTTAAGCAGAGATAACGCAGGATGTTAAGTTTCTGCCATGAAGCAGTGGGGCACGTTCACATTCAGCAGAGCAACGTGTGCAGACAAGTCTTTTTCCCATGTGTGAACACTGAGATGGTCACCGACGAGAAAGCTGTGGGATTTTGGAAACAAGTGGAAAGGTATGTGTATAAAGCAAATAACAGATAAACGTAGCTCTCTGTAATGCATTTTTACTGAAAAAACAGGGCTGGTGGTAACAATTCACCTATCACTTACTGTTAATGTGTCTAATAGTTTAAACGCTAGCTTAATGTTAGCATGCTAACGTTTCCGTCGATTCACTTTTTAGAACGTTACTTTGGGAAAGCTGTTTCTGAAAAAAACATTAATTACAAAGTTGAATGGGGAGGGGATGTACTTATCTTTCTGAGAATGTATTTTAAAGACTGGTGCAGTCTGAACAAGGCAATTAAAGGCCTTAGCTTAGCTAGATGACTTTTGGTTTGCTTTGATAACCTTGGCACATTAAAATTGGTATTGTGCCATGTTTCCTGGATGTCTGCCATATTTAGGTAATTTCATGGTGTATTACACTACATATATTATCTCTTTCATGGTTTTGCTGTGGAGTTTTTTTCAGGTCCCTGTGAAGATCTTCGGTATCATGATGATTGTAAGCAGCTAAGTGGCCGCAGGAAACACCGGACACCGGCAACGTTTCTGAAAGCTTTCACGTCACAATCTTGTTAATATAACATCTTTGGTGGTACGTCTTAAGTATTTGGGCCAATCAAAGTCAAGAAAACGACACCGAATTTCCGGGAGAGGATCAGTCTCGACGGGGTTGAGACATTGAACCCCCCTCCTGCCTCAGAGGGAGAGAGGAGACCGTTTCTCAGACTGCATGAATTGCACATGCACAGAGCCACTGCTGACCTCTCCCTGGATTACAGAGCGTGATGTAATACTTAGTCACTTAGCGCAGGGGGATTCAAATCTATGGCTCGCGGGCCATCTGCGGCCGGCTGTGCAGTTTATTTTGAGTTTGCAAATATGTTATAAAGCGGGGCTCACATGGAAAATGTGAGCATAAGTTAGTATTCAGAAGTATGACTTTTTGTGGTTTGTCATCTTAAAGTTGGTGAATCATGTGTTACATTGTATTCTGATCTGTTTTGCTATCATGTCAAACTTTCTTTGCAGTTTGCATTGGTGGTTGAGCAGTAACAGACCAATATCCCTATCAAACCAACAATGTTTATTCATGCTAATTGAGAATAAAGTTTGATGAGAAAATGCTTTTGAGCATTAAAGAGTGCATTCTAACGATTTACAAAGCTATGTATCTTTGTATGATAATATGGCTTCCCCAGAGTACGAAGGTTGTAGTAGGCAACAAAAAAAAGTATTTCACACCCTGCCTTTAAGTGTGGAATTAGGGTTATTTAGGGTCGCACGGAAATCGGGAAGTGGGTGAAACTGCAAGACACTTTTGCGCTTTTTGACTTATGACCTACTTCCCCATGTCTGAGCGACACGGGACCAAGAACAGTGTGTTCGGCATCCCTGAAAACCCCTTCAAAGCGACTCCCATAACTCTAGCAGCGACCTTTCACCAAAACCCTAACCCTAATTCCATTCTAATAACCCCTTTAAGTGTGGAATTAGGGTTACGGTTTTGGTGAAGGGTCGCTCCTAGAAAGTTGGTACTGGGGGGTTTTAAGGGAACCCGAATGCAGTGGTCTTGGTCCCGTGATTGTTGATTGTAAGCGGCTAAGTGGCCACCAGAAACAGCAACAACAATCATCAAAATCAACAAATCAAAAAACAAAATTAAAAACCACAATCAACGTTTCTGAAAACCTTCACGTCACAATCTTATTAATATAAGATCTTTGGTGGGACGTCTCTAGTATTTTAGCCAAATAGATTCAAGATAACTGCACCGAGTGCATCTAGTAAAGTCGACTAATTCGGGGTTAGAGTGTACTAGCAGAGTGATGCAGTTTTTCATTGATTTGGTGGGGCGGATTGGATTTGAAATGAAACAAACGTCCGAGAGGCAAAAACTGACCTTCAGCTTCAAAGGAGCTTACATCTATATGACTGAGTGAACAGTTAAGGACTCATACAAGAACTCACGGCTCATGTGGATGTAAACGTCCTTAAAAAAGAAAGGTAAAGATCAGTACATTAAACTAAAGTTGTTCCAGTTATCAACAAAAAAACAAACTATCCTAACCGAATTGTGGGTATACATTGCGATATAAAATGCAAAACCTTAGTGAGGACGGTGTTCAAGCTGAGTGTAGATACTGGCAAGAAAACCCACCCAATAAAACTCACATTATTGAGCCTTTCCCTGCAGGATTTTTTTGAAATAAACTGCACCTCTTTAGATCTTTTGCTTTTTTGTTAATCTATCTCATCCCATCAGCTAATTGCCTTTATAATTGGTGTGTTTTGTTCCTCTCACAGCTGGAGCCCAGGGATTATCCTATGAGATTTAGGTTTGACCAGTTGACTGGAAACCTATTCCATGCAATGGATAAATGTCTCGGTTTTCTTGCTGTCTCTCAAATAGATCAACCCCCTTTTTTTTTTTTACGACAGGTGCACTTCCTCACACAAATTTTGTTAAATGGAGGGTTAATGGGTGGAAACAGTGGCCAACCTGCTCAATCACCTTTTACAACTGATCTAACAGCTCATTTTACAACTAATTTACCTTTAGTGGACTCTGTGCGTCAGTGCTCCAGACCAAAGGCAAAATAGGCAATCTAGCCATTATGACCGTGCATCTTCTCAATAAGAAAAGCAGGTTTATTTTATGAAGAGAAAGAGAAAATGAACCAAAGTCAAACCGCATGCAACGTAACCAAAGGGGACCAAGTCAGTCAGAGCAGGAGAAACACCTGAGATCTGACCCTTCATCTCAGGCAGAGAGGGCTGTTACACACCAAAATATTTGCGGGAATAAAAAAGCAACACCAAAAGCTGATAGTTGATTGACAGCCCATCCGGATGTAAGTGCTGGGATTCAGTGCAACTAAAGAGGAAACACCTATCGAGCATCACACACACCTAAACACCCCACACGCTCGATACACACTCACACACACACAAACTATTTGACGTCATTCACACCATATGAGGTCAAAGGATTGGTCTCTAATCCTATTGGGTGAAAAGTTGATTTATTTAAAAATCCATTGAGTTTTTACCGTCCTTGGCAGAATCATGCGTAAAAGAATATAATAAAAAACAGCACATGACACAGCAGGCTGGCCGGACTCACTCGCTTAACCTTAACATTTATGGAAAATGTAAAAAGTTTACGCGACAGTGGTATTATATCATGAAAGAAGGGCATTTAAGTAGAGGCACGCAATGGTGATTTCCTCATCTCAAACAATGTATTGAAACAAAAACTAACAACAGTGGTGGGTCTACCACGACAAAAAATTTGAAGGCCACTCCATTTGAGGTTTCCCAGTCTCCAGCAGCCGTTCCCTAATGATGCGACCTCGATGAGCTGGCGCATTGTCGTCCATGAAGATGAAATTAGGCCTGTGCTGTTCATGCAGGGGCACAATGACTGGATTAATGGTGTTATTCAGGTAGTATGGGCTTGTCACTGTACCATTTACAAAGTGTAGGGCAGTTCTGTATTGACTGGACACACCTGCCCGCACTGAAACACCGCCACCAAAGGGTCGTCTGGAGGTCACATTAAGTTCATCTGTAAAGGTTATAGTGCATTTTAAGTTAGTCCTGAGAGTTCCATCGAAAGCCGAATATCCCTAACTTTGTGTGAGTAGTGTATAAATGTAGTGTGGCTATTTTTGGTCATGAACAGTAAAACATTTTGCCTCTTGTTTTGCCCAAAGTTAAATAATCCATTAAAACTCTATCACCCCTGCAGCACGACACTTTACAGGCAATAAGGATTTTCAGAGCCTGAGTAAGTGACAGGGAGTTTGATGAGAGATATGTTTTTGATGCCTGCTCCCAGTGTCGGGGGCCGCTCCAGTGCACATGGCGAAGCTCCATCAGTGTATGATCTAGAGTAACACTTGAAAGTCGGCTAGCTGGGTTTCTAAGTACATTAGTCCTTGTTTCTCTAGCACGCTCTGTGCGCATACTAGGCGCACTTGTGGAAGGGAAGAGCTCAGCGGGGCTTCCCATGAATTTGGACCAGAGCGGAAGAGAGGCAGGTCAGTCACACCAACACCGATGATCTTCCATCGTGAACGCTGTAGCCGGCACCCCTCTTTTCAGAAAACTAAATCTAAACATATCTGGTGCAATCAATCATGAATTCCCTCTCCATCCATCTGTACATGAATAAACGCATAGTGCAAATATGATAAAAGAAGGTAAAATATCACAAGAGGCAGAAATGTTGGGGTATCGATAGAAACCAAATGTGACAAATTGCGCAATGTCTTTATTTCTCTATTATTATTATTATTATTGCTCCACTGGCGACAATGAAATAAGGAGAATGCAACATTCCTCAAAAACATTTATCACGTAATCATATACATTATCCATTTGGTTTGCTATGATTGAGATTCAAAAGGTCTCATTTGAATGCCTGCATATGGTTGTGCCCTCTGCTGTAGTAATGGCTTCAAGATGGCTTGAAGATTTAGTGCCACAAACTGTGCCTTCTGTTTTAGGTTCCATGACGTCATCAAGCTGAGGGGTCAAGTGCCACATACACAGGCAGCATCACTGCAACCATTGTTTCCTTTGAAAGTCAGCGCCGGGGTCTCGGCCCCACCAGAAAGGTGGCAAATTTAACACGTTCAATTCCCGACAGCAACACATCTTGGCTCACGTTCTTTGAATAGTTACTCACCTTTCACAACAGTTTCTGTGTGCGGTACAGTCTGTTCGTAAAATGTAAAAAGTGACAAGAGGCCGTGTGACAGAAGTGGCGCGCGTTGTATCGCTCGCTGCTCATCACCCACACTATGTCAGACACCTCTGATTGAGTTAGAAACAAAACATTTGGGGGAATGAAAGTCACAACTCAAGCATGTACAAAAGTACACTTGTTGTTCCAGAAGGGCAGTGCAACCTTCGTGTGGTACATGCAGTGTGCCTTTTTATGCCATTCATTCTCCCAATTCTCTTCTCTTTTTTTTATCTGCTTCACTCTGCAGCCCACTTCTCCTAAAAGTAACCAGAGACAGCCGGATCCCTGCTTGCAACACCCGTGAGTGCCTCTATTTGTTGCTCTAAATAAATCCCCCCTGTCTGCCTCAAACAACATTTCACCATAAGCACAAAGCAGGCGGAGGAACTTGGGCTCTGCGTGGAGTCAAGACCTCAACTGCCTGATTGGCAGCTCAATTGCTCAGCCTAATGGAAGGAGGCGGGGCCTTGGGTGAAGGGAACCCCGCCGATGCACAGTCTGAGTGACAGGCCTGCTACATAGTTAATAGACAGTCCCCTGGCCGTGACTTCGTTGTACTGCAAATGCATTCTCCTACAAGGAGGAATTCAAATTAAAAATTAAAAAAGCATTGGTTGGGTTGAGTCGGCGTTGGCCTTATTTTATCTGCCATTAAGCTCCTTGTAACTGGTCTACTGGGAGTTGTTAAAGAGATATGAGCTCTAAACTATTTTCTCAAAAAAGTATGCAGCATCCAAGGCCTAACATCAGTTAAGAGGATGTTTACAGCAGGTACTGAGCTTGAGCTTCAGCATTATTGAACACACATTTCTTACCATAAATGTAAGATTTACGTTGCCCTCGTAGCGGCGACACGAGACATTTGGAGATAAAAAAAGAAATTTGAACATTGACCATTTTTCAAGCAGTAATGCATGAGAATGAACAGTGCCACGAATGATCTGCACTACAATCAGGAAATAGAGAAAAGGTTAATGATCACAAAACATCCTAAAATGTATGTTGACCAACTGTAATTCCATTGTTGCAAGCCCAGGGAAATTTAAATGTAACATTTGAATCTAATCATATCAAAATATGTGAGCAACAGGTCAATTTAGTACGTGTGCAGTATCTCTGTGGTAATTATCGCCATTGTTTGAATGGCATCAGGTCAGATGTATTTGTACTGAACAGAGAACAGACATAGTACTAATCTTATCCATGACACATTGACCACTGCCCGCTCGAATCTTGAAAGACAAAATAAAGCTGTCGGTATACATGTGTCCCTGTTTGATGGATTCCGCTGCCTGTTATATTTTTGTTTTATACGAGTATATTTGAACCTTTTTGGTATATCCTTTTGTACTTAGATGTATATCCTGTTCTCAGTCTCTTTTTTCCTTATCTGTCTTGGATAAGTTTGCGAGCCAGGCACTGGATGGCACCGTTAATCCCTTGGTCAGGGGTCAAGTTTTGTTTGCAACACATAGCTTTTAACTACCACTAAAAAATGTCTGTGCTGTGTCGTGTGTATTAGAATAGTTAGGTTAAACATCTTGTTAGGCCTGCCCTGATCTGGAGTTAAATGAGGGAGAGCCCCTCTATTCTTCAGTCTGAAGGTGGATCTCGAGAGAGAAGCTTTCTGATTCCGGATCCGATTGTATCTGTGCATTTCTGACTTAAATGAAGTCAACTTTAACTGAGAACAATCTTCTCTTTGTAATTCTTCTCCTACATCCACGGTCAACGAACCAGAAGCAGAATACCCTAACACTGTCCATGTTGCAGTCATAATCAAGGAATCACCATGTTGACTAAAGAGGACAACACGATCATTCACTTCGAAGCCCGCTCACGAGTTCTCTTGGTGTTTAGGAATATCTTTGCAGCACCAGGAAAGGAAACTGAAATCACCTCCATTTCTGAGATCACAACTTTAAACGTGACCGATTAAGATTTGATGATGAGTCCCTTTAAATAAACCCCACTACAATTACTTGGATTGCCTAATGTGTGTATGAAAACTCAAAAGGGAAAGTTTGTTCCTCCTTTGTTCCCCTTTGTTTCAGAAAAAAAAAGACATTAAAGTTTGTTTTTCGAAAGGAAAACTTTGACCTGTAGACAGAGGAGAACAGATTTCTTTCTGCAAAAAAGCTGAACTGCGACCAATTACTGAGGGAAAGTTGCCATAAAGCAGAAAACACAGAGCTGCTGTTGGGCTAAATGACTGCAACAAAACGCATCAATGCACACACACTGACACGGACATGGCCGTGCATTTACACACAAACACAAACACACGCACAAAGCTGTTGGAAGTGTGAAGTGTGTGAATATATGCAGTATAACGGTGTTCGGTGCAACTGCCTATCTTTAACACTACTGACATTAAAAGAATGATTATATATGCTAAAGGAAACCAGCTAAAGTATGCGGCCAACAAAAAATCCCTATTTAGGAGACCTCTCTCCAAAACAATGCATCTGAAACATAATAACATATGTCAAGCAAATAAGTGTGCACTAAAGTTTATCATAATAAACACAAACAATGGTAAACCAAGATACTAAGATTTTAACATTGTGGAAGTCTCCGAAAGTGTGACGGTGTGCAGAGTGTGCATAGGCCATTTGATTCAGGACAACAGCACTGCAGCTTTCACTAGATGACTGATATTTTAGTGATTCTTTTCTTATTGTCATTAGAGCTTCTCATGTATTTATTGCTTCCAGGATGTATAGAAAAGACACGATCTTCTTATATTCAAAATGGCCTCACTTGCCTCACAAGAAATAGTGATTAAAATCCAAAGTTATAAAGTAGCTCTCACTTCACAATTTCAATTCTAAACTGGTGATACTACATATATACATATACTGTATCTACAGTATATTAAAGTCTCAAGTTGCTTTGTTATCACTGAATTGGTCGTGTATAAATATACCGTTATTTAAGTATATCATCTTGAACACTACTATTAATATAGGCGAGAACATGCTTTCAATTGAAATTTGTGAAGTTATCAAAGCAACTCGCCAGATCCAGTTTTGCTTTTTGTTTAAATGGGCTGTATCCGTCACATCACAAATGCTCTGCCTAAAAAAGGGTTGAACTGTGGAAGAGTTAAAAAAGCTTTCCTGACAGTCCATGCTTTATGTTAAAATTACATCTCGCTTTCATCCCCTTGAAATTAAACACAAGGCTGTGGCTTCCGTGCTTTCGTGCTATACACACACAGACACAATTTATGTATTTATTCATTTCCTCTGCAGCTTGTTCAAAGCCGTGTACACATCACCCTCTCTTGACGTGTGAAGCTTTGGGTTTTTAATTATTCCTTTAGCTATATCTTAAGCAGATATATTCCACCAATTTTCTGCTGACAACCTGGCCTTAAAATGAAGAACAATTTGAGAAAGCAAACAACTTCCATAGGGTAATAAAATAAATTAAATTAAAGTAAATTTCAGCAGACCCGGTCTACTCCCTTGTCATTTTGATTTTGAGCTCGCTTTAGCACGGCAGAATGAATTGCTTTTCTCCGAGATAAACTCACATTGACATTGAATGTGTTCAAGGTTTTCGGTGATAAGTTTGTCTTTCATGAGACATGGCAAAGATATGCCTCCGCGGCCCTCTGAAAATTTTGATAACCACTTAAAGTGATTCATTTGACAGTGTACTGCATGCTGCAGATCGGCTGAAGGAACTCCGGTCAAAATCTCTTCTGAGATAAGGGACACATGGGCTACTGTGCGGTTACACTTAAATGCCTCTTCGGTCACATGGCCTTATAGTTCATAGCCGTAACTTTGTTTCCTCAGTGTGGACTGATGACATAAGCCATGCTTTTAGCCACACCGATATATATAAAGTGGAAAAGAGCGAGTGACAGTTTTGCTATGTTATGTAAACAACACACACGCAGGGGGAGGCGTAAACACGATATCAGAGCATATAGGCTGAAATAATCCGCATGCGACTGAAATGGGTTTATGAGAGTGGTGAGAGTGAGCAAAAATCGTCAAAATGCAATCTACCAAAAGGATAATTATAACGTTTCCTGTGTTTCTGCCTGATGGTGGTGAAGCTGAGCTCACTCTAGCTGCATTCTTTCAAACACTATAATCTAGAATACAAATATTTTGGGACGGAAAAGAGGTGACATACGACTTACTTGGCATTGAGACCCCAAGGCTTTTGGGCCAATGCAGAACATCTTATGTTGTAGGGATGGCAAGTTGGCTTTTCCACTGAATTTATAAATGCTGCGTTCTTCTAATATATACGGAACACTCCACAATGGAAGAGGGTATGGAAATGTCCAATAAATGAAAAGTCATAAAAAAAAACATTATTTTTATGCTTTTTTCAATGGACTGTATTGAGGAGAGCAATGGTGTTTAAATACCATACTATTATATATTTTAAAAGTCCCTGTCCCCCAGTCTAGAAACATACATTTGTTGTATATTTAGATTTTGCCAGAGCATGAAATATCTGTTTTGTCATTGTTGGTTTGACAGTCCATAAAACAGAGCCTCTAAAAAAAACAACAGCCTGCATGGCAGTTTCTATAAATCTATACAATAATAGCACTGCTAAACAACAGCCTGGTGCAGTGACAAGATGTGTTGTTGTTGTGGTAACATTGGTGTTGTTAATGGTAATGATAATGATGATGAAAGCAATTACTTTTTTCCTTGTAATGATCGTGGTAGTGGTAAAGTGCACTTACTGCAGTCCAGTCAGTATTTTAAACTACAGAAGGATAAACACTTCCATAAGTTTCAGTCAGTGACAGTGGAATTTTCAATATCCGTTATCTTAATGGACATTTAAAATATGGATACATTCAATGAACGATTGGCTGGTAAACCCTTGCATTAGATAGGTGAGAGGTGATAAGGGAGTGTAAGGAGGTGCAACAATTACTTACAATGGATCTCACTCCACCTTCTGTGAGAACTTTTAATGGTAATGAGCTTTATTCACTTTAATACCATCATTATTGAATTATGATGGGAGGCCTTATTAGCTAACCAGGAATGTATTACTTGTTATTATTAATTTGATATGCTGCACAATACTCCATAGTTAATTGTTTTGTCATTAATGTGCTCTTAAACCAGCTTAGGGCCATATCCAGTGTCTGGTGATTGCATTAATTGTCTCATTAAGTAGTAATTCAAATCAGTGTTACTCTGTCTTAGTGGTAGATTATAAATTGTTTATTTTGAAGCATAAAGATAATCCATAAGGCTCATATTGTCAAAGAGGATACATAATTCCATTAATTCATTCATAAGGTTTTTTGTTTCAATTTAATTGTAAAGTACTGTTTCTGCTCATAGTTGGTGGTTTACGTTGATACAGAAGCAAATGGAAAATTCTGATTCACAGTAGTTCTGAAGCATCCATTTTCTATGATGATTTCTAATCTGATGACAGACCCTCTGTGACCTCCTTGTTCGACTGTCTGAAAATGCTTTCTGTGACGATGACTTACACTATCAAATTCCCTAATCTCCCTCTAATGTTAATCCCATCCAACATGGAGCTTAAGTAGGTCGAACTCCGTTTATAAATATTTCTATTTCAGAGACTCTTATATTACGGATTCACTTATATATGGAGTTGTCTCTTTTATATCCTACATAGGGCCATTTATAAGATTCTCAATAAGTTCGTTGCAGTAGGGATGGTAACCATACAACCAACAGCTGAAAACCCAAAATGTTTCACTGGGCAGTTGGTGGAGACCAGCTTAGTTACATAGAGAGAAAGATGGCACTAAATCAATGCTGCTCTGTTTCTGCTGGACGGTAAAGCTTAGTCCTTTAAATAGGGCAAGGTGTTTTACAAGACTTTTTCACATTTCATTTAAAGATATCCTACAGTTCTCAGTCCATAGTTTTAAGGTGAATACATACATATATATTTTTTCCTTCCATTTACATTTTCATTTCACTGATTCTCCATCTGAGTTTTCATATTCTTCGAAACTCCCAAACGCAGTGATCCCCCCGCCAAGCTCTGCCGCTCAAGGAACAGATGTGAAGAAATTACGGAACTGCTGTGATTGCTCTGAGGATGAGCAAAAAAAAAAAAAAGGGTACTGGGAGAAGGGAGCATTTCTCCAGCATATTGTGCCCCGGAGCAAAAGAAACTGAGCACCACAGAAGACTGTACATTGTATCAATTGTTTTTTATGACACATTTAGAAGTACAGTATGCACTGAGTCATTGGACACCGAGAGGATTATGTTGTTATGCTTAAGTATCAGCCCCAAAACGTAAGACTCGCAGGGCTGCTGGTGTCACCAGCGTACACATCTGCCAACCAGGCCATCCAAGATTCACGGGAGGTGCGTCACACTAGCCGTACACTCACTGTGTCGTCCAGCTTTTCCCTTACGTTGAAACGTATTGTCCTTAACTGGCAATTTGAACTACGCTAGTTTCCCTGGAAATGACCTTTCGTGACCGTGTGAAAAGCGACGGTCGAAGTGCTTTCACCGCAGCTTCACAGCTGCCCAGCATCACCTGTCAAGAACTGAGACACAAGGACTAAGGATCCACATGCATGACACAGAGGCATTTTTTTCCCCCCCACAGCATAAGGTTTTTAATAAAATAATCTTATCCAAAAACCAAATCACACTTTTCTCGGAAAAAAGGTTTTCACAAAAACAAAACTCAGTCGTTGCAGTGGTTAAAGGTTCTTTCAGAATCACAGCATGAAAAGGTGGTCACAAAGACAAGTGGGTTGCTGGTAGTCAGGGCATGAACACATGACGAACTGGCAAGGAACAAAATAACACGAGGGTTATTTAAGGATTAGGGGTGATTGGCACAGGTGAAAGCTATCAGGGTGGGGCAAAGCAATCTCAAAGGCAGGAAACAAACAAACGCAGGAAGTATGGGATCTTGAAAGGGAGGGGAAAGTTACTTTCAAAATGGAGACAGGAAGTGACAAAACCAAAGACATAAAACTAAACTAAAAACATAACTTAACATAACATAATAGTCGCGACACGACATCACCCTGTTTTCCTGAACTGTGCCTCATACTCTCCCATCTGTTCTGTTCTCACGATCGTTCGTGATTTCATTCCGTAGAGCTTCACTAAAGAGGGGAAAAAGTTTGCTGACTGTTTAGTAATGTCGGTGAGCACTGATGCTGACTCTATCCTGTGTGGACACACAAAATGGTCTCCAATGCAGCTAATAGGCTATAACAGCTTCCCTCATTTTGGACTCTAGCTCTGCGCAACCACAAAGGTCAACACTGTTAAGACAGCTAGCCATCAGTGCAATGGTGCAAACCAAACTCATTCACCTATGGTGTATATCTAAAGTGTATATATATATAGATATCTATAGATATATATATATAGATATCTATATATATATATATAGATATATATAGATATCTATATATATATATATTTTTTTTTTGTAAATATAATTTTTACTTGAAAACCAAATTAACTTGACAGTTTTTGAATGTGGCTCTGACTAATGGCTGCTGAAATGGTTCGCAGTTAGCAGTACGCCATTTCTTTCAATAGTAGCTATTACCGAGACATTGGAACACTCTAGGTAGGAAACAATGTCTAAATGTAACAAATAGCTGTGACATAAGCATCACCACAAAGCAACAGGCACGATGTGTCATGCACACTGTTAATACAAATAAAAAGGCCTTCTAAGTTTGCAAAGAAAGAAACGGAAGACAGTGGGATGATAATAAAATGGCACTGTACTTGTGTGGTGCTTCATTAGTCTTGGCGACCACTCAGAGCAGTTTACATGTACTCTGCATTGACATTCACCCATTCACACAGCGCTTTGCCTTGCAATCCCATTCAAACACCGATGGTGCACAATTTGGGCTTGAGTGACTTTCCCAAGGACACTTTGCCATGCAGCCTGGAGGATCCAGGAGTTGAACCACAAAGTGTTTTAACCCCCTGCCCACTGAACTACAGCAGGCTCTAAAACAAAGGAAACCAGCAGAATTTTTTTTAAATGCAGTATTCGGCAGTATCACCGTGCATTCTGTGTTGTGTTGTTGGATCATCGTATAATGCATCACCAGGGAGCGAATTATTCCAAACGTTGAATGGTGACCTTGACAGAAAAATAATTCTGGTGATTCAGTGGGCTGGATTACATTTCTCTAAAAGGTTTCTAGGGTCTGAAAATGGATTTACATAATGAGAGCGGATAAAATGAACCTAAAACAGTGGCAATTTTTCCACGACACATACATTATAGTCCTCATAGGAAAAGCAAAGGTGAATTGTCTTGAACCATGGCTCTGTATGTATGTGTCCCAGTACACCGGATTGACACTGCGTATGCATGAATAAGACTGAATAAGACTGAAGCAGCATAATGTAATGTTCAATCATTCAATCTACCATTTACACGTGCTTTTTAAAAGTGCGACCTATCAAAATGTTTTCTTTGAATATGACCTATATAAGAAATCAGCAACCCTTGTAGATTAGATTAATTGCCAATAATAAATGCAAATGAAGGGCTGCATTCAGCCAGACCTCTACATTGCTGTTTCCATGTTTTTACTCATTGACTTAAAAACATCAGGAAAATGGTGGCAACATCGAATGCCACCAAGCTGGAGATCAGTGTGAGTGGCTTTTACAGGCTGGACTAAAAAGTGACAAGTGGCATATTTTTTGGTGGATATGAGGTATATTATTTTCTCCCTTCAACTTCAAGTGATGCATTCACTGAAAGTCAGCAACAGTTACAAAGAGAATGGCAAACATGGAATCCGGTTGGATAAGAAGATGAGAACTAAAAATAATAATATAATAATAACTTATAAATGAGAGGGTTTGGTTATATGTGTGTAATATGGATTATGCTACATGCAGTAAGTAGTTTTCCACCATGGGAATATTACTTGCATTCCAAAATAAGCAAAGTAAAAAATCAGCAAAATAACAGGATTAGGATGTAGTAAAAACTATGTGACTAAATGGTCCTCCGTGTCCTATAGGCTGCTCATAGTGTCTTTAGCCGAATCAATCTTGATCAATTGAGGACTGTAACGGACAAATTCATCTCAGGTAATGAGGATCCTTAACAATGTTTTTCTGACGTTGAAGCACCCCCAAAAGCGTTTGGAAAAATACTGCTTGTCTGGTAACTTATCTAATTGCCACAGGGCATCGCCTCTGTGTTAGATTTCCTTTATTAGTTTTCCAAGCCCAAACGAGGCTCATTAGCTGGCTCGCTCTAATTGGAGCACATATATCAGAACACTCTAGGGTTTTTTACACTGCATGCTGGGAAAAATGAAATGCCACGAATCAATCTGGCCTCCTGTTTAATGTTCTGGACAGTGGAAACAAATGAAATGCTGATCGAGTCAGGGATGCAGAAATGGAGTTTGTGCAATGCACAGACAAGAAAAGTGTGAAAAAAAAAACAAAAAAAAACAACATTCTCTGATTTAAAGTCAGGCATATTTTAATTCACTGGTATCACTGCTATCACAACACTGGTATAGATTTTTAAACATTCAGGTTCATTGGCAAGCTGAATGCAATCTCAATGTTTATGAATATTGGGAACATAACCCTCAAACGAAAACATTTTAGGCAATTAAGAGGAAGCACTTTATATTCCACCGGGTTGCTTGATAAGAGTGGGGCAGTGTCAGCTTATTATATAGTAGAAGGACAATTACAGTTGGCTACACAGGATTCCAGTTCAATAAAGAGAGCAGAGAGCCACTGTGTGCTTTCAAATACATCATGACAACACGTCATTTCAATTGTTAAACTCACTCTCCTCCTGTATCACCCAGCATCTAAGACATGAATGAATTTAAACAGCTTTCATGTCATTGTTTGAAATGATTCCATTTCCCTGAGGGACATCTTATGGTTTTCAATCTGTTGCAATAAAACTAGTTTTTATTCCAACTCACCAAAAAAAGAAATCCTCATATGTTTTAATTCAAATACAACTTTCTTTGTAGATATATAGATAACTAGTTCTCACATTTAAATTATTCCTTCAGATTTCTTACATCATGTTTACTATATTTTACCACAGGGGAGGTGTCGGTTGTCATTCATTGCCAGCTTGGTGGCATTTCGTCAGTGAAGTTTAAAGACATTTTAAATAGGCAATTACTTTTTATCAACAGTAAATCTACGTCTCTGGATCTTTCTCCTCTATCCTGTTAAGTTAAGGCAGACAGCTTATCAGAACGTATCATGAAAGAAAACCCATTACGTTCTATTTGTGCAAACACTTAAAGGGGGCAACTTGAAATAGGGGATGTGGCACGCAGATTAAACTGCATTGACTCTTACAATGTCTTCTGTGTCTTGGTTATATTGAACTCCAATGGTATGGTTAGGGAATTCATACAATTAGGGTTCATTTATTAAGATAATCAGGGTTTAAACTGAGTTATAGGGTTAGGCGGAGGTAGTGGTGGTGTTGGCGAGATGGATGGGTCAAAGATGAGTGGGTGTGGTGGGGAGGGCTTATTGGAAAACACAACGTGTGGCTGTGTTTTTAAAATGTAATCGAAATGTCAACAGATAAAGCCGTTGATATGATAACATCTATTTAATGCTTTTTAACATCACTCGTGGATTATTAACACAGCCATAAAAAATTTAAAAACCCGCAAACACAGTTTGAAAGAAGTTGCATCATGCACATGATTAAAGAGCTGTAATGGAGGCTGCAGAGTCATTAACATGTATCCTGCCCGCTCATATGGCTGCAGGGATTTGAAGGAGAAGCTTGTCACACAGTTTAAAGCAGCTGTGAAACGATCAGAATCAATCTGATTATTTTTTAGGTCGATGCAGACAATTTTCTGTTTTAACAACTTGCATTTTTTGCTGTGATAAATAACTTGAAGAAACATTGTGATCACGGGTTAACGTCCCCCTTGTCTGCCTCTCTCGCACACGCAAGAAACACTCACCCTCACTGCAGAACTATAAACCCAACACTTTATCACACTTTAGCATTCTGCTATCATTTTAAAGTTCACGGCAAAGTAAGCTCTCTCTCTCTCTTGAACGAACGATCGGTAGGAGAGAAACAGCAGCTCTGATTGGGTTTTGGTGGTTAATAAATGTATTAATGAATGAATGATATCACAAGTGGATGGCTTTAGATATACATCTATAGATATATATATCCTCTGTTTATGTAAGAGCAGAGGAGCCCTCCTCTCAGTTTCCTTGTCACTCGATGGAGTTGGTGGAGGGGGAGAAGGACCTCTAAGCCTTCTCGCATCCTATAATGCACTGCAGCTATTGAACAGGCGAGAGGGGCTATATTGACTTTGATCTAAATTGAGCGACTTTCATGGTCAATTTTACACGGGCCACGAGCTCTGCGCATCAATTCACCCTGAGCCCCCTGGATGAGAGGAAATGAGATTCTTTCTTCACTTGAGGATCCACTGCAGTGTGAAGACCTGATACACACCCTCACAGGACACGATACTGTCTTTGCTCTTGCACACTTGCACACTTGCACGCGCGCACACACACGCACACACACACACACACACACACACACACACACACACACACACACACACACACACACACACACACACACACACACACACACACACACCCCACACACGGACACACACAGATAGATACAGTTGACATTGTTTTGTGGTATTTGTACTGAAGATATTCGGTTGAAATATCATAAACACTTCAAACTAAACTTTGTGAAATGGGCACCAACGAAATTGAATTGAATACATTCACCAGACCCACATCATTTAAATGCCAAGACAACATTTTTTCATGAGATCAGCTCTGTGCACAAAATTTCACTTTAACTATAAAGCTATTTGTGTCGATTTATTTCAGAAAAAATAAGCCAATATTAATACTGGTGTTGAAATGTTGTATGGTTTTCAGATCATCTCAGTTTGGATTTCTCGAAACTTTTTGAGAAAACAGCACCAACTGTGTATAAACTGTGTAATATTAGGTTAAGCCATTTGCTTCAACCCAGGTAAACATTTTATCATTCCAGCTGGACTACATGGACTTTGAAGATAAAATACCCGCTGCTGGACAAAAGGTAGAAATATACTCTTGACTTATTTTCCCACAAGGTTTGCAGAGGCAGCGCTACCAAATCACGGAGAAGTGTATGATGTGCTGAAGTCTCGCACGGGGCAACCTGGAAGGTAGGAAATCAATTTAAAAACTTACAGATTGCTCTGGAAAATTATCCTAAACGTCTTTGCTCAGACGTCAGGAAACCGGCAAAACTAGTGAACAGCTCTAGTTTCCTGCTTGCATGTATTTAAAAAAAAAAGAGTCAGCAGCAATAAAAAATATTCACATATAGTAGATAATTGGCTAAAATGTAAGATCTTGTCATGCCAAAAAGTATACCGGCTAGAAGAACCCATATATTAGTTCTAGAGGAAATTCCATTACACCCTGTGTACAGAGAATGCTATAGTTTTGGCAACAAAAACAATTTCAAGTCGGGACCTGAACACCCTCCTGTAAAAGGTTTTTCGGTTCTCCAGTCAAGATATTTTGGCCATCAAAGAGAAACAAAAAATTGTGACAACAAATCCCATCCCCAACACACACACACACACACAGCCACAGGCATATAAAACACACACACCCCGCACACACATCCAGACACACACACATGGCACTGACTATATATGGTTCTGCTCAAAAGGGGCAATGTAGTCATGCTGCTTGTTCAGGAGCCATGTGAGGCACAGTGTCTCTCCCAATAATGCTCTTGCTAAAGAGCTTTGGCAACTGGGCGATGCGGCGGGGGTGAAGTGTAAGGATGAAATTAATTAAAAATGCAGGAGAACATCAGCACACTCTTTTCTCAAAGCAGCCACGCTCTCTCCGTGTATGTGTCATATAAAGTGCATTTTAAAATACATCACTGCCGTTCTCGCTCGGTGTTACAAGCTGACCACACACGCTGCCTTTCAATCTGTGTAACAGTAAGGCGAGGAGATGAAGGAGAGGAGCATCTCCTGCTACGCTCCCATTTTTTTGTGGGATGGGGGGCTGCATAATAACTTTTATCGTAGTTGTCTATGGGGGCTCTCAGCTCCATGTGGATGACTCAATTCTCACCCAGAGGAATAAATTCCTTACGACTTTTAACATCAGTGTGAGCTCTTATCTGTTTCCTCCTTAAACCTCTTAAATTGAGCTGCTGAGAAATAAACTCTCTCTTGACTCTCTTGACTCATGATCTTTTTGTCAGTTCTCGGAAGACCAGCAAGATCCAAAAATAACCTTATTGACTCACAAATTAATCTGCAAAAGATAAGAAAACATGTGTGTGATCAAATAGAGGGAAAACAGCACCTTGCACGTTCCTGGTAGTTTGGGTATATGCCAGAAAAATACCAGAGGACACTCTTCTCTGGGCCTCAGAGATAAAGCTTTGTATAATATGGCATCAACTCATCGTAGGGGCAGTATCACCTATGGCGGTGGATCAATGAATGATGTGTCACTCACTGAGGATGATGCTTCCAATGTGGCCATGTGGTTTGGTTCGTTTTCGTGGTCAATATCCAAAGACCAGTGGCCTGTTGTGGTCCACATAAGCATGCAAAAACAAAGTAAGAGCGTGGCTGTTACAGTTCTCTAAATCTGATCTTGATGGATTTCCCCCCCCCCTTTTCTTGGGCATGTAAGCCTTACAGACCATAAAATCAGAGACTTCATTGCTAGGCAACTAGTCTACGCACACAGAGATAGGGAGGGTGTTCTGTGTTTACTGTCAGAGATCTGCTGCTGGTGGGAGTGCAGTCTCTCCAAAAGAGACTAGATCAAAAATAAAAACTAGAAACCAGTCGTTAGCTCAGACTTTCAAAAATATATATAATACAATTGCTGAACCCCCTAGTATCATGTGTGACTTGTACATATTAGAGGTCTGCCCTGGCTTGTATCACTCAGTGCCCCTCCCCCGTAAAATCTCATGGCGAGAGACGTTGTCTGGATTACCGTGGTGTAAAATTACTGAGCACAGAGGGTACAGAGGGAGCGGGGAGCTCTCTGGAGGATGGGAATGATGAGGTAATCATTCACCCTGATCTGCATTAATAAGGCCTCATTAGGCAGTCAGAGACACACTGCAGTGCTGAAAAGAACCACAGTGTGAATTCACCACCATCATCTCCTTTGGATTTTGGCTTCAGCAGCCCGCCGGCGCACAGTGTGTTCGTTAGAGAACTCAGGTTCTCGTTCATACTTGTGCTTCCCTCTGATCTCAGATGCACGGTTGCGGCACAGTGCAAGGAAAGCAGGAACGACCTCGCATGCTATATAGCCACATGCTTTGTCCCAACCTATTATTTGAGGACAGATCTTACTTTAAAAGGGTTTGAAGATGAGATGATTAAAATAATTGACTGTTGGCCAGTACAATTGGCTGCTGATTACGCCCCTATGTTGGAATACTGTAGCATTTAAATAACTCCACTTTTGGTCTGCCAAAAGAAAGTGGTGTGAAAAGGCCCACAGTCTCCAAATGCCCAAAAGGCAACTTTGACTACATTCATTGGTCTTAACTGTCAGCACTCTTTCTGGGATTGTCCCCCTAAGATGTGTGCCTAAATGTGCGGACGGGCACTCTAGGGATTGATTAAATGGGGAAAGACCTCACCACAATCTAGATTTCATTACTCTGAAAAACATGTTGCATCAGCTTTTGTCCCGCTGCCAGTCTATTTTTGAAATTCAATAGATTTTAGCGGCAGATCTCTGAGGAGTGGCAGAGAGAATTGTTTCATGAAGTGGAAGCCTGTGGTTTTGGTTTTATTCCCAGGGAGCAATTGCCCAAGTAGAGTGAAGGGCATTCTGGTTCAGAAAGCAACCCACCTCAGCCTCAGTCTAAGTGGATGTGGCAGGTAATATAAAGAAATTAAACAAAGACACAACATTGGCATTTCTGACATGAAATGAAAGCTCTAATTCATCTCACCCCCAACCACCCACCTCAACTCTGCTGTATTTGGTATTGCATTTGGAGCACATCTAAACAGACACACTTGTTCCAATTAAATAAAACTTGTTTTTTCCTACTGTCTCCAACTCACAAAAAATGTCAAACTGTATTTTGTTATATACATACAGTATGTGTCTGTGTGTGTGTTCTCTCTTAACCTATGACGCGGGGTGAAAAGTGGAAAGGGGAGTGAATGTCAGCACTCACCAGTATTAAGATCTGAATTACCAATACAATGCCACCTCACAGCCTACGTTTCACACCAAAAAACAAGAATGTGCCTGGATCTGTTGGTTCATACTAGGGCAGATCTACTGCTGTGAAGAGAAGACAGAATTCCCAGAGGACAGGTCTTTTTTGAGACAGTGCCACACTGTCCGTCAGAGCAAGGTTTGCATTGCCCAACAGAGACAATGTGGATGAAAGCAGAGCCCCTGAGAGGCCAAAAGTGAATCTCCTGAAAATTCAGTGATGACTATTGCTAAGATGTCAAAACAGAGATTAAAGCATTCGTGGACAGCCTGCAGACAGAGAGAGGGCCTCGCAAGTGACCGCTATAAAACATTAAGGGATAGATTAGCTTATTATGAGTTGCACCATCCATCATTGATCTAATCTTCAAGCCTTGGGGTCGTATCTATAAACGGAAACATCAGATTAAATGCACATTGACCAACAATTAGTGAATATGATCTTTTACTCCCATATGTAAAACGAATAAACAAGGCAAGCCATCTGAACAAGCTGATAAAATGAGTGAAACTAGAGTGTTGTGAAAGTGGGAGACTGATGATGGCCGCTGAGCCAGTTTCGCGGGTTTGTCTTGCATCTGTGTCTGTCTGGGGTATTGAAGTTGTTCAGAACAGGAAACAAACTGCAAACTGCTCAGAGCCGTGTTCGGTAAAGCTTGAGTCACCAGTAATGATGAACAATGCTATGATGACCTCCCACAGCAGAACCATCTGCACTGCTCCTTAAGCATCCGTCGTTAAGTATGCATGATGCTCTGACAGCCACAGGGTTCGGCATTAAAGTGGAAAGGTCACAGAGAGACAAGGCGTGTGGATGTGCATTGATATACAGCCATTAGTCTGTCCTCTCTCGAGAACTCGATCCTAAATATACAGCCGCCTGTGTGACAGGCCACCTCAACAGCATGAACCCCTCTGTTCGAAGCTGATGTGTCTTTCGTAATGCACAACGCCCACGGCTTCTCGGCAGAAAGTAGGGAAGCAGCAGGCCCTTTCGGCTCCTGCAATTTGCCCTAATGGTTTTACATACCTCATTCAGTGAAACAGTCACTTTGATTTACCTGAGCGGAGCAGGCAGCTGGGAGGACATTGCGATTCCAGCTGATGGGTGCCGTGTACAACAGCGATAAATAATCCAGAGGGTGTGTTAAACAGATAAATGGCTTTTTGCTTGAGTGCCGTCCCTCTCGTGTAGACTGCGTGGGAGTGGAGAGGCTGGCGTGTTGGCGTCTTACCCTGTGCACTGTTTATTTTCACCGCCTGCAGCTCTAACGCTCGGGCGCTCTGCCTTCTTATTCCTCTCCTGGGAGCATTCAATTACATACAAAGAATCGTCTGACATAGCAACAGTCAATACAAGTTTCTGCACTTGCTAAGACACTTGGCGTCTAATGGGTGTTTCACAGTGTTTGAAAGAATTCGTTTCGGGCAAAAATGCCTCTCCCCTTGGTGGAGGAAACTGAAAATATTGCATTTAATCAATCATCTTATAATGTTATTGATGAATTAAATGTCCTTATTAGTAGAAGGTAAAACGTTTTCTCCCATAATCACTTGCTTTGTCACAAAGACGTCACATAGCCATGCCATTGCCGGAGGACTTCAATTTGAACGTGCTCACCGCCAATCCCTTGCTTAGCAGCCTGCAGAGGGGCCCCCGCCTGGACACATTGTTGTGAATTTCCTGGAATTTTCTGCAAAGGAAAAAGTCCTAAGAGAGCTTGGGAAGAGGAAATTCTAATGGGAAATAAAACTATTACTCGACCAGCACTACGCCACTGAGCTCATTCAAAAGAGGAAGGACTATAACTCCATTAGAAGGCCCTGAAGGAGAAAGGCATCCGATTCCAGACGCCTTGCACCATTATAAGGATTTACGCAAGAACCAGAACATAAGAAGAAGACCAAAGAAGTTGAGGGAGGATCTGGAGAAAGGAGGATTCACTGAGGTGCCCCCCGGCTCCAGCTGCTGACACCCCTCTGGAGAAAAGGCTCAATGTGGCAACAGAGTGGCAGGGGAGCTATGCAGCAGCGGCAACACGGGCTAAAGTTAAACTGTAAGAGAGAATATCCACTATTTAGCTCCCCATATATATAGAGGAAATAAAAACCGAAATCAAAGATGGCACTGAAAACAGAAAACAATGATTTGACCATACTGTGGGATACAGTAAAGCTGATGCGGGGAGACAAATATCAAGGGCAGCATATCCAAAAGATAAGGTAGGAATAATATGATGAGCTGATCGACAAATTGAAAATATTGGAACCAAACCATATAGACAAAATCATTATAATTAACCGACAAATAACAGAAATAAGGCAACAGATAGATTCTCAGTTACGAGGCAGAGAAAAGATTAAGGTTTACCAAATAAATAAACACCTCTCGCCCAGAAGCAACGAACAGCTAAGGTGACGCCTGAGCCTTTATCTCAATACAAACAATCAGAGATCCACATACAAAACACTCATTATATGAACATAAAAAAATTGTATTGAATTTTCACTGCCTGCGGCAAAAAACAAATATGAGATGAAAGAACTTAATTCGAAAATTACAAAAAGAGAAAAGGAATGATCAATTTCCCATCGACCGAGCTAAATGATCCCATCAGCAGACTAAAATCTAATAAATCATCAGGCAGTGACGAGTATCCAAGTGAATGATACAAGACATTCAGGAAAGAATGAACTCCTCCACTCCTTAAATCTTTCAACTCGACTGTAGAGGAAGGAAAGCTTCCTCCCTCAGGTGAGGAGGCTGTGATTTCAGTCATTCCAAAGGAAGGGAAAAACAAAGAACATTGTGAATTCTCTAGACCTGTCTCAATCCTTAATGTTGATAGAAAGATATACACTGCAATCATATCCAAAAGGATGGGAAATGTTGTTCTAGAATTAACAGAAGAAGACCAGTCAGGCTTTATCAAAGGCCGTTCTCACCAAAATAAAAATGGGAATTGGGGTAAAATCATGAAAGACATCAAAATATGAATCTGAACTGCTCTGGACCCCAACATCAATCCAGGAGCCAGCGATGTTGGCTTCAGACAGTGGAGGGATTTTTTGAGTTCATTAATTGGGAGTACTTTGAGAAAAAAAGATAACATCTGAAATTTCTGAAGAGGGTAATGTAGTGTTAAATATTTTTAATGAAGCCTACAAGCAGAACTGCAGGAAAACAATTTCCAAATTGTATCACGGTTTTCAGAGGCTGAAGTGGAATAATATAGAATATGTCAAAGCAAATGGGGAAAAAAATAAATGATATTGTAATATCCATGCAGCACCACCAGCTCAAGGCAGTGGCATAAATTCCCAATTACCACAACCTTGCTGGAGACAAACAATATGTTTTGGACCTATCTGAAATCTCTTTAAAAAGATTTTGAGATGTGATATCCATTCCAGTGTCATGGTCTTATATTTTGGTGGATTTCGAGAAGATGTGAGAAATAAAATAGATGTTTATAAATGTAAAATAATGTGGACAGACATAATTAAGGCGATCTTTGCTAGGGTGACTTGGGGGTCTACAGGAGCAAACATTCTCAGGAAATGGGACAAATTGTTTCCAACTCAAGAGATGCTGACGTTTCATCAACAGCTATGGACAAATACAGACAGTGGAGATTGCCTCAGTGTCATTTTGTTAATTTTTCATTTGTATATTCTCAATTTTGCCAAAACTTTTTAAATAAAGAGTATAAAATTAAATAAACATAGGCCAGCTTTAGTAATACAGAGGATGTGGAAGTAGATTAGACATCAAGTCTAGACATCAAGTTCATAGTATCCCAATTCTATCTCAGGTGCATCCTGTTCTGTGAATATTTTGTGTATCAACCTTAAATTCAATTACAACTTTCCAAATCCAATTCCAGTTCGAACACAACAAAAAAACAGTTTTGGGGATAGATAAGTGGGTTTGTAGTTCATATGTCGAGACTAGTCAAAGACCATGAAGAATTGTCCCAAAAGAAATAGAAGTGAGGTTTGTTTGTAGTTGTCAGAGTTCGATAGGAAAATGTGTAGGAAAGGAGGAGGAATTGTAGGGCTGAGTATGTCTGCAGATACTGGACCTACCACATAGCAGAGTGTAGCCGGACGTCTTCAAAGATACCTTAAAAGTCTATCTCCCTTCTCTAGATTCAGGAAGATGGCCCGCCGTCTAAATCGCCGGAAGGTTTAAGGCACAGACCAGAACCAACAGGAAAAAACCTGACCTGACATAGGCAGGGTCAGAGAAATATCATTAGTGTCAATTATGTATCTGTTTTGTCTGTAATTCACAGCATTTAATTAGCATTAACATGAACTTTGAATAAAACCTTTTGTATATGCCCTCTAACATGGCAGGTTATCGATTAAAGCAATGTAGCTGCTATAGAAAAAAGTGCAGCCACAGAAAAAAGTTAAATAAAGTGCACCGTAAAATTGTATGCTATTGTAAATAACCCTGGTAAACAGTAAATTGTAAAAAAAAAAAATATATATAGGCATTGTACTTCCACAGTAATTCAGTAAAATGACTAAATAAAATATAAAAAATAAAATGAAACCCCTCATTGAAATGAAATAGTCATGCTCAACGATTTCGGTGCTTTTGGTATCGATCCGATACCAAGTAAATACACGATACCGATACTTTTCAATAAATAAGGTGGATGCGTCATTGAATTGCTAAATCTCAATACATTTTCATGACCTCAAGTGTTTTTTGTGATGTTTCCTTTTTTATTATTAAATAATTATAAACCAGGACAGAATTAGGACAACGTTTATAATTAAATAGAAAGTGCTTCATTATCATATCAGAAAAATCTTGATGTGCAACATCTAAACACAAGAGGGGGGAGGGGGAGCAAAGTGTGCCTGCTCTGCGCTGACACAGGAGCAGCGAGTCCGGCGGCGACCTGGCTGTTTCCTCTTTGCCGAAACCGCAGCATCGCAAACAAGAGCGGACCTTAAAGTAAAGAATCGATCTCATCAGGCTAGTATCGATCCGATACCGATACCGACTTGGTAATGAGACCAGCATAACTTAAAAGTATTGTTCTGCTGCTTAATTAACAATAAATACATTAGCTAAATGGGACTAAAACTAAATTAAAACTAGATGAAAATAGTCATGGATAATTCTGACTAAAATAATACTAAAATGCTCAGACTTTTAGTCGACTGAACTTGACTAGAGTAAAAAGAGTATGAACGTGACTAAAACGAATAAAAACTAAAATGACAGCTTGACACAAAGACTAGACTAAAACTAAAATTAAAACAGGCCGCCAAAAACAACACTAAACACAACTTTTTTTTACATCACGCTCTCGGCCTCTATGCACTGTGCAGTGGGAGACACATTCTTGCTGTATGGGCGGGACTAACTGCAACCGCGAGTTGCTGATTGGCGGAAACAACGTGATCACAACTATTCTCAAACATTCATTGGATAGCAACTATTGCTTCATACATTGCACCAGTTTAATCATTTTCCCTGGGTAACGTTTTCTTCCTCCTTAACACGACCCATTATAATGTGTGTTACAATTGCAAGTAGAAAACTTTGTGATAATCTACCCAATAGTCACCACGCACTGTAATTCGGACGGTGGTAATTACATTTGCTCTTATATATCTCTGCCTTTTCTCTCCTGCAGTTTTATGCTTCTTATCAGCTGTAAACAGAGATGTAATATATATATATATATATATATACAGTATATATATTGGGCTGTAGTCCGAAGTTGGAATCAGAGTTGTAAATTGAGGAGGAGTAGTTTTTTTCCAAGTTTTCTTATGTCCCCCCTAGGAAGAAGGGGGATGAGGTCTGTGACACAATACATCTAATCTCCAGCCATTAATTGCGTAACTTAACATTCATAGAAAAACTGGTGTTTGAGCTGACCTGTATTCACCAGTGCGTGCTCTGTTTCCTTTTGTACTGCCAGTGACTAAATAGTATAGGCACATCTTTATTTTAAGTACAGGCTTGAATCCAAAAGTGTCTTTCCAAAACAAGTGGCGAGAGGAGGCCAAAGACTGTTGCTCTCCTGCTATCTGAGGTGCCTCATGTGGTTCAGTTCCACTGGACAGCTGCAGGATCCTAGGAAGAAGGGGGATGAAGTCTGTGACACAATACATCTAATCTCCAGCCATTATTTGCGTAACTTAACATTCATAGAAAAACTGGTGTTTGAGCTGACCTGTATTCACCAGTGCGTACTCTGTTTCCTTTTGTACTGCCAGTGACTAAATAGTATAGGCACATCTTTATTTTAAGTACAGGCTTGAATCCAAAAGTGTCTTTCCAAAACAAGTGGCGAGAGGAGGCCAAAGACTGTTGCTCTCCTGCTATCTGAGGTGCCTCATGTGGTTCAGTTCCACTGGACAGCTGCAGGAAAAGCACTAAGACGTTTGCTCTGAAAATCCTGTGTCGCTACATGGCCAGCTATTACAGTGGACTGCTGAGGTGCAAACAGCAGATAGGACCGGTCAGCCTGGTAGGGTGAGATAAGTGGCTTGTTTTACTAGGGAGAGTCCATACACTTCATTATGTACAATTTCATGGTGACCAAAGTTATCACAAATGCATTTTCAGGACTGATGATGTCCAACAATGACTGTCTCCATAAAACAAAAGCAGCTCTGTGTCACAAGTATTTTCCGTCCATAACACACCTGAGAATGCCATACATCATTTACAACCCTACCCTAACCCTTTTCTATTTGCAGTTGGTTGCTAGTTGCAAAAACACAACAGATGATAATCAGCAAGGGTGGAAAATGAGACCATGAATTTCTTTGCTTGGACCAATGACAAGGTGGAGCTGCTATTGACAGTAAATGTTAGAAACATGGGCTCTCACCGCTGCCAGTCAAGCCCTGACTGAGGGAACACAATCAGTTATGCGGCTTACAAGGGATTTTGGAAGGTGTGATATTGACAGCCATAGTCTTCTGTCTCATATTTTAGCCATACTTGATCTGTCATACAACAAATGCAAAGACACACTGCCAGAGGCAGATTGTGTGTAAATCTTATTTAATTATTACACATTTAAACTTAACAAATAATAACTAAATTATGTATTAGGCAATGATTGCATCAATCTGATACAATTTTAGTTTTTTGGATTTAATGCTCCAAGTATTAATGAGCTTTGGTAATCCAGTCACTATAAATGGGTAGAGTATTGAGTTATAGCCGATGTTGAATCCTCTGTAGCAGGCTAACTTTATTTGCAGGTATCTTAATCAATTTGGTCAATTTATAGCAGCTATGGACAAATACAAAAAAAAATACTTCACATTTACATCATTTAGTTTTTAGTTTATTTGAATATTATAATTATTCTTCCATTTTTATTTTCAAGATGAAATTTAACAAACAGTAAAAGGCCCCATGAAAGCTGGTTTCATCCTCTTAATTTCTTTGCAGTCAGACTTTCTCATATTATTACAGACGAGGGGACAGTGGAGGAAAAGTGTTCACCATGGTAAAATATGAAATACAATTTTAATTGTTATAAACTAACTTGCTGATAAGACAAAGTGTTGTGGAGTTTCTGTGCACTGCCAATTTACTATACCCATTACCTTATTGTGCCTGCCTCCAAGTCATGTTTCTCTGAATGATGAATTAAAGTTTAGTGAAGCTTCATATTACAAATCTAAAAATGACGATGCAACAGGGATCAATCCAAACCATAGTCATAGTTTAATGAGTGACTGTTGTTTGGTCTTGTAAGACAAATTTATTTTGGAAATAGGCAATTTACTGAGCGAGAGCTTGCCTGACCTTTTTTAGTGCTCACATGCAAGGAAGAGGGAGGCTAACACATTAACACTCGTGTATTCATCTCCACATTCAGCATGCAACCACCCACCTGTTTACATCAAAGTTCTGCTGTAATACAGCAGCAGAGTCCCAGTCCCTGAACAAAATGTCACTGGAGTTACAAAATCACAGCTACACATTGAAATCTGCCAAATGGATCAAAGTGAGTGCTGATATCACAATTTAGTAGGACAGCAGCAGCAGGCCTTCCCTACTGTTAACTGAATATAAATGTTCCTTAGAGTCCACATAAAATAGAAAAACCACTGACTATTTTTTCCAATGGTCTTAGACTTCTCCATTCATTTCAGGGAGGATTCACTTATTTCTTGCTCAGACGGTAATGAAAAAGAAGTCGAGCGAGTATGAATAGGCGAAGGCTGAAAAAGTGACGGCTGGCTAATTCTGGAGAGGATAATGGATCTGTTTTCTCAGTCAGATCAGTTATCTCCGAAGAACAAACCTTATTTGGTGTGAACACAACAACAGCAAGAAAAGGGAATGTTTTCAATAAAATCAGCACAGCTCAGTCATTCCCTGCTCCTGGGTGCACTTTACAAGCATCACAAGATAAAGCCTTTGTGAGCATTTGGCTTGGGTGTTTTACTGGGCTTTTAATTTTGCAGCAGTTATAATTATATATAATTGAACCAAATTTCGCAAGTTTGCTCACTAACTATCGTGTTCTTGAAGGAAAGGAATCAGTCGATGAGGTCTTGTGACGGGACCAAATGCATTGATTGAGAACGCGTGGTCCTCTTCAGACCAGCATTATTAATATGTAAAGCTCATGTAAATGCAGAATGTATCACTTGTCATTTGCAAGGGAGCTAGAGCTCCAGCAGAATGGATTTTGGAGCTTGCACAGAGGCCAGGGGAAGACTGGTAAAGTTAACTTTCTTTGCCCATGTGTTAATATTAGGACTCATTAATATTAAATCAAAACATCTATAATACATTTTCATATGAAGCAAAAATATATGTGCACATTATATTTGAACCCCATTAAAAAACTGGATCAATTTCATGAAGTAAAAAGTAATTGTATATGTTCCTGTATGTGTTATACATTTTGTATTTAGATGATATGATTTAGCAGTTTAATCTGCACTGTGTTCATGCTTGAAATGTTCACAAATGTGTTTAGTTGAGCTTGTTAGCATCTCATACTACTGTTAAGTGGATAGAGATTCAACTTTTGCACGTCCCCAAGCTCCTGTATATTTCATTTTAGTACAGTTGTAGTTTGTTTCTCACATCACTAATATGGGGCCAAGCCCTCAGAAGAATAATATAGAAAAGGAGTACATGATAGAACTGATCTCGATATTCCATCCACTATTAGTTACTGTACTGTACTCTTAAGGATTGTTATAATTAATCACACCTAAGGTATTTAGCTTTTGTATGGGCATTGCAGGCAAAATTGCCCTTCAGGCCACTGGGACATGCCACGGGGCAAACAGGGAGGCAAACAGGCTGGGTTCTCATCTTTAAGCCTCCTGTAACAGATTAGAATTTAGCAAAGCACTTTCTGTGATATCCCGCAACTACTGTGGAGATCAAGACTTTGTTGGAATAGTTTCTCACAGCTTTGCTAGCCAAACAACACCTGGCACCACATAATGTTTAGCTGGGGAACTATTGCAGGGTCTCTCTCGGGTGTTTTTGAGTCCCCCCCAACTTTATCTGAGGTACAGCATCAACATTCTGATTCCAAAATCTCTATTTAAACTGTGCAGCTATTTTGCTGCCACTGTAGGATGACTTTTTGATACTTGCCCACAGAATGTGCAAACTGAGGTTACTCAATGTGCTCCCTGGGACAGGCTCTTTTTATTGTTCTGTTTGACTCACAGTAAAACCTAAAGCACCTTGAACTCAGAAGACAGTTGTGGTTTTTAGTGGCAATAAATCCGTGTGGCTGAGGGACTCTGCTCAACTGGCTTATGTCGGGACACCTCTCCTGTATAAGCTAATCTAGCAAAACTCTTGTTTACATCTTGTTTGAATGGCTGACTGCCAATTCCATCACTTTAATTTAAACCTACTTAATGCAATGCAATTACTTTGGTAAAGAAATAGCCATAACAACCAAACCAAACAATGTCCAGGACATTCCAATCGAACCCTAGGTTTAATAAACATTGTGTGCCGCAAAAAGCCAGCCTACACTTTGGCATTAATGTATTTACTCACACCTGCTTTCCAATAATACACTGGCTTAAGTGTCTGTATTAAAAACATTTGTTTGTATAAAGCCCTTCGAGCTGGTAGCTAACCCATTCAGGATCAGTCTATCCACAATTAAAGACTGTGACCCATTCGTGATTTAAATGTTACTTTCCAACAGCAAGGAAAACATTCTAGTCCGGTCCAGCTTCTGGCCTGATCCCCAAATGCCTACATAGAAACACCATGGCAAGGTAATGACTGTTGGACTCATCCTCAGGAGCTCCGGGAGCTTTCCTCCAACCACGGCGCTAGATGCATAGACAAGCCACAAAGCTGCTTCTTTGTACAAATATTAAGTTGCTAATGGCAATATGTATTTAACTTCGACCCAAGACTTAAAAACAACATTTGAATACTCACAATTTTGTCATTTCGACCAAGCATTATAATTGAGTTTTTGTGTTCTTTTTTCTGACAGAATAAAATAATCTTCAGCTCAAAAGCAGGTACAAATATAGTTTGGTGTATGAAAGTTTTCTTATAAATCATAGCTTTCATTACATTCAGAAACACTGATTAGATCCCCATAAGAAATACTTTCAAACAAACTTGAAACTTGACTGTGCATCACTTTATGATTTCAAAGACTTTGAAGATAAGATGAGAATGGTAATGTCAACGTTTCTTTCTTGTGAAGGTGTGTGCAGAGTCATTCTCTGATCTTAATGCCCCAATGGTCAGAGAGAAATGGATGGTTAAATGCAGATCATAAAGATAGTGTGATATATCCTGGCCCGCAATTCAGCGGGGGAACTTTCACCTCTGTGTAACTTGCACCTAAATGGGAAACATTGATTTGCTACGAAAGGGATCACATACTTTCTCAGATTTAATTGTGGATGTTAGTGGTCGACACGTTTTAAGCTCTTCACTTTAGTTTTCACTAAGACAAAAGTAATGAATCACGAAGGCCCCCTGAAAGGACAATCCACTGGTTACCTTTAGCTCCCAGAATTAATTTGTTTATTTGGCTGTAGATGGTCTCGCGCATACACTTTTTTATTCTATGTTCCAGCCAGGTCATACTTCACAGGTTTTAGTGTGAATTATCCATTTCTGTTGAATTTAAGCGGCACTGTTTTTTGTTTTTATGACCCTGAACTGTGGAATACACTGCCTCTGCGTTTTGAACTGCAACCTCTCTTGGTAGTGTCAAAAGAAATGATGGACCGATGTCCTTCACTGGCTTTTAGTTTGGAATGTTCTGCCTATCACTCATACGTATAATTCTGCTTTATCCACATTGTATGCTCAATCTGTTTGGCTTAATAATCATATTTAGGAGCTAACCCTTTAGTTGCATTATTATGGGTGTTGTTTAATCCATTCCCCCCCCCCGCATCTTGGTGCACTGCGGGTGAAGCAACACAACAAAGCATGTGCTTTTGGATTTGTTGCATTTGGATTTGGCGTGGTTCTCCCTTATTGTTTGTGTTTTCACTCTCGTATGTGCTTTATCTTTATTGTACTTAATTGTGTGTGTTAAATAATACAGCTAAAATGCAGCCTACTCCAGAGCCTGCGAACTTAACCCTCTACCGTGGATAAAATGATTCTTTCAATTTTTTATGAGCGATGCAAGGATAGGCGGAGATTACTGGAGACTACGGGTTCATGATAAATTAAATATGATGAATGCATTCCCATTTAGAGTAGAAGGAGATTCAAAAAGAAAATTCAATAAAGCAAATCCTCTGAGACTGGCCTGAGTAAAATAAAATGGAGTAGCAATTAATAGAAATTGTAAAGGTAACTCAATTGCAGTGTTCATGCCTAAGCATCATAATGTCAAAGAAACAAACTGATATGATGGATTTTTTTAAGTCGGCAGAGGATGTACCAGGTGGACGTCCAAGGAACAAAGTATATTAAGAAGAGTCTCAGGGAGTGCAGTATAATTGCTTGTCATGCGGTACAGCCAAGAAATAACTCATGCAGCACAATCTCTGTTTACTCATTGATTGTTGTTGCCTCTGTTGATTCATACATTTGAGTCAGAAAGAAAAACAACCGAATCAGGCACTATTGTAAGAGCCCAAAAATGTACATTCAAGTGACACAGGGGCCATAGGACTAACAGCTCTTGGATAAATGCAGTGCGAAACTAGATAGGTGGATATATAGGATGACCGATTTTCAACACCAAAAATTGTAATTCATTTCCTCCTTTCAACTCCAAATACATTCATTCCAACACCCTGACCCTTTATCACTGAAACCATGCCGACAAAGGTATCCTGACCTTACTGAAGTATTCATTTGAAGACAAACCATGATTTTATCCCTGAAACTCGAGCTGGACAGATTCCAGAGGCTCCAATTATCATGAGTAAGTTCCAGGTAACTTATGATATGTTTTCACATATTTTTGGCGGTACTTGTGGTTCTCCATTGTCATCCAAGGATAACGGATGTGAATCCGAGAAGACTACCGCTGCCATCCTCCAAGCAGGAGCAAAATACAAACTTATTACATTACTTGCACTACTACTTACACTCCTCTGAAGTTTGGAGTGCAGTTACTTTAATACTGATCAATATTGAAAGTCATCTGAAAATTCCTCTTTCTTGCGTCACAAAAACATTACATCACACAAAGTACATTTTGTGAGACAATACAGCAATGGAGACCGTGGAGCTGTTTGTGAAGAACATATGCGCATGGAAACGTTTTTGTGGTTGAAATATTGAATTTGGACAGAAAGATATAGTAGTGCTTACAAATTCTAACTGCTTTGCTTTCCACTGAATTAAACCTGTGTGAGGAAAGACCCCGTTGGAGAACCTGCGACACAGTACATGTTGATAAAGTATGCTGCCGAAAGGGTTTGGTTTGCTCCAGTTTTTATGCAGCTGAATTGGGCTGTGATGTATAGTACATTATGTACACCGCTAACCAGTCGAGGAGGATGCTGGGGCGCAAGAGCAGCTGAAAACAAGGACGCCACAGCACGGAGGGCGGACTCCTCCACAGTTCGGCTGTTCCATGGGCAAAAATCTGCCCAGTGTATTAAGATCTAAAAGTGAGCCAATTACGGGAGAGAAACACAGCCCCTGGTCAGTCTGTCCTCGGCCCATGGCTGGTCAGCTGTCGATGACTGTGGCTTGCTGCTTTCTTCCTCTCTCCTGCAGGCGCGATTGGCTGAGTCTGGTCCAAGGACGGATATGTGGAGCGCTACAGCAGCAATAAAAAGACAACCTGACTGACTCATGTTGTTTATAAAGGAATCCATGCGGGAGTGGGTGTGAGGAGGTGGACCTCTTTGTTTGTGTGTATGAGTGTGCTTTATGTTTAATCTCTGGCAGCTATTTAACATCCATATATTCATAATCTGACGTGTGCCTCCAACCGCTGGGGAGTTTTAAGGCTCTTCTATCCATATAGGTGGCTTGATCTGGGAGGAGGAGGTAATTCTTTTTGATTGGGCACGGATAAAAGGCGTCGCTAAATGGGTATGTGCCAGGTCTGTTCCACACTGTGGCGGGAGGTTCAACACTGGATTAAAATGGAAATGAGACAGACCTGTTACATAAGTGATGCATGCGTAATGGACTATATTATATTATGGATATGTGCGGTCTTGCTAATGGCCACTAAATGCTGGTATCTAAAAGACACACTGCAATGGAGTAATTGACACTACACCACAGGCATGTTTTGGGGAATTTGCAATGAAAGATGACTCTTCTTATCCATTGAGTTTTTGTCACACACATATTGCTGGTCATAATTCTATCAACACTCTAGTCAATGGCCAGGGGTGCCAGGAATGATTAGTTGGACATCCATTAATCTTATTTTAGTACTTAACAGTACAAATCTCCCTCTCAATCTTTTACTTCTAAACAGGGCCAAAGTGACATTTGGAAAACTAAAAATGTGTCCAAGCCTAATTAACAGAGTGTCACGCTCTTACTCAGCACATTTTGGCTGCCCAGTGGATTATTCCCTTCAGTCTCGGACATGGCAACAGCTTTTCAGCTCCATGCTCAGTCCAAAAAACAAGATTGCCCACAGAAAATGTTGCAACACAATTTGCTACGGTCATGCTGCAATAGGAATATGGTTTTTGAGCTGTTATATAGGCTATTTGGAAAAACAATGAAAAAAAAGGCCAATACGATATGACATTTAAGATACTTGAATGTTCATTATGGTTTTATGACTAATATTTACAAGGTTTCATCAGTCCTTTCAATAATCTCATTCATCCAAATGTAGTTTCTTTTTAATTCTATGTTGCAATGAATGTTTCAGCCTGTGCGGGGCACTATTGGGACCTATATCTCGTGTCCATATAAACAAGTATAGAGGTATTAGAAGGCTTTAACAATTGTCACATGATTTTTTTTTCTTCCAAAACCGACATTGTTGTACAATTTATCTTTACTGCTGTAACCTACGTTTGGCAACCTGGACTGGGTGTTTGTAAAGTATCACTTCGTTTTGTTTTTTGTTCCAGTCAGTGAGGTAACATGCAGCAGCTGTGTTTGTCTTCATGATGCCCCTGCAGGTTTCCAGGTGGCTTCCCTCAATGCCTTGCTCCATTTCAGTCTCCAGGATAATCAATAACTCTGCAACATATTTCTATGTTATGGTCAGGTGGATGCACTTGTGGGGGTTCTTTGATTCCTCCAGGTCGAAGACACATCGCTCAGGACGGCGAAGCGCACCACTTAAATAGTGGTGTTTACATTAACATCACATTACATTACATTCCATTTCGTAGTGGTTAAAACTATAGATGGGCGGTGTTCATGACATGACACCTCCTAGTTGGTGCAGGGGTGTGTCTATACAGTTCGGGGTGAACAGTTCAGTGCTCGGTTACAGTTACATTCCTTTGAATTACAGGCTAATTGCATTTCTTTAGTTCTAAACTAAGATGGCGCGGGGGGATGCTTTTGCATGTCTTAAACTCTAGGACAAGGTTTGGGTAGAACCATTGCCTGTGCATTGTTTTAGTTCTCAGGGTGGCAGGGTGGATTTATATGTCCATGTCTCTAGATGTCCGGCCTGAGTGGTGGAATAAACATGAGTATCTGTGCGGTTACATGGTTGCCTCAGTCTAAAATCTAACTTATGCATCAACATGTCTTTATCAACTTGTAAATAATAAGCTAAACATTCCTGAGCATATAAGTGAACAACATAATAACAAAATACATGTAAACGTCTATCTGTCTTTAAGATCAGATCTGGTTATATAAATATTCATAAATGGTGTATTTGTTTGCTTGGACTAATCTGAGGGCCTTTCCATTGGGGGGGAGGGGGGTGCAGATGGCTTAAAAATACCTAAGACACTACCTGACAATAATGTCTCAATTTCACACACACATTTTTTTTGAAGAATTAATTTAATAAAAAAATCCAACATGAGCTTCATTTTCCCACTGTCACGAACATAAATATTGTTTGTTTGTTGCCATCGGAAGGACATGATTCGGTGCATGGTGCCTTTGTGGCTTTTCTTACCCGTCGATAAAAGCCTTACTTGGCCATTGTTTGCGTAGCTCAGCAGCAATTACAAAATATTTGATGAACACTTCTTCATTCGGCGGAAAAAAAACAGCTGTTTATTTTTTTCCATTAAATCTCCAAACCTACCAAAAAGAAGGCTTTCATTTTCTCAGATTGAAGCAAACACTTGTTCGGCCTGAGCCAATACTGTAGGTCAAGCACCTCCCATAATCCAGTGAAAATAAGATTACATGTGCTGAATCACCAATTCAAGTCAAACTAGGCTCCGTATATTTATATGGCCTTGTATTATGTATATAATTGAATACTTGACCTTGTATTCATGCTAACAGAAAAATGCTTTCTTTACGCATTTGACTCTACTGCTCTAATAGGTAAACTAACTAAAACTAAAAGGGTAAACATGTATTGAGGTATTAATGACATGGCCTATATGACCTACACATACAGTCTGGGCTGGGGGAGTTGAATCCTGTAAGTAGGAAATATGGTCTAGACCTGCTGTCTATTAAAAGTGTCCTGAGACAACTTTTTGACGCTATACAAATAAACCTGACTTGACTCTACGCTCCCGGTTTGCACACATCACTTCGACTGGAGTTCACTGACGTTTTCCTGTTTACGTTGGACTTACCTAGGGGCATCTGCCAACCATATCAAACTCAATTATTCCCTGAGAAGTGAGATGCTTACGCTTCTACCAAAAGAGTAATTTCACACCAATAAACAGCTGCAACAGCACATTTACAATCCAGCATTGCACAACCTCCTCAATCCTCCCTTCAGCCTCTGACAATGTGATAAAAGGAGGGCATGGCCCTAGCTGAGCGTGATGATCATGATGACTTGTCTTTTTTTGTCTTTACAGGATAAAATAACAGAATTATATTATTATATTATGATGATCTTGAAAGGTCCACACTAAATGACAGCGTAGTCTATGTGGGTATGTACGGTAGAACAGGGGCACTGCTTTCAGTGTGGAGAGAAATAAACACACGGCAGCTGTTAACGGCTATCGATGAGATCATTAAAAACCCACACAATACCTGTCTTTGCCCTATTGGGTTTTATAGCGAGTGTTAAACTGCCAAATTATATTTAATGGAAATTGGGTGGTCACTGTGGCCTGAAGAGCTGAGGAAAAAAAATTGCACGTGTTTTGCAAATGTATGCATTGGTTCTGTGTTAAAAAACGGGGATGTGCATAGGTAGAAGGATTTGCTCCTCTTCCTTCATCATTAACTTGAGCATTTGTGACACTGAACCCGTTGGGCTCCAAAAACCCTTTTATTATGTTGTGCCATTGGGACATGGCCTCCTATCACAACTCTCAGCCTTTTGGACCTGTTGGGGGATTTTCTCTGTGGGAATCTTATTATTGATGGATTTCTCATTTGAATAATTTTGCAAGAATGAGAAAATGAATTTGCTGTGTCCCTCGCCTGGTAGCATTTGTGCAGCTAAAACGTGTATCAGTGTTTTAATAACTTGCCTATGGTTGTTGTTGTTGCATCACTTTGAACACAGTCCGGGAAACTATTTTAATGGTGTCTGCTTGCAGATACTCTATAGCTCATAAGGGTATTTGTATTCCTCTGTCTCAATGGTGTTATTCGCACAGTAATAAACGCATTTAGTTTTAAAACATGTGCCTGATTCAATGGCATAAACCGTGAGCTGCGGGCTTTATGGAATCTAATGCAAATAACACAAAAGCAACTGCACTACTAATACGAAACATATATCAAATGGCACACAGGAAAACAATCACACAACTCTGTATTTAAAACAAATCCTATTGCCATAAAGCAAACAACACAGAAAACCAGTGTGTGGTGTGTATTGTTTATCGTGAAACTTTAGACTACTGACAATGTACTTACAGTAACAAATAAAAGAAGGATGATTATTATGCAGACTGGCATTGGGCAACGTCAATATGATGACAAATGAGTACATTTGACAGCTATTGAAGATGCAGTATTTCCAGTGGCATCAGGTGACCTTTAAACACATTTTGCGATATGATCCCAATGTGTTCTCAATAAAGTTCTTCAAACAGGATTTTCAAGTACATAATTACATGAATAAAGATACAGAGAACTTTTATTTTCTTCTGGGACATTAGAACATTTTCTTACAATTTAGAAACATGTCATGAATAGTATAAAATCACCAGTTAACGGTGTCAACTGAGATGCACCACTACAGCCAATTCTGTTGCTCTTTATTTGTATCAGCTAATTAGATTCGTTCCTCTCCCAAACACAAGGAAGTTGCATCTTAGAACCTGTGTACATTCTCCAACACATTTTGCGATATGATCTTTTATTTTATTTTCTTCTGGGACATTAGAACAGTTTCTTACAATTTAGAAACATGTCATGAATAGTATAAAATCACCAGTTAACGGTGTCAACTGAGATGCACCACTACAGCCAATTCTGTTGCTCTTTATTTGTATCAGCTAATTAGATTCGTTCCTCTCCCAAACACAAGGAAGTTGCATCTTAGAACCTGTGTACATTCTCCAAAATCTCCCACTACCCATTTATATTTGCTTGTTGGGGACAAAAGAAGACACCATCTAAACAAGGTAAAAGACGCCACAAACTTGATAATAATAGTCATTTTAGGGTCTGTCTACAAGCCAACTTGCCCGATGCGCTGCTGCGAACAACAAATAATATCAAGTCGACAGAAAATGAGGGATAAGAATTGAGGTGTATTACCAAGACATTGTTTGTTTGCAAGGGAAAACAGTGTGTACACAGAGATTTGCCTTCTGAGTGTTTACATAGACTGTTGACAATGCTGTAGACGAGGAAGCTCTCCATGAAAATGCGTCCTAGTGAAATCCTCCTAGTGCCATCGCCAAGTGTCAAATAATGTATCTCTGTGATATGTAAATAGAACGACATCAATGTGGACAGACTGACCAGCATTAATAAATGTCAAGCCAAGTGCATGACAGTAGTATGGTGCGAGGTCAGAATCGGAATGGGTTTCATTAATGTTGCATTAAAAAGTTTTGACCAACAAGCTAAAGAAAAAGGACAGGATTTATATAAAAGCACTCATACACTGATAAAAACATTCTTTAACTTTGTATCAAAGTTTCATCGTGTCAATGGAGCTGAAAGCGGGTTATAATTATTCTATTGTGCGCGCGTGTGTGTGTGCATGCGTGTGTGGGCAGATTCTCACCTACAGTAACTTGCTAGTAAGAGTAGTGTATCTTCAGAGTGTTCACTTCAATAGTTGATCAGACAAAGGTCAAGGTAAAAAAAAACAAAAAAAAACAAAAAAAACGATATTACTGTCATATGATATGTCATAAAGACGTCACCAAAAATGATGCCATCACCATACAGTTTTTTGAAGATGGTTTTGGAGCTAAATGTATATTTCCCCTTCCTTTGCCATACCATCCAAACTATCTGGAAAGATAATATTCCACATCAGTTGCCGTGGAAAACATAGGGCAAAGACAGAAGCATCGGAGAGGATTTTTTTATTTTGAACATTTCACAAACCTTTGGCAGGGACATAAAATAGCACAAAGGAAGAACGAAACATTAGCTGACGTTATTAAGATACATATGCTATAACAACTATACATGTATATAGATCAATAGTTCAATCAAGATATTGATGCCACTTACGGAACGTTTTATGGGCAGCAACTATGTACAAGAGCTGCTATGGCAGCAGCCAAGTTTAAGCAGGGTCAATTTGTGAGTTGTTAATTCACGATATGATCCCAATGTGTTCTCAATGAAGTTCTTCGAACAGGATTTTCGAATCTTTAGTATCTCCCCAACACCAGCACAATTATTTTAGATGGCAGTTATGATCATTTTTGTGGTGCTCAGTGATCTGCGACAATATTGCATTCAATGTATTTTGGACTTTTGTGTCCACCTCGGGATACATTATATTCACCTTGGTGCCTGTCTTTGACGAGGTCATTCTTTGATATGTTGTGCAATAAGTAGTTATATGAGTAGATTATTTGAAAAAAAACGAAAAAAAAAACAGAAATCCATTGGTAAACTATTCATGCATTACCTTTAAGTTGACAAATGGCTATCTAGCTTAATGCGAATAAGAGTTATTTTTTGTGTGTGGACAGTCTTTGTAGTGCACCAAGTTAACAGGCAGTGAGACTTCCGACATATGTTGGACAAACGACATTAAATGTTTTTTTAAAGCCATTTTCTGACTCATGGGGAAGCTGCCTTTTAGATGAATTGTCAAGCGTATACAAGACCATATGTTTACAAATGAAAAACAAAAAAACGAACTGCTGATACAAAGATAGGAAGATAGTATTTCACCAGACCTCAGCTGTAGCCTGCTCCTCATTCCTGATTAATGCCAGCACTTCAGGACCTACTGGCTTAACATACCTGGGACACCATGCTAACCTTCGGTATTATCTGGTGCTGTTTTTCAAATGCTCGGCTGTCCGTCACAAATTCAATTCAAAAGGGGAACTTTCAAGGAGATCTTGTGAACATGTTCCTCTGAGTTCATCAAAAAACGTAAGTCCTTGATGCTTCAAAGCTGAGCTCTCATCTCATTGGTATTTGGCCCACACAGATTTGGGACTTGAATTAAATATTAGCTGGGGAAACAAGGTATTTTCACACAGTACAGAATAGCACCTAACTGGCGCCCTCCGCATCCCTTACTAGTTGATAAGGGAACACAATTGCAGCTCAAAGGTGTGAAAGAAAAAATTCAACATCCAGTAGGGCTTAATGGGTTGACTTTTGGCATAACCCAACAAAAGGCTGTTTCATGGACTGAGAAAATATTTTGGTTGTTGGTTTTATTGAATCTGAGGGAGAGGGGAAAAAAAATTGAACTAATAAACCAGCAGTTTTCCAACGTAGGACTATCCAGCTGCTCTTTTAAGAAACCCACTATTCCAGGGAGACTGAATGTTTTCTTGCAAAGGCTGCAGCAAGCACGTTGGAATTGCAAGCTTCCAGAGCACATGCCAACTACATCGACCTGGGATTAACTCAACTCCTACCCAGATAACACGCGAGATCGATTATTGAGCCGTACCTGGCTCTGCAGTAGGCCATGCGTTTCCAGCGATGGTTTTAACCTCGGTGTCAACAGGGAAGTGAGAAAATGAGTCAGAGTTATACAGAGTCGTGGAGTGAAGGGGGAACGAGGCAAACGGTCACTGTACGTGAAGGAGCCGTGTGCTGGCGGTGACAGTGAAAGCTGGGTTCAGCTCTCGCTGCTCGACCCGGTTTGAACTGTATGCCGTGTGATAAATCTCATGACCGCTTGTCCCAATGAAATATCTGATGTCGCCCCCACAACCTCCACATCCATGATTTGCGGCACCACAAGGTCATGGCGGCGATATATCTGCCAGCCAGCTTCACTCGTTTACTGCCAACAGGTTCTTGTTCACAGCATTGTTCAGAGGATGTATGGCAAAGCAGCCGTAAGATAGATGAGGGTGATAAACGGAACCGTCTCTGTTGTCAGAATCTAGCGTAGATATACTCACTGGGACAGATGTTCATTGAAGTGTATGGGTGACTGACAAACAACCACCTTGCATAAAAAAAACACCACATTTTGAGTGGGTGTTGAGATTTCATGGTGAATTTTTGTTGATCATGCAATAAAAAGCCAATGCATCAAGTTTTACGCATTCATGTAGGTAGCCACATAGCATGGAATTCACACAGTGGTTGTCAAAATATTTAGCACTGGATTTGCAATGGACCAAAAAACATAAAAAAACAGACTTCATAAGAATTTCCTTCAGGTGAGGCCATCTGAAAATAAGCATCATTTCCACGGACACACACATCAATCACTACTTTGTTGTCGACAGTGTACAAACAGGTTCTTTTGCGACATAATTCAGCTGCTTGACTTACATAATGTTAAATATGACCCAAAAAAAGCACAGCTTTTCTATCATATAGCCCCGTTATGTGACACCCTGAAGACAGTTTCGTCCCAGTTTCACACTTAAAGTAGGTTGCAGTGAAAAACGATAATCACTTCCCCTCTCAATTGGAAATGTATCCAGAGCTGACAATGAAGAAAACTCATTTCTCTATTCTATGATCATGGAGGAAGGCATCTCCAATTAAACCAAAATATAGGTGACAAGTACATCAGTGGGCCCCAGCGAAACTAAATCAATTAACATCCATAAAAGGCAGCTGGTAGGTCTTGCTACAGCCCTGTATCGACCTTGTTGTGCCCAGCGGCTGGCTTCCTTAAAAGTCTTGGCCATTACTTGAAAGGTTGGCTCTGGCACAGTGTTCGTTTAATATGCTTTTGATCCTGTGCCCCTCAAGAAAGTCTTTGCAATTCTAAAAGTGGGAAAATGGTGACGCTTGTCCTTCTCTTAATGAGCCTACCACTGACATAATTCCCCTGTGAATATTGCTCTCAGGCTGCGTGACTTGTTCAAAATAATGCCGTGATATTCATTGAGAGAGCAATAGTAATGAGAGCAAATTTAATCACAGCTTTCGGACAAATACGTGTTGTAAATGTTTTAAATAGACCATTGCCATAGCCATGGAGGAGGCAGGATGACTTTAAGTGGAATACCACAAAATTGAAGTGAGCAGAAATCGTATTGTCATGGCCCCTGGATGCTCAATGAGTATTTGTAGGCATGACTTCAACAACTTGCTCAGAGGCAAAAAACAGAAAAAAACTAACTGACATGTGTCATGCTACAGTTTGGTGCTGTTCTACAAAGAATGAACGAATAGGATCAGCAAGGCTATACATAAATACTTTTTCCTGTGATAAAATAACCTAAAACAGGAGATTAACATGGTCATTTCTGGCCTCATGCCTTTCAGCAGATGAACAGGGTGAATAAAACATGTGTGTAGCGTTTATATGTATCATGGATAATTGCCATGGCAACTGTGGGGAAAGGAAGAGTAGATGTTGTCTGTCACACTTTCAAGGAGAAATTAATCTTTATTGTTGTTCAATGAAAGGAAACACCAGTCTATCTAGTTTTCTGAGCTGCAGTCATAGTGATGAAAAAGGCAAATAATAAGCGTTACCACTGCGGGAAAAATGCAAAGTTTGATCCACTAAAACACACACTTGCTGCGTTTTTGTCTTTAATTGTTAACATTTAATATCTGGTCATTTATCCCAAAGGCCACAGACAGCTGCTCAAATGTCTTGCAGGTCATTCACTGCATGACATTGTGAATCAGGGAATACACCTTAAATGTCAATACAATACAATAACTTTCACCAATCGCCACCCTTGCACGACATACACATTTGTGATGGCTGTATCATTGAAAAGTTAAGAATTAATTAAAGTTTTCAGTTTATTATTATTATTATTATTATTATTATTATTATTATTATTATTATTATTATTATTATTATTATTATTATTATTAGTATTATTATTATTATTATTATTATTATTATTATTATTATTATTATACAAGTTAAAGCAATGAGATACAGAAGTCAACATTATAAGGTAGGCTATCTAACTTGGTTGTTAAACTTTGTGAAGACTATGTGCAGACATAGGAGAAAAAAAGAAAAAACCTATGGGCCCTGAAGTCAATGCATCAATGGTGCACACTTATAAACAAGCAACTCTAGTGCTTTTCTGTTAATTGAACCTTAAATCAAAGGCCTTACAGTGAATAAAGCTACATATCTAGAGGGTGGATAAGTGAAATGATTCAACAGCCAACAGCAAATAGAAACAATAAAAGTGGCAGGAAACCGCAAGGCTTGGGCCAATTTGAATGATGGGAGTAACACGAGAACAGGGGCTCTGAGCCAGCTGTGACAGCTCACACTTATTTTGCTTCAAAGCGTTGTATTTCAAGATAATTTACACCTCTCTACCACTCTCTCCTCGGCTCATCAGCACATTTGCATATCCCGAAAAGTTTGGCAGCCACTGACAGCCTTCTAATTCTGTTGTGAAACCACACTGTCTGAATCAAATGTGTGTTTTTCCTCCATGCTGAGCCCTGGCACAACACACAGCAAGTGGGAGACTGACTCTTATATCACCAAATCACACCGCTATTGACGCAGGCGGTATTACCAGTGCCGTAACAGTCAAGCAGAAGATCTAAAACAGGATGAAAGTTTCCCGTAGAAAGCAATGTGGAAGTTGTTGATAAATGACATTGTCCTTATGGAGAGAGCAGAATAAGGGGCTTGACTTCCCGTTCCGACAATAAAAGATAGGCTCTTTGAAATAAATAGACTGAATGTGAGAGTGTTTGGTGTGATGTGTTTCTGTTGACCTCAAATTCTGCAAAGATTTCTTCTAAGCAGGCCGTGCCTGCCTGGCCTGGATGGGAAATGGCCAACACTGTACTATTCCTTGTGGGCTATTTCTAACCTCAAATAAATAGAATATAAAATAAATGCGTAAGGTTCCCCTATGAACCAAACTATGGGTCCTGATACAGGTTGACCTGTGAAAGTAGCTTAATATCAATTATGCCAAAGAACAATTTCTAAGAATGACTTTTTTGCGACATGAATTAAATATAGACACCAAGGTAAGAAGTTAGGAGGCTGATTAGCCATCATCAAACCTTTAAAGTAGGAGTAATCATTTCATATATATCAACTTAGTTATGACATAGTTGGGACACATGCAGTTGAAATAAAATGGGTGTACGATGGGTTTCAGGTCTTAGTTTCATGTTTATCTTCAAAGTTTCTCCGCATTGCAAACCAACGCAAATAAGATAGTGGAAAGTAGTGGACAATCCAAGCATGACCACACAATTTTATGAGGGGCACTAAAATGGATTTACTGTGTGACATTTTAAGTCATTTCATGCCTCCAGAGTATTATTAACGTTTCCAGGATTGAATTGGACAAATCGATAAGTCTGCACTGTATCACTCAAACGTTATCGCCTACGGATAATCACTGTCAACTGTATATGGGGCAGTAAGAGTAAGAAGAAACAATAAAATAAAATAAAGTATTTTGAAGTATTTTCTAATCTTTTGAACTGTGTGGACTTCTGCGTGTGCATTTGTGCTGTATTGACTTCTTCAAATCCAACTTTCATTAAAATAAATGGTAGCAAGGGAGGAAAAGACAATTTAAGAGAACATTAATTTTATCACCCATTTCAATCTGATGACATGAACCATTCGACCCCCCATCACTGGGGCTCATTCATGATCCCAGGAGGAATCCATTTATCTTTTCGGGTATCTGTTTGATTTTTTGTCAACTTCTATACGATAGAAATTCGAAGCCAAAATTATGGTTATATATTTTTTTTGTCCTATGCACAACATATGAAATTCTACATTACTCACATTTATGAATACAACTATGCATTTATTAGGCTTTACAGATACTTCATCTCAAGTGAGAAAGACTACACACTGTGCAAAGTATCGTCTAATCTTGGGAGATATTGATTTTTATCCATAAATGTGATTGATTGTCCCGAAGAGTAACATTGTCATCTGCAGCAGGTGCTTACAGTTGCTTTGCTTTAATCTGGGTCCAGAGATTCACAACTCATTCATAAAGTACTCTGCTCTAAATTTGAGTTCAATGCAGCAGTGTAATCTAAACAAATGGCAGGATGAATTGGGCATCATGGGGGCTTGAAAAGTCATGTATTTACTCTAATGTTTCACTTTCCTGCCACACTCAATCAGCCCTCTCCCACAGCAGTGGGAGAACGAGTGAGCGAGGAAATTTAAGGCAAAGGTTGTTATATGTACGAATCCCCAAACCACTTCCTGATTTATTTTGTTTGCTCTCCCCCTCGACACCTCTCCCGCGCTTACCGCTCCTTCCCCTGCTCACTCAGTCTCCCTCTCTCAATGTCTTTCTCCCTCTCCCTTCACAATTATCTCTTATAGCCTGTGAGGTGATTAATGAGTTTCATTTGACGTCCTCTCCTACCACCAACAAATAAAACCAGGGCCCAACACACACATTGTGCCTCAGAAGAGCAGTAAAACGAAGGGAAATACGGGGGCTGCAAAGACAATGAAGCAAAGAGATCTGGCCTTTGGAAGGGAGAAATGTTTGCTGAGGAGCGCCCTGGAACGATTACCTCTGTAGCCTTACTCCCCAGAGAAACCCCCCAACTGCTAATCTACAGTTATTGCTACTGCCGACGGCATTCTCCAAATTAAAGAAGGGAGGGGGACCAAAAAACCCTTAAATCCTATCGGCTCCCAACTACTTGTTGTTATAAACACATTTTGTGTTTTGGAGTGATTTCGCAACTGGGATTATTGGGGAAGTCTTTGGCTTAGAATCTTTGAAGGAGGCACTGACTCAAATTGAAAAAATTATGTTGTTAAAGTTTGTATTTCTGTATATCGCCTATCACAACTTGGGAGATTATTACAGGGGACTTGCAAATTAAGATAAAGGCCAAGTTTTGGCTTGTAGCATCTTGTTTGCAGGGAATGAGGAGTATTATGGTATTTAGACTAATTCGCCATAACTGGCAAAACAGGCAGAAGAGGAGCCAAAGAAGTAGTAACAGTGACCACAGCATAAACATTTTCAAGGAAAATTAGGTGACACATTATTGTCACCTAATGTGTAACCTACAATACAGGCCTATGATGACAAGTCCGAGCAGTTCTTTCCCTGTACACTGTTCGAACGAGGTGAGCATTTCTTTCTCGCCTTCTAGGCCATTTTCAGCAGTCTTCTCCACGAGGCACGGTGGGAAATGCCAGCCGATGACATTCAGCCCAGTAAAGGGTACATCAGTCCATCTGTTTTGCCGTCCGTAGCTGTCTGACCACTCACCGAAAAAACCCTGTCTGGGCATCATTACATTATGTTCTGACAAGTGGACCTTATATGTGAGACAAATACAAAGGCAGTCTAGAGGTCATCCACTGGTGGAAGCACCAGAGGGGGAGAAAAGGACATAACGAATGTTTCTGTGCCTCGCTCTCCCACGACTGTGGTGATGAAAGTACCCTGATGTGCCACATCAGCATCCGCGCATACTGCACATACACATAGCATGACATTTAAAATCATACCCAATGACTTTTCATATGTCCATGGCTTTTCTCTTTTCCGTTGATCAAATCTTATCATCATGCAAACAGCACACCAGTTGCCTTCGCGCAGCCTCCTTGCAGAAATTCACTTTGCAATTAGCAAATGGTAAAATAGAACCCACACGCCTAGCCACAGCAAAGGTATTCAGCAGAAGTGGTTGTCCAATCAGCAAAGTGGTAGGGTACACTGTAGTGTTTAAATTAACAAGGAAACTACAGCGATGTTTAAGAAAGGGAGATATCAATCATTCAAATCACCTGTCTTGAATCCCTTGAAGGGATTTATGGCCAAGTTTGGAGAGGGAAGGTGGTGGCAGCGGAGGCGTGTGAGTGAGCTCTACAAGCCTTTCAATAAACATATGAATAATTCTGAGAGAGTCGTCAGGAAGCGGCCCACACTCTTGATCTTGAATCGATGCGTTGAGGATAAATGAAATGCCACAGAGAGAGGAAGGAGCGGGAAGGAAGGAAACCGGAATGAGGCGTTATTACCAGGTGATTAAAGCAGTGTCTTGCTACACTGGGAGGCTGGGGCACAATGAGATACATGGGCGTGGAATAAAAAGGCGGGAGCTTATCATTTACACTGATTTGTAGAGGGGAAATAGACTTTTTTTTTTTTTTTCTGCAGATTTCAGCATTGGGCAAAAAAGCGCCTGGTAATAAGCGTACACGCTGGCGGGCAGCACGGCTGTGAAGCTAACTAGTTACTTTGAACATAATATTCATAATACATAGGGACATATTCCAGCCCCTTGACAAGTATTATACACGGTAGGGCTTAGTCATTAGGAATGCTACATGTGCCTTAAAACAGAGCATATGGGCTGTATGTATGCTGTTAATGTACTGATACCACACAGGCTTTACATAATCAGCTGTTACGAAGCGCTGACATTGAATTAGACTAATCTGATTTCGGCCTGTGAACAATTTCATTGGATTTTTGACCCCCATTTTACTTTCAGCGGCGAAGCCCGAAGAGACAACCGATTCCAAAAGAGAGACAAAAAAAATGTGCTCGGAGATGAGAGGCAAGGCAAGATCAAATAAAAACACAACCTTATAATGGCTGCCGCTAAATCCACAATGACTTAATATGTGCTATATCTGCATTTACCCACGAGATATAACAAGGGCATAAGGACAGAAAAAGCAAATGATTATGTTTGTACAGCAGAATCCTTTGAATTACAGATGAAAGGAAGTAACTGCCTCATAATATGCTGTTGGCGCACAAGCTCTTATCAAAACACACTATTATGCAGCCCCTAGCAGACAATAGGGGTGTTATGGTATGGCTGGATGTGTAACAAGGATGATTGCAGCTTTTGCTTCAAGGGGTCCTGTTCTTTCGAAATGTCATATTTCTGTGGCTTGAGCCGAGAAAAGAAAAGTGCATTGCCAGAGTGTCTGTAATCCACGGGCTGACATTGTTTTTATTACTCAGTAGCAACGTGATTTACACCATCCCAGTAGCACAGCCCCAGGAGTAATACCATCAATTTGCCCTAATTCAGTTTTAGTGAGAAACCTCTGACACCGGAGTAAAACCCATAGCCTCTGATCACCTTACCGCTTTGGCGGCCAGGAGTAGGGAGTATGAGTTTGTAGCACAAAGCCGGCAGTCTCACACTGTCACCGTGGCAGCAATATTGGTAGTGGGATTACTGTCAAAACTAGAAATATTCCAACAACACACTGCCCAGGCAACTTTTGGCTTAACGAACAGGGCTGTGAAAAATCTCTTCATTTGATGTCATGTTTGCCAATGCTTCGTGGAGAGCGGCACTGCATATTATTATTATTATTATTATTATTATATTTATATTTATTATGATTTTTTTTTTATTATTATTATTATTATTATTATTATTATTATTATTATTATTATTATTATTATTATTATTATTATTATTATTATTATTATTATTATTATTAAACGTTGAAGACCTCTGGTGTAATCAAGTTGTATTTGAATTGTCTTTATCCTAACATTTCAAGTTGGATGAAAAGAGTGACGTGAAACAGATAAGAGCATAACAGGGCGGGCTCCTCTTCAAAGCCAAACCAGGTACAGTATAACTCTAAAGTAAGTGGCTTCGACTGCTGGTACGCCAGGATGTGCAACAACAAATAAAAGCTTTACAAGAAAGGTTTTATTCTCAATGTCGGAAATGTCTCCCTCCAAATTCTGTAACACTTTCTGAAAGTTAAGGCCAGTCCGTTATCACCTTTTCCTTCCAGAATGCCAACAACTCACACTCTGTCGCACGCGCACAATTTCTTCCCCCTTTTCTCTCCGTAGATAAGTCATCCTTCCTAATGCCTAAGCCGACCATGTGTGATATTGGCTGTGTCGCCTTTCCAATGGCTGCGATTCACTCACTCCACTCCAGCGGTACTTTCGCTTTAGCAATCAACCAGGAAACCGTGGTCGTTCTGGCCCAGGATTTCCTACGAGGGGGCAGCATTCGTCCAAGTGACAGGGGGCAAAGAGGTTGCTTAAAGTGAATCATATTGTCCTTGTGTCATGCTGGTCATCGCACTCTGGTTCCCAAGACAGAGGCGAGAAAGCCGACTGTCTGACCCGCATTCGGTCTCACCCCAAAACAAAGGGTGCACGGATCCTGCTATACGTCAGCATTGATGAGAGATACATCCGTCAGTTGTTTCACTGACTTTACCTCCTCAACAAGGTGCAAGGTATAGGGTATTCAAATTCCCAGTACACACTGATGATATGTGCATGGACGTGTTTCATATTTTCCTCAGGAGCATGTGGGTGATCAAACAGAAAAACAGCAACCCTTCCATCTGTACAGGATTTGCGTTGGACATCCAGCCCTCACTTTGAAGCTTACTGTACAGATTGTGCCTCTCCCTCCAGGCTTTTATCTTTTGTCTCTGCACAGCAGTGTTGCCATTTGTTCCAAGACATGTTTTTTCTTCTCTGCCTATAAGAGGGATAATGTACTGCGCATGTGACCCGGGAAAATGGAACGAGGTTTTTTTTCTCCTGCGCTTCCCGTCAGCGCCGCCGACCAAATCAATTAGAGCATTCTTTGAGCACGGTGCAGTTTCTGCTGTAAGCGAAGCCCCACGCATGCCTCTCCTCTGTCAGTGTTTTCGCTTGTTTCCATAGCAATGACACCCGTGCTCCCACACTCTTGACTTCCAGGTAGGCGCTGTCGCTGTGACAAGGCTGCACTGTAGAATCTCTCAACATTGCAGATCCTCTGCTAGGCTAAAGAGGAATATTCAAGCAGCAAATTCGAGCGGTAAGTGAGATGTCCTCGAGTGTGCACCATTTTTTCTTCTGAATTATTTTATATGTCTGTTTGCGTTAAACAATGGTCGAAGTGGAGATCAACCTGGCTTTATAACTGTACACGTGAAAAAATGTCAAGGGGAAATTTTGACACATCTAATGAAGCTTTAGAATTACATTTATTTTGTAAATCAATAAGCCTAACCAGTATGTTGAATATGTTGCCCCACCACAATAAAGCCCAAACACAAATTGAACATTTCTTCAAGGTCACCTCACATCACCAGCTCCACTAACGTGGCAAACATTCTCACTGATCTGTATGACAGCCTTTGTATGATTTAAAAAAAATGATAAAATATAAATAGCTGGAGAGACAAGAGGCATGCTGAAACCAGGAAAACTTTAACATATATGCAATAAACTACACAAAAGAGTCTTGTGCCTTTTCTTTGCAAGTGCCTCTTTTTTTTCTCTTTGTGCCAATTTCTTTTTGCAAAGTCATTTTCATTTGTGCATGCTGAATTCTTGCAGGCAAAATGCAGAGAGATAAGGGTCTTGCAGCTCGTCAATTAGCAACTCGAGCATCATTTAATGTTCCTTCCACCATCTAATCATGTAAAACACACAAGCGCTGTGGTGATTTATCACAAGCCAATCTTCCCCACTTCTGATGAACACAGCACAGTATGTGAAATGATTCTGATCTTTCCCATTTATTCCAAGAATATATCTGTGGCTAGAGTCTTTTTTATAGTCCTTTGTTTTTATTGGAAATAAGATAACTAGTCACTGAAAGGCAAAAAATGTCCATCAGTGCATAGTCATATACGATATATTGTATTTAGCTTTGACAATTCTCTGATTTGTCTTGTATTTCTACTCATCAAATTTCTTCAACTTCATCTTTGTCTTTGGTTGTTTAAAACTTGGCTGAAAACCAATCAGAATTTTGCAGATTGACTGTAGAGGATCAAGGAGATACTGATTATAGCAGACAGACAGAGCAGGTGAATTGGAACATGTTGTACCTATTTGTGCGATTCTTCCCGTCCTTCAACATTCATCTTCAAGATACCTGTCAAAATACAAAGTGCCATTTTTCATCTCCCCCGGTGATTCCGCTCAGGACAATTTAAATACACATTTTTCCCTCTCCATACCAAAAAGTACAGTATATGTAAACTAACGTAAATGTGTATTGAAATAAAATAGCTCCTTTTCTTTGAATTGAAAGATAGGACACTTCACTGCAAATTGTTGAGTGGCACTGGCCACCGGCCCAGTGTGACAGGGTTCCTTTGTCTGCTTCTGTGTGTAAGTGTGTGTGTGAGCGAGTGACTAAGTGTGTAATAAGAGACACAATGCGCAAGCAGTAGATGTCGAGCTTGACTACTGAGTCTTACTGGGGACTGTCAAGTATCATAGCCATGCAATGGCAGAATATCAATGGAGGGGGCTCAGCCACAAACCTTGACAGTTGACCTACTCACACTTGCTCATACTGTTATCTCTTCTCTCACAGGTCCTTGTAAGTAGTTTACAAACAATTTCACACAAAAAATATCGAGTCAGTCACAAACAAATGTTGTTAAATAGATGCATTGAACAACATAAGATAGAAAAAGTAAATAGGTCTCATTTTTGCTTAAAATGTGATTATGTAATCATGTCATGGTAAATAATTACAACTAATAAGAACATCGCAAACAATGTCTAACATGATTTATTATTTCGTGTGAAAAGGGTGTGGACTCTGTGGGCCTTTTTAAAATATGAATTTATTTTATTATTATCTAATGATTTTTAGTATGATAGCACTCAATGAGATCTGAAGAATGACCAGAATTGTGGACTGTCCAGTTGCCTCGGTTGGTTTTGCATGGCACAACAAAACGATGAAATGACTCATCCTGAGAAAGAATCTCATAAGCTTTCACTATATCCCAAAAGGTTATAGGGTTAACGAAATCATCTATTACCCAGCAAGTTATCAGAATAGTGGACCAATGTCTAGGGTCCTTGGGAGAGAGTAAAGGATCAATGCCAGACACAGTGAGTTGCAGCAGCCAAATTCACTGAGGAGAGTTTTACAAAGAGATGTTACTTTAGCAGCCGGAGATGTTATAATTGTTATTGAGCAGGATGAAACTAACAAAAAAATAGATTGATGATATAAGAGATTTGCCGCAAGATATGTTAGAAGAGACAGGAGGGGGGCACAAGGATTTTGAAACAAATAAGAAAAAGTCATGTTGTTAAAGTCATGTCAAGAGACATCACAAACCCCAAGCAGGAAACTGATGGGATGTTCACCAGGCGGGACCACATTGAAAGTCAGTGCAGCAGGACAAATATTGTAATTGACAGGATTGAAGATTAGAAAGGAGAGAGTTGGAGTCAATCAGACAAGCGCTCTCAAGCAACCTGGTACTACATGGCATAAATATGGATGCTGAGTGTTGGGAATTGTCCAGTAGTAGAGAGAGAGAGAGGGAGAGAGGGGGGGGGGGGGGGGAAACACAACAGAAAGCTGTTGTTAGACGTTTACTCTTTAAACACAGACAGCGTATACTGTCTTTTGCCAAGAAAAAAAAGGGCACAAAAAAGTGAATAGATCTGGGTAACTCAAGCTGCCTTGAAAGAGGGGATTTAAAAATTGTTTTGGGTTATTGGTTGTCATCTGTCACAGGACTGTGTTAGATTAGTCCTGACGGAGAGCGAGAGAGAGAGAGAGAGATGAAACAAGGTGCATTCATGAATACAACAGTATCAAGTTGGCCAACCTGGGATGAACTGCTCAGAGTGCCTCAGGCAGCAGAGGACACAGGACGATGAGGGGGAAGAGAAAATGCTTTATCATGGGAGACCAAGTCATGGGGATGCATCTTTGACAGACAGAAGAAGTAGCTGACGTCAAGAAATCCTATCAGTGGTCAGAGAAGGCAAAAGGCACAGTGGCTCTAATCATGGCGGCACAACACCAGGAGACATGACCCGAGGGACGGGCTGTGCAACGATGTCCCCGAGACAGTTCAGCACAGAGGAACAGGCTGCAAGACGCATGCTGGGACAGAGAACCGAGAGGCTGGGATAGTGAGCAGGAACATCTGCGCCCAGTATGGCTTGGAGATGGGAAACACCCACAAGAGGGGGTTGAGAACGACACTACCAAGGTCCCCTGGGACTTCAGATTCCACACTGGGAAAAAGCTGATGCCCAGTCAGGAAGACAAAGTGGTGGTTGAGAATGGAAACAGGAGAGGGGCAGAAGTCATCGTGAAGTCTCTGTCAGGAAGAGTGCAGTCTATATTGGAACAGCTGAGATAGCCACAGAGCCACCGATTCGGCTACATACTTCGCCAGTAATTGATAGTGAATTATTTGTCAATTAGCCTATATTCCATTTCAGTCAATGTATGTGCGTATGTGCATGAGGATAATAATATTACTATCTGAGGCAAATTCTAAAAAATGTAGGCTACTCGTTTTGTGGGTCTGGCCTTGTGGTACGGTGCACCTACTGTATTACACTACTGTAATTTAGCCTATTACAATCAGTAGTTATACACTTACCACTTATTTACTGCTATTTAATGTTAACGTTTCCTTCTTATTTGATTCATCTGGCCGTTATTCTCTTAATTCTGTTTCACTCAACCTACCACAACCATTAGTTATACACTCATTACTTTTATGAACATTATCTAATGTTTAATGTTTACTTTATTTCATGTTTAATGTTTACTTTTCATTAAATGTATAATGTTTACTTTTTATTATGTTTGATGTCAACTGCACCAACGCACCAAAAATATTTCCTTGTAATGTTACTATTACTTAACAATAAAGACTATTCTGATTCTGATTACCACAGCACATCATGAACACAAATTAATTGTGGTCACACATATCTGTGTTTTGGAATCTGGATGAATGAATTATGAGTCTTGTGGCCATTAAATCAGCAAATTGGTTTAGCCTACAGAGTTATCAGATTAGTTTTTTTCCAAAACTGCCAAAGCTCTTCCTGTGCCTCTGATGGCAATTTACAACTGTCTTTAAAGGCTTTTGATAAGTGAACGGATCTGCCCTTCTGATCATCAGCTTGTAATGATGAAGCCTTAATCTAATCCCAGTCATAGTCTGTGTGTGTGCGCGCCCGTGCGAGCGTGCGTGCGAGCGTGCGTGCGAGCGTGCGTGCATGCCTGTGTGTGTGTCGTTCCCTATTCTGTATGTTTACTGCACCTGTCCACCACAGATTCACCTGACTGCACTCCTCAGCCAACTCCCCGCACATCTGTCCACCATTTGCTCATTAGTTTCTCAGTAACTCCAGAGAACCGTAACTCACATGCCCATGTCTGACTGTATTATGTAACTGTCCAAGATATTCGTCTTTGTCATATCAGACTTCTCTGGTGAAAAGAACAGAACAACCTTTCAGCTGATCAATAATTCAGAACAGTCAGATGTTTTGGAGAAAAAAAAAAATTGTTAGTATGCCTAATGGATAGGTACAATCGGCACTTGCAATCAAATGTGCTCCAAGGGGAACAGACGCTGTATAATGAAAAATGGGTCCACTAGTTGATACCTCCTCATCAGTTGAAATACAAATAAATAAATAAAGATAAACGAGGAGAAAATCACTTTAGTGTCACAGCAGATACCCCAGCCCATTTTTGGAGATCAGTGGAGCAGAGCCATCAATCGTGTTAAAGGCTGCAAACAAACCTAAATGAACTAAAATGCCAATTTCACCATGCTCTAACTGCATTAGAATGTCATTTGTGACCCGAAGGAATGCTGTCTCACTGCTGACTTTTATTTTTCACATGTCATTTTCCTCAACCTTTTCAGTAGTTGGCTGCGGACAAATGTTTTATAAAATGTTAAATGTAAAAGGTAACAGTGGGAGGGTTACAGTTTGGTAATTATTTTTTCGAACAGGTTAAAACTGAGGCCACTCTGAACTTTTCAGGAACATTGCCTGACAAAAGGAACTGTAGATAATGGCAAGCAGAGGTGGTCCAATAATGGATAAATAAATGGCTTCTTAAATTAATTTTGAAGGCACAATGTCAAGGGGACACATGAACGATGGAGTGTGAGAAACAATACCAATCAAACCACTGAGGGGAAGGGGAGAAAATTGGTTTCGTAGCACAACACAAGCTGAATCTGGGAGAGTCGATTGAGGGGCTCTTATTTTGTTGATTTTATCAACAAAAAGGATTAAAAGAAAGTCGCCATCTTCAATCAAAGGTGAGGACATGCTCAAAGCTGGATTATTTGAAACATTCAATAACATTAAAAGGAAACCTAGATTGTGGATCGTTGAAATGGACAGTTCAGCAGGACCATCAACAGTTTCATTTTAGTGTAGTAGTTAGGTGGTTGTGTGGTTTTCCACCTCTGCTTTTTCTTGTCAACATTATCTTCACAGAGTGGATGTCAGCATTTATATAGCAGTTTTTAGTGCTGACCCACATGCAGTTTATCATTTAAACTGTTAACCATGTCATTAATATGCAAAGATGGTAACCCACGTTGATTCAATACAAGAAAAATCGAAGAATATGTAAATAAAGCCTGTTAATGAAAAAACAGTTTACAGTGCGTTTCAGGATTAAAATGTTTGGATGTGTAATACTTTCCACAGTAACACATCTGTGATCAGAAATAAAATCACCTAATTTTACAGAGCTGTGTCGTGTCCAAAGGTGAATCTTAGGTCAAAGGTATGGCCATGGTAATGTGTGAGACTCTGAACATGTTGTTAAGAGTTGCTAGCACATTTGTTGCATAATCTGCATCACGCTTGAGACCCACGGTCACAACATTAAACTTTAAAAAGGCAGTTGCAATAAAATCAGAGCACTCAGAAATAACAGTTGCAGCTGGTTATTGCAATTGTTAAGAAGCATAAGAAATAAGAAACCAAAAACTGTGGGCGGCATGTCTCCAAAATGAATTACATTCTTGGTTCTTTCAGGCCAGGCTTCAGCTTAAAATACAAGAATTACATTGTTTAAGACAAATGTCTTAATTGAGCGGGACCTTAAGGGGAATTTACCGTCAGGGATATTTAACAACTTAATTTTATTAATTCAGACCTTTCTAGAATAGAATTGCTATTGCATACTATGTTATAATGGTACGGAAAGACTCTCCGTGCAGATAATTATTGAAGCCGCAGAGGGGCTGGTGGTAAAACAAGGAAATGAACTGGTTGTGCAAGCCCTAATAATGTAGACAGTGGGAGTGAAGGAGTGTGATAGTGCACGTGCGATACCAAGGCCAACCGGGAGCCGGGAGCTCCTGTTAATGTCAGTCGGAGAGGAGACAAATCAGCCGTAAACAGAGAGGAATCAGGGGAGACCATAGAGGCATCTGCCTGGGGAAAAACGCAAGGGGCAGTCAGAACCCCAGGAGGGTCAGCTAAGTGGACTGTAATATCATAAGACAGAGGTCGTGTCCAAAGGCACTTCCTTATTCCCTCCACCCTGTTCACTTTTGAAGGATTTCTATTTTGATTTTGTTTTTAGTCAGCTTGTCAGCAAAAAAAACAAAAAACAACTGTTAGAATATGGCAAAATATGATAAATATATATACTGAGCGTGTATCCCCACATCCCGCACAATAAATATGAACCATCTGTTTGCAGCTGCAATTTATTAAGTCACATCTAGAAGAGTCTTTTACTTACTTTTGTTACATCATTTTTAACGGGGTTTTAATTGCACTTCTGATCGTGGATCACGCCTCAAGTCAAAGTCAGTATTGTGCTCTGTGATGACACAAGGTCTTTGGGACAAACAAATGTATTTTAATTATATTTGTAGTTTGTTCTTGTTATTTTGGGCAAAGTTGATCCGATTTGAAGATTTCATTAACAGGGGGAGCTGCCTCTTGAATTGTCGCGCTGGAAGAGAGAAATCAAACTATAGGAATGAACTGGAGCCAGCGGGCACAGCTAAGAGGTAGTATTAAAAAGAAATATTTAACATGAAGCATTCTCCCTGACTAGACTGCCGATAAGCTCCATTTATTCCCTTTTACAGACCCGTTAATGGAAACTTGACGATGCATTAATGTCCTGGTAACGACTCCTGTTATTGGAATTTAAGGTAGAAGACGTACCATTATGATATGTACCAATTAGCAGTTAAAACAATTATGCTTTGTGTACACAGACAGACAGCGCATTGGATTTCAAAGGGGAGCACACAGATCCCTCTATTCCCAGAGTCATTAGCCCAGAGCCGACCCTGACCCTAGACGAGCTCATGCTCTCCACTCAGCAGGACTCAGCCGGCCCATTAATACAGAAGAAATGAACTGGACTAAAATACAGTATGATTGCTTCTATAAATCCCTAAACCCATTACCTGACCATTCATACAGTCACAACTCAGTGTTACAGATGGAGTGATCACCGGTGACCTGAATGGATAATAAAGGACATGTAGTTTCTCATGGAACATTAACCTCTGTACAGACACGGAAACACAGCTTTTTCTCCACAAATGTCATTTGTCGAGAGTTAGGCTGCTCATCCCAGCCGCCACTGAAATGTGCATTTATGTTGCCATAGTAACGCATCCGTTTTCTCAGTCTCATGCTCCACATTTATGGCTCATGAGATGCAGGGAATAAGTAAGATTACCGTGACATGCTGTATGGTTACCGCGGTATCGAGCGTGCACATGTGGGTAAAAAAAAGCCAAAGAGTATCACTTTGTGATCTGAACTGGCTTCATGTGGACTGTGGCTGTAGTCCTGTTGCAGAACCGAAAATGTGTGCCACTCTGCTATTGACCATAATTTAGTGTGGCACCTTGTACACAATAATGTAGTGACTAAAGTTAAATGGAAACCTTGAAAGGTCAACGCCTGCACCAAGCTCTTTTGTCGATGTATTTGTTTACATCAGCACCTCGGAGTGCAGAGCACAAATTGCTAAGGAATTAAACCCCTCAGCATCCAGAAAAAACCCTCTCACACAATAGAAAAACTTTTTAGGGTCACTTTTTTTTTTAAGTACTGTATACTGCCTTACACAGATTGCATACGTCAGCGTGATTAGGGTCATTTTGAATTATATATATATATAATACAAATATGTAATTATGTTTCTAAGAGTGAGCAAGATTTGTGTTAAGATTCAAATCAGCAGTAAATAAGGACAGTCCTAAAGTTTATATATATTTATATCAAGGGCAAATGCGAGTTGATAATGTTACCTAGCAATCGCAGCGGTGTCTAAATCCCATTATTCCATTCATGGGTATTCTTGTCCTACATTTCAGCATCATTACTCCATCACTGTCTATTGCACACATAGTGGCCCCTGAATAAAACTTGTATCTTCTTCTACATTTGACCTGAATTAATCGTCCTTGCAAAGTGCAAGGGAGGGAAATCTTCAGCAAAGTAACAGTGAATCTACTAGAATTGGATGATTTTATGATGTAAACATTGCTTGCAGAAATGCAGGGACTCCTGTGACAGCGACAATTTTACCCGTAATATTTCAGGCCCTCAGGGAGACATGTCTGCCATACTCTTCTGATGTGATTGGCACCCCTTTAAACACCAGTGGCATGAAGAAGAAACTTACAACTCTCCATTTTGGTGTTGTTGCAAAATATTTCATCTGGATTTATTATTAAATCCCATGAGCAACAACTTTGACAATTGGAACTCACTGCCTCTCAACTTTTGAAAGGGAAACATTACAGTCATGCTGCATAATAATGGTTTGTTGCAACAAGTATAATGAGGTATATATTTTCTTTTTCGAAAAACTTCACAGCTATTTTATACCTGCTGATGATGAATCAAATAAAAGAAAGAGAAATGTGTTGACTGTGTTGAAACATTTAGCTACTTCTTTATCTTAACATTTTAGTGCAGCTGCTTTATTAATTTGCATATTGTTGTAGATTTTTATTATGATTTTAAATTCAACCACAACACATTGTATAAATGTGCACTATTTAAACCTAAAAAGACGCTTAAAAAGTCATTCAGTTTAACAGACTACCTTTTTAGTCACAATCCTGTGCTATTAGGCTAAAACATCCAGTCGTGTTGTCCAGACTTGGACCAAAACTGTAAAATCCATGTTTACATTATAAATGAAACAGTATACAGTATAAGTGCTGCCACCGATCGGTGGATGCAGATTAGAGAATGAGCAGGGCTGCGAGAAAGCAATTATGTTTAAACATTCAGTCTCCTGATGTATTTGTTAATTATGGAGCTGTTTGGTTGCAGTAACATTGTCTGGAGACATTCAATGCATGTCTACGTGTAATGGTGAACACTGTGTCCGTTTAGGATGTTGTATTTACTATCTGTTTGGTAGTCAGAAAAAAAAAGCAATGTGATTCTTTTTTTCTACTTATTTTATCTGTCATAGACTTAGCTGCATTGCACTTAAAGAGAGGTACTTTTAGCATCAATAGTAATACAATTAAGCAGTGTAATTGAATGTATTACCGTTACCGCTGACTAAATAAGTAAAATGTTGCAGATTGGATATTTACTGTATTTCTGTCTGGTCTAATGAGGCCTGTATGATTTTTGCTCTATTGAAAAGCCACTTGCCTCTCATTGTGTGTGGATAGTGCATAAAGTCAGGTGGCTGTCCTCTGAGTTCTCCTCTGTGTGTTTCCTGCTAACACAAGATTGAGAAAGGTCGCAGGCGGGAGATAGATGTCTGTGTTTGTTTGTTCCCAAATTCAGAGATGTTTTTAAAGCCCCTCCCTCCGAGGTGACCCGCTTTCTGATTGCTTTCGGTAGGGCCACCAAATCTTTGCAATGTCATTTTAACATGTTGCAGGTAAAAACAGGGCCGGGGTTGGTTGGTGTTTAACAGCTTCACTGATGAGATGTATTGGCTGCAGATGGGTGGCCCTAATTCACCTAATTCAGCCCCCCTTAGCCCGAGATGTATTAATGAATGAGCATTCCTCCCCTACTTCGTTTGTCTCCTCCACTGGTAAGTCTCAGCTTAAAACAATTCCCCCTGACTCAATCTACTCTAAGTCTATAGGGTTAAATGGTTGTTTTAGTCTGTTGCCAGTTGCCAGTCTGTTGTGTGTACTTAATAAATACTGACAGATTCAACCATGTCTTGGTATAACAAACCGGAGTTTCTTATTATTATAGGTGCTAGTCTCTGGTAAGGACTGTAAGGTTAATAAGTAAATAGGATTTTTTTTAAAAGGAAGCGCAGTAAGCAGTACATGGCAAGAACAGGAAAAGTATTGTTTACTGTTGCCATTTAATAGTTGGAAGGACTTCCTCAAAGATGCACTGATGACTGTGATAGATGAAATGATGACGATGATGATGTGTCACTTGATAGGCTAGTCATGGGGACTAACCTGCAGATGATCAATAGTTCACTTTAGTTGTACAAAGATCTCTAGGCTCTTTTTAGTAAATGTTTTGGTGTTCAAGACGTAACCTGTGCCCATGACAACAAGTCCACAATAACACAACACCTCCTCACGGCAAATTTTGCAAATCTCACATTGATCACGTGATGATGCAAAAAAGAACAACTTGAAAAACGTTATTTTTCTATCAACCACAACTTTAAAAAGGTGGATGAAGTGATCACGATTTTTATATTGTTGAGAATGTAAATATAAATAGGATACAAAAGCACACAATGATATGAACACTTCGACAAGCAGCATAGAGCTGTCGAAGTACTTGAGATCGCAGGATAAAGCCTCAGAAAACAACGATCACGTCCAACTGTCTGCGAGAGTGAAAGAAAAGAGTTTCAAAAGAATGACAGGAGGGATATTTACATGAGACTGAACCCTTGCCCAGTAAAAAAAAAAAACACTGCAATCTGTCTGAGACCCCAGAAAGAGCTCAGACCTAAACCCACTGCGTAGCACCCAGCACACTCTGTTCAGAGTCACTCAGTCCAGCTTATTAGATATACAGCCACGCTCAAATCCCTCTTGGTTTTAATTTGCACTCTCGCGGCGGGTTGTTAATGGTTTACACAACAGATGTTTGGTATGCTGCGGTTAGGTCTATGTGAGCTGAAGCCTCCCCACAGCCAGAGACATGCATGACAACCTGTGACTCTGACTTCGAGGCAGAATACACCTCCACACACTCACTCACAACTCTTGCGTGAAGCAGCAGAAACTCGACATGTGAGACACACAAACATGCAACGCGGAAAAGACAACATGCAAAACATTGAGTGCAGGACAGGGCAGTTTGAATGAGGAGAGGGAAGAGGTGAGGAAAGTGAGCGATGACAACTTCCATCTGCTGAGGAGTTTATTTCAGAAAGTTGTTTGTAGTATGAATCTGAATAGAATTCCTGTCCAAATACAGGAAGCATACACTGTCTGGCCCTGTAATAGTTTTTTTTCCCCAGGAAAAGCTAGAGCAGTCGCAGAGGCGAATGCAGGTGTGATGTGGTCATAGTTTTTGACACTTTGACCCGGAGGTGTGGAAGAAAGGGCGCCACACCCGCTCCTTTTATCATGCAATAGTTGATCTTGTCATAGGTAATATTTTCACCCATCTCCCTGTGGTCTTTGTGGTCACATTGGCACAATGAGTGTGATGGAATGGAATTTGGCCCACAACTGACATCTTCAGGCCTCCAGGATACGCCACATTCATGTCCTTACGGGAAAGATGGTTAAATATAAGCTCCCCACCCCTTTAAGTACCTTTCACTTCAGCCTTCAGCTGTTAAACATCACCAGAACACTGCAGTCAACATGTGCTTGGGGAGTTATCACTGCTCTGAAGCTCAGGGGGATGTGATAGATCCTGATTTCTTTTTTTGGATTTTTTTCTGAATTCTGACATCACTCCACATCCAATCTATAAATACACGGTAAACTAGGCTTTAAATGTATTTTCTCTTTAAAAAAAGAATATGCACGTCTTTTTAAAAGGTGACCCAAAAGGGGAATGACTGAAAGCCATTTTTACGACCCAAAGTAGGCAATTATTTGATTTGTTTACATATAATGGTACACACATTAAATAAACAAGCTGTGAATTGTGGAAGATAGTAATAGAAGACAAAGCTCAGAAAAGGAATTCATAAAAATAATTTCATATATTAAAATAACACAACTAATTCTACCTTTAATTGATATTGTTCCTTTCAGTCATTCCGACGTGTGCACGTTTCCAGTTACATTTTGACAAAGTGCCAAGCAATTTGAAATGCATCTCTCCGCTTGTTTCGTTCCGTCAGGCATCGCTAACGGCACTTTTGTTATCTGCCAGCATCAGTTGTGTTAATGATAAATAAATCAATAAATTATCAGTCTAAGGAGCTGTTACCACTTCACCTTTTAGGAGGGATGTGGAAAAACACAACTTTAGGGTTATCCCGGCTTTAATGAACCCAATGTACCTTTAGAAATAAGGATGTATACAGGGAAAACCCCAAACAGTGCGGAGCCTAGGAATCAAACGAAAAAGGTTTATATGATATCACATATAGTTGGCATGAGTGGATCTGTCAGCAGGTCCCGTGACCCAGCCGCGCAGCTCTGACCGCTGTCACTCAGCAGCGCACACCCACATGACTTGAGACACACGGGCACATGACATATTTTGATTTAAAATGACGTCACGGCGGCGTGGGGCACGGCAGGCAGGTCGCTCTTCAGTGGGAGAAGAAGAGCGGAGAAGGGAAGAGAAGAGGAGCAGCAGGGGGAGACGGACCAGCCTCCTCTCTCCTCTCTGAGCACAGGTTCCCCAACTCGACCGGAACAACTACCAGACCCCAGGATTCTTCCCCTTATTCGCTTTTATTCTCTCGCATATTTGTTTTTGATTTTTGATTGTATTTCAACTCTATCTATTCTCTTCACACACACACAGACACACACGCCTTCCATCACTCCCAGAAATGTGAGTTGATAATGAGGACCCCCTGCCGTCGGTGCGCTGTCTCCTCCGCGCTTCAGAAGAGGGAGTATCCTCACCCTCCGCCGCTTGTCGTGTGCTTCCGCTCCGCTGTGTAGGAGAAGGTGCGCGCTCGTTTTCCTGACCCACAATGATGAACCACAAAAACAACTACTACCCGCCGTGTGTTTGCCACTCCAGCCACCGCGGGGGGCAGAGAGGAATGAAAGACACGAGCCGAGGCAAAGTTTGAGGGGGGCACCTCCGTAGGTTTCCCGCTCACCTGTCCGTAGCCTCCGCGTTTCTCTGGAGAAGGACGCGCATCTCCGCCCGCAGAACAATTGCCAAGCAACTTCACACACACACCTGACTCTTGCTCCGGCATCTTCAGCGGGATTTTTCGCGGCAGTGTTGGGGGAATTTCATGTGCGCAACGTCGGAGGATATGGATTAGATAATGTCGGCGTTGGTGACAGCCGGAGTGAGGTCCCT